>CAWUFW010010292.1:0-709918 GCA_963921515.1 Calotriton arnoldi
CCTTGCTCCAGTGGCGGTGGCGCAACGGTCTGAGGCAGCAATATGCTGCGACATCACCAAGCATATTACAAGGCGCCTCACTGCCACCCTTTCCATGGCGGTGAGCCCCGCCATGGAAAGGATGTTGGTGAAGCAACTCAGGGGCCCATACAGGGCACCCTGATGCCTCTGTGAGTGGGCGTGCATGCAGAGGGGTACATGGTGTGCCCCCCTGTATTTTTGCACCTCCTGTTCTTGTACAGAAAGAAATGCACAACATTATGCATTTCTGTCTGTGTAGGAATGGGCTGCAGCACTCCTACGGCAGTGCCTTTTTAAGGTTCTCCTATGAGCCTTAGAAAGGCACCACCGTGGAATCGCTGCTGCAGGACTGCGCTCCAGGATTATACTTGTAATCCGGTGGGTGGTCAGACTACGGGTTAAGCAGTCTCACAGAGGGGCGCTGGCGTGGCGGCCACTGCAAGACTGCCATACTTGTAATCAGACCCATAATCAAAACAATTCCACATAATAATAACATACACATTGCATAAACAATATACTCACTACCCACCCACAAAAAAAGTAAGAATAAAACTTATTGTTTTTTAGCTGCAGATCTTTCTCCATCTCCACGTAACAAACAAAAGTAATCCGCAAAAAAGATTAGAAACCGAATCCAAAAAGCCTCCCCCACAAAAAAATGCAAAAATATAAATAATCCAATCGAAATCCCTTGAAGCAATCCAAAATCTGCAGGTTCCATAAAAAAATAAAAAATATTTTAAAAAAGAACTGCTCCAGGAAACCCGAAAAAAAATCAGTTTATAATTAACCATGGTAGTACAACCCTATCTGAACTGCCAGGTCCAACTTGCTCCTCTAAGGGCCTCGCTCAACTCTGCCGCTAGACTCACCACTGGCTCAAAAAGATACAACCATGCCAACCCTGATCTCAAATCCCTTAACAGTGTGTGATTTATAACATTAAGAGCCCGATCATAGACTGAACGGGGCATTACATCTTCTGCTGTAGTTATTTTTTATTAAAACTTTACAGCTTTCGAAACACCTAGATATTTTCAAGTCAAGAGAGTCTCTAAGAATTGCTCGCACGCGATGATGCAGTCTTTGTAATTTGTGTTGATAACACTTCACGACACACGGCATTATTGATTTCGGGCAAGAAATATTATCGGGTGAGCATCAGGTTACGTTGCCAGCTGTTTAAATAACACACATTACGAGATTGGGGTTGCACTTTATCAAATGCCGTATTGATAGTGTGTTATATATTACAACAAACTCTCGTTTTTAAACCTATCTGGTTTTGCGCGTCATGATTGAAAACATCAAAGGCATATCTCAGGAGAAGTTGAGATCTTTTGTTACTAAAGAGCCACTGTGCTGAAATTCTTTTGACTTATTGAGTAATTGGATTTATGTCATGCTAAATATTGCGGTGACAGTATGTGATTTATAACATGAGGAACTTGGCTATAGAACCTAAAGAAAGGCTTTTTTGTGGCGATGTCTTTTATGAATTAAACTATAGTGTGCACATGACAAAAGAATGATTCTGCATGACGAAGGTATTTGGGAAAGACATGTGTTGAGTTTCCGCTTTCTCTTTTGTACAAATTTTAGATCCGAGTGCCTACATAGGCTTGAACCTATAGTGCCCACACACGTAAAAGAGGGTGGAATGGTTCCCCGAATGAAAAGGGAGGAATGGCATGATTAGACTGGAGCAATCTGGGGACTTGGTTGAAATAAAACACAAACTCAACTTGACACCGCTGATGACATAATGAGGTGGAAGGTGGGAGTTTCCAATCAAATTACACTACGATTTAAGGTATTTTATACATTTATATACCCTGTATATGAGGCACCATACTTTTTTAAATAGAAACAAAAGAAATCATGATTGTAGTAACAGATGGAAGTGTCTATGTATATTTGAGGAATTTTTGGATTCGGTATAGTATTGATAGAATGAAGCAATATTGATGATCATATAAGCCTCTCTTTGAATGAGATCGATTAGCATAAAATGCTAAGGATTGGGTCTTTTTATTTTGGATTGATTAAATTGTTTTGGACATTGTATCCCATATGGGTTAAATAAACCTTAACCCTTTCGGTGCTCATGACGGAACCAGTGCTCCTGTGCTCATGACGGAACCATTCCGTCATGAGAACAGGGGCACTAAATCCCTCTGCTGCAGACAGCAGAAGGATTTCCTTTTTTTATTGGCCTTGGGGGTTGGGAGAGAGCTTCCCCAACATCCCGAGGCCGTTTTGCATTTTCATTGCAATGACGATCGCACGCATAGCGCGCTGACGTCATTGCATTGAAAATGAAACTGAAACTTAGTTCAGTTTCATTGTTTCGGTGCTCGTGGGGCTATCTCAGCCTCCCGAGCACCGAAGCACTTGGGTATCATTGGAAAGGGGAGAATCTCCTCTTTCCAATGGTACCCTTCCCTAGTGGATCCCTGCTTGGGGATCGCCCCAGGAGGGGCTATAGCCCCTTATTTGCCCCCCCCCGGGGGCAGAAAGCCCACTAGGCACCAGGGATTCATTTTTCTCTTAAGTTCGGGGTGGGGGCTGCCCAGAATGGGCATGCCAATGCCCCCACCCCCACCCAAAAAATTCCACAGTCTTTCTGCCCCCCCCAGGAGGCAGATGGGGGCAGTAGCCCCTGATCTTTCCCCCGGGGCGACAGAGAGCCCACTAGGCACCAGCGATTCTTTTTTATATGTAGGGGTGGGGGCTGCCCAGAATGGGCATGCCAATGCACCCACCCTCAAAAAATTGCCACATTCTTTCTGCCCCGGTAGGCAGATGGGGGCAATAGCCCCTTATCTGCCCCCTCGGGGCAAAAAGCCCACTAGGCACAAGGGATACATTTTTTCAAAATTCAGGGGTGGGGGCTGCCCAGAATGGGTATGCCAATGCCACCAACCCCCCCAAAAAGATGCCACAGTCTTTCTGCCCCCCCAGGAGGCAGATGAGGGCAGTAGCCCCTGATCTTTCCCCCGGGGGGACAGAGAGCCCACTAGGCACCAGCGATTATGCTGGCTTTAAAACGTAGGGGTGGGGACTGCCCAGAATGGGCATCCCAATGCCCCCCCTCCCCCAAGAAAATAGCCACAGTCTTTCTGCCCCCCTTGGGGGGCATATCGGGGTAATAGCCCCCGATTCCCCCCTACCTAGAGCGGCAGAAAGCCCACTAGGCACTGACTTTTTTCGAAATGTGCCTACCTTTGGATTTGTGGGTCCTAGCGCAGCTGGCACCCAAGGAAACCTAGCAAACCTATACATTTTTGAAAACTATACACCCAGGGAAACCCGGATGTGGTGACTTGTGTGGCTCTCACTAGGTTCTGTTACCCAGAATCCCTTGCAAACCTCAAACTCTGTAAAAAAACACATTTTCCTCACATTTCTGTGATGGAAAGTTCTGGAATCTGCGCAGATCCACAAACTTCCACCCACACAGCATTCCCCAAAGTCTCCCGATAAAAGTGGTACCTCACTTGATTGGGCAGGCCTACTACCCGTGACAGGAAATGGCCCAAAACACAACGGGGACAGACCACATTTTTACAGTGAAAACTGACAGTTTTTTTGCAAAGTACCTAGCTGTAGATTTTGAACCCTAGCTCTGCCGGCACCTGGGGAAACCTAACAAACCTATACATTTTTTAAAACTAGACACCCAGGGGAATCCAGTATGGGGTGACTTGTGTGGCTCTCACCAGGTTCTGTTACACAGAATCCCTTGCAAACCTCAAACTTTGTCAAAAAACACATTTTCCCCACATTTCTGTGATGGAAAGTTCTGAAATCTGCGTAGATCCACAAACTTCCACCCACCCCACATTCCCCAAAGTCTTCCGATAAAAATTGTACCTCACTTGTGTGGGTAGGCCTAGTGCCCGTGACAGGAAACAGCCCAAAATACAACATGGACACACCACATTTTTACAGTGAAAACTGACCCCTTTTTTGCAAAGTGCCTAGGTGTAGATTTTGAACCCAAGCTCTGCCGGCACCTAGGGAAACCTAGCAAACCTATACATTTTTTAAAACTAGACATCCAGGGGAATCCAGGATGGGGTGACTTGTCCGGCCCTCACCAGGTTCTGTTACCCAGAATCCCTTGCAAACCTCAAACTTTGTAAAAAAAAACACATTTTCCTCATATTTCTGTGATGGAAAGTTCTGGAATCTCTGTCGATCCACAAAATTTCACCCACCCCGCATTTCCCAAAGTCTTCAAATAAAAATGGTACCTCACTTGTGTGGGTAGGCCTAGTGCCTGCGACAGGAAACGGCCCACAACGCAATGTGGACACACCACATTTTTACAGTGAAAACTGACCCCTTTTTTGCAAAGTGCCCAGCTGTAGATTTTGAACCCAAGCTCTTCCGGCACCTAGGGAAACCTAGCAAACCTATACATTTTTGAAAACTAGACACCCAGGGAATCCAGGATGGGGTGACTTGTGTGGCTCTCACCAGGTCCTGTTACCCAGAATCCCGTGTAAACCTCAAACATTGTTAAAAAAAAACACATTTCTGCGATGGAAATTTCTGGAATCTGCGTGGATACACAAAATGCCACCCACCTCGCATTCCCCAAAGTCTTTCGATAAAAATGATACCTCACTTGTGTGGGTAGGCCTTGTGCCTGCAACCGGAAACGGCCCAAAGCGTAACGTAGACACACCACATTTTTACAGTGAAAACTGACCCTTTCTTGGCAAAGTGCCTAGCTGTAGATTGTAAACCCTAGCTCTGCCGGCACATAGGGAAACCTAGCAAACCTATACATTTTTGAAAACTAGACACCCAGGGGAATCCAGCATGGGGTGACTTGTGTGGCTCTAACCAGGTTCTGTTACCCAGAATCCCTTGCAAACCTCAACTTTTGTAAAAAAACAAATTTTCCCCACATTTCTGTGATGGAAAGTTCTGGAATCTGCATTGGTTCACAAACTTCCACCCACTCCGCATTCTCGAAAGTCTCCCGATAAAAATGGTACCTCACTCATGTGGGTGTGTCAAGTACCCGCGACAGGCAAGGGCCCAAAACGTATTCTGAAGACATCAAAATTACCTATCACAAAACGACCTGGTTTTGCAAGGGGGGGCACCTGGGTTTTTGGCCCCGGGCTCAGCGGCCATCTAGGGAAACGTACCAAACCCACACATTTCTGAAACTAGACACCCTGGGGAGTCCAGTGAGGTATGGCTTGCGTGGATCCCCCAACGTTTCCCTACCCAGAATCCCCTGCAAACCTCAAATTTAGCTGAAAAAAATCAGGGCCAAAAACCCAGGTGACCCCCCTTGCAAAATCAGTTCGTTTTATGATAGTTAATTTTTCTTAGTCTCCACAATACGTTTAGGGCCCTTGCCTGTAGCGGGTACTTGACCCACCCACACGAGTGAGGTACCATTTTTATCGGGAGACCTGGGGGAACGCGGGTGGTAGGAAATTTGTGTCAACCCGGTGATCCTGCAACTTTCCCACACAAAAATTTGAGAAAAATTTGATTTTTTCAGCTAAATTTGAGGTCTGCAGGGGATTCTGGGTAGGGTAACGTTGGGGGATCCACGCAAGCCATACCTCCCTGGACTCCCTGGGTATCTAGTTTTCAGAAATGTGTGGGTTTGGTAGGTTTCCCTAGATGGCTGCCGACCCTGGGACCAAAAACGCAGATGCCCCCTATCTATCAGAAAACATCCTGGTTTTGCAAGGGGGCAACTGCGTTTTGGTCCAGCGCTCGGCGGCTATCGGGGAAACCTACCAAACCCAGACATTTCTGAAAACTAGTTACCCGGGGAGTTCAGGGAGGTATGGCTTGTGTGGATCCCCAAATGTTTTCCTACCCAGAATCCCCTGCAAACCTTAAATTTAGCTAACAAAAATCACATTTTCCTCACATTTCTGGCTGGAATCACCACGCCGGCACAAATGTCCTACCACTCAGCGTTCCCCTCAGTCTCCCGAGTAAAATTATACCTCACTTTACTTTTGAAGTGTTGAAGTTAGATATTTGTTTATCCACACATGGAGGGTGTTAAATGGTCATACCTTTGTGGAGTATTGTCTGGAAATGTTTCCATTTTCCAGAGTGTACCTTACACCTAGTGTACAGCCAGGCTAGCTTGAATCCAGTGGCAAAGTGAGCAAGGGACCCAACTTAGGGCGAACAAAGCAAACACAAGGAGATGATGGAAGGAGTGCTGAAACTTTTCAGACACTCACCCCCAGTCACAGATCTGGGTTGAATCCCTCAATGCTCTTTAGCTCACTTCGCCACCCCAGATCTTGTTGGCCTCAGTTGGCAGGGTATGCCCAGACGTGGGTCCCTTGCTCACTTTGCCACTGGATTCAAGCTAGCCTGGCTGATGAGGGTGTTACCCCGAAACCAGTCCCAGGAAGCTTGTTTCCAGTCCAGGGAAGACCTGGCTTGGCAGTTCGGGCTGGACTGTTCACAAGTAGAACAGGGTCAAGACTGATTTGCATATGGCTGGGTCTGAACTGGGGTGGCGAAGTGAGCTAAAGAATGATGATGGATTCAACCGAGATCTAATAGTGACTGGGGGTGAGTGTTTGAAAAGTGTCAGTGCTCTGTCCATCATCTCCTTGTGTGAACTTGTAATCAGGCCCCAAGTGTTCAACTCAGAAGTATTTTCTAAAGTTTTAATGCTCGTTGGTAGTGACTGCTAAAATTGCCACCTGGTATAACTCAGCATCAAATAGCCCAGCTAAATAAGGATGGAAAGGTAATGGAATAAAATGTGGTGTGGAACTCAGAAATATATCCCACAAGGAGGTGGATGTGCTATTTACCCGTATTCAGGGCATGCTGTCTTCTCCTGACACTGGTCTGCCAAACAGTGTCCTCCATAAAAGGAGGCACTGCTTAAATTGAGGACTCGCAGCTTGGCCAAGAGTTCAGAAGGCAAACTAATGGCTCACATCACAGCATGACGTTAATTGTTGATGTCAATATGGTGTCAATGTAGTACAGGATGGCTGCCATCCTAAGTGGGGAAATGAGGCAAATAGGTTCTAAACAACCACCATACCATATCAATATTTAGCCATTAAACTATGGAAATAAGTTGAAAAATGCATTCATTTATTATGAATAATGAGTATGGGGTCTTTAAAAATGCTGGACTAAAGAAAAGGCAAATATAATCTGAGTAGTGAAATAGGTGAGGTTAATACGAAGTCTTTGGATAGGAATGGAAATTATCAGTAATCACCTTATGTACTGAAAAAAGTTAGACATAATTGGAGTTAGGGAACTGGTGTTACTAAACACAACCAAATGAAATAAATGAATTGGTACCATGTGACACAGTACTATTAGTATGTCAAAAGAAAAGGGCATAACCATTGTCTGTAAAAAGGCAACCAAAACATGATGATCTCTGGAAATCTAAATTGTGTTTATATGTGGCCACACTCATTGTCATCATTAAGGGCAATCATATGAGTTTGAAGTCTAAAAACCCATCTTTCTTTGTGCCACTGAAGTGTCAGTATATTCTTGCAATGAGCATTTTCAAAGACTGTCCATTTCAAGTCTGTAATTTTATGGTAAGCTTTTTATTCCCAAAGTTGCTGCAATGTTCTGCTATCTTCACTCTGACAAATTCATAATTACAGTTGGTGTGTGTCACTCGTCGTCATTTATACTTCAAGCCAAGATCTAATTTGCTGCTGGACCACGTAAACCTCCATACGCCTCAGTTGCCACATGGATGTTGTCCCTGAACTACAGGCAGAGGCAATAAAGTGAATTGTGTAACTGTTTTTTTATTTCTTTAGTTCTGTTGTGGACTAAGTGCTTGTGAGAAATGGGGTTGTTGGTTGACTGGGGTGTGAACCCTGCAGTGGCGTAGCAAGGTCAGGTGGTACCCGGTGTGGAAAAGTTCTTGTCACCCCTGCTTGACAAAATGGCAAAAATATGTGTTTAAAACACATATTTTTGCCATTTTGTCACCCCTCAGTGATGACACCAGGGCGGCCCGCACCCACCGCACCCCCTTCCTTCGCCACTGGAACCCTGGTCAAGCAGCAACCACTGTCCTTGCCAGGGTGAGGCACAAGCCAACCCTAAATTAACCTGTACTCAACCCTGGGTAGCTTGGCACACAAGCAGGCAGGCTTAACTTAGAGGCAATGTGTACAGTATTTATGCAGCAAACAAACAGTAATAAAGTGAAAATACAACACAAGAAAAATTCCAAACCAAGTTAGAAATATAGATTATATTTAAATGAATCATTTGACACCAAAATGACAAAAATCCATTAAGTAGAACCAGAGATATTGATTTTAAAAGCATTAAGTGAAAATAGAGCCAAAAAGCATTAAGCGCCAACAAAGTATATCTGGACGCGCTGGACTGGGACAAAGTCAAAAGTTCAGGTGACCGCATTGGAGCGCGGGGCGCTACAGGACGCAAAAATACTTTACTCCGTGCTGTGTCGACGTCAAAGATCCATTCAACGGAGAGGCTGCGAATGCAGAAGGTTGATGCACTGATGTCGATCCACATATTCGGCTGTAATGCACTGGTCCTGGTTGTGCAACATCAATGATGCGTCGACTCTGATGCGATGCAGAGTTTTAGCTTCGACGTCGATGCTGTCATCGATGGAGATGCGAGGACTTTACTTGACGAATGTTGCGCTGTGGTGGTTTTGAGGCGGAGCAGATGCTCCGTGCCACACAAAAGCAGCAATGTGTCAGTTCTGGTCCTCACAACATTGATGTGCTGGTTCTGAGCCACGCAATGTTGAAGATGCGTCCGTGTTGACCACTCAGTAGCGGCGATACACCGGTTCAATCTCTGCAGTGGCATTGAAGTGTTGAGCAAGCACTTTAGGCCCACTTCCAAGGGTCCAGGACTGGAGTGGTACCACTTGACAGGGTAGACTCACTGATGACAGATTCCAGCTGAAGAGGCTGGATAGTTGGAAGTCTGTTATGGCCCTGAGACTTTAGATCAAGAGACTAGCCAACTAGCCCTTGGATTCACTCTGGGTTTTGGGGGACGAGTGATGCTGGTCCAGTCCTTCTCGCCCAGATCAGAAGGGCAGCAGGCAGCAGGTCAGCACAGTAAGAAAGCAGTTCTCCCAGAGCATCAGGCCGTCAGAGTGGCAGTCCTTTAGTAGCAGAGCAGTCCATCTTCCTGGCAGACTACTCACAGGTCCAGGAGTGTACTGAAGTGGTAGGGTCTGAGGTCCAGTTCTTATACCTAGTGGTGCCTTTGAAGTTGGAGACTGTAAAGAAGGGTTTTTGAAGGGCACCAAGGTCCTACATTACTGCCCTGGCTCCAGACTCACTACAGGGGGTATGAAGACCTTTATGAGGGGACAGGATACAGCCTATTAAGGTATAAGTGTGAGGCAGTGCCCGGCTCCTCCCTTCCATCCTCCCAGCATGGCTCATCAAAACACACCTTTGCTCCCATTGTGTGTGGTCATCTAGGGGAATACACAAAGTCCAGCTGTCACCCTCCCCAGACGTGTATCAGAGACAGGCTGCAGGCACACAGGGTTAAGAGCAGACATATGCCAACTTTCTCAAAGTGGCATTTTTAATTGTAATGATAAATTCAACTTTGCCATTAAAGAGGATTTATCATTACAATTCCATAGGTACTAAACATGACTGATCTGCCTTCTTCCAATTGGGAATTGCAGCCTATTAGAGGTAATAAGGAATCCCCAATCTTAACCTATGGGAGATGTAGGCCTTACAGTAGTGAAAATCAAAGCTGTGCGTTTTTCACTACCACGACGTGTCAAAGTTAAAAGTACATGTCTTACCTTTCAATTTCACAGCACCCTGCCCTATGGGCTACCTAGGGAATACCTTACGGGGTGACTTATATATAATAAAGGGAGTTTAAGGCTTGGGAAGGGGTTTCTAAATGCCAAGTCGACATGGCAGTGTAAACTCCACCACCAGGACATGTCAAAGTTAAAAGTACATGTCTTATCTTTCAATTACACAGCACCCTGCCCTATGGGCTACCTAGGGACTACCTTACGGGGTGACTTATATATAATAAAGGGGAGTTTAAGGCTTGGTAAGGGGTTTCTAAATGCCAAGTCGACATGGCAGTGTAAACTCCAGGCCTTTGACATGTATAAAGGGCTGCTTAAGTGGTTGGCACAATCAGGGCTGCAGGCCCACTTGTAGCATTTAATTTACAGGCCCTGGGCACATGTAGTGCACTTCACTATGGACTTAAATTTAAAAGAAATTGAGGTAAATTAAATATGCCACTTGCGGATAGGTCAATCAAACCAGGTTTAGGGAGTGAGCACAAGCACTTTAGTATGTGTTAACAGAGGTAAAGTGCACAGAGTTCTAAGGCCAACGAAAAGTAATTCAGCAAAATTGGAGGCAAGCAGGCATAAGGTTTGGGGGACCACCCTAAGGCTGACAGGTCTAACAGTGCTCACACACTTTGGCCTCTTTTGCATTAATGGAGGGGTTTAAGAAGGTTGATTCCACCAATGTTAAAAATAGTCCAGTGATTATCAGTAACTTTTTTATCATCATCAAAAAGTTTATTGTGGATTCAAAGATCCTTGAAAACCATGTCGAAATACATTAGCAAAACTCGTTACAAATTAGATAAAAAATTTAAATCAGAGTAAAAAAATAACACAAATTAATTATTTACACAGACACTAAAATGTTGATAAATGTACATGCTGTAAACTAATAGTCACAACATTGCATTAAAACCTATTCACAGAAATGGGTGAGAACAGTACACAGCATTGCAGTGACCGATTAATGGTCACAGTCAATCAACAAAGTGAACAGTTGCATGTCAAAATCATAAACCCTCATGGGGGTCTACGTCATGTCGGTGTAAAGTGACCCGTGCCTTGTCAACTACATGCCTATAAAAACTGACCCACACCACTTGGTTGTCATAAAAGAAAATAAACAATTTCAATTCTGTAGCACAAAAAGATAGTTTCATCATAGGTGGAATACCAACCAAGCCACTAAGCACTCACAGGAAGTTGCCTTGCCACAGCCCTTTTGCGGGTCAGCCATGGCGAGGCAAAGAATTTAGAAACACAAAAATAAATCTTCTCATCAGTGTCCGACCTCATTGTTATCAGTGCGTGGTCAATTTTCCGTACGCCTAGCAAAAGGCAAATAGGTTTTCATCCACTTCTTACGGGCAGTGACATAAGCTTGGAAAAAGAAGAAATGGTGTAGTGTTTCATCTGCTTGGTTACGTGACGTGCATTGGGTACTAGTACAGCAGTGAGTGCCGCATCTGATCCAGAAACTATTGATTGGCAGAGTACCATATCTGAAGCATAAAAAGTGCTATTTTGCTAAGAGGGATAAAATCTTGTCTGAAAAAGGCTCAAACAAAGGAACTTGTTTGTAATCCAGAAATGTATCTGTACAGATCCCCTGCTTGGTTTTCCTGATCTCTTCTTCCCAAAACAAGAGTTTCAGCTTTTCTTTTACTGTAGATCTGGCAATTGGGGATGCAGAGTCTGGTGTATACCAGAGAGACCAGGTTTAGTTTAGAGAGCATTTCCTTAATGTGCCTGAGCCATGGGATCTTTTTAGAAATGCCAGGGCACATAAGGTCTGTTAGAGAGATTCTATAGGGAGCCAATTCTTCTTTTGACCAGTACAGCCCAGGCCACATTTTACAAATCAGGGCGATTGGGAGTAAGCCTAAATCTGCAAACTATGGGAGGCAGGGGTACTCTGGGGAAGGTTCAGAAAGGCTCTTACAAATTTGTTTTCTGCCAACGAAAAGGTTTTTACTGTTTCTTGACCCCAGAGCACCACACCATATAAGGCTGAGCTCTTGACCTTTGCATTGTATACCTCCACATCTGGGGAAAGTGGTCTTGTTTTTGTCCTCTTAATCATCGCAAGAATTGCCCTCGAATTCCTGCACTTGCTCTAATACGATCTTCTGGGCTCTAATGCTACACCTCCTAGAATGGTAGAATTCTAGAATGGTAAGGGTTAACCGGCATGTACTTGGTCTTCTGAACGTTCCAGACCCCTCTCTTTGCAGAATTGTAAGAACCTGTTCACTAGGGTTTGAAAACCTGAGGGTGTCTTTGAGATGAGTAGGGTATCATCCGAAAGTAGCAGAGTAGAAACTTTTCACTGATTTTGGGTGCATTACTGCCCAGGACGTCCAATTGGCTTACTAGGTCGTTTATATACAGCGTGAAGAGAGTGGGGGCTAAAACGCAGCCTTGACTCACTCCGTTCAGAATCTGGATGGGACTTGTCAATTCTCGTTTCCTACCACAGTACCTTTTTTTGGGGAGTTGGAAACTGGAGAATAAGTACTCATAAAAGTCACTCTCTCAGTTTTTCTTTTTCAAAGATTTCTAATAAGACATCTCGATGTTATTTCGAGCTCTTTTCATAGACTGTACCAACTTTCAAAATTCTATGTTCGAACTGTTGGCCTGATGTATACGAACAGACCAAAAGGCAAATTTTTCCTCAGAGCTCTGTCAAAGAGGAGGAGAGAATTTGCAACTGTTCGAACATAGAGATTTATAAAGGGCAATTAGGCAGGATGTTTGACAGACATATAAGTAAATAAATATATGTATATATATACATATGTGGCTTCATAGCAGGGAATGATGAGTAGACAACTCAAGCATCACAGACCAATTATCTTTAAAGCTCTGGTATTTCTAGGCCACATTATCATCAAACGTTGTCGATAAGAAGGGACTTTTGGCTGACAAAAACACAATACATTCGAACAGCGATGGTAAATACTGTAAAGTAGCTTTATTAGTCAATTTATTCTATAAATATCAAAAGAACTTGCTTAGATTCAGATGTATGAATTACTGTACTGTTGAACCAGCCATTCCAAAGTCCAATGTTATTGGTTGAATCGAAAGGTAAGAGAAAGGTGTTGTTGCTTGTAAAGTTGCATTTTTATCATTTTCCACAACTGGGCACACTTTTCTTTGGTTTAGAAAAGATGATAATTCATTCATTTATGCACACATATCTGGGAGACGTTATCATAGAATCGCAGAACAATTCCACATTGTAAAAAGCTAGTGCCCATGTGCAATTGCATTTTTACCCATGGAGAAACCCCTTCCCTAAATCCCTACTAAGTTTGATGTCTTCCATTTTTCTTACCACCAGGGAAAGGGACTCATTTCAACCCTTGAGTGTTGAAGAGCTCCAACTATTTCCAGGGTGTACACTGAAGAGATGGGCGCTTGCAAGTAAGGATAGTAAATTATCTTTTATTTAAGTATCTTCGCACTGGACTGGCAGGGATGCAGGTAAACAGCAACTGACTCTTTACTTTCAAATATTAACAATCTATATCTACATCACAGAGCCCCACCATCCTTAGTATCCACACTCCACGCTTCCTCTTATAATTCCAATTGGGAACCCAACAGACACAAAGCTGAGTTTGTGAATGCTCACAAACTGACGTGTTTAAGGGTGTCCAAGCGTTAAAATGTTCACTGTCCACTCCGTTTGTGGGATTTACTCCTGCTGATTTGTAAGCAGTCATATGTGGCAATTAAGGAGTAGATACATTTATGCCGGCTAGATATTCTTTCCTGGGTACTTACCAGGCATAAACCCAAGTTTATTAGCTCTGGGCTTCCAATTTGTTGTTACCTAAGTCAATTTTTTAAGTGAACAAAACATATAATTCGCAAAGTCAATTAGACCTGTAAAGGAAATCTAAGGACAAGACACAAAACTACAATATTCTAAACGAAATGCTAGGTTTTTGCATGAAAGCTCAGCGCTAGAAACGCATTGTCCTAAGTGACATGAAACCATCTAGTAATCCAAACTGTTACATCATCAATTTAACAAAACCTCTTCTCTTCAATTAAAATTACAAGTGTTGCCTTTAAGTTAAGTGTATTCATGCAGCATCCCAACTCCCCAGTCGAGACAACACAAGCGCTGCTTTTTAAAAGTATCGTGAAAAAGAATTGTGGTCTCACTCTTCACAGAAGTGTTCATTGGGGGCTCCACAAAGGTGACCACATCCGATGACTTCCTGTAGTGCACTGGGAAGGACCCTCCGATGAGGATATCGCCATGCCTGCCAAAGCCCTGGGGATGGAGACCCATGTGTCTGCAGGGGGGCTCGATGGCCTCCGAGAGGGATACAAAAATAAGCGCCAAGAGGGCAAACAAAAACAAAATCATAATTCTGTCTGAAAAAAATTGAGAAAATTGTTGTCCTTACAAAGTAGTTTGCTATAGGTAGACATCGCTATTAGATTACATAATTAATAACTTATGTTTACGATAGAAGCTTGTAGAACGTCTTCCAAAGAGAACTGAAAAAAGCAGAATTGATATCGCATGCAAGCAAACCCGCATAGAGCTAGGCCTGGTTAAGTATTAGATAGACACCTGGATTTATGTGAGGATCACAGATTGCATGGAATGTCTCTGTAACTGACCTAGGATCCTTGCTCCAGTGGCGGTGGCGCAACGGTCTGAGGCAGCAATATGCTGCGACATCACCAAGCATATTACAAGGCGCCTCACTGCCACCCTTTCCATGGCGGTGAGCCCCGCCATGGAAAGGATGTTGGTGAAGCAACTCAGGGGCCCATACAGGGCACCCTGATGCCTCTGTGAGTGGGCGTACATGCAGAGGGGCACATGGTGTGCCCCCCTGTATTTTTGCACCTCCTGTTCTTGTACAGAAAGAAATGCACAACATTATGCATTTCTGTCTGTGTAGGAATGGGCTGCAGCACTCCTACGGCAGTGCCTTTTTAAGGTTCTCCTATGAGCCTTAGAAAGGCACCACCGTGGAATCGCTGCTGCAGGACTGCGCGCCAGGATTATACTTGTAATCCGGTGGGTGGTCAGACTACGGGTTAAGCAGTCTCACAGAGGGCGCTGGCGTGGCGGCCACTGCAAGACTGCCATACTTGTAATCAGACCCATAATCAAAACAATTCCACATAATAATAACATACACATTGCATAAACAATATACTCACTACCCACCCACAAAAAAGTAAGAATAAAACTTATTGTTTTTTAGCTGCAGATCTTTCTCCATCTCCACGTAACAAACAAAAGTAATCCGCAAAAAGATTAGAAACCGAATCCAAAAGCCTCCCCCACAAAAAATGCAAAAATATAAATAATCCAATCGAAATCCCTTGAAGCAATCCAAAGTCTGCAGGTTCCATAAAAAATAAAAAATATTTTAAAAAGAACTGCTCCAGGAAACCCGAAAAAAATCAGTTTATAATTAACCATGGTAGTACAACCCTATCTGAACTGCCAGGTCCAACTTGCTCCTCTAAGGGCCTCGCTCAACTCTGCCGCTAGACTCACCACTGGCTCAAAAAGATACAACCATGCCAACCCTGATCTCAAATCCCTTAACAGTGTGTGATTTATAACATTAAGAGCCCGATCATAGACTGAACGGGGCATTACATCTTCTGCTGTAGTTATTTTTTATTAAAACTTTACAGCTTTCGAAACACCTAGATATTTTCAAGTCAAGAGAGTCTCTAAGAATTGCTCGCACGCGATGATGCAGTCTTTGTAATTTGTGTTGATAACACTTCACGACACACGGCATTATTGATTTCGGGCAAGAAATATTATCGGGTGAGCATCAGGTTACGTTGCCAGCTGTTTAAATAACACACATTACGAGATTGGGGTTGCACTTTATCAAATGCCGTATTGATAGTGTGTTATATATTACAACAAACTCTCGTTTTTAAACCTATCTGGTTTTGCGCGTCATGATTGAAAACATCAAAGGCATATCTCAGGAGAAGTTGAGATCTTTTGTTACTAAAGAGCCACTGTGCTGAAATTCTTTTGACTTATTGAGTAATTGGATTTATGTCATGCTAAATATTGCGGTGACAGTATGTGATTTATAACATGAGGAACTTGGCTATAGAACCTAAAGAAAGGCTTTTTGTGGCGATGTCTTTTATGAATTAAACTATAGTGTGCACATGACAAAAGAATGATTCTGCATGACGAAGGTATTTGGGAAAGACATGTGTTGAGTTTCCGCTTTCTCTTTTGTACAAATTTTAGATCCGAGTGCCTACATAGGCTTGAACCTATAGTGCCCACACACGTAAAAGAGGGTGGAATGGTTCCCCGAATGAAAAAGGGAGGAATGGCATGATTAGACTGGAGCAATCTGGGGACTTGGTTGAAATAAAACACAAACTCAACTTGACACCGCTGATGACATAATGAGGTGGAAGGTGGGAGTTTCCAATCAAATTACACTACGATTTAAGGTATTTTATACATTTATATACCCTGTATATGAGGCACCATACTTTTTTAAATAGAAACAAAAGAAATCATGATTGTAGTAACAGATGGAAGTGTCTATGTATATTTGAGGAATTTTTGGATTCGGTATAGTATTGATAGAATGAAGCAATATTGATGATCATATAAGCCTCTCTTTGAATGAGATCGATTAGCATAAAATGCTAAGGATTGGGTCTTTTATTTTGGATTGATTAAATTGTTTTGGACATTGTATCCCATATGGGTTAAATAAACCTTAACCCTTTCGGTGCTCATGACGGAACCAGTGCTCCTGTGCTCATGACGGAACCATTCCGTCATGAGAACAGGGGCACTAAATCCCTCTGCTGCAGACAGCAGAAGGATTTCCTTTTTTTATTGGCCTTGGGGGTTGGGAGAGAGCTTCCCCAACATCCCGAGGCCGTTTTGCATTTTCATTGCAATGACGATCGCACGCATAGCGCGCTGACGTCATTGCATTGAAAATGAAACTGAAACTTAGTTCAGTTTCATTGTTTCGGTGCTCGTGGGGCTATCTCAGCCTCCCGAGCACCGAAGCACTTGGGTATCATTGGAAAGGGGAGAATCTCCTCTTTCCAATGGTACCCTTCCCTAGTGGATCCCTGCTTGGGGATCGCCCCAGGAGGGGCAATAGCCCCTTATTTGCCCCCCCGGGGGGCAGAAAGCCCACTAGGCACCAGGGATTCATTTTTCTCTTAAGTTCGGGGTGGGGGCTGCCCAGAATGGGCATGCCAATGCCCCCGCCCCCACCCCCACCCAAAAATTCCACAGTCTTTCTGCCCCCCAGGAGGCAGATGGGGGCAGTAGCCCCTGATCTTTCCCCGGGCGACAGAGAGTCCACTAGGCACCAGCGATTCTTTTTATATGTAGGGGTGGGGGCTGCCCAGAATGGGCATGCCAATGCACCCACCCTCAAAAAATTGCCACATTCTTTCTGCCCCCGGTAGGCAGATGGGGGCAATAGCCCCTTATCTGCCCCCTCGGGGCAGAAAGCCCACTAGGCACAAGGGATACATTTTTTCAAAATTCAGGGGTGGGGGCTGCCCAGAATGGGTATGCCAATGCCACCAACCCCCCCAAAAAGATGCCACAGTCTTTCTGCCCCCCCAGGAGGCAGATGAGGGCAGTAGCCCCTGATCTTTCCCCCGGGGGGACAGAGAGCCCACTAGGCACCAGCGATTATGCTGGCTTTAAAACGTAGGGGTGGGGACTGCCCAGAATGGGCATCCCAATGCCCCCCCTCCCCCAAGAAAATAGCCACAGTCTTTCTGCCCCCCTTGGGGGGCATATCGGGGTAATAGCCCCCGATTCCCCCCTACCTAGGGCGGCAGAAAGCCCACTAGGCACTGACTTTTTTCGAAATGTGCCTACCTTTGGATTTGTGGGTCCTAGCGCAGCTGGCACCCAAGGAAACCTAGCAAACCTATACATTTTTGAAAACTATACACCCAGGGGAAACCCGGATGTGGTGACTTGTGTGGCTCTCACTAGGTTCTGTTACCCAGAATCCCTTGCAAACCTCAAACTCTGTAAAAAAAAAACACATTTTCCTCACATTTCTGTGATGGAAAGTTCTGGAATCTGCGCAGATCCACAAACTTCCACCCACACAGCATTCCCCAAAGTCTCCCGATAAAAGTGGTACCTCACTTGATTGGGCAGGCCTACTACCCGTGACAGGAAATGGCCCAAAACACAACGGGGACAGACCACATTTTTACAGTGAAAACTGACAGTTTTTTTGCAAAGTACCTAGCTGTAGATTTTGAACCCTAGCTCTGCCGGCACCTGGGGAAACCTAACAAACCTATACATTTTTTAAAACTAGACACCCAGGGGAATCCAGTATGGGGTGACTTGTGTGGCTCTCACCAGGTTCTGTTACACAGAATCCCTTGCAAACCTCAAACTTTGTCAAAAAACACATTTTCCCCACATTTCTGTGATGGAAAGTTCTGAAATCTGCGTAGATCCACAAACTTCCACCCACCCCACATTCCCCAAAGTCTTCCGATAAAAATTGTACCTCACTTGTGTGGGTAGGCCTAGTGCCCGTGACAGGAAACAGCCCAAAATACAACATGGACACACCACATTTTTACAGTGAAAACTGACCCCTTTTTTGCAAAGTGCCTAGGTGTAGATTTTGAACCCAAGCTCTGCCGGCACCTAGGGAAACCTAGCAAACCTATACATTTTTTAAAACTAGACATCCAGGGGAATCCAGGATGGGGTGACTTGTCCGGCCCTCACCAGGTTCTGTTACCCAGAATCCCTTGCAAACCTCAAACTTTGTAAAAAAAAACACATTTTCCTCATATTTCTGTGATGGAAAGTTCTGGAATCTCTGTCGATCCACAAAATTTCACCCACCCCGCATTTCCCAAAGTCTTCAAATAAAAATGGTACCTCACTTGTGTGGGTAGGCCTAGTGCCTGCGACAGGAAACGGCCCACAACGCAATGTGGACACACCACATTTTTACAGTGAAAACTGACCCCTTTTTTGCAAAGTGCCCAGCTGTAGATTTTGAACCCAAGCTCTTCCGGCACCTAGGGAAACCTAGCAAACCTATACATTTTTGAAAACTAGACACCCAGGGGAATCCAGGATGGGGTGACTTGTGTGGTTCTCACCAGGTCCTGTTACCCAGAATCCCGTGTAAACCTCAAACATTGTTAAAAAAAAAACACATTTCTGCGATGGAAATTTCTGGAATCTGCGTGGATACACAAAATGCCACCCACCTCGCATTCCCCAAAGTCTTTCGATAAAAATGATACCTCACTTGTGTGGGTAGGCCTTGTGCCTGCAACCGGAAACGGCCCAAAGCGTAACGTAGACACACCACATTTTTACAGTGAAAACTGACCCTTTCTTGGCAAAGTGCCTAGCTGTAGATTGTAAACCCTAGCTCTGCCGGCACATAGGGAAACCTGGCAAACCTATACATTTTTGAAAACTAGACACCCAGGGGAATCCAGCATGGGGTGACTTGTGTGGCTCTAACCAGGTTCTGTTACCCAGAATCCCTTGCAAACCTCAACTTTTGTAAAAAAACAAATTTTCCCCACATTTCTGTGATGGAAAGTTCTGGAATCTGCATTGGTTCACAAACTTCCACCCACTCCGCATTCTCGAAAGTCTCCCGATAAAAATGGTACCTCACTCATGTGGGTGTGTCAAGTACCCGCGACAGGCAAGGGCCCAAAACGTATTCTGAAGACATCAAAATTACCTATCACAAAACGACCTGGTTTTGCAAGGGGAGCACCTGGGTTTTTGGCCCCGGGCTCAGCGGCCATCTAGGGAAACGTACCAAACCCACACATTTCTGAAACTAGACACCCTGGGGAGTCCAGTGAGGTATGGCTTGCGTGGATCCCCCAACGTTTCCCTACCCAGAATCCCCTGCAAACCTCAAATTTAGCTGAAAAAATCAGGGCCAAAAACCCAGGTGACCCCCTTGCAAAATCAGTTCGTTTTATGATAGTTAATTTTTCTTAGTCTCCACAATACGTTTAGGGCCCTTGCCTGTAGCGGGTACTTGACCCACCCACACGAGTGAGGTACCATTTTTATCGGGAGACCTGGGGAACGCGGGTGGTAGGAAATTTGTGTCAACCCGGTGATCCTGCAACTTTCCCACACAAAAATTTGAGAAAAATTTGATTTTTTCAGCTAAATTTGAGGTCTGCAGGGGATTCTGGGTAGGGTAACGTTGGGGGATCCACGCAAGCCATACCTCCCTGGACTCCCTGGGTATCTAGTTTTCAGAAATGTGTGGGTTTGGTAGGTTTCCCTAGATGGCTGCCGACCCTGGGACCAAAAACGCAGATGCCCCCTATCTATCAGAAAACATCCTGGTTTTGCAAGGGGGCAACTGCGTTTTGGTCCAGCGCTCGGCGGCTATCGGGGAAACCTACCAAACCCAGACATTTCTGAAAACTAGTTACCCGGGGAGTTCAGGGAGGTATGGCTTGTGTGGATCCCCAAATGTTTTCCTACCCAGAATCCCCTGCAAACCTTAAATTTAGCTAACAAAAATCACATTTTCCTCACATTTCTGGCTGGAATCACCACGCCGGCACAAATGTCCTACCACTCAGCGTTCCCCTCAGTCTCCCGAGTAAAATTATACCTCACTTTACTTTTGAAGTGTTGAAGTTAGATATTTGTTTATCCACACATGGAGGGTGTTAAATGGTCATACCTTTGTGGAGTATTGTCTGGAAATGTTTCCATTTTCCAGAGTGTACCTTACACCTAGTGTACAGTCAGGCTAGCTTGAATCCAGTGGCAAAGTGAGCAAGGGACCCAACTTAGGGCGAACAAAGCAAACACAAGGAGATGATGGAAGGAGTGCTGAAACTTTTCAGACACTCACCCCCAGTCACAGATCTGGGTTGAATCCCTCAATGCTCTTTAGCTCACTTCGCCACCCCAGATCTTGTTGGCCTCAGTTGGCAGGGTATGCCCAGACGTGGGTCCCTTGCTCACTTTGCCACTGGATTCAAGCTAGCCTGGCTGATGAGGGGTGTTACCCCGAAACCAGTCCCAGGAAGCTTGTTTCCAGTCCAGGGAAGACCTGGCTTGGCAGTTCGGGCTGGACTGTTCACAAGTAGAACAGGGTCAAGACTGATTTGCATATGGCTGGGTCTGAACTGGGGTGGCGAAGTGAGCTAAAGAATGATGATGGATTCAACCGAGATCTAATAGTGACTGGGGGTGAGTGTTTGAAAAGTGTCAGTGCTCTGTCCATCATCTCCTTGTGTGAACTTGTAATCAGGCCCCAAGTGTTCAACTCAGAAGTATTTTCTAAAGTTTTAATGCTCGTTGGTAGTGACTGCTAAAATTGCCACCTGGTATAACTCAGCATCAAATAGCCCAGCTAAATAAGGATGGAAAGGTAATGGAATAAAATGTGGTGTGGAACTCAGAAATATATCCCACAAGGAGGTGGATGTGCTATTTACCCGTATTCAGGGCATGCTGTCTTCTCCTGACACTGGTCTGCCAAACAGTGTCCTCCATAAAAGGAGGCACTGCTTAAATTGAGGACTCGCAGCTTGGCCAAGAGTTCAGAAGGCAAACTAATGGCTCACATCACAGCATGACGTTAATTGTTGATGTCAATATGGTGTCAATGTAGTACAGGATGGCTGCCATCCTAAGTGGGGAAATGAGGCAAATAGGTTCTAAACAACCACCATACCATATCAATATTTAGCCATTAAACTATGGAAATAAGTTGAAAAATGCATTCATTTATTATGAATAATGAGTATGGGGTCTTTAAAAATGCTGGACTAAAGAAAAGGCAAATATAATCTGAGTAGTGAAATAGGTGAGGTTAATACGAAGTCTTTGGATAGGAATGGAAATTATCAGTAATCACCTTACGTACTGAAAAAAGTTAGACATAATTGGAGTTAGGGAACTGGTGTTACTAAACACAACCAAATGAAATAAATGAATTGGTACCATGTGACACAGTACTATTAGTATGTCAAAAGAAAAGGGCATAACCATTGTCTGTAAAAAGGCAACCAAAACATGATGATCTCTGGAAATCTAAATTGTGTTTATATGTGGCCACACTCATTGTCATCATTAAGGGCAATCATATGAGTTTGAAGTCTAAAAACCCATCTTTCTTTGTGCCACTGAAGTGTCAGTATATTCTTGCAATGAGCATTTTCAAAGACTGTCCATTTCAAGTCTGTAATTTTATGGTAAGCTTTTTATTCCCAAAGTTGCTGCAATGTTCTGCTATCTTCACTCTGACAAATTCATAATTACAGTTGGTGTGTGTCACTCGTCGTCATTTATACTTCAAGCCAAGATCTAATTTGCTGCTGGACCACGTAAACCTCCATACGCCTCAGTTGCCACATGGATGTTGTCCCTGAACTACAGGCAGAGGCAATAAAGTGAATTGTGTAACTGTTTTTTTATTTCTTTAGTTCTGTTGTGGACTAAGTGCTTGTGAGAAATGGGGTTGTTGGTTGACTGGGGTGTGAACCCTGCAGTGGCGTAGCAAGGTCAGGTGGTACCCGGTGTGGAAAAGTTCTTGTCACCCCCTGCTTGACAAAATGGCAAAAATATGTGTTTAAAACACATATTTTTGCCATTTTGTCACCCCCCTCAGTGATGACACCAGGGGCGGCCCGCACCCACCGCACCCCCCTTCCTTCGCCACTGGAACCCTGGTCAAGCAGCAACCACTGTCCTTGCCAGGGTGAGGCACAAGCCAACCCTAAATTAACCTGTACTCAACCCTGGGTAGCTTGGCACACAAGCAGGCAGGCTTAACTTAGAGGCAATGTGTACAGTATTTATGCAGCAAACAAACAGTAATAAAGTGAAAATACAACACAAGAAAAATTCCAAACCAAGTTAGAAATATAGATTATATTTAAATGAATCATTTGACACCAAAATGACAAAAATCCATTAAGTAGAACCAGAGATATTGATTTTAAAAGCATTAAGTGAAAATAGAGCCAAAAAGCATTAAGCGCCAACAAAGTATATCTGGACGCGCTGGACTGGGACAAAGTCAAAAGTTCAGGTGACCGCATTGGAGCGCGGGCGCTACAGGACGCAAAATACTTTACTCCGTGCTGTGTCGACGTCAAAGATCCATTCAACGGAGAGGCTGCGAATGCAGAAGGTTGATGCACTGATGTCGATCCACATATTCGGCTGTAATGCACTGGTCCTGGTTGTGCAACATCAATGATGCGTCGACTCTGATGCGACGCAGAGTTTTAGCTTCGACGTCGATGCTGTCATCGATGGAGATGCGAGGACTTTACTTGACGAATGTTGCGCTGTGGTGGTTTTGAGGCGGAGCAGATGCTCCGTGCCACACAAAAGCAGCAATGTGTCAGTTCTGGTCCTCACAACATTGATGTGCTGGTTCTGAGCCACGCAATGTTGAAGATGCGTCCGTGTTGACCACTCAGTAGCGGCGATACACCGGTTCAATCTCTGCAGTGGCATTGAAGTGTTGAGCAAGCACTTTAGGCCCACTTCCAAGGGTCCAGGACTGGAGTGGTACCACTTGACAGGGTAGACTCACTGATGACAGATTCCAGCTGCAGAGGCTGGATAGTTGGAAGTCTGTTATGGCCCTGAGACTTTAGATCAAGAGACTAGCCAACTAGCCCTTGGATTCACTCTGGGTTTTGGGGGACGAGTGATGCTGGTCCAGTCCTTCTCACCCAGATCAGAAGGGCAGCAGGCAGCAGGTCAGCACAGTAAGAAAGCAGTTCTCCCAGAGCATCAGGCCGTCAGAGTGGCAGTCCTTTAGTAGCAGAGCAGTCCATCTTCCTGGCAGACTACTCACAGGTCCAGGAGTGTACTGAAGTGGTAGGGTCTGAGGTCCAGTTCTTATACCTAGTGGTGCCTTTGAAGTTGGAGACTGTAAAGAAGGGTTTTTGAAGGGCACCAAGGTCCTACATTACTGCCCTGGCTCCAGACTCACTACAGGGGGGTATGAAGACCTTTATGAGGGGACAGGATACAGCCTATTAAGGTATAAGTGTGAGGCAGTGCCCGGCTCCTCCCTTCCATCCTCCCAGCATGGCTCATCAAAACACACCTTTGCTCCCATTGTGTGTGGTCATCTAGGGGAATACACAAAGTCCAGCTGTCACCCTCCCCAGACGTGTATCAGAGACAGGCTGCAGGCACACAGGGTTAAGAGCAGACATATGCCAACTTTCTCAAAGTGGCATTTTTTTAATTGTAATGATAAATTCAACTTTGCCATTAAAGAGGATTTATCATTACAATTCCATAGGTTCTAAACATGACTGATCTGCCTTCTTCCAATTGGGAATTGCAGCCTATTAGAGGTAATAAGGAATCCCCAATCTTAACCTATGGGAGATGTAGGCCTTACAGTAGTGAAAATCAAAGCTGTGCGTTTTTCACTACCACGACGTGTCAAAGTTAAAAGTACATGTCTTACCTTTCAATTTCACAGCACCCTGCCCTATGGGCTACCTAGGGAATACCTTACGGGGTGACTTATATATAATAAAGGGGAGTTTAAGGCTTGGGAAGGGGTTTCTAAATGCCAAGTCGACATGGCAGTGTAAACTCCACCACCAGGACATGTCAAAGTTAAAAGTACATGTCTTATCTTTCAATTACACAGCACCCTGCCCTATGGGCTACCTAGGGACTACCTTACGGGGTGACTTATATATAATAAAGAGGAGTTTAAGGCTTGGTAAGGGGTTTCTAAATGCCAAGTCGACATGGCAGTGTAAACTCCAGGCCTTTGACATGTATAAAGGGCTGCTTAAGTGGTTGGCACAATCAGGGCTGCAGGCCCACTTGTAGCATTTAATTTACAGGCCCTGGGCACATGTAGTGCACTTCACTATGGACTTAAATTTAAAAGAAATTGAGGTAAATTAAATATGCCACTTGCGGATAGGTCAATCAAACCAGGTTTAGGGGAGTGAGCACAAGCACTTTAGTATGTGTTAACAGAGGTAAAGTGCACAGAGTTCTAAGGCCAACGAAAAGTAATTCAGCAAAATTGGAGGCAAGCAGGCATAAGGTTTGGGGGGGACCACCCTAAGGCTGACAGGTCTAACAGTGCTCACACACTTTGGCCTCTTTTGCATTAATGGAGGGGTTTAAGAAGGTTGATTCCACCAATGTTAAAAATAGTCCAGTGATTATCAGTAACTTTTTTATCATCATCAAAAAGTTTATTGTGGATTCAAAGATCCTTGAAAACCATGTAGAAATACATTAGCAAAACTCGTTACAAATTAGATAAAAATTTAAATCAGAGTAAAAAAATAACACAAATTAATTATTTACACAGACACTAAAATGTTGATAAATGTACATGCTGTAAACTAATAGTCACAACATTGCATTAAAACCTATTCACAGAAATGGGTGAGAACAGTACACAGCATTGCAGTGACCGATTAATGGTCACAGTCAATCAACAAAGTGAACAGTTGCATGTCAAAATCATAAACCCTCATGGGGGTCTACGTCATGTCGGTGTAAAGTGACCCGTGCCTTGTCAACTACATGCCTATAAAAACTGACCCACACCACTTGGTTTTCATAAAAGAAAATAAACAATTTCAATTCTGTAGCACAAAAAGATAGTTTCATCATAGGTGGAATACCAACCAAGCCACTAAGCACTCACAGGAAGTTGCCTTGCCACAGCCCTTTTGCGGGTCAGCCATGGCGAGGCAAAGAATTTAGAAACACAAAAATAAATCTTCTCATCAGTGTCCGACCTCATTGTTATCAGTGCGTGGTCAATTTTCCGTACGCCTAGCAAAAGGCAAATAGGTTTTCATCCACTTCTTACGGGCAGTGACATAAGCTTGGAAAAAGAAGAAATGGTGTAGTGTTTCATCTGCTTGGTTACGTGACGTGCATTGGGTACTAGTACAGCAGTGAGTGCCGCATCTGATCCAGAAACTATTGATTGGCAGAGTACCATATCTGAAGCATAAAAAGTGCTATTTTGCTAAGAGGGATAAAATCTTGTCTGAAAAAGGCTCAAACAAAGGAACTTGTTTGTAATCCAGAAATGTATCTGTACAGATCCCCTGCTTGGTTTTCCTGATCTCTTCTTCCCAAAACAAGAGTTTCAGCTTTTCTTTTACTGTAGATCTGGCAATTGGGGATGCAGAGTCTGGTGTATACCAGAGAGACCAGGTTTAGTTTAGAGAGCATTTCCTTAATGTGCCTGAGCCATGGGATCTTTTTAGAAATGCCAGGGCACATAAGGTCTGTTAGAGAGATTCTATAGGGAGCCAATTCTTCTTTTGACCAGTACAGCCCAGGCCACATTTTACAAATCAGGGCGATTGGGAGTAAGCCTAAATCTGCAAACTATGGGAGGCAGGGGTACTCTGGGGAAGGTTCAGAAAGGCTCTTACAAATTTGTTTTCTGCCAAAGAAAAGGTTTTTACTGTTTCTTGACCCCAGAGCACCACACCATATAAGGCTGAGCTCTTGACCTTTGCATTGTATACCTCCACATCTGGGGAAAGTGGTCTTGTTTTTGTCCTCTTAATCATCGCAAGAATTGCCCTCGAATTCCTGCACTTGCTCTAATACGATCTTCTGGGCTCTAATGCTACACCTCCTAGAATGGTAGAATTCTAGAATGGTAAGGGTTAACCGGCATGTACTTGGTCTTCTGAACGTTCCAGACCCCTCTCTTTGCAGAATTGTAAGAACCTGTTCACTAGGGTTTGAAAACCTGAGGGTGTCTTTGAGATGAGTAGGGTATCATCCGAAAGTAGCAGAGTAGAAACTTTTCACTGATTTTGGGTGCATTACTGCCCAGGACGTCCAATTGGCTTACTAGGTCGTTTATATACAGCGTGAAGAGAGTGGGGGCTAAAACGCAGCCTTGACTCACTCCGTTCAGAATCTGGATGGGACTTGTCAATTCTCGTTTCCTACCACAGTACCTTTTTTTGGGGAGTTGAAAACTGGAGAATAAGTACTCATAAAAGTCACTCTCTCAGTTTTTCTTTTTCAAAGATTTCTAATAAGACATCTCGATGTTATTTCGAGCTCTTTTCATAGACTGTACCAACTTTCAAAATTCTATGTTCGAACTGTTGGCCTGATGTATACGAACAGACCAAAAGGCAAATTTTTCCTCAGAGCTCTGTCAAAGAGGAGGAGAGAATTTGCAACTGTTCGAACATAGAGATTTATAAAGGGCAATCAGGCAGGATGTTTGACAGACATATAAGTAAATAAATATATGTATATATATACATATGTGGCTTCATAGCAGGGAATGATGAGTAGACAACTCAAGCATCACAGACCAATTATCTTTAAAGCTCTGGTATTTCTAGGCCACATTATCATCAAACGTTGTCGATAAGAAGGGACTTTTGGCTGACAAAAACACAATACATTCGAACAGCGATGGTAAATACTGTAAAGTAGCTTTATTAGTCAATTTATTCTATAAATATCAAAAGAACTTGCTTAGATTCAGATGTATGAATTACTGTACTGTTGAACCAGCCATTCCAAAGTCCAATGTTATTGGTTGAATCGAAAGGTAAGAGAAAGGTGTTGTTGCTTGTAAAGTTGCATTTTTATCATTTTCCACAACTGGGCACACTTTTCTTTGGTTTAGAAAAGATGATAATTCATTCATTTATGCACACATATCTGGGAGACGTTATCATAGAATCGCAGAACAATTCCACATTGTAAAAGCTAGTGCCCATGTGCAATTGCATTTTTACCCATGGAGAAACCCCTTCCCTAAATCCCTACTAAGTTTGATGTCTTCCATTTTTCTTACCACCAGGGAAAGGGACTCATTTCAACCCTTGAGTGTTGAAGAGCTCCAACTATTTCCAGGGTGTACACTGAAGAGATGGGCGCTTGCAAGTAAGGATAGTAAATTATCTTTTATTTAAGTATCTTCGCACTGGACTGGCAGGGATGCAGGTAAACAGCAACTGACTCTTTACTTTCAAATATTAACAATCTATATCTACATCACAGAGCCCCACCATCCTTAGTATCCACACTCCACGCTTCCTCTTATAATTCCAATTGGGAACCCAACAGACACAAAGCTGAGTTTGTGAATGCTCACAAACTGACGTGTTTAAGGGTGTCCAAGCGTTAAAATGTTCACTGTCCACTCCGTTTGTGGGATTTACTCCTGCTGATTTGTAAGCAGTCATATGTGGCAATTAAGGAGTAGATACATTTATGCCGGCTAGATATTCTTTCCTGGGTACTTACCAGGCATAAACCCAAGTTTATTAGCTCTGGGCTTCCAATTTGTTGTTACCTAAGTCAATTTTTTAAGTGAACAAAACATATAATTCGCAAAGTCAATTAGACCTGTAAAGGAAATCTAAGGACAAGACACAAAACTACAATATTCTAAAAGAAATGCTAGGTTTTTGCATGAAAGCTCAGAGCTAGAAACGCATTGTCCTAAGTGACATGAAACCATCTAGTAATCCAAACTGTTACATCATCAATTTAACAAAACCTCTTCTCTTCAATTAAAATTACAAGTGTTGCCTTTAAGTTAAGTGTATTCATGCAGCATCCCAACTCCCCAGTCGAGACAACACAAGCGCTGCTTTTTAAAAGTATCGTGAAAAAGAATTGTGGTCTCACTCTTCACAGAAGTGTTCATTGGGGGCTCCACAAAGGTGACCACATCCGATGACTTCCTGTAGTGCACTGGGAAGGACCCTCCGATGAGGATATCGCCATGCCTGCCAAAGCCCTGGGGATGGAGACCCATGTGTCTGCAGGGGGCTCGATGGCCTCCGAGAGGGATACAAAAATAAGCGCCAAGAGGGCAAACAAAAACAAAATCATAATTCTGTCTGAAAAAATTGAGAAAATTGTTGTCCTTACAAAGTAGTTTGCTATAGGTAGACATCGCTATTAGATTACATAATTAATAACTTATGTTTACGATAGAAGCTTGTAGAACGTCTTCCAAAGAGAACTGAAAAAAGCAGAATTGATATCGCATGCAAGCAAACCCGCATAGAGCTAGGCCTGGTTAAGTATTAGATAGACACCTGGATTTATGTGAGGATCACAGATTGCATGGAATGTCTCTGTAACTGACCTAAGGGCATATTTACAAGTGGATTGTGCCACCGCAATGCCCTGCACCATATTTATAAGGTGGTGTTAAGCCATTTTGCGTGGCTTCAAGCTGCTTTGTAAATATGGTACCCTTTCACACAGTTTTGTGCATGAAAGGGGCGTGCAATGGGTGTTGCTTTGGGCGTGCTTTTTGACACTGCCCCAGATTTACAAGGATCTATAAATTGGAGAAAGCGCTAAAAACTAACACTATGCAAAAGCAGACGTTAGGTTGGCGCAATGAGGAGAACTACTTTTATTTTTCCTCATTTTTGCTTTTTCTATGTGCACTGTATTCTGCAGCACACATAGACAGACAAAAACGCCTTTAATGAGGTGTCCCTTCCTACACTTAAACAATCAATAATGGTGATTTGCTACTTCTATGTGTGCTGTAGAATGCACCGCACATAGAAGTTGTAAATCACCATTATTAATTGTTTTTGTGCAGGAAGGGACGTCATCCTGCACATAAACAATTATTCCCTGCAACGCTGGCACCTCTGTGTTGGTGCTAGGCAGCTATTTTTAGTGCCAGCACAAGGGAAAACATGGGGGTGAACCGTATTGTTTTAAATACGGCGCATGCCTGTGTTTTTTAAATGACACAGCGCAGTGATGCAAAATTGGCCGCCGTGCCGCCCTGTGCCATTTCCTTGAAGATGTGCCCCCTAGTGTGAGCATCAGTCTGGACAGTGCATAAGGGGAAGTGGCCTGCAACATGGCTGGAAATTAGCACCCTTATGGTATGACCCGGTTTTTAATCAACAGCAATTTGAATTTCTGAGAGCTGCAGAAGTTTACCTTATTAAGAATCTGTACCTTAAAATCCCAAGACGCAACCTTCTTCTGTTTAAAACATCCCTGTCAGCATACCATTTTATTATAAATAGCCCTCAAAATGGCTATGAGATGTGGTACGTAATAGTATGAAATTATCCATTGCTATTGATGTAATGTTTCATGTGAGCACCATTACATAAACATACAGAAGAGCAAAATGCACTGTAAAAGTGATGCACTTGTGTTTTTATTGTGCTCATTGTAGAATCTGGCGGCTGTACTTGGACTATAGTTTTCCCATGAATTCCCCCATCCGTTACCACACTTTGCAAGCTTAAGGTTTTTGAAGTTGCGTTGTAATTATACATAACATTTACTTACGGTATCTTCACTCATAGCATTCACATTTTGGCTTTTCCTGGTTACTAGAGCTCTACCGGGCTTTTACAGCCAGGGGTTTTTTCTCTGCTTCGTTTGCCAAACACAGATGCCAATGTCACGTGTAACCTTTTGAGCCAAGGAAAATCCCGCAATTTCTGGAGGAGTGTCTAAATCTGGAGGAGATCCCACTGGTGGACTTACCTACCCGGTATCCCCCCATGGTAAAGAATCTACTGCCGGATTCCCCTCTGGATTTAGCACTTCGTCCAGGAATCGAAGGATTTTCTGTTACCATGCAACACGAAAAAAAGCTAAAACATATAAAAGCCGGATGATTAAAGGTATCACACGTGCCATGAGAACAATTGGTAATTTTCCAAACATGGACAAAATTCTATCCGGGTGAGCCTCATTAAGTTTCACTTCTAGATTGCTAGAGTGAAACTCATGTCATTATATGAAAGAATAGAACACACTGTTACTTTATTTGTGCTTTGTTGTTTAAATGGTATAGAAGAACAGAACATCTTCTTCTAATTTCATTTTTGATTGGGTTAATGATGCCAGTTAGTCAGCTATATGCCAAATATGAATATTTAGACAAGATAGAAATGCTTCATTACACGACTGCCATATGACACTCTCCACGTGTGACACCCAGAGTGGGTAATAACAGGGGACACTGTGCTTTCTAAATGATAGAAAGCTCAAGGTCCTTGGCAGTTATAACTTACGGTATCCCTCTGCAACGGTGCACAGACAGAATATCGAGTTTTTAATTTCGACCTACCATAATATCGAGTTTTAAATATCGTAGGTCAAGGATATCGACTGCAAGAATATCGTGGTACAGAATATCGATAGTAAGGTAAGAAATATCGTTTTTTTAAATATCGAAGACAGTAATATCGTTTGTAAAAATATCGTTGTTAATAATATCGATGTTTATATTAGTGTTCTGTATTTTAGTATGTGTGTTAAAAGTATGTGATGTAATTTTTTGGTATAAGTGTAGTTTTTTTTTATTGTATGTGTTAAATTTTTAGCAGTAAATACTTTTATGTAAATTAATTTTTGCGTATTTTAGTTCTGTAGCGGGTTGTGGGTTTATAGGGGAATAGGGTGGGAAGTAATTTAATTATAAAAAAGTAATTATTAATTTTTATTCATTATTATTTATAATTAATTAATTCTTAATTGTTTATTAATTAACATTAATTAATTAATAGATAATTATATAAATTGTGTGTATTTTTTTAGGAGCGGGTTGTGGGTTTATAGGGGAATAGGCTGGGAAGTAATTTAATTATAAAAAAGTAATTATTAATATTTATTTATTAGTATTTATAATTAATTTATTATTAATTAATTATCGATTGGTTATTAATTGATATTAATTAATTAATATATAATTGTATTAATTGTGTTATTTTTTAGGAGCGGGTTGTGGGTTTATAGGGCAATAGGGTGGGAAGTAATGTAATTATAATAAAGTAATTATTAATATTTATTTATTAGTATCTAAAATTAATTTATTATTAATTAATTATTAATTGGTTGTTTAATTGTAATAATTATTTCGTTGATAAGTATGTTAATTTTAACCCTCTGCGATCCAACACTTTCCCTACTGTTGCACTCTCTGGAGTGGGAATAGTAATTTTTACCCCTACGCTATCCAACACTTTCCCTACTGTTGCACTCTTTGGAGTGGGAATAGTAATTTTTACCCTTACGCTATCCAACACTTTCCCTACTGTTGCACTCACTGGAGTGGGAATAGTAATTTTTACCCCTACGCTATCCAACACTTTCCCTACTGTTGCACTCTTTGGAGTGGGAATAGTAATTTTTACCCCTACGCTATCCAACACTTTCCCTACTGTTGCACTCACTGGAGTGGGAATAGTAATTTTTACCCCTTCGCTATTCAACACTTTCCCTACTGTTGCACTCTCTGGAGTGGGAATAGTAATTTTTACCCCTCCCGCTATCCAACACTTTCCCTACTGTTGCACTCACTGGAGTGGGAATAGTAATTTTTACCCTTACGCTATCCAACACTTTCCCTACTGTTGCACTCACTGGAGTGGGAATAGTAATTTTTACCCCTTCGCTATTCAACACTTTCCCTACTGTTGCACTCTCTGGAGTGGGAATAGTAATTTTTACCCCTCCGCTATCCAACACTTTCCCTACTGTTGCACTCACTGGAGTGGGAATAGTAATTTTTACCCCTACACTAACCAACTCTTTCCCTACTCTTGCACTCTCTGCAGTGGGAATAGTAATTTGTACATCTCCGCTATCCAATACTTTCCCTATTGTTGCATTCACTGGATTGGGAATAGTAATTTTTACCCCTCCGCTATCCAAAACTTTCCCTAATGTTGCACTCACTGAAGTGGGAATAGTAATTTTTACCCCTACGTTATCCAACACTTTCCCTACTGTTGCACTCTCTGTAGTGGGAATAGTAATTTTTACCCATAGGGTATCCAACACTTTCCCTACTTTTGCACTCACTGGAGTGGGAATATTAATTTTTACCCCTTCGCTATCCAACACTTTCCTAACTGTTGCACTGTCTGGAGTGGGAATAGTAATTTTTACTCCTCCGCTATCCAACACTTTCCCTACTGTTGCACTCACTGGAGTGGGAATAGTAATTTTTACCCCTACGCTATCCAACACTTTCCCTACTGTTGCACTCTGCTATCCAACTCTTTCCCTACTCTTGCACTCTCTGGAGTGGGAATAGTAATTTGTACATCTCCGCTATCCAATACTTTCCCTACTGTTGCACTCACTGGAGTGGGAATAGTAATTTTATCCCCTCCGCTTTCCAATATTTTCTCTACTGTTTTAGTTAATGTAGTGTAAAATGTATTTTAAAAAGATTAAAAATATTGTAATATTTTAATTTGTTATATATATTTTTTATTTAAATTATTGGTGTATGTGTATATATATGTATTTCAAATTTTTATTGTTTTTTAACAATTTATGAGTTATTAAAATAATTATTTATAAATATTATTAAGTAAGTATATATATGATATTTTATACATATATATGTTTAATTGATTTTTACATTATATGTATTACTTATAATTTTAAACATTTTTTAATAATTTTAACTATGTTTTTTTAATTATGTGTTTTATTTACTTTATTTTACATTATTTTTTATACATTAAAAAAACAATATTTTTAACAACGATATTTTTAACGTTATTTTTTATCGATATTTTTGTACTTACCATTATGTAGATAGGACTTCGATATTCTGGACATCGATATTCTTGTGTCGATATTGTTGTAGCTCGATATTCTGACTGTCGATATTCTGTCAGTGATCCCTCTGAACAGAAAGGGGTGCATCATTTAAGTGTCCTCTCCGTTTATATACCTGGGCGAGAAGTTCAAAGCTTAACTCAAGAGAGGGAGCGCGGGGTGGGGTGAGTGGAAGCAAAGTGCAACACAGTTATCACAGTCACAATTAAGTATGAATTTTCAGCCAAAGACTTTGTGAATACAACACCTTTATACCATACATTTTCAGTATAAACAGACCTGATCAATGGAAAGTACACGAAACAAAACACTAAAACTCAATACTAATATCAGTTTAGGGCCTTGCTTTTGCCTTGGCCATGCATTCACCCTCTGTGTGGCCAGATTACACTGGCAACTGTTTCCAACTATGTGCAGTGTTGATTTGGCGAGTCTGCGTGTGACACTAGCTTCTGCGCTCAGTCATCTGCAGTGCTAAATGGAGGTTGAACATTTTGATCAAGCACCAGGTCATGCACTCAGCCACCATATAGACATAACCCACTGCAACAGCTTTCAGTAGTGTGCAGCAGAAGTTGACCTCCCATGTTTAGAAATGAGCCACTGCGAATGCCCTTCAGCAGAGCGGAGTGTGTGTTCAGCAGCATGCCCGGTATTAGAAATATAGTAATTAAATACCCCATTGTAGCCCTTGACTCTCATAGGGTAGGGACGCAGAGTAGTCAAGGACCTACTCAAGGGAGGAGGTGTTGGCTAGTAATCACCATTCACAAATACGCAGTAATAACATTCCATAAATGATTGTCCAGTCTGCGCTTTTTCTTTTGAAAAAGGAAAAAGTACATTTATTGCACACACACTACTCAATACTTTGCAGCAATTTACAAATATACACAAGCTGATGGAATTAATTTGTGATGACATTGCTTAATCATTCTTACCCCTCCCACAGGGAGGTCTAGATCAACACATCACATATTAGAACATTTACTTGTATTAAAATGCAATCATGGGATATCACGTTGAATGAGCACACTTAATATTGGCAATAAAGCATGTATACTTTGCATATGAGTGGTTGTCTGCATCATTACTACATTAAAACACTCATAAAGGAAAATGTCTATGCATGTTTAGGTGATTTGTGTTAACAAAATTACTTTTAGGATGAAATACGCAATTTAAACATAGCCCGTGAAGGGCATCACATTTATAATTGCTACCCCATGCAACTATACCTTTCAGCATATTTTTGTAATCACATTCAATATAAAATACTGCATTTTTAACTTAGTCCCTAAAGAACATCCCTTTGTAGAAACACATATGTGCAGTTACCAACTTTCACTCATAGAGAGTGTTTACACAACATGATATCTCACATTGTGCATATCTGGCCACTAAAACTGCAGCCATAATTTTTACCCCTAGAGGGAGTCAAACCCCTAGCTGTACAGCATATGCTCCAGCCCAGGGAATACTACTACTACATTGAAACCCTAGAGGGATTACCCTGGTTGAGTCTCACCAACCTAGAGAGGGGGCTTTTGAATCCTTTTGAGGGGAGGTTACGCCTATCCTGCAGCTCCCCCACCCCCACCTATGCTACATTTTGCTGGTGACCCCATCCTCCTGGGGTCACCAAAAGCACGGAATGAAGGATTTTCATTGAAAAATGCGGGCAAGCCCCTCAGGGATTTATTGAGCTCTCCTCTGCGCATTCGTGCACACTCTATCAACGGGTCTCCCACTGCACCGGGGAGAGCCGCAATTTTTTCCTTGTTTCCTCTATTTTAGTATCAGCGGCCTTGCTCCACGTTTTCTTTTTCCACCGGGCACCCTGTGTGCAGCCATCATTGTGGGACAACCATGGGAGCCCGCCAGGGCTGTCCTGAGCCGGCTCCCTGCATGAAGCAGCACTCCTTCGTGCGACCACGTGAGCTCGCAGGCAAGGTGCTGGGCTCTCATTGTCTTCGGGGCCCAGGGATGGTGTCCTGTGCCCCTTCTTCTTCACATGGGGAGAGCATGACGGCCAGCAGCGGTTCATGCAGGTAAGCGCGGTGGGGCGGGTTGGGGGGGATGTTGACATGACAGAATAGGATGTATTTATTTATTTAATTTTCCCTATTCCATTGTCTGTCGACTTCCCCCCCTCCCGCATCCACCCCACCGCATTTAACTGCACAGACCACCACTGATGATGGCACTCCCTCGCAGCAATAGTCTTCTCTGGGCCCAGGGATGAGGTCCTGGGCCCCTTCCTCTTCACACAGGTGACCGCAATGGCACTCCCTTGCAGCGGTTGTCTTCTTAGGGCCCAGGGATTAGGCCCTGGGTCCCCTCCTGCTCTCGCAGGGGAAGCATGACGGCGCTTCCCCGCCTTATCTTCTTTGTGGGGGCAACCTCCAGGGGGACTGCCCCCCCCTCGTAGGATAATCATCAACCGGCAGCGAAGCTCCACTCGGTCGTGCTGGCTGGTAGGGATCAAAGGTCACCAAACTTTATGAGGGCATATCTTAGACCCCGTTGGACTGATTTGGACAGTCTTCAGCTCCTTTTGCTCCTGGTGGTGAGCTCGGGCCACCTGGAACACTTTCTTCAGGCCTCCTGGCATTCAAGTCAACAAACTTTGCAGGGAGCTGGTTTCACTGGCTCCCTGCACCAGACTTTCGTTTGGTTTTCCTCTGGCCCTCCCTTCCTTGCACAGAAGCCCCATCTTTTCCCCAACTGGTCCTCAGGGTGTCCAAGGGGACCAGCTTCCCTGGTCCTCGGGAATCTCCCACTGGTCCTGGGGTCAATCAGAATCAGAGTCCTGGGGCCAGATGGCAGTCAAGGGGTTCCTCTTTCCAATTGTCCATGGTGGCTGCCTCCAAGTCCTGTGTTTTGCAGAAAAGCACATCCAAAAAGAAGACCTCTCCCCTCTGTGCACGACCTTTTAAGTGGGAGTGGGAGGTCCCAGCAGGGATGCACCTCTGCCCTACTCTGTCCTATCCTGATGTGCCACTTCATCTCTCTACCCCTGTTTCCACTTTCCTGCACAGCCTTGTGGGATACTTCAGGATGGCATCATCCAGGAGTCACTTACCACATGTGCTCTGGGGGTCTCAGCTCCACCCCTCGCTGACATCACTGTCAGGGCCTGCCTCAGCAAAACTTCGAGGGAGCCCTCCTGCTGGTTTGGCTCCAGAGTCTTGGCTCTCTCCCTATGTTTAGTGGGCTTGGGCCGGCTCTCTTCCTGGACCAGGATGACAGCTGGTTGATTGATGTAGAGCAGTCCACCTCACCCCTTCCTTCTGAGGAGCTGACTGAAATAAGAGTAATTGCTCCCTTTGTCTGGGGAGGCCTTTGTTCCTGCTTCTGGAGAGAAAAGTAATTAACCCAGCCCAGCAGGGTGACAACAGGCCTGGGCTCTGATCCTGAGCTGAGCCAGAGAAACATGACATTCACGAATGACCCATAAGCTGCTTAGATATGCTTTTGGACTTTACAGAATGGATCTTTTTGCACAGGTTACAGTGTACATTGGCATGACTCTGGAGTCTGTAGACCAAAGGGAACTGGAGCTGCACCCTAAGGCAGCCTTTTCCATAGGAGTATAATGGAGCATCACTACTGTCAAGACAGTAAAGCACACTGACTTTCCCTACATATGTACATCCAGATTATATGGCCTACTTCAGGTCACTACCCAACCCTGCATAGTCCCTTCTGTGCCAGGCTACCTGTACGCAGTTCCTGGGCTTTGCATGACAGGAGTCTCCTACAGGCAGCTCTCACACATGTACACATGTGTCCACATGTAACCAGTCCAGTGTCCCTTACCCTGGCTGCGTCGTAGTGGCCTTATCTTAAAAGGCAGACACTGGCAGCAAACATGCACAGTCCATTTTACCGTAAGTTTATAGTGGGTGAGTCCCAGGTTATGAGGCTTTCCCACAGTAAAAGGTCACAAACTAGGTGATCAAAAAGCAAAAAATCCAGGTGGATTAGATGGTCAGAACCATCTTCTCACACCCGGCCTTTGCCCAGGCACTTCAGGTATCTCATGCATGCATATAATTTACTGTATCTAACCCAATAATTTCATAGTCCTCACAGTACATACATCAAACACCATTCATAACATATATTGTATAGACCACAAATGGACACACTTCTGTGGCTCCAAAGTGGACCAGCATCAGTGACCCATCACAGCACTTGCATCAGTGACCCCTAATGGCATTTATCAATATTTCCACATGTTACAGGTAGCATAGGCACCACACATGAAAGACACTAGTGGTTCCACACATGTTAGGTTCCCAATGAGCAGAACCACTGAAAGCCCCTGCCATCCATGAAAACATATGTTGATGTGAAAGATGGCTTACAGCCATGCACTAGGAACTGGAACAAAACAGGGAAGAGTGAGAGAGAAAAATACTGGACTTGGCCTCACTCTTGGACTGGATTTGTCACAGATGAGGGACGGCATAGAACAACCTCACTGCTTGAGAAATTGAATATTGGAGAAACAGAGGACCACAGGTACGTGTTTGGGAACTAGCCACATTAAACTCATAAGTTAAGGTACTGCAGCCTTTTTAGTTTTGGCACAGGATGTTGCGTTGTTGAGCCCTTGAGTGGACCTAGATACCAGACTAGGACCATGGGACGCTCCAACAAACTGGGCTAGCTAGGAGATGAGAAGATAAGAAAGAGAACAGTAGTAGTAGGTATGGAGAACAACAAAGCACAATATTAGGGAATGGAGGCCCAAAAGTGAGTGTAACACAATCAAGAGGGAAGAAAACAACAAACGTGAGGGATGGATAACAAGTTCGAGGTGCTAAGTGTTTTCCCCTGTCCATCCAAGCCAGCTGTTTCTTGCTCCCAGTCTGCTTGTCACCAGTTTCTCCCGAATCCATAGTAGCATATCCAGCAACAAAAACAGGTGTTTATGTTTAGTCCTTACGTACAGGCAGCTTTTGCTCTGTGTTGTCAAAGAGTGATTGTCTACGGAGTCCTTGGAGTGGACTTAAAGTAAACCCATAACTTATCAGAGGTTTGATTTCTAGTTCATCTTATTTCCTTGTTTCTTACTGATTGTTTTTCCTTCCTCTTATTGGCTTTGTCTCTTCCTGTGAGCATAGCTTCTTTACCAACCTTTTGGCTGAATGTGTTGTATCCTTACACTGCTTGCATTCAGGGGCAACTATTTATTTCTTTTGATTTCAGTAATCCATGTGAGTGCAGATGTTTCCTTGCTCTCTCTGTTTCTTCTGTATGTGTTGCTTCTATATTCAGATCTCTGTCCCTACAAACCCTGTGTTGCCCCACCACCTGCCTGCTCATTTGCTGCTTCTTCCACCATGCGTCCAGCTCAGCTTTACTTAATACCTCCACCAGGCTACTCTGCTGCGCCCACAGCCCTCCCCTGCTCACTTTTTTAATCTTGCATTTTTTCAACTCTTAAGAGGGACAGGTACCTGCAATTCACTACTGGCCTGCTCCTATCTATCAAAGCATTTTGACACAATTTTAATATCCATTTTTATAATTTTTTAATAACTTTTTACTTTACTGTTAACAAGACAGTTATCTTCCATTTGGAAAGGTAAATTAAAATTTCTAAACATGTTCACTGCTGCGTCATGATACACAATGCTCATGCGTGGTGAATCATGCTTACATAGATATCTTCATGCTGGGACCGGCTATTTTGGGGTCTCTTCCTTTTGCCAACACTGTTCAGTAGTGGTGCGATGTGGCGACAGTGTAGGTTGAAATGTTGATATTTAATAATGGTCAGGCGGGCTATAGTGATGTTGATAGCGGTAATAGTGGAGGTAGTCGTGATGGTAGTAGTAGTGGAGATGTGGAAGTAATGATGTTGGTAGCTGAATAAGTGGGAGTAATGTTGATTGTGGGTATAATGGTGGTAATAGGGATGACCATGGTGGTGGTGGTAGTGGTGATGATGGTGGGAATAGTGGTGGTATTGACAGTGACGATGGTGGTGATAATGGATTAGTGGGGGTGATTGTCATAGCAGTGGCTGGGTTACTGGTAGTGGTGATGTTAATGTTAGTGGTGGTAATGGTGGCAGTACTGATGGTAGGGGAGCGGATGTTATTGGTGGTAATGGTGGAGGTGGTAATGGTGGTAATGATGGTGGTAGTAACGATGGTGGCAGATGTAATAGTCTTGGTAATGGTGTGGGTAGTAGTTGTAAGGCTGGTAGTGGTAAATGAGGTGGTAATGATGATGTAATGGTGGCAGTGATAATGATGGTGGAAATGAGGTGGTGTTAAGCATGGTTTTGGTAGCAATGGCAATGGTGGTGGTTGTAGTGAGCATTATGGTGGTAATGGCAGCAGTGTTAATGGTGGTGTTGGTGGTAATGATAATTGTGACAGTGGTGACTGTAATTGCCATGTTAATGATGGCAGTGGTAATGGTGGTGGTGGTAATGGTGGTATTGCTTATAGTGGTTTTAGGGGTGGTAAAGATGGTGGGGGAATGGCAGTAATGATAGTGATGTTGGTGATGATGTTAATGGTGGTGGTGATAATGTTGGTGGTGGTAGGGGTGATGATAATAGTATTGATGGTGGTTGTAGCAATAGCGGTGGTAAAAGTGGTGATGGTATCAGTCAGGTTAGGGTGAGAGCAAAGGTATTGGTAATAGTGATGGTGTAATCGAGTTGCTGATAGTAATGGTGGTGTTGCTGATGGCAATAGTGTAAAAGTGGTGGTGTTGGTACTGGAGGTGAGGAAAATGGTGGTAATTATGTGGGGATAATGGTGGTAGTAATGGCAGTGGTGGTGGTAATGTTGTTTCATAGGTAGAGGTAATTGTAATAGTAATGTGGTAATGGTGGTGACAACGGTGGTGGTAATGGTGTTGTGGTAATGGAGATGGTGGCAATGATATTATGCTGGTGGTAGTGCTAATGCTGGAAATGGAGGTGCAACTGGAAGTTGTGGTGGAAATCGTAGTGGTGTTGTTGGTAAAGGAGGTGGTGGTATTAGTCAGCCACTGTAAAAAATTGGGTTATAGGTTGGGGTGGTGTAAACTCTACTTAAGCAACAACCACACTTTTTCAGGGTGAGTCACAAAACCCACTAAATTAATCTACGCTTAACCCCCTGGTAGCTTGGCACAAAAGCAGTCGGATTTAATTTAGAGGAAATATGTAAAGTATTTATGCAGCAAACAAACCGCAATAAAGTTAAAACGCAACACCCAAACCAATTCAGTAAAATGAAGAGCATTTTAATAAAAAAATAAATTGATACCAAATTGGATGAAATCCAATTAGTAGAACCAGAGTTATGAATTTGTAAAGTTTTTTAGTGAAATCTAGCACTTAAAAGATCAAAGCGTTGTGATGAGGGTTAACTCGGTTGTAGGATCTAAAATCAGGGAAGGGATGCGCATAATGATACTTTAAGCCTGCGATTCATGCGCCATTTTCGCCAGTAGCAGTGCTAATCTTGACTGATCAACATATTATCATTTAGAGAGTTAATGGTATGAGGTAATTGCGGCAGGAGGTGTGACAGACAGATGTTTGTATCATTTTTATCAAGTCCACATACATTTTATTAAGCAAACAAAAATACAAGTTGCCCATGGAGACCCTCCTTTGTCTAAGAAGACTATCAACAATCTGAATTTTCGACTTGAAAAAATGAAAAAGAAAGATGGAAGGGGTCTCTGTGTTGTCAGGGACAAGCCTTGTTTGCATTTTTTCAGCTTTGACCTGGTGCCCATGGACGTAATTTTAGGGTTGCAGCTGCGACCCCCGGCTTGCCTGGCTTGCCTTCGATCTCTGGCACTGCCTTAGTGACCCCTTATTCCAGAGGTGGCAAAACCAGTGCTAGGAACACTGGGGCAGCTGATTGGGGATTCACTTTCCTTGTTTTCTGTCAATATTTTTCATTACATGAAAAGTAAATATCATATTATTCACTATTAGTGTAATATTAAATGGAGTACAATTAGCTGACCTATGACCGTCCCTGGTAGCTGAGGAAAATAAAAAATGCTTTTACATTTATGTTGTGTGAGTGCTTGTGGATGAGAGTGTGTTTATGTGAGAGACAGTGTGTGTATGTGCGAATGTGTTTGTATGTGCAAGCGAAAGTAAAGGTCAAATGGTGTGTGATGTCGCTTCCGCTACCCCGTGGATTTTGGTGAATTGGCGTGCATGCTGGTAACCCCCTCATCCTTGCCCGTGAAGAGATCTTAGGTTCACAAAAGGGGTGTGTTTCCTATGCATATGAAGTGCTAAGACTACAGAGCCTTCAATTGCAAAGAAACACCATTTCAATAATAAAATTAAATGCCTCACAAAGGCAAACTAAAATTGAATTACTGTTAGGGGCGGCCCAGATTTAATGTAATGTGTCTGGGTGCTAGAATATGTTGATAAATAGGCAGATTTGTTGAGCCTGGTGCTTTTTCATGACAATGCTTTCTAAGAAAGCTATGCTACTGTGTGCTCATCGAAAGAAAAAAGCACAAGCCTGATTCACAAAGTTATTTCCCCGTATACATTTTACTTACCTAAACAAATAGCTTCTTTCAACAGAGCAAAATTGCTTTTGGACGCATAGAACAATTTACTCACTCAGGACTCCATGTGAGTAAATCTCCTCTGGTGGGAGAGCGGTGGGTGTACCAGTATAGAAATACCCTAGTGTTATGTGCCCGGGTTAGGCCCACGTAGCAATGCTGCACATCCCTTCATTGTCCTCTTTCTGCACAATAACATTTTACTGTGACCTTTTGCACATATTTGCGTGTGTGACAATGTTGGATTTGTTTCTCTGAAACTACTTTGCTTACACATCTGGCTTCGTGCAACATTATCATGTTGCCGCAAACATTGAGCACAAGGTCTTTATGCACGATGTACAAATGTTGTTCTGTCTTCATCCTCAGGATGAGAGTGCTATCTGTTTATCCATAACAATGCTAATCTGCGTATACATCACCAGGGTGCTTTTTATTATAAATAAAGAAGCATTTCCGGGGGTTAACAGAGGAGACACTTCTGCTGACATTGAAAGGTCCTGAATGTTATGTTATGTTATTGTATTCTTATATAGCGCGTGTATACCGATAGGTCTCTTAGCGCTTCGGAAGAAGAGAACAGCGTCAGGGCCGGGTGGTCACCATGGTACTAGAGAGAATTAGGTCATGTCTAGAGCCTCTCTAAAAAGGATGGTTTTAAGCTGCTTCCGGAAAGGGAGCAGACCGCTGAGGCTTCGCTAAGCAGCTGTCTAACATCTCCATGAGAGGGTCAAGTTCGTGACCAAGACGGGGTCCTACATTCTTTCCTGCCAGATAATGGGGTTGGATCATCCCGTAGGGGGATTTTTGGCTATACACTCTATACATACACAGAGTAGGGACTGCATAGTAGGAGTATGTCTGCTTTATATGCCTGCATATATATACTGTTCTAGCACCATGGTGGAACTATATCTGCTATTTACTCTTCTGGTGCTTGCAATCACTTTCATATGCTTCTGTCTACTGATTATCACAGCACATGTATTCTATACATGATTAACGTTGGTTCAATAAATATATTGAAAATGTTCCATTGTATATTCTCTGTATATTTCTCTGAGAGCAAGAGTGCACGAGTGACTGAGGGAAAAGAGTTCTATATCTATGACTGTGATCCCCGAGGGGTCAGGGTTGTCATATTCAGTGGTTGCTAGGAATCATTCGCTCCTTGTTTATGTTAGAGGGGACTTATGGTGGTACTGTGAGCTAACTGGTCTCTAGGCTAACATATACTACGGGGTGTTCGGAATCAGTCTAGACACCTCACCCAAAGTCTATGTTGTTCACAAACGCACAGTTCCTCTGGATTATTGGGAACTACACGACATGGTGCCACCAACATGCATTGGGTTCTTATTTTCAATCATGCCTTCTCAGAGACTCCTACTCACCTCAAACTGGAGACGTCCGCGGTGGTCGGGAAATCCACCTCAACTGAGTAGGTAAAACCCTATGTATTGGCTGTAGGTTATTCAAGCTTGAAGGATATACTTCCCAAAAATGGTGTCACCCTATCTCAATAATTCATTTACTAATTTCCTTTTTGTTCCAAACATTTTAAAACAATGGCTAATGAGGGGCATTAACCATGGCAGAGAACTGCAGATGTGTGGTTACTCTAAAAGTATAAAGTTTTGGTCCCCCAACTATGGCTGGAGATGTAACCTTCATGGTTGAAGCATGCAAAGCATTCGAGACAGAGGTATTTTATTCCTGGGTTAAATTCCAAGCTGTAAATGGTCATACACAATTGTTTCATACCTACATTGAGGATGAAACCCCAGAGGAATACACTCCATATGAAAACATTGAAATTCCTCTCTCTTACCAAGAGCATATTGTTTTAAAGGCGCACACTGGAGAAAACGTGAGACTTGTTCAGCTCAGCAAAGAAGAAGTGACATGGCTGGTCTTAGCTGCATATACACCGCATCCTAGCACTGCTAATTTAACTGCAGCAGAAATGCACACACTATACAGATATTTAGTAAAAATATATATAAATCTCCCACAGTTCATAATGCGAACACTCACAGTTACCCCTGCGCGGACTGCTTAAGCCGCACAACCACAATTGGCTACCACGGGTTTCAGCCCACAAACACTGAATGCCATTACAGGAAAGATTCCCACCAGTCTGGAGCAAATTCCGTTCTGGATCGCACAAAAAACAAGTCAGCTTGGAGTAGTATTTCCCCATACAGGTCCGCAGGAAAAACACAGAATACTAACTATTTACTTGCCGATGGGGATGGCTCCCCCAGTGGAAGAATGCGTCACTTGAGGTACCGTCTTCACTGCCGTTTATACCAGAACACATGGTACCCCTTCGCTGGATGTTTTACTTGATGTACTGAAACAGCTACAGATGGAGTACAGGGCAGCACCTGCCCTGGACTTAGGGACTAAACTAATGAACAATTTTGCGGCAGTATCCACCATCATATTAAGTAACATAAAAGGGGAGGCAGCTGCGTTAGCTATACGCCCACTCTCGAGGGATCTCACTTCTCAACAACAGGAGCGGGAATTACCAAACATTATTGAAGAAACCAATGCTACCTTAGGTAGGGATAATTTGGGAGCCAAACCTGGGAAACCACAACTTAAGAGTAATTCTGAAAAGGATACCTCTAAGCAAGCACCCAATTCTTTGATGAAGACGTGGGATAATAAACCAAAAAATAAAAACAAGCAAAGATCACGGGGTGGGTCTCCTCAGCAGGAAGCCACTGAAAAGAGGTACAATCTCAGAAATTGTGATAACATTAAAAAGCCTGACAGGTATCATGATACTGATACACGTTCCTTTCAGGAGTCATCCGATACACGTTCAGAGAGAGGTGGACGGCCAGAGCGCCGATCGGAAGAGTACGTGAAGCCAAAGAAAAAATCCTAAGGCTCATCTGACTACATCATTAATAAAGAAGAAAAATGAAAGAATAATAAACCTCAATAAAAAAAAAAGGTAGCCGGTATTAAAATCAGGCATGACCAGAATACTGGGGAATCTGCTTCTGAACGGGAAATGGGTAGTGATGATGCTGGACAGTGCGGTAGAAGTCACAATAGCTCGCCAGAACCTGATGGATTATCTGGCGGCAATAGTGCTGAGTGAGCATAACACGGTGGAAACAACTGATACTAGGGTATGTGTTCCCCATCGTGTATACAAAATTATGCTCCAGTTGGAGGGGGACTTACCCAGAAACATCAAGGCTCTGTTTTGGGAGAACATGACGTATGGGTATGATATTCTTATGGCTGAAAAAGACTGGCAACCTAAGTTTGCAATGGAATGCCCAAATGGGGAAATGGTAATTTTACCCACTTTCTCCCACCTTGTTCCAGAATCAGTTAAACATTCTTACACCAAGGAGTGGGTGTTAACACTAGCTCCTGCATTATACCGCAATCATATGGGGTGGGATGATGAGTCACCTCATCATGAGATCCCATTGAAATCAACTCCTCAACCACAAAGACAATGCCCAATAAAACATGAAGCTAAAAACAAATTAGGGAAATCCTAGAACAACTTGAATACCAAGGTGTAATAGAAAATTGCACCTCATCAATGAATAATCCCTTGTTTCCCATAATGAAACCAGACAATTCATACCATCTAGTATTAGACTACAGACATTTAAACACATCTACTTGCACATTTGCAGAACAAAATGCACTCAGTGCCTCACTAATGAATAACATTTTCCAGAAGAAATACAACTAACACTAAATATCTCAAATGGATTCTTCTGTCAAAATATAGCACCTGGAAGCAGATATTTGACAGCATTCTCAGCGCTAGTCTCATTGAGGCAATTTTGTCAATTTCCTCAGGGGTATAAGAATAGCCCAGGGCTGTTTTCAGCCAGAGTAACGGAGTTACTTAAAAATTTTGATGAAGAGGCATTGTCCTATGTTGACGGTATATATCTGATGGAATATGAATTAATGGAACACCTTGACAGAGTAGACCACATAATTCCAGAGTTTGCTCACCTGGACTAAAAATGTAGGGCCTCACTTATGAAAAGTGTTGCATCGCTGGTTGAAAACAGCGATGCACCACTTTACATTGCGCCCTCCTTGCGACACCTTGGATGCGCTGCATTTACAGTACGGTGCTCCATGTCGCAAGGATTGACCAGATACTTCAGAAATCCTGACGTATCTGGTGGCGCAGTAATGACACATTGCTGGAGTGTGTCGCAAATCAGGCGCAACTCCAGCAATGTGTCATTATACATGGGTGAGTCCCATGTAAAAGGGCCTGCTTTAGTCTTTACGCCTGCTGTGAACTCATAGAAGTGGCGCAGTGAAATCTCGTAGATTTCACTGCACCACTTCTACAAGCCTTTTTTATGGGGGAACTCCCACTCTGCATACATTAGACCTGACGCAGGTGTAATGTGGTGCAGGGGTTTACAAAGTGACACATCTGCCTAGATGCATCACTTTGTAAATATGGTGCAGTGTAGTGCATTTTTTACACTGCTGCAGCATCACAAACAGTGACGCAACGGCGGCGTAAGGCCTTCATAAATATGGCCCTGTATTTAAAAAAATCTAAAATTGTCCATCTCAATGTTCTATTTTTGGGATATGAACTGTCAAGTGAAGGCAAAAGCCTGGTGAACCATTTTTTAGAAAAATGTGCGTTGCTCCAACCTCCAATTACTCTAAAAAGATTACAATCCATTTTAGGATTTTTACATTTTGGAAGAACATCAATTTTGGATTAAGCAAAATGGGTAAAACTATTCTAGGATTTGATCAGACCTGACTTTTCAATAACACATTGGACACAGGAACATACAAATATTTAATGTTCCGTACAAGCTGATATAGCTTCCAAACTTTTGCACACATGTGCAAACACAACCAACTGTTGATCCACATAGTTGCGGGACCAACCGGGTACACATATATCACATTCAACAAAGGTGATACAGTACATATAGCGTACAAATCATACTTGTACACAAACGCTGAAATGCGTTTTGCACTGACTGAGATAATCCTAACAGCTGTACAGACTCCTGTAGTAAGAGAAAGAGCACTAGCACAGGGTAAATGCATAATTGTTGTAACCCCGGTACCGACCTTAGAGGCCGTTACCAAAGCAAGCGTTCCTAAGGTCAAAGCTTTACATCCACAATGGATACAATGGGCTAACTCTCTCACTGCAACAGGCGTAGATGACAGATTTGATTCTACCCTACAAACACAAGCATTTTTGCAGTATGAACTCAAATAACCTCTGCTGAATGAAATAATGCATCTAGATCGGTATGATTACATCTTCTACACTGATGGGTCTGCCCAGCCTGCCGTAGGGACTAAGCACCAATATTCCGCAGCATGCACAATCATAAAGGGGGTCATGCACGATGGCAAGTTCCATCCAGAAAAAACACACATGCAGTCCCTAGGGGACTGTACAGTGCAGCTGGCAGAACTTAAGGCCCTGATATTGCCACTACAGAATATTGAACATGGATTCCCCACACTTATAGTGTGTGATTCGTATTACTGTGTACAGTCATATATTGAATACCTTCATTACTGGGGCCAGAATGGATTTCGAGATTCCAAGGGTTGTACAATAAAGCATAAATGCTTGGGAAGAAGTGGCAAAGCTGTAAGACTGCTTGCCACGGGCTCATGTAATACACACATTGAGTCATCAATATGTTGGTGATCACGTTGCAGGGAATTCCATGGCTGATGAAGCTGCTAAGGCACAAATAGGTACTGCTGCCATTGCTGCAATCACTCGTTCTAGTACGAAAATAGACAGAGACATTATGGTGGCTGTCAATGCTGCTCACAAAGACACACACCTGCTGAAAGGCTTTCCACTCAAGTACTCCTACAAGTTAGATGCACAGAACATGCCATATGCTCATATTCCAGGAGTGGGGGCTAGAGTCATACCTAACACTGCTCGCAGATTGGGGCTGACACTAGCTGTACCTGATGGTCTGGGTTCAGCACATGCAGTGATTACTGCTACCGTTTCATTACTGAAGCACCGCTATTAAGGTAGATTTTTTTTTTAGTGACCAAGTCTTACTAAACAGACAAGGACTTTGTCCTCAAATGTGACATCTGCCAGTAGATGAAAGGCTCAACCGTAGCACGTCCACCACAGACACCTCTATTGATTTCAAACAAGCCTTTAGCCTGTGTCTATTTGGATCACTGTAGCCCCTTACAATCTGATGGGGCTTACAAGTACTTCTTGGTGGCAGTAGATTCCTGTGGGTATGGTCACAGTGGTCGGCTGACACCCGAACTGTTATCAAGGATTTGCAAGTCTTCATCAGGACATAGGCAATTGGCACACTACATTCCGACCAGGGTCCAGCGTTTAGCTCTCTGGCTTACAAAGAAACCATGGGAAGTCTGGGTGTAGTCTTGCGGTACACCTCCCCCTATCATCCTGAGGGAAATTCAGTGGTTGAGATGAAAAACCATAACTGAAATCAATCCTTAAGAGGATGGGTACTAGGTTCAGGTTGCAGTTGGGTCCATCACCTATATAGGGTCTAGAGGGCACTTAATAACTTGCCAAATATATCCCTGGGTGGTCGTACTCTATATTAAATCCTGTTTTGGGTAAGTGTGTGGGTCCCTGACCTCGATAATGTTGGCACAGTGGCAGCAGACACACCGTTTGACATCAATGAACGTTTGGCTGTTTTACTGGAACTAAATGAATTCTGGGACGAACAAAGCAACGTCCAAGTAAAACGCGCCACCATTGATGAAGTGAAGGTTGTACCGGCAAGACCCAGCTGGATCTCCAAGAACGGGGATCTGGTCCGCAAGAATATTATGGACAAAAAAGAGTTTGGGCCATCCTACAAAGTGCCTGTACCTGTCCTGGCTGCCGAAGGTACCAGAACTGTACTACTTCCGCCCTTTGACGGTCGACAAGACAACATGTTTGTCTCTATTGATCTGATCAAACCACATTATGCGGCCGATTCTCAACAGTAGGCCACGTGGCATCCTGGGTAGCCACTGCTCTCCTCTTGCCAACGTGCAGGAAGTTCAGATGGAAGCTTTAATAACTAAAGAAGATTCCCCTGTCCAGCAAGAAGCAGTAAACAACAATGAAGTATTTCTTCTTCCTGTTGAAACAACAGCAACTGTACAATCGACTAGTACAGTGGCACAAATTTCAATTAGAAGAAAACAAGATCTACTTCAAAGTACCAAAGACTGAGTCATCTCCTCATTTTACAAAATCTGCTGAGCTGCCAAAAATAGACTGAACGGCATCTGGCTACTTTGTGGACTACGACGATTTCTCATCTGATTCAACTGGACCTGAGATACCATTGCCGCCGCCTCTCCCTTTCAAGCTACATGTGTGTGCTCTTTATCTTTGGCTAAAAAAGACATACTTTGTTACTCCCTGTTGCACCTTAGGATTAAAACTGGGTTACTTTTTCTGGTCCTGAGGATTGGTTTGGTGACTGTCTTTTTCCTGCTTCTGAAGGGACATTATCTCCCAGAATGCTCTGCAGTCCATCTTGTGAACTTGGTATTGAAACCACATGCGTCATCGCACAGTGAATAAAGGGACCAGTCCCCTGTGAACATTCCAGCAGTTCCAGTTCCAAAAGTAATAGTGTGGGACAGGGTATGGTCCTACTGAACTTTTACAAATCCCATATTTGTTTAAAATTTCTTTAAATGATATCATCACCTCTAGTACTATTTCAGATGATTGGGACATTGATATAGTACATAATATGCTAGAAGATCTAGAGCAGTCAACTGTGTTTTCTTCTGATGAATTGTATGAATGGTATATCTAATTAAGGTGATATGTTCTGTTACCAACACTATGGTCACCACTTTCTGCATAAAGCAAGTTTAACACGTGCTGTTTATAACAACGCCAGCAAAAGTTCAAAAAACATTTGCACACAAATTTGCCTATTTTTCTGGTTTTGACACATCAGACCCAGCCTCATACTTCTACAGGCTTGTACCTACACCTGCAAAGAAAAATATGCTAACAAACACTAAGCTGATATACTCTGCTTCTTTTCTTTCCCAGCTGTCTTTACAGGGTTTTGACTTTTGGAAAGACAAAGTAGATACAAAATCTGTTTGGGGGACAAAGTACTGGCAGGTTCAGGAAACAGAGCCCATGTTTGGAGCTTGCTTAATACCACACCAGATGATTTTCCTGAACAAAACTGTGCAACACACTTCCTGTCATGGAATAGCCAAGATAAAGGATTTGAACACACCTCCTATTACCTCATTCGCATGTTTTGAGAATTGGTAACATTTCACATGACACAGTGAGGATTCACTAGATGCTATGATACGCAACGGTTCTTACAATTCATCAGACCCCAATTGGAAGGGATGTTTGGTTTGGTCTACAGACACTAATGGATGTCAGTCCAGTTTCCTGGGTAATGTCAAAGGGTTTAAGATCAATAGACCTGACCAACGATATGTACAGTCTGAACACTCGGGTTGGTGACATCATACAGTGTTGGGAAGTTGTGCTTTGATTGGCTAAAGACTTCTGCACTGTCTCAGGTGAAACAACACTTGTCCCTTCTGGATGATGATCTGGATCTCAGGGATTTCTTGTTAGGTCCCCGGAACCCACGTCAAAAGTGCTTCTTATATGCCACATACAATGAACTATGGAAAGTTTCTCAAGAGGAGGCTGCTGAGAGGCTAAGCGAGATTGATATGATTCATCTAGAAAAGGTTTTGGCAGTGGTTGACAATGGCATGGCCACATTATCCTCTAGGATATATTCATTGGGCAATATAGTATCATTGCAATTGACATAATACAACAGGACATGTCTATTTTACAACACGGACAGTCACAATTCTGGTCCATTGTGTTATTAAGCTGGACACATCAGACCTTGTATTCTGGCCACGTGCTGTGGCGTTATATTAACACACCTAATCTGTTTTCTTCATACGATCTCTCCAAGAGACAGATACTAATGGCACAGAGAGATGCAAAATATAGCATGTTGCACATTTGAAAATTGGAACAGTACCTTTCACTATTGCCGACACACCATCCATGGATTGGATAATCCATGGATACATTACCCTACCAGACACATTTTTCCAATTCCAATATTGTCTACAACATCACCAGGTAGGCAGGTATGAAGCATGAAGGAAGGGTTTGTGCCTGAATACTGGAAATTACCATTCAAGTTTAGATGCAGGTATGGGGACACAGACATTTTTCTCAGCGGTTCCGACTGTGAGAATGCTTTAAGCGGGTCCTTGACATGCAAGGACATTTCACTTCATGCATCGGTTGTGGATTTGTCCTGTTATTTGAAAGGTTCTCTGACTGCCGTGATTTGTCCGGTATTCAGGCTGCTCTCTAATGGGAGCTATTTGATGCTAAATGATCAAGGCTGCTGTGGAATGGAATGGAACCAGGCATTGCTTATCTTGTAACAGTTAATTCCATAGTCACTTGTTTCACACAAGTCTTGCTTCCACCGGCCCGCAAAGTTAGGGAGGCAACGCTGTGGCCTTCGATAAATGTTTCCAACATACTATTGATTCTCTGAGCAAACTGAAAGCCCTGCTTTTTCAAAATTATGTGGCCTTAACATCTGCCAGAGAGACATCTCCAGGTTGCGAGGCCTTCATGTGAAATACAGACGTTACTTCATAGTAACTTCCCACTGCATTTTGGGGAGCTGGTTCACTGGCTATACTGCTATGTCACGAGCGCATGATACACTGCTTTGGCACAACTGAATGAGCATTCGTTCTTTTCGTTCATGCCTGTTTGGCCTCACTACGGACAACCTGTATTCCCCTGCCAGCTGTGCAGTCATGAATATGTCCTGGATTTCTGTCTCAGATTGCAATTGGTTGCGCCATTGGACATTGAAGTACTGATGGACCCTTTAAAGGTCCATGGGTATAGTTGTCCACAGCGTATTCCTTTGCTACTGAACGCATTCTTCAAGCCACCCTGGGATGCTTTGGCTCCTAGTTAACTGGATACCGGCTCTGCGTAACACTTACAGGATTTAGTCCCTCCCTCAGCGGCTGCTGCAGGACCTGGATGGAACCACCTTTGCTCTATAAACCTGCTTCGAGATGCGCCACCGGGAACGTCATCTGCAGTTGCTGGCAACAACAATGTTATGACTGTCACTCGGAACACATAAAAAATTGGCTACTCCGTTTGGTGGGAACTATTTGGCCTGTTTTTAAACAACTTGGACTGAAAGAATGATTTTTGTTTTTCTGTATTTATTTACTTCTATGAACCTTGGCTTTCTGCATGCTTGGTATTTCAAACTGTATGGTGGCCCTTTTAGAAATTACTTTTAGGTGAATTTTAGAATGGTTTTAGTTTTTACAGTTTTTATATATTTTTATATGGCTTGCTGTTTTTTAGATAGCATTTTGGTCGACCCACGTAAATGGCCACGTACCAACGCTGCACATCTCCTTAAGTTGTCCTCTTTCTGCACAATAACATTTTACTGTGACAATTTGCACATATTTGCATGTGTGACAATGTTGAATTAATTTCTCCGAAACTACTTTGCTTACACATCTGGCTTCATGCAAAATTATCATGATGCCTCGAACACTGAGTACAAGGCCTTTACGCAAGATGTACAAATGTCGTTCTGTCTTCATACTCTGGGTGACTGGGCTATCTGCATATCCATAACAAGACTAATCTGCGTACATATTGCAAGGAGGCTTTTTATTATAAATAAAGAAGCATTTCCAGGGGTTAGCAGAGGAGACACTTCAGCTGACATTGAAAGGACCCGCATGCTGAGGCTTCGCTAAGCAGCTGTCTAACATCTCCATGAGGGGGTTCAGTTTGTGACCAAGATGGGGTCCTACATTCTTTCCCATCAGGTAATGGGGTTGGATCATCCCGTGGGGGGATTCTTGGCTATACACCTACATACACTCTATACATACACAGAGTAGGGATTGCATAGTAGTAGTACGTCTGATTTCTACCTTCTTTTACATCCCTGCATATATACACTTTTTTTAGCATCATGGTGGAACTATATCTTCTATTTACTCTTTTTGTGCTTGTAATCAATTTCATATGCTTCTGTTTGCTGATTATCGCAGCACATGTATTCTATACAAGAATAATGTTGGTTTAATAAATATATTGAAAAATGTCCCATTGTATATAGTCTGTATATTTCTCTGAGAGCAAGTGTGCCCGAGTGACTGAGCGAAAAGGGTTCTAGATCTATTACCACGATCCCTGAGGGGTCAGGGTTGTCATGTTGAGTGGTTGGCAGGACCCATTCGCTCCTTGTTTGGGTTAGGGAGGCTTATGGTGGAATCAGTCTAGGCACCTCACCCAAAGTTTATGTTGTCCACAAACAAGCAGATCCTACGGATTAGTGGGAACTACACGACAATGGAAGTCTGTGACCACTCAAAATCTTTCACATTTGCGTGTATTCACAAACTCTCCTCCGTGCCGTCCCACCTTGGAAACAGTTGCATATTAACCCCTAACAAGGGCAGGAGTCTACTGCAGGATTGAGGGCCAACACCAATAGAATTTGGGGGTATAAGAAAATGGGAGCTGGATTTATCAAGATTTGACGCAGGATAACTCAGCAACACAACTTGATGTGCTGAGTCAAATGGAGAGGGCAGGAGTGTACCATATTAACTAATATAAGGCACATTCCTGCTCTCTCTCTCTCTTTGCTGGTGCACTAGTAGTTGGCAAGCGCCAACGCATGCACCCTTGTGCCATGGTGCAAGGGTGCCTCCGTTACACCCACAATTGTTTTTGCGCAGGAGGGGACACCTTCCTGCACAAAAGCAACCCATAGAGGCATTTTACTCTTTCTAAGTGTGCTGCAGAATGCCGGTATATTTGTGCTTGAAATAGAATTTCACAAAACGTTTCCAGAATTGCCCTTAAAAACTTTGATGGCAATAGAATTGCAATGATAATCACAACTTGCTATTATGCAGTGCTTGCTATCACAATTATTATTTGCTGTTTCGTAGTGCTGTAAATAACCGTTCCAAAACGGTATTCTGCAGAAAACCTAGATCACACAACTAGTCTTTGAACAATAGCAACTCGCTTCCAGCCCGAGAGATTTTCCTTCCGGAAATGATGTACCGGACGTTGCTTTTGTTTTGAACACAGCTCTACTGCTATCGAAGACCGTGATGCCCTAGATGTGGAATGGCGAGGGTTTTTTTTTTTATAGTAGAACACCAAACTAACTTGTGAATAGTGAGGTCTACGAGTCCTGAACTGCAGAAAGGTGGTAGCTATCAAAGATATTTAAAGGAAACAGTGAGAGTTAAGGGAGGCAATAAAAAAAGAAAAAAAAACATCAAAATGATGTAAAACAGTTCTTACTTGTAAAAATTGTGTTAGTGGTAAAAATGGGAGGAAACTGAAATACCGTGTATCTTTTCTGTTTGTCCACATTTTTAGTTTTGAGGTGAAACTGCTATGTGTGACAAGGCTGTACCGCATGAGTGAAGTGATAAAAGTGCGGAGGATGGCCACTATAATGCATGCTGATAATACTGCATATACTGCACTAATCTGCCATTTACTGTAAGGTAAATATAGAATGGTATTACTTTGAGGTAATCCTCATATATTACCAAACGAACGCAACAGTGGTTGCAGAAATGTATCCAGTTTTGGTAATCCTGCTACTGAGGTGTCGTGTCAAATATAAAATAAGCGCCAACGTGTTTATTTGGTGGAATCACTGGACTGGAAATTAGATCAAATTTAATAAAAACAATTGAATACACAGACCACACCGCCTCATGAAAAATTAAATTAAGGGGCATATTATCAAGCCGAATTCCGCCGCTTTAGCGGCCGTTTTCGGCCGAAAAGCCGCGATTTCTTTTCCGCTCAATTATCAAGGACACGCTAACGCGTGTTTCCTTGAGTTAGCAGCCCTTTACACTCCACTTTGCATGTCAGCGATGAATATCGCTAATGACATGCAAAGTGGGCGTACCTTACCATTTCTCCATGGAAATCGGCGCTGACACGGCAGCGCAATATTAGCAACCTTCCAGCAAACCTGCGATGCGATAAAATAAACCGCGGTTATCGCGGGTTTGTAACGCCTAGTTCGAAACCGACTTAGCCATACTCATAATGGCAGGTGGATTGTACGGCTGAGGCAACGGGGCATATTATCAAGGAAACGCGATATAAATCGCATTTCCCGCTTTGCGCGATTCTGTTTCACGCCGCTATCGCAGGATTTAATCGCCGTGGAGATATGCGTTGATAATAACGCGATATCTCGGCGATTAAATCCTGCGATACGCGGCGTTAACAAGAATCGCGCAAAGCGGGAAATGCGATTCTTATCGCGTTTCCTTGATAATATGCCCCGAAACTTTTAGAATGTTGCCTGAAGTTACAAAGGAACTTGAAAATGGAGTTTTAGTCAATCCAATTTGAACTTCAGGTTTGGTGGTTTTGGAAGAAATTGGCAACATGTTCTGTTAGCAAGCGTATCTTCTAGATCAATAATTTGTTTGGAGATCTGAAGGCTACAAGGGCTGCCTGGAGTTGATACCAAATTTTCTGCAAACCGACCCTTTGCAATTGTTGAGAAATATACAATTGGTTAAAAAATGTAAGGATGATACTTGAATTCTCATTGGCAAGAAAATATTTAGCCAATTTTCTTCTAATTTGGTGAACAGCCTGCATCAGAAACTTTGGATATCCCTGACTAAGGTGACAACAAGAATGACATCTTCGGTGATAGATGCAGTTAGAGAAGAGACATTTCTTCCTAGAAGGCTGTAGATGTTCATGCTGAAGATACATTGGCACCCCCTCTCTATTTAAGTATTATGAGGGCTCTATTTTCACTACCATTTCTAGCTGGTAGTGAGCACCAGGTTGGAAACATATTTTCATATCAAAGTGAAATTTGCACATTTTAGGCAAATTTATTTTTCAGCCAATCTGTGGAACAGCCTGTTTCACTAAACAATTTCAATTAAGAAATCTAACAACACAAGTTGTGGGCTTCTATCCCGTCTCGTATGGTCCCAAAGTTTCCCATGTTTGCATAAACATCAATGACATTCAGCTTGTTCTCCATTAGGATAGTGACTGGGACATAATGGTGCCCTAGTTCTCGCAATGGTTGATGGTGCAGGATGAGCTGGGGGTAACTGGCTGGCGTTTAACCGCGGCGGCAATTCCGCCGCGGTGCGGCGGTTTAGCGGAGTGGGCGGGGCCGCGTCGGCCAACGGACGTTCGCAGCACTACAGAGGTAGTGCTCGCAACGGCCGTTGGCCGACGGACGCACGCAACGGGTTAACTTGAGCATGACTGAAATCGTGAAAGCTGATGACACTAAAGATAACAGTCTTATGGTTCACCCTCTAGTGAAGATTTTCAAGAATTTGGGGGGCAAACGCAATTCACACCTGTCCATTGACCTGCATCTCAGTAGTTTCACCTGTTGTCTGCTTTTTCTGAATTAAGCCCTGGTGTGAAACACGTTAGAATATATATTATTGGCAGGATCAATATTAACTTTACTGGCATCCATTTGTGCAAGACATCTGAGGAGATTTTGGGGACTGTCCAGTAGAAACATTCTTTCCACCCTTCAGTGGATCAAAACTCAAAAGGTTTCTCAACAAGATCCTTCAATGCCTTACCACCGCAGGACGCATCTCTGTCGCAATTGATATAGTGGATTCCAGGAGGGGCTACATCAAAGCACTATATTTTGGGCTAAATATCTCTGCAGCTCCTATTAGGGGTCCAAAAGGCATTGATATATGGACTCAGTCCCTTTCACTACGACCTCCTCTATTTGGAGCCTTGTACTGGCCTCCCATCAGTGCCTTGATTCCTTTTGCGACCATGTTAATAGAAGACCCTGCCCTGTTCAGCCTCTTTCTACTGTTTATAAAAGACAAGAGTTGGTGTTTTAATCCATTCTGCTCTTTGCATTTAGCCTGTTACTGCTGTTCAGCTCATGCTGTAGATGACCGTGCAAGGGCGGTCATGCCTTTAATGTGCTCACTACTAGTCCCTAACTTGGTGCACTTCGGATATCCTCCAGATAACACTGGTTCAGGACTCACTTAAAACATGGCTCCTCTCTATCCACCGGTCTGCCTCATCTCTTTGTCTCTGGCTACTTTCTAGTGTCTCCTGTGGAACACCAAGAAACCTGCAGCATGTTTACACTGTTGACCTACATTTGCAGATCCTTTCTACACCTTTCACAGAGGACAGAAAACATATCTTACCTCCAGAAGGGTGTCAAGTCAATCTCAGGTTGTGCTGCTGCACTGAGAATAAACAATAATTGAGCCCTTTATAACTTGTCACTTTACTCTCCTGTCAAATTAGAAATCAGCTGGGTACAATTGCAGCCATGAGGCGAGAGGGCTATGCCTTCTGGGTGACTCGAAACAGAAGTCTAAATTGGCCAAACTACACATCCAAAACAGCTGAGGATCAGCCGGAATTAAAACAAAAAATGACAAAACAACTTAATTGTTTGATTCATTTTACTATTTAAATACCACAGAGAATTCGTCTGTACTTTAATAGTATTTTCCGTGATTCTGTTTTTCCACTGCCACTTTACACTAGCAATTAGCATGCTGGCACTAAAGATAAGTATTTGATTATTCATTTTTCATTTGACATTTGAAACTGTGAAAAATATCAATAATATAACTTTTAAAAAAGTCAGGCACTGATGATTTATCAATGCGTTTGAGCAAGGATAGAGTTTGAGAATATATCTACGCTGTTGTGTCCAGGTACTGTGGTTGGGCTTGGCAGTTGTTAGCTACCCTCTCTGTCTCTCTGTCCATACAACTATTCGTCTAACTCTTTAAGAAATCAAAAAGAGACAACTGGATAAGAAAGGAAGTTGGACCTCACCACATACCCAAGTATTACAGAAGTGCCTGTAGGGTGCAATGGACACTTCTGCCAGGTTTTTTGTACCCTGGGGCAACTTTTATTTTACAAAGGGAGCAATACCAATTTTGCTGAGGCACCTTTTGGAGCCACATGACGACAAATGGTTTCCTCTCATCTGCATTGAAATGAGGGAACTCTTACCCTGACACCTGTGCATATTAACAAAACATGTGCAGGGGCTAACAGGCAATGGTGACTCACACTAACTGTGGGCTTCCTGGTAAAGTGCTGCCAAATCAGTGCACTCCAAGGCTTTTGCTGCTTGGACAAAGGTAGAGAGGATGCCAGGACCCCAGGAGATTGCCCTGTATGATGCAGCTTACAAACTCAGGGTCTCATTTATAAAAAGTGATGCATCGCTGTGTGAAAATTTTTCATTGCGGCCTCCTTGCGACATGATGGATGCATCATATTTACTGTATGACGCATCATGTCGCAAGGAATGACAGATACGTCAGTTTTACTTACGTATCTGTCGGCGCAAAAATGACGCATTGCTGGAGTTTTGTCGGAAGTGTGATGCAACTCCAGCAATGCAGGGGGATGGCTATGGATATAGCATGGTGTCACCCTTACGCCTGCCATGAGGCAGGCGTAAGGTTTTGACTAACCCTGGGCAAAGCACTACGCTACGCTCGCGTAGTTTGAGAAGTTTGCGCTACTTCGCACAAACCGAATTGCACGTAGCACAGTGCAAACACGCGTAGCGTAGCGTAGTGCAGCGGTCATTTTTTGCTTGCTCGCGGTCCTCAACGTCAAGTTGGCGACCGCAAGCAAGCTAAAATGACATCCCGGCAAGACTTTTCCTCGTTCGCGATCAGCAACATCAAGTTGCCGATCGCGAGCGTGGAAAATAAACCTCCCGGCGAGATTCTCAACGCGGGGAGGTCAGGTTTCTCATTGCGAGTGGTCGCGTATGCTCGCGACCGCTCGCGATGAGAAACTACCAGTCCGCGTTGAGAAAGCTGCCGCTCGAGTAAAAATCTAGTCGAGCGGCAGTAAAAGACAGCTCGCACTGTGCAAGATGCCGTTTTCAATGATTGCACAGTGCGGACAAGCATCCGGCACTGTGCAATCATTGCGAACAGTGCACTACGCAGTTCGCGTAGTGCTACGCGTAGCTCGCGTAGTGCGAACTGCACTTTGCATAGCTTTGCGTAGCGCTACTTCGCGAACTACGCCCAGGCTTAGTTTTGACGCAATTGCATCCTAGAAGTGGCGCAGTGACATCTCATAGATGTCACTGCGTCACTTCTACGAGGTTTACTTGCGTCGGAACGCCCCCCCCTGCATATATTATACCTGATGCATCTGCTTAGTTGCGTCACTATGTAAATAGGGCGCAACAGGGGGCATGTTTTAAGCCACCGATGTGTCACAAAAAGTGACGGAACGGCAGCGCAAATCTGTCGCAAGGCCTCATAAATAAAGCCCTCAGTGTCTGCCTGTGTGAGAGTTCCAGACCCCCTCTTTAAAATCAGGTTGGTCGTCATGCAATGAAACATGAGCCAGCTGTTTGAAATGCTATGTTGTCCCCAGTGCAAGCACAAGTTCATGCCTGTGCTTCGGAGGGCAAATTTTGGTCGAGCTGAAGCTGTCTGGTTGCAAAAGACCTATTGTCAGCTGACCAAGAGCTTATAATGGGCTTAAAGCCCAACCACAGCTTACCATTGGATGGCTTTGTTGTCACTCTCATTTGCTTGCTTCTTATTCAATGGCTTTCCGTGTCCATCTTGTGTTTGTCCTTCCCCTGGAGCAAACCCTCTTTACATGTGTCCTTCCACTACTCACTTTCAGGGAAAAACTCATTTTTGCTTAGGCACTCCATGAGAATGCATGTGTTTCCAGCTGCCTCCCTTGTGTGTTTATTCCCCCCACACTGTGTTGCTCTTGGCCCTGTACTTCTGCCTTTGCCTCATGTTGCTCTTGCCCTCATATGTGTCTCCATGCCTTCCTCATTGCTTCCTCCCTCATGTGCTTCTTTTCCCTTCCCCCATCCCGGTACACTCACCGCTCGTCCATTGCCACTCACTTCACCAGTGGTCCTATTTTTTTAATTTTAAAAAATGTGCCCTTTTTTGGATGACTAGACAGCAACTTTCTGCCAGCCCTTGTGCTAAATAAATAAAAGCACGTTCACACTACTACATTTTCATATATTCTTGTATCTACTGATCCATTTCACATTGGTAAATAAAAATAATGCTGTATCATATCATGCACATGCATCATGACGCATGCGCGCATACATCATGATGCATGCAGGCGTCCACTAAATTACACGGTTGTGTCATTTCATCTTTTTTTCGTTTGTTATACTACACAGCATCAGCATTTTGCAGATGTTGTACAGCATGAGCAAAAGGCTTTGACAGAGCTAATAGACCTCAAAGACGAGACCTAGTGGGTTTGCCAGTGCTTTTTTTTCTTTAATGTGGCTTGTGGTGCCAGTCTGCACTGGGTGCACCCGCTGTGTGATACTGGCCCTGTGATGTTCAGCAATGTTTGCTATATCACACATTGAGAGTAGATTGATTAAGATTACACTATAGTTTTCTTCACATACAGACAAATGCAAACACATACAAACACCAGATGCCACACAAACATCCAGCACTTCGACAATGCGGTTGCTGGGTGTGGGTGGGTGGGTCTCGAAAGTTGTTCAGAGCGCCGCCCCCAGCTTCCAAACGTAACCTGTGCTGGGATGGCGGCGCACTTATAGCCCCCAATGTCCCCTCCTGGCATGCAGTGGCTTCCCCATTGGGGGGGTTCAAAACACCTGGCCACCTATTGGCCAGGTCTTTTCGCGCAACCTTTGGCGCATTTCCGGGGAGGGATGTAGTCCCCCTCTGTTGTTGGGCGCCCTGAATCAGCCCAAACTGTGTCCCCGGCAGCCGTTATGGCGCCGGTCCGTGAGGCCCCCTGTAGGGGCGGCCTCTGCTAAAGTGGCTAAAGACTTTCATGCCTGTTATGACAAACCTTTGGCAACTGACTCATTATCTAGCCAAATACCACATACGCAAAGGAAAGGTTTTCTTAAAGTATCTCGCTCTTGTGTAGCAGGCCAAGCAAGCAACTTACTCGGCAGTTAAGAGAGAATAAATATGAACAATCTAGAAAGCAATAACTTAAAAAGAATGAACAACTTAGGGGCATATTAACAACGGCCAGCGATAATTATCGCTGGCCGTGCTGAGCGACAAATTCCCTAACGCAGGCTATCTCTGGTATTTATCGCCCTGGTAGCGCGTTATTAACAACGCGGTTCCCCAGGGCGATACAAATTCCAGAGATAGCGAGGTTATCGCCGTTTTGCAGGGAACATCGCTGGTTTTCCAGCGATGTTCCCTGCAAACGGCGATACCTCTGCTGATACGACCCTGTGGTCGTATCAGCATAATCCACCCCTATGTCTAACATAGGTAAGTCAGGATTTCAGCAGACGTTAGATTTTGGCAAAAGCGGCCGTTTCGCCAAAATCTAACGTCTGCTGAAATCCTATGGGCTGCCTTGTAAATATCGCGATGTGAACATCGGCGATATTTGCAAGGCAGTCGATCCGAGTACGCCCAGTGACGCCCACTTTGCATCTCATTAGAGATGCAAAGGGAAGCGTCGGAAAAGGAGTGCTAACATGCGATTATGCATGTTAACACCCTCTTGTTGATAGGGCGATAGCTTTATCTCCGTGTTTCTGGCTTTTAAAGCCAGAAAAACGGAGATAAAGCCCTTGTAGATATGCCCCTTAAAGTCGAGAAATATGTCATGAAGATGAGAAATCGAGTGATAAAGCAAAATAAACAGTGGGTGTATGCATTTCGAAGCAATACAATGTCAGCAACTGTTACCAGAGCAGGGATTTTCAATGGAAAACGGCTAAGTCAGAAAAAGTGCCACTCCTGTGGTCTTTGAGGTATGCAGACTTTGTGCTGCATCTTTCTTGTCAAGAATAAGCCTGGGCGTAGTTCGCGAAGTAGCGCTACGCGAAGCTATGCAAAGTGCAGTTCGCACTACGCGAACTACGCGTAGCACTACGCGAACTGCGTAGTGCACTGTTCGCAATGATTGCACAGTGCCGGATGCTTGTCCGCACTGTGCAATCATTGAAAACGGCATCTTGCACAGTGCGAGCTGTCTTTTACTGCCGCTCGAGTAGATTTTTACTCGAGCGGCAGCTTTCTCAACGCGAACTGGTAGTTTCTCATCGCGAGCGGTCGCGAGCATACGCGACCACTCGCAATGAGAAACCTGACCTCCCTGCGTTGAGAATCTCGCCGGGATGTCATTTTGCTTGCTCGCGGTCGCCAACTTGACGTTGAGGACCGCGAGCAAGCAAAATTACCGCTGCACTACGCTACGCTACGCTACGCTACGCGTGTTTGCACTGTGCTACGTGCAATTCGCGTTGTGCGAAGTAGCGCAAACTTCACAAACTACGCGAGCGTAGCGTAGTGCTTTGCCCAGGGTTAGTCAAGAACCATTTTTCGGCCTGCACTGCAGCGCCTAATTAAGAGGTGCTGAGTTGTAAGTGGAGAAATGACTGATGTCAGGGTAGGAAGGGGACAGGAGGCACAAGGTGGTTACACCCCTCCCCCTCCCATAAAAATAACAAAAAGAAAGCAGCAATCACAGCGCAGTAAACATCAGCGGCAAGAGTGAGTCGGTGTGTGGCCCGTGGTGAAATGTCTACAAATCGTTTTTCAGCAGGTCCTGGGCACTAATCAGACCAGCTTGGAACTGCCTGTAGTTGTTTTCGGGTTGTGAGATTTTTGCCCTGAGAATAAAGCAATTTTGGTCGTTTATAGAGTGTTAAAACAGTGGAGTGGGTCCAAAGGTTTCTCCTACAGCGGACCCACGACGTCATGGATGGGTCAATCAAATCAGAATGAATGAAGAGAAACCAAAAGCTGTGAGTGGGCGGTGTTACTTATAGAAAGCGTATGGGAGAATCGAGGTCGTTTTATATGCTGGTAAGGTCAAGTCAGTAGCTTTTTATTTTTCTTGTTGGAGCTTATGGTAATTAACTTTGTGAAGACAGAAAAAGCTCTGTGTGGGCCAAGGATCTGGTGCTAGACGGACAAGGATGCTCATTCCTGGACTAAGGATGGGGCTTTGTCCAGATCTTTCAGGGGTTTCAGAATAAATTGTAAGTTATTGGGTAGTAAAGTTTTACCACTCTCAGGAATACCGCAAATTAGATTTTTCTGATTTGAGGGTAAGATGTTCAAAGGGTTTTTGTGATGCAAATCCTCTTATTCAGAAAAAAACAGGATTGTATGTACATCTGGCCCTTAGCTCTTACAAATCAGACAGGAGTCTTCAGCCAAATGGCTTCCTTACTCCTCAATCACATAGTGAGGTGCAGGGTGTAGATTGCACGGGTTATAAGCTAGAATTAACATCTAGAGCAAGTCACTAGTACCTCTTTTCCTCTTATGCAGCTCAGATGCCAGCCCACACTGGGTTTTTGCCTCTGGAGCTCCTATAGCAGGTAGGCAAGACACCCACAGCAGGGAGAAAGAGTATGTAATGCCACTGTCTTTTTTTCCTAAGTTCAGCAGAGCAGTCGAAAAACATTTCTCTCAGATTCCTGATTCATTGAGCTTGTAGCCAGATGTACTGTTTACTGGTCAAAAAGTATTAATCACAATTTGCGGTTCTTAAAATTCCCTACTGTAGTGGGTGGGAAAACTACCTACTTCGTGAATATTGATGAGGGAGGTAGCAAATTTCGACTCACTCCGATTGGATGCCATCATAGAGATGGTGGTCTGCTGGAGTCAGCACGCTACCATACCTCTGATCGCATTTCAATAAAGTACTTTTTTTTTTTTAAATGCAGCTCGTTTTCCTTCCAGGAAACCTGGCTGGATTTAAAAAAAAAAAAGCTACTTTCTTTTACTTGTTTATGAGTTTACAGCGGTCCTGTGCACTACTGCCTACTCCTGAGCAAACTTTTTTAACATTCATAAAGAGGAAGAAGTCTCCAAGGGACCCTTTTACTTTTGAGAATTGGTTACCACGTCAACCTAGAGGTTGGTAACTTTTCAATGTTATACAACCGCTATTTGGATCCAAACAATTGATCCATATATGGATAGGAATCGCTATTTTGAAAGGGCGCCAATGGCACACCCCTTCCAAATAGTGATTCCTTATTAATTTCTAAACCTATTTTTGGAGTCAATAAAACGTTACCAACTCATAAAATGTGTCTAATACATTGCTAAAAGCAATTTGTTTGGTTGCAAACTCCATACCGGACTGTTTGCATCTGAAAAAGTACTTTGCACATCTGGCCCTATAAATTAGCGCTCTTAATCCAATACTTCTATTGAGTTTGTTGGCCCATTTTGGAGTGTTTTACCATACCTCTGTTGCTGCAATTTCAAGCTTCTAGGGTATACTATTATCCAACACCATGCAATTCCTTTATTTGTCCATCTCTCTGTGACCCTTATGCCATTATACCTATCAAATTTACTCATTTTATCCTCACACATCTCTTTCTCCAGGCCCACTCCAACTTCTAATTTCCTGCAGACTACTGTTCCTTTCCAGCAAATGTCTACTCATACGTTGGCCTATCAAATGATTTAATACAATGTGATCTATTTCTGTCCACCAGACGGATCACTGGCTATCTAGATGCACCTATTAAAGATTTCTTTGTTTCTGAAGTTCGCCCACTGACTTTAAAATCTGCATATTCTTCTGTAGTCTAGATTAAATATGATCTGAATATTAATGCCTTATACCCCATTAGCCTCTCCATACAAATCCATATACGTTCACAGAGCATGTCTGTGTAATTACATCTCATTACATGTATTTGCTTCAAAGGGCTTCAAACAGCTGCCAGCCAAGATGAGGTAGAGTTGTGTTACACTGATTGACTCTGGCCCTTGCAGCATTGAAGAATTTGGTTACATATCAAGCAAGAACACGTATATTGAACAAAGAGAATCCAACCAGAGTATTCATGTTTGCAACAATACAGCAGTGAAAGGATGATCACCAGGATCCGGGCACAGGAGCATCTTTCATGGAGCATCTTGGGTGACGTAAGGGCACATCAGGCGGATAGAGAGCCTTAGGGGATGAGCCCTGTACTCACAAGATGAAGGGGTGCAAGACAACGGCTGTTGTGATGTCAGTTGTATGGTAGGAGTAGTGTTGGAGTAAGAGCTAGTGCTGAAATAGGTGCCTGAAGAGGATGAGAGTAGAGCACTGTGAATGTCAAAGGGCTGGTGGCTTCTAAGGTGAGCTACCACCATTACAGAACACCTTCACCTTTTCTCCTCCCTCTAGTTCTATATGTGATAAAATGTTTTCAGGTCAGCAGACAGGTCTGGTATCATTTCCTGGAGATACTATTGTTTTGTCCTCCCAGGCATATGTTGGCAGGGCCTAGAACTTACTTTTTTCTATGAGGAGCCAGTACAGGCTTTTTAGTGGGATTGTCACAGGCTCATTTATCTCTCCTAAGGCCGAGGTGGTCATCTGCATTTTGGGCTTTCTGCAGTCTTTTGATCTGGTATGAGGGAAGACCAGCTTATAATGCATTGCCATAGTCGAGGCAGGAATTGGCCAGCTCTCCTAAAACTAATGCTTGGTTTATGGAGAAATGTAGACGTTTCAGTTGGAAGAATGTGTTTTTTTCTACAGCTCTTTTCTGAAAATTGAAGCTGAAGTCAGAGTACCAAATAACTGCCAGTCTTCTCACTTTGAATTTGATGGGTATAGTTTGTTCGAAGGAAGTGGGTCGGGGTCATGCAGAGTTTATTTGTTTGAGGAGTTGCTGAGAGATTAGGAGGCCTCAGAATGAGAATTTAATTTCAGACTCATTCGGCTGATGAACTTTTGACTTCTCAACTCCTACGATCGTGTTATGCAGGAAGTGGAAGCGAAGTGGAAGCCGGAAGCGTGTCCACGAAGTCGGAAGCTGGAAGCCGGAGCTGCGTTGCGCTGCTGCTGCATTGTGCTGCTGAGGTCAAGCTCAGGCCGTGCTCGTACCCAAGCCCCCACCCGAGCCTAGCCCTAGCCGCCGACCGCAGCTGTGATTTCAGCAGCCGCACAGAGCGGGCAGGGGGGACGACTTCACATCGCATTGCAACGGGAGTGCTGGAGCCTCGATGCTGACGCCGATGGTGATGGTGAGGCATGGGTCTGAGTGATGGGGAGCGAGGAGAGCATCATTCGCTCCCTTAGAATAGGCATGTAACCCTAGACTGGCCCCCGGGGAGAATGCCCCCCCCGACCTCCCGTCTGCCTGTTTCCTGCCAGCCCTGCCCAGTGCAGATAAGCACCTCAGAGCCTCAAGTGTCCTTACCTTACCGCACCTTTCCACTGAACCGGCTGAACCGGTTGAATATTGTTCTGCTGCCACTGCGACTGCCCTGCTAAATACTACCATTGGCAGCTGGAGCAGTTGGGGCAAGTGGGGCGGTAGTTTTTTGTCTGACTGAGGCCCCAGGAGAAGAGTGAAAAATAGGGGTTGTTCAGCAGGCAAGGTAGCTGCTGGTTAGCTTTCACAGCACGCTCCACGGAGGCGGGCCAGCTAGGTCTGGGTGCGGCTTGTGGAGTTCGGAGAGCTACCCAGCCTTGGCCATCACCCTTCCCATCACAAAGTCCTCACACAGTCCTGCAGCCCAGCAAGCCTCGTAGCTAGTGACATACTTTTAAAAGCCACAGTCAATTTACCCTCATTTGCACATCGGTTAAAACTGTGTGCTCGTGTCCCTCTTCCATAGCTGCAGTCTGAAGAGGTGTGGCGACGCAGTCCATTGGCAAAAAAGAACTCAATAACTAACTGCCCCTACAGGTGACTTCAAATAGCCCCGAATCAATAAAATCAACAAGGAAAGCAAGAAAGACGTTCATGCTAAGTGGCGCATCATCTTTTGTGGGTCAATAAGATGCCCTCCAGGTGTTTGCACTGTGGTCGCTTAATTACATCCTCAGGGTACCTCACAGATTCGCCAGTTTCTCATCCTGGCTTCTCAGGGGTTACCTCTAACCATTCCAGTTCTCCAACACTAATAAAGACCATCAGGCGAAAGAAGCCCGGAGCCTGCCTGTCCCACCTGAAATCTCATCCCTCCGTGCTGTCTTTGCTCAGGAAGGGTTTGAGGAATTCAACGCTAAGGAATAAGGAATCAGGAATGGCTCCAGGTGTTGTTGATGCGGACATAACAAGCATATGTACTGCTCTCCCCGAGTCGACAGTCTCGCATCACCACAAGTTCTTTAAGTTCTCCAAACTGAATTCTCCTGTACCAATCCCTTTAAATCAGGCCACTGATGATTGTATTTTAACATCAGAAGCTGGGACATCCAGAAATGAAATAGAAATGGAAGCGGATGAATGTGTTTTATTGACAGAAGTCGGAAAGACCGAATTGGAATCGGAAATGTACATGGACTTGGATAATGACAAGGCTAAGCATGATGTAAATTTGTCAACTGAATCTGTGGCTAAAATGGAACATGTGATCTTGGCTACTATAACTAGCCCCTTGAAAGTTGTAGAGCCACCACCAGGTCCCTTACCAGTTAAAGTGAGCCCACGAGCGTCCCAGATTGTCAACTGCAGTTTTGATCATGAGGATCTGGAGGACCTTACACTCCCGGACATTGCCATATATATCGAAAAAAATCAAGAAATAGAGGCTAAATTAAAAATGCAATGTGTGCAATGTGTGCCAGGTGCTCCAGAATCAGCCTTGAGATTGTCACCGGATAATCTTGTTAGCTGTACTCGTATGCCAGCGGTGTATAGTTGCACTCCTTCGAGTGCTTCACTGGCGTGATCTTTGGGATTATCGAATTTGGAAGCAACCTCAAATGAGAGGGAACAAGATGTCTGGCATACTTTAAATGAGGGTGTTAATGAAGATAGGGAAGGGAGGGCAAATTTGGATGTATTTTATGCATTAGAGAGGATTCTCTCGTCAATTTTAACCTTGCTTGAGAAATCCACTGCCCATTCTGATCAAGTGTTGGGTGTTTTATGTCCAATTTTAAAGGGGGTGCAGCAGCTTAATTCTGCCAGTTCTTGTCTAGGAAAGGCAAGAAAATGTAATGATGTGAAAACTCAGGTGAGTCAGACCAGTATGAAGGGGATTGACACGGGGACTCAGGTGGGGAATTGGGAAGGTCTGGGTGTTACTTCCTCAGTGCAGGCCAGAGATAGCCCTATGCTTGTTAAATTGTCTTGTAGCAACCCAGAAGGCCATGAATCAGGGGATCACCTGCACATCATCATAGAGGAAAATACAAATGCATTAGTACCTAATAATACCCCGCCAGTTTACCCTATTTTTAAAAAGGGGAACACCAGGATGTTGTGCGGTACAGTCTCAACAACTGATGCCTCAGTTATTAGACAACCTATGGTTGAGTTAGAGCATGTTCCCCCTGGGGAGGGTGCCCCTCAGGCAGAAGCGAATGCCCCTAAATACGGAGGGAGAAGAAGAAGAGGACCCGGCATATAATAAAACGTAAACCAAAAAAGCTACGGTTTCCAACTCTATTCGAGGAGCCCATTGATTCCTCCTTGCTGCAGAAAGGGAGTGAGTCTAAGCCCGTCGGGTCCTGGGCTGGTCAGAATCCTGAGTACCCAGAGATAAATCTTCTCCGTTCACCTATTATTATGAAAGATGAACCTCTAGGGAGGGGTTTAGGACCAGAAGAAGGGCACAAGGTGCTGGGGGTAATGGGACATAATAGGGGGCTGGGGGGATTGTGCTCTAAATGGGGGAACCATAAAATATTGACAAATCAGGGTTTTGTGCTTCATAAAATAAAGATAAATCCAGACTCGCAGACCACTGTAGTAAAGACAAACAATGCTTTGTCAGAGGTAGGGCAGGTAGGGGATAGCTTGCACTCAAACTCCACTTGTGGGGATACTCTCTCTGTACGGTTAGATCCCAACCATGGGAGGATTTGTGTGGGAGGACCAACCTTTACATCCCCTATAGTACAAATGCCGGAGCCAGTGTCTGAATCAAGCCTGAGTGATAGGGTAGGGGTTATACAAGGGCTAGGACAAGTAGTAAATACCTTGGTCTTTGTGTCATTATTTGACAGAGGACTGGGCCCCTTTAATAGAAATTTTCTTCTGCAGCTATTATGTGAAATCGAAGATCTGAGATTGGTAATAAGTAAAGATATTGAGCGGGTATTTTTAGAACCAAGAAGTGATCTCCCACTTGCCAGAGTAACTTTTAGCTCTGGAATAATTGCAATGTTAGTATTGGCTAATGTAGATCTTTTTAGATGTTTTTTCATTTAAGGAGCCAGTTTTTGTCCCATGTGTGTCCCATTGGGAGGATTTCCAGGACATTGGTGGAGCCTTACCCAACACTAAGGGGGATGTAAGTCTGAAAGATATCAAAATCTCGGTTGGTAGTACCTCAGGGAAAAGAGTGATTAATATGGTGGGACCAGTGTCTCAAAGCACCACAGACCATAGAGGAGGGGAGGAGGTGGGCCAATGGAGTTGGGAAGCTGGCTCGTTGAATGCTTCCAAAAAAGGGAAAAAAATCCCTATGCTGCGGAGGTAGCCCTCCGAAAAAGTTTTGTCCTTGAACATGGCTGGCCTAGGAAACCCCAGCTCTAAGCTAGACGCCCTCATACAACATGATCCAATGATAATCTGTCTATAGGAAACATGGTGCTGCACAGATTTTAATTTTGAGAATTTTTTAGTTTTCTGCTGTGCAGCAAAACACTCAGTAAAGGGTCATGCAAGCGGTGGCTTAGCTATTTTACTTAGTTGCAGGATAAATTGCCTACCCCCTGGTTTTATCTCATCCGTCTAATCTTTGCATGGCCGTGAAGCTTAAGCTGGGTAATGGGAGGCTTAATAAGTACCCATCCCTGTTACTGGTAAATGTATATATTCCCCCTGAGAGGGTATCTGATTCTCTGGTTCAATCCATTTTCTCTTTAATCCTTCAAATCAGTATCTCAGAAGAATGTACAATGATTTTGGTGGTGGGAGATTTCAATGCAAAAATCTCTAACTGTTCCTCCCTGGTTTACCGTAACCAGGAACTGGAGGATGTATGGACCATCCCTGAGCTAATGTTGCCTGACAATATTAGGTCAGATAAGCAAGGATTGAATTTTTTGCACTGCTTGAGAATGAATGATCTTGTTATTTTAAATGGGAGATTCCCAGAGGATTTCCCAGCCTCCCGTACTTTCCAGTCCTCTCGGGGGCAGTCACTTATTGATTGCATTGTAGTATCTTACCCGTTTTTGATGCCTGCTCCCAATTTAAGGTACTGGGGTCAAACTTGAGTGACCATAGTATTTTATCAGTGTAAGTTAGTTTGGAGCTCAAGTCTTTAGAGCCCTGGAATTCTGGAGACAATAGTATTATGTATAATGAAACAAATGGGCGTACCTTTTGGTCAAACAAAAGCATTATATGCCTAGGGAGGCTGGTTGAAAAGGTGAGCTGTGGTCCTATACAGGAAAATCCTATTTCAGGGTTTGAAAAAAACTTCTCTTATTTAGATCCTGTGGAGAAGAAAAATCGGGCCAGAGGAACTAAGCAACCAACGGTTAGCTCGGGGGTGGTAAAAAAGTTAAATCAGGAGATAAATGCCCTAGTAAGGGAACAATTTAAGCAATCTTCTCTGATTAGGCAAAGGGAAATTAGTATATTAAAGCAGATAAGAAAGAGAACTAGGGCATCCAAACGAAGAAAGATGGAGGACTCCAATTGTATCAAACTAAGAGAGGTCGCTCGGTCTGATGACTGGCGCAAATACTGGGCCCAAATGGCCAAATATTGTGACAGTAGAGTTAAGGCAAAAGCCATTTTAATATCTGATACAGAATGGACCCAATACATCTCACAGTTATATGCTCCGAACACAATGGCCAGGTTCAAATTTGAGGCATCTTAGGAGACCTATGTGGGGAGTGACTATGGCTCCACTTCTTGTAAAGAAATTGAGAGCTTCATTAAAGGGGCAAGGTATTCAGGTGCGATGGGCCCTGATGATTTTCCAATCAATGTAATTAAACAAGATAGCTCCGCATGGGCTCAATTCCTTTGCCCGTTATTTTCTTATTGCTACACATATGGGATTATTCCATATTTTTGGACAGGAAGTATTGTGGTTCCATTATAAAAAAAAGGGTCCTAGAACGCCCCCTGCCAGCTTTAGGCAAATCGCACTGTTAGATGCGACCGGAAAATTGTTCACTAAAAGTATCCTTCTCCATTTTCAAGATTGGGCTTTTGGAAATAATCTGTCCCGGCAGAGCAAGCAGGGCTTCACAGGGTTTCGCAAGCATAGAGGCACATTAGATAATATTACCGCCTTGCAAACCCTGATTGAAAGATACCCAATGGGCAAGGGAATGGCCCTGTCTACTGCCTTTATAGATTTCTCCACGGCTTTCGACCGGGTAGGAAATTGGATGCAATGGGGATCCCTATGCATTTGCTGAGACTGATTATAGCATTGCACTCCTCAACTTGGACTCAGGTTTTGATGTGGGGTAATCAGGGCCTGTAGAATAAAGTAGAGACTCATAATGGGTGCCTGTTAGCCCCTCTCCTTTTCGCTCTTTATATCAATGACTTGCAGAGTAGGGTGGGGCTGTGTAAAGGGGACCCCCCAAAATTAGGTACAATGAAATTGAGTTGTCTGTTTTATGCGAATGACGCCATCCTGATGGATCTAACCCCGATAGGACTTCAAAGGCGGCTTAATGAGCTGGCACGCTATGCTGATGATCATTTTTTAAAAAGAAACATAGCAAAAAGTATAATTATGATTTTTAGATATCGGGGGTGTAGAGTCAGGAAAAATATGCACTGGTTCCTAGGGAAAGGCAAAATTGATGTTGTGAAATTGTACCCGTACCTGGCAAGAATTTTTACAAGCAGATGTTCGAGTAGTGATCATATTGACCAATGTCGAAGTAAGGCAATATCTCAGGCATGTGCAATTGGTAGATTCTACAAATATTGCGGACAAAGACACTTTGCACACATTTTATCGGTTTATAAAGTTAAAATCCCGCCAGCACTGAGTTACACTTGTGAACTAGTGGATGAAAAGCAGTGTTTTTTTTTTTTTAGAAGGTTGAGGGACGTATTTGGTGCCAGATCTTTAATAAGAATAGAGCAGCCCCCATAGCGGCGATCAGGCTTGAATTCGGACTCTTCTCGACTTATGTGTTCGCAATGACTGCATGTTTGAGATAGAGTAATGCCTTACTGAACAGCGCTGAAAACCCTTTACGGGCCGGAAATATTTGCAAGCCTGAAGGGGAAAAGCGTTGTTTTTAGGATTCATGTGGAAGCTGCACTTTTATTTAATATTGGGCATAGTAGCATAGGCTCATTACCAAAACAAGCTTTAACAATGCTAATTAAAAAGACCATTTATGAAGTCAGTCGTAAAAGAGATACTGCTCTGTGCTTGGGTCATTCTGGTAATGATGTAATAGCTGGGAGTAGTATTTATAAACAGCCTCAACCATATGTTGTATGGAATCTCCCGCACGGAGTGCATAGAACTACCCTTTTGTTGCGATTGAATCAGCTGGCCCTACGAATTATAACAGGAGCATGGGAAGGATTAGCTAGGCAGACAGACTTTGCCATCTATGCGGAAGCTGGGTGCAGGATTTAAATCGTCTTATTTGTTTGTCCCCTATTACAACCATTACGACGTCGTTTGCTGAAGCCATTGAGCCGAAGAGGCCCAAAACTTATTTTTGGCCCCCCCATCTGAACAAGTGTGTTTTAAAATTTATATCTTTTTTAAACAATTTTTAAATATATTTTAGATAAGAACTAATGTGAAGAAGTAGGCTGTGGTATGTTGAAGAGGGTCCTCGGTGGACAGCATTTACTACATATTCTAATTAGAATTGCAGGGTCTTTGTACTATACATTTGATACATTTGATGACGTCATGGTATAATCTGAATTATATTTTACCAGTTAGCTGGTTCCATAAAGGATCAATGGATGAATGGAATTGGCATAGCACTTACGCACATGCACTTTTGATATCATGTATGCTGCTATGTAAACTGTATTGTAAAATGAATGTATTGTGCATCTTTTAGGTTACTGCTTGTATTTTTTTCCCTGGGGTTCATCTGAGCTCGATCAATAATTAATTTTAAAAGAAATTGTTGCAGGATGTTTTTGCATTTGCACTTTAAATTATCTGCTGCGCACTTATGTATTTAGGATGTACAATGAAAACTCTAACCGTCAGGTCTCTGTATATGCCTTGTGCTTATATTATATATGGAATTTTAAGATGCGGTATAACAAAGTCAAAGTTTTTAGAGTATTTAAGGATACAGTTTGACCTAAACTGACATATCAGTATTCCACCATAACGGTGAAATTGGTTTAACATCTGCGGACTTGCACATTTAGTTGTAGCAAGCTACTAGTATCTCGTATTGCTCAACAAAATTGACGTATTTATGGTTTTATATGTTTTTTTATTTGTTGGTGTTATTATAGCTCCGGATAATTTGTAAAACCAGAGCATTTGTTGTATATCTTTGTATGTGGAACTCTCAGGAGCTCCAGCTCATAATATAAAAAATGTAATTAAATTGACTCATTTGGCTCGCAGGCATTATGTCACCTGCATCACCAATAATCAACATTTGAGACCTATGTATTTATTTAACTTATCGCAGCACTTCTGTTCAAATCGCTGTACACACTCAAGTTGCCTACATAAAAATTAAGTATAGAGCACTTTGATCAAGGGCGAAGGCTACGACTGATAATAAATAGAGTAATGACTTCTTTAACTGATTTCTAAAAATCAGCAAATTAGAAGAAGATATCAATGAGGAAGAAAGTTAGGGGCATATTAGCAAGGGCTTTATCGCCGCTTTAGCGGCACTTTTTGCCGCCAAAGCGGCGATTTTTTTATCGCCCTATCAGCAAGCTGTCGCTAACAGGCGTTAGCGATAGCTTTCTGGCGATAGCGGCCCGTTTTCCCATCGCCTTGCATGCCAGCGATAATTATCGCTAATGACATGCAAGGTAGGCGTTCCCAACTAAAAGCGACTGACACAACTTCCCCCTATTAGCAACGCAGGCGAAGCGATAAAAAAATTCGCGCTAAGCGCGAATATCGCTAGAATTTAACACCTGCTAAAAACATGACTTACCTGTTTGTTGTATGGGAGGTGGATTGTCAGGCTAAGTCCCCCATGGCGTTAATGCGTGAATATCGCGGTATTTCCAGCAATATTCACGCATTTTGCCGCTATCGCTGGATATTTTATCGCATTGGAGATAAACGTTGCTAATAGCGTGTTATCTCCGCGATAATATCCAGCGATAGGCGGCGATAAAAAAAAACGCGCTAAGCACGGTTTGCGATAATTATCGCAAGTTGTTGCTAATATCCCCCTTGGTTCCTTAACAGAGGGGCCAATAATGCAAAAGAATTAATAGAGATGAGGTGCAAGAAGGACAAAGTACAGACAACTGACAAAAAAAGGCAGATTGGCTGTAGGGCCAAAACGGCTTTAGTGACAAAAAATGAATGAGAGCTTTGAGTTTATATATATTAAATAGATGAAAACGGCAAGATTTTCGAATTTACATAATCTGTGGAGCAAAGCCCAGGGACAAATTAAAGAGAACCCCCAGGTTAAGTGTAGACGAAGAACAAGGTATAGTGGTAGGAGGAAAACGAAAAAAGGTGGACTGGGACAGGAGGGTGGAGCAGAATAAAAGGAATTCTCTGTTGTGCTGGGAAAAAGCACAAAAAAATGAAAAGCCTCCCACCACTCAATTGCCAGCAAGTACATGGAAATACGTTCATGAAAACATACAGAAAAAAAGAAAAAGAGACGATGATTTGAAAGTCATCATTATAAAAGCGAGACTCAAAGCTAGGGCAGAAATAATAGAAAACAAAGAAACAGTTTAAATGGAGAAAAAAAGCAGACTCAGACCCACACTTTATAGAATCCCAAACTTAAGAGCAGCATCCACAGAGACAGAAACAAGACTGAGTGCTCATGAAGGTAAGAAGAAAAGCAAATAAGAACAGTACCCAAGGATGAATGAAAAGACAAACTAACACCACGATCCACAGTGTTAAAAGCAGCGGAATGATCCAGAAGAATTACAAAAGAAGAATGCTTATTATGACGTGAATAAAGAAAGAAATTAGATTCTGAGAGCAGAGCGGCATCAGTGGAAATCAGATTGGTCAGGAAATAGAATATTATGAGTATAAAGAAAGATTGAAAGTTGAGTAAAAAACAATGCGTTCTCAGAAGTAAGTGTGGTAGCAGAATTAAAGAAGGATGGCAAATGTAAGAAGAAAGAGAGAAAAAGCAAGCAAGATATCAAATGAAGACATACATATTGTACTAGAGTGGAGGGAAGAGTGCTAGAAGGAGAAGCAGTGGGCTTGGCTCCAGAAGGAGTGTCTTGACTTCAGACTTAAAGACAGGACGAAAAGAATGTGCGAGCAGGCTGGCAGACTCGGAAGCCAGCGAGGCCCCGAGTCAGACACAGAAACAGCAGCCTTGATAAATAGAAGAGGAAGAAAAGAAGGACAGATATTAGTTATCTTTGATATAAAATAGAATGCAGGCTTCTGCAGTGCAAGAAGAGCTATGCGACGGGTCAGGAGTAGAAGAAAAAAGTAGGTGATGAAAATCGTGAGTCTGGTCTTAAATAAGAACTTAACAGGCAAGATAGATCAAGTCCACTGCGGATAATGAATCAGAAAAAAGAAGGCTATGAAATAGATCTCACCAATGAATGTTTTTGCTTCATGATGATTTTGTTTGGCTTGCGCATAATACATGAACATAATTCAATCTTATTAAAGTTTTAGCATTGCTGAAGGTCAGGAATATTATGTTAAAGCCTGATGCCCAGCAAGGGTGATAACAAAGACGGCTATCGAATGATAGAGGTTATGGAAATCCTTTTTTTTAGTCACTCGAGGAAGACTTTCTGTCTGATGATAGTAGTCTGAGTGCCCTGCCCCTGAACTTTGAAAAGAGGATTGCAAGATGGTGTACATGCCTGCCAAATCTACAGGAATTTGAAGGTACCAAGGGGGTGAGCAAGGGTTATTTTAGAAGTGTATCCCCCTTACCCTGACTAGAAAGAAGGATCCCTACTTGGAAAAAGGTACCTACCTCTGCCAACTAGAGACCCCATTTCTAACACTTTCTATTTGTTTAAATTTTTTACTATTCAGTCATTTTAATGTTTTTTCTAATATTTACTAGAATTGTCTTCAACCAAGTAAGTACTATTAAATAAAGAACTGTAAAATATAAATATAGTTGTGATGGTTCTTGACTTTTTCTGAGCAACATGGAGAACGTTTGGGCCTCTGGCAGCTATGATTTGGTATCCAAAATGGCTATTCCATGTCAACTAAGCACATTTGAGAGTTGGTGTAACCCCTTTCCATTTTCCATGCGCCATGGACTCACAAGCTAGATACATGGTTCCAAAAGCTATAGGAAACCTAATGGAGGGGAAACCTTTTGCGACTTGCTTCACCATTCAGGTTTCAGCAGCAAGTAGACCTTTGGCTACAGCTGTAAATTGGTTGCTCTTGCCTCTGTAAATTTGAGTGTTTTCTACATAACAGTGGCTGTAGAGGTCTCATTTAAAAATGTTTTAACAAATACCCATTCTTTCTCTGGCATACTTCTATACCACCCTCCTGGCCCAAGATCCCCTTTCACACAGGAAATCACCAACCTCCTAGAAGAACACAGTCTGTCCACCAATTTCACCATTTTAAGTAACTTTAACTTTCACCTAGAAAACCTTCACGACTTGGAAACATCAAATCTTCTCCAGACCATGTCTAGTTTTGGCCTTCTTTAAACGGCAGATGGCCCTAAAACACCACGCAGGGCACATATTAGATGGAATTTTTACAAATAATACTGCCCTAACCACTACTAATATTCTTCCCCTAGCATGGGCGGATCATAGTGCCATTTTCTTTATGCTGACATGTAACCCCCCAACCAATAGGCCTTCAACCAAACCTGGCACTTATATTTCCTGCACGTGGCATACCATACAGTGAGATCTAGCTGAAAAACCTAAGAACTTGCTTCTAACTCTTTCCACCAATATTAATACAGCGGCTTCCCAATATACAGCATGGGTTGACAAAGCCTCCAAACTACTAGCACCACCTAAATTGAGAAAAATCAAATGAAAGACTCTCTCAGCCCCTTGGTTCACAGAGGAACTAAGGGCACAGAACAAAACTGCTGTAGGCAGGAGAAAATATGGAGACAGAACTACAACGAGACAGAGAAGACTAGTTACAATCTCTGCTTAGCTGTGTGCAAGTCTCTTATTCTCAAAGAGAAAACGTCCAATTTCACCAGAAAGATAGAGGAAGCAAAAAATTACTCAAAAGAACTTTTTTAAACAGTGATTAAACTGCCCACTGATGTATCCTATATGACTAACTCTAGCAGTCAATCCTTCTGCAACAGCTTAGCAGACTTCTTTCTAGAAAAGGTGGAAGCAGTTTACAAATATTCTCTACCTCTACTCCCAAATCAGACAGTATTATGGCTCCCACCATCACATGTAAGAAAGGATCAAGTCTCTGTAAATTTATACAATCCACCCTAGAACAGGTAACTAACTTACTGAGAACAACATCGTCAGGTTCCCCATACGACAAGTGCCCTCCAAGATGGCTGTCTCAGAGACGTAAACTATGGCCCCCAGCTTACAGCCATTTTCTAGCTCATGACTTTGACTGGCCAATTTCCATCTATTTGGCAGAGAGCCTTAATTTTCCCATTATTAAAAAATACAACTCTGGACCCCAAAAGTCCTGGTAGTTTTGGCCCTTTATTACGCCTCTCTCTTCCCTCTATGATTATCGTAAAGATCATAAACACTCAGCTGATGGACCATATTCAATCTAAGACCACTTAGACACTACGCAGTTTGGTTTCCACAGCAGCCATAGCACGGAAACAGCCTTGATCAAGGCAACCGATGAGATCAGGCAGGCGCTCGATCCAAGCCGAGGGGCAGCATTTATCCTGCTTGATCTCTCGGCTGCTTTTGATACGGTAGATCATGGAGTACTATTAAACCGTTTATCTGAAATCAATGTTATCGGCAAAACCTGGGATCTATTAAAATCCTTTCTCTCTGACAGAGAACAGTCTGTCAGACTTGATGAGTTTGCATCTCACTCTTTCTTCTTTCCCTGCAGGGTCCCTCAGGGATCATCTCTCAGTCCCACCCTATTTAATATTTACATTACACCTTTGGCCAATATAATCAAAAGCTTTGGCTTCTTCTTGACTTCCTACGCAGATTGTTGTCTCACTGGCCAAAGAGGACATAGGTGTAAGTGCCAGATTCTGTGACTGCATGCAGGCAGTCAGCTCATGGCTGAACAGGAACTGTCTGAAATTAATGCAGGTAAAACCGAAGTAATACTCTTTGGAGGACAAACTTCCTTCTGGACCCCATCCTGCTGGCCAGTAGAGATGGGCCCTATTCCTGCCCCTGTCACCAAGGCCCGAAATCTGCCATTTTTGAAGGATCATAAACTAACTTACACAAATCAATATTGTTCCCTATCATCTTTGGTATTCCTCGCTTTGAGAATGCTAAAAAAGATCCTTCCTTTTATTTCCTTGCACCTTCAAAAACTCTTACTGCGTCACTAGTTATGTCTAAGTTGGATTACTGCAACGGCTTACCACTCACTGCACATCAGCACATCCTTAACAGGCTACAGGTACTACAAAATGTGGCAGTAAGACTCCTGCTAAAGATACCCAAACATCACTCCGAAGCCATAGCCATTAAAAACCTGCACTGGCTCCCTATCAGAACGAGATGCACTTTTAAAGCACTCTGCATTGCCTACAAGGCACTTTATTGCCTAAGCCCCAACTGTCCTCAACAAAGTTTTAATTGGTACATCCCAGGCAGAACTTTGCGTCTGACTCTGCGAAACACATTGTTGTACCTAGATTCAAACTATCCACCTTCGGCGGCAGGAGCTTCTTTCTAGGCACGTCGAAAGTGTGGAAAGCTTTACCGCTACACATTAAAAATGCATCCAATCTGTTGAGTTTTAGGAAACATCTGAAGACTTGCCTCTTCAGCCTCTGCTAGATTATATATATCTGTTTATTCTCTCTCCTTTATCAAAGCCAGCGCCAAGACACCCTTGGGTAATCGAGCGCTTTAGAAGACATATTAACATAACATGTAGATGTTGAATAGTAAGCATGAAATGGGTGTGTCCCCATCTAACAAACCTGGGTAAGTGGGATGATTGAGGAGGTAAGAAATTGAGATTTTTCTCTCTGGCTGTATATCAACAGGAAGGAGGTGAAACACCTGAGGTTGTTATCTGAGACATTGACCCCAGATTGGAGTTTATGTAAAAGAATGTTATGATCAATGATGTCAAATTCAGATGAGAGGTCAAGGATGATAAGCATGTTCAAGTCATGTTGGACTTTGTTTTCTAATATGTTGTTCCAGAGGGTCAGGAAGACGGTCTTGGTACAGGGTCCAGGGCAGAAATCTGAGCGATGGCAGTCGGGGAGGACATTGTTTTTCACAAGCTATTACGATTGGGTTGTTACTAACCATGATTTGATTGCCAGTGACTGTTATTCAATGAATAAGTAAGTTCCCAATTAACATTTTACTCACAGGATGAAATGCACATAGCAACCAATGACTATTGTCATATGAGATCTTAGAAACTCTTGAAAATTGGTGGTCTCGCTATGGCATCATTAGAGAATTCAATATGTTTTATTTTTATGGGGCAATACTTAGTGCTGTGATATTTACTGACAATGACAATATCAGTGTGTATTCATGTTTAGTGTGTTGAGTTTGGGGACATGGACTATCTCAAAGTTATTGTTGTCAGAGTCGAAATGATTGATGATGAGTTGATATTGGATTTCTTGTTTAGGTGTCATGGTTTTTTGTGGTGAGGAGAGACAGAATAGGTGTGGGTAGATGTGAGAAGTGTTAGGGATGACAGACTAAATTCCTGAACAGTGAAAAAGAAAGAAAGTCATGGGAGGCACATCTTTAAAAGGAGAACAAAAAAATGCAAGGATTAGCAAACCAAGAGGTCAGGGGTTGGCCACCAGCCTCTTGCCAATTTGTTTTGTAATGTTTTTTTTAAAATGTTACTGTTCAGGAAGCTGCTGGGCCTTCATCAATCTAAAAAAAAAAACATTTGCCAAAGGTAAAAATGTTTTTGGGTATCAAAAAAGCACACATTACCATAATACTCCTTGGCACGGAAGGGAACTATTTTATGTGTGGATGTTCTCGTTGTGAAAGAGCAGCATGCATAACTCATATTGAAGCCAGACAGAGGCTGAAGATGGCTGACGCATTGCACCTGGGCCTTGATGTATGCTGGACACTGCCACAGAAGAATAGATGAATTATGGCTGAAAATCCCTATAAGTAACTATGTCATACACATAACTTTAGTAAAATCAAAAGGTCTTGGCAAACACAGACCTAAAAAATCTGAATGTTCTGCCATTACATGCTAGCCTCTTGCCTGTGAGAAAGAAGGAAACAATAAAGGAAACAAAGAAGGCAAGAAACAAGACAAGCATGTAATAGTTCTCGCATTTGCAAGATTTTGCTCTATTGGCATTGTAACTGTCAATGTCTTTTATGTGTTTAAAAAAAACTGCAATATTAAAAGGCATTGTCATTTACAATACCAATAGGTCAAAGCTTTGAAAATGCGAGACCTATTGCATTGCAAATGCTTGTTATTTCCTATGAAGAGTTCTTGTTCACTCGGTTTCAGAATTAATCTCCACACCCCTATGCTTCTCCAAACCCCTCCCCAAAATGCAGTTTGACAAAGTGCTTCTGCGTTAAAGAATAATTGATGTAGGAATGCTGAAACTGTGGATAGATTATGTGGAGGAAAAAGTGGGGTTGTGGATCGTTGCTGAGCTGTTGAGAGATGTGACTGTTATGAGTCTAAATAAGTGATCCACAGCTATTGGGATGATGGGCCTACAGGAAGAAAGTGCAGCTGTGAAAAGGTTCTGGGGCTTTGGGGCGAACTTAGGCGTAACTAGAGTTGCTGCTAGATGTACTGGACTTGTTATGAGATACTGCCACTGATGCTGATGAAAGTAAAGAGACTGGATTAGTTTGAAATGATGGTACTGTAGGGAGATGATGGAACTAAGAAGAGATGCTGAAGCTGCAAAGGTGGTCCAGAGTAATGAGCAAGTATGAAGGAACGAGGGGTTGTGAAGAGTTTGTATTTAAATACGAGGCATGTGAATGGATGGGGTAGTGAAAACTGCAGTGGGAGATGAGGGATGAAAAGTGAAGATGCAGGGTTTGCTGACACAGAGATGGGACCGTGAAGACATTCTAAGACTATAATTAGATGGAGCTGTGAATAGATGCTGGGGCTGTAGCGAGATGGGAGAGTAAAGAGTTGCAAATTATTTAGACAGATGTGACAGTGAAAAGCCACAGGGTTTGTAGAGGAATGAAAGAGATTTGAAGAGATGCTAGGGACATGGCAGGTAAAAGATGGAAGAGGCTGTGAAGAAATGGGGCAGTGAAGAATCGCTGAGTCTGTAGATAGATGTGACACTGATGAGATTCAACGTATATACAGAGAGACAAAGTAGTTAAAAGATGGTGGGGTTGTTGAGTGAATCAGAAGTGAAGAGAAGCGGGATTGTTGATAAAAGCAGTGAAGTCAAAAACTAAACACGACAGTGGAACCCTTACCGGCAATGGCACCTATACCGCTATCCCCACTGTTCTTATAATGAGGGCAATAGCCCTATATGCGTCAATGTGGACACAGTTCAAGCACCCACTGTCAAGGTGCGGTCCTGGCAGGACTATACAATTCTTAGACAAAGATCAACCGGTGCACCAAATAATACTTAAACATTTAACGGTAGTCAAAAAACTCAGATACAATTTCAGAGATGTATTTCAAAATCTTCTGGTTTATTCACAATAGATTCAGACGTCACATGCGTGTGCAGGGGAGAACTGCCAATGCGTTTCGTCCAATACATTGGACTTCTTCAGGGCTGTAAAGTGACATTAATACACATATATAAATATAGATACATAAATATAAAATACATGACTAAAAACATATCGTCATGTATCATCATGATACATATATATCAACAATTTAGACTAAAAACAGTGTTAAATATAGTGGCAAATCTGTTCCACTTTAAACATGAACAAACCACCAAGACAAGATACAAAGAACAATTTGAGACATACTATACATTCAAACACATTTCTGTAAGTATTAACATACATGGTTTTCACTATACCGTAGTGACAGTACATCATATACATTAGACACAAACAACACAGTGCAATATGTGCATATAGAGTAATCCCAAAAAGAGTGCAAAATATAAAAGACATTATGGCAAAAATTAGAAAACTGTAAACAGTTGAAACCCTATGTAATAAAACGAGAGAAAAAGAGTGGAAAGGGAGAGCGGTGATAGAAGATTAGAAATCTGTAAACAGTTGAAACCCTAAGCAAAAAGACGAGAGAAAAAGAGTGGAAAGGGAGAGCGGTGATGAAACTGGAGTATGAGATAGACTATCCCATTGCAAGAAAGACTATATCACTATAGAACTGGATGGGATAGGCTAGAGGAGAAGCTTGACCATACCCACCATGCGCTTAGTATTATAAGAGTGGTTGCAAGGCCATCAATCCTCCCATCCAATCACGGGGGAAAACCCGTATTGTGTATTCATATAGTAAATCCAAGTCCTAATAGAAAAATGGTAAAATAGATATCCTATTAACTATGGCAAATCCCCAAGAATATGTACAAACTTGGGGATAAAGCCTATTAATACTCACAAATCATAGAAAAGAATAATCGGACTAAAGGTCTAATTTTAATAAGATCCATCCGGTAAGGTCAGTTTCGTAAATTATTCCCAATTAAGGAGACCAAGGGCATATCAACCCTCGTGTCAGCACCTATGGCAAAGTGTGTGGGTGACCATCACGTAAAAATATCCAAAGTACATGGACATACATCACATAGAGGTCCCCAAGATCAGCATGAATCAATAAGATAGCAAAACATAATAATATAAAATACATAACAAGAAAGCTTGAATCAATAAGATAGCAAAACATAATAATATAAAATACATAACAAGAAAGGGAAGAACCAATTCATATATATGTGCGAAGAAAGAACGGGTACTCTAATTTCCAAATCCCAAAGTTAACAGTATAGTTATACATATTGCCATGTAGGCGTATATGCAGGACATTTAAAAACGCCACCTTGAAAAGTCGTTTACTCCTACTAAGGAGAATATTTTTAAATGAGCGCGTTGGAGAAAGCCAACCAAAGAGGAAAGTCACAACCCTTCACAGGGTATAATGTAAGTAAGGAGCCAAAAGATCTCACCATAATACACGCCAGTATGCAGCTCACACTTCTCCGGTATCCTAACAAAACAGTGAGTGAGTGAGGTCGAACCTGAGGCAACAAAACTATTGGGATCTAAAGACCCTGCCATAACTGATTACGCAGAACACCTGCATTGGGGTGTGCCATAGAGTCGAAGTCGGATATATTGAAGACAACTCTAGTGAAAAACAAGAGGCCATATTGTAGGTACCCCAGATCAAAGCCACCAATATAAAAAGCAGTCATTTCGGAACGTCTCACAATAAAATTTAATTTTAAACCCAAAAGAAGATTATTTGTAAATAATCTCAATTGAGAACATATAACAGGTTAGAAGTGAGTGTACGAATATACTCATAGTAAGGAACCAATGAAAAGAGCAGCCGACGTGAGCCTACGTGGGGCCTAGAACGGCAGCCATATTGAAATGATCAAAAGGCTGTATCTACGGAGTAACAATTAGATAATAGTTAAGTCCAGCCATAGCAGAGAATCTACATAAAAGACAGTCAGTTCGAATAATCCCACAGACAAAATGAGAATAAAACCAAGTGAGAAATATTTGCAAAGAATCCCATTTAAACAAATTTGAAAATCACAATGGGTGTACAGGTTTGCTCATGGAATAAGGGACCAGTGTGATGAGCCCCCAACGTAAGCCTACAAAAAAGCCTACGTAAGGCCTAGAACAGCGGATATATTGAAGTGGCAAGAAAAAGCTATATCCACGCAGTAGCAAATAGATAATGATTAAGTCCAGCCATAGCAGAGTATCATTATAGAAGACAGTCTGAGAACATTATTTGTAAAAGGTCCCATTTGGACAGATTTGAATATCATAAGTGGGTATACAAATGTGCTCACGGAGTAAGGAGCCAATGAGAAGTGCCCCTAGCGTAGGCCTGCCAAAAGCCTGGGGTGGCGGCCATATTGGAGTGGTCAAAGTTGCTATGTCTATGGGATAGGCAACAGATGATAGTCAAATCCACCCATAGTGGAATATCAAATCCATGGGGTAGCCAATCGGCAATAGTAATGTCTAGCCATTGCAAAATGCCACCAAAAAGTTAGAAAAAAATATTCATAGGGAAAGAGGTTTAACACATAGTAATGTTCAGCCATAGCAAAATACCACCAAAAAGGTAGAAATAGATATCCATAGTGAAAGAGGTTTGAATAATTAAATTAATAGTTACATTAAAATGGATAAAAACAACCTGTGAGGTACAGTATCCCCACGGAGTGAAAAGGGGAATGGCAGTGGATAATGACCCAAGGCAAGGAACAGTCTTTGAGGGGATGCATTATATGCACACATACACCAATTAAGATCAAGGAGTGGCATGTAATCAGACAGGAACAGAGCAACATGTGGTAAGTTCTACAGAAAATAATGAAGTTCTTCATCAGAGTTATGACCATGTTCTACACTGCGTAGTTTACATATCCAACCTGCCATATTCCGTCTTAGGGAAAGTTCCCTATTTCTCCCTCTGGCATTGGGAGATGTGTGATCAATTCCCATGAACCAGATATCATCACAATTGGAATGATTTTCCTGCATGTGAAAGGTCAGGGGGGTACTTTAAATCCCCATTTCTTATTGCACTGATATGTTCCTGAATTCGCAATTTTAACGGTCTGATAGTGCTGCCCACATAGATCTTATCACAGAGACATCCTAAAACATAGGTAACAAACTTAGTCTTACACTTTATGTGATGTTTGATGTTGTATACCCTCGTCGTGTTGAAACCAAAAGATTTGGTCTTACCTTTTCCTAACCTGTATACATTGCAATCTCTACAGGTGTAAAACCCCTTCACCGTGTTAGACAGCCATGTCTCTGCTTTTTGTGTTACAATATAGCCAGGACAAAAACAGTTTCTAAGTATCTTGCCCCGCCTATATGTCACGCTCAGTGTTTTGGATACGGTATCCTTCAGTTCTGGTATGTCCGTGAGTAGGTGCCAATGTCTTCTTAGGACATCATAAACCATGCTGCTGCGAGTGTTATATTGTGTGTTAAATGACACGAGACAAGATCTTGCTCTTTTTCGACAGGTCACTTTCAGTGTGCCACCTTTAGTTATTTTGGCAATTCTTTTCTCAGCCTTGTCCAGTGTTTTTGGTGCATAGCCCCTCTTCAATAATCGATGTTTACCGCTTTAGATATTAGCAGCAAAAGTTTAATTTGTGCAGCAGTTTTTTCTGATGCGCACCATTTCCCCATAGGGGATATTAATAACCACATGTTTGGGATGTGCGCTACAAGCATGGAGGATGCTGTTGCAGGCAGTTGCTTTGCGAAACATGGTGCTATGTATGTGATTGTTTTCAACATAGAATACACTATCAAGGAATTTGATACGCTCCCTACTGTAATTGATCGTAAGAGATATGTTGTAGGGGTTGTCATTGAGGAACGTGTGGTAGGCCAATAGCTGATTATCAGGTCCATTCCAGAGCATTATAATGTTGTTGATGTACCTGCCCCAAAACACAATATATTCAGTCCAGGTTGAGGCTCAGCATCCCCAGGCATGCTCCCGCTCATGCCAGTCCATGAAAAGGCCGGCATAAGCAGGAGCAAACCTGGAGCCCATCACGGTGCCCTACAGTGAAGTCATGCAGGAGGTGTGGAGAAATGAGAAAGTAATGAGGTGCAAGAGCTGTGGCGATATAAGACAATGAAGAGTTACAGAGGCTGTAGCGAGATGTGACAGTGGAAATGCAGGGCTGTGGAGAGGTGGGGCAGTGAAGAGTTGTGGCGCAGCGGCCACAGTGGTGACTCCGGAGCGCAGGGCTCGTGGTTCAATCCCCGGCGGCAGCTCAGCTCAACATCATGTAACTCTGGGCAATAGCACAATTAAGCTCTCCGATGGCCCCCAGCACCTGGATTCCTTAGGAGCACATTACAAATAAGGGATTTAGAAATAGAAGAGTTGCAGAGACTGTAGAGCGATGTCACAGTGAAGAGATGCAGGGGCATTGGAGAGATGAGGAAGTAAATAAGTAGGGGCTGTGGAGGAATTGGGCAGTAAATAGGCAGGGGTTGTCATGTGAATAGACAAGAGATACAAAGCTTTTGGATAGAGGAGGCAGCTAATAGATGCAAAGACTTTGGACAGAGAACCAGGAAGTGATGTAGGGTTGTGGCTTGATAGGCTCATAAGAAGCAGGTGATCAGGAGCGTAGCTTCAAGGGGGGATTGAGGTGTTACAGACCCCTTATAAATGCATTGTGAAGTAAATTGTTGGGTACAGGTGCTCTCAGTCGGGTATGGTAAGTTCTCTGTTGAATTTCACATGGATTTCAAAATATACACAGAGACGAAAACCCACACTGTTGGTTGTTTTACAAAATATTATGTTTCCTACCACTTACTACTAACCCTGGGCGTAAAACTGTGCTCCGCTCGTGGAGTCTTGGCAACTCTGTGTTCCGCGTAGAACGCAGAGTTGCACTCCGCAACGGAGCAGAGTTTTTTTTGTGTTCGGCACCCGAAATGCGTTTACGTGCATGCGGGTGCGACTTACCGGGTGCCTGCAATCGCCGCCGAGATTTACTGAGGTGTTCGCGAATGCCATGAGATGTGCTAGGCAGCCGCATGGTTCCGCAAGAGTTTGCGATGGTGAATACGTCATTCGAGTGTGCCATCGGACTTCCAGCGGAAGTTTTGTGAAGAATGCGATCCCGAACGCACAGAATCTACTGCGACTGCAATCTCCCAGAGCAGCATCAAAACCTTCTCAAAATGATGATTTGGATTAAAAAAAACTCCTCAAATTGACATTTGGCTGTACTTTTTTGTGCAAGGAGTCCTTTTTCTTTTTTTACTTTTTTTTTCAAGAGGAAGGAAGTGCCCCAGAGTCTCCGGCTTCCTGTTCCTGTCCAGCAGGCTCCTCCCAGTGCTTTGTCCATCTCCTGGTCACTTTTCATTTGGATTTGGAGCTGGAAGGATCACTCTTTGTGTCTGCTGCATCATATATCATTGGATTTGAGGACTTTTGAATTTGAGATTTCACAAGTAAGTTGGAAAATTGGTGTTGTTTGTTTGATTGGGGCCATGAACCTAGATTTATTTGTACTTTTCATTGTTTTTTTAAACTTTGTTGTGGTGGGTGGCCTGTAGTTTCAGTAGGGGCCTAGTTGTTTCTTTGTAAGTAATTCTTCTTCTTTTATAAAGGAAACATGTTGCACAGTTCACTACATTTTTCTCCATGTTTTGAAAACAATTTGCAATATTTATTTAATTCACTATGTGGCCCAGTAGTAGGCCCAGAGCAACTCATGGGTGCATCAAACAACTGTTTCTGTGGTGTCTGTTGAATTTAAAGTTTACTAACATCATTTTAGCCATGGATGGCATTGGATTAAAAATACAAAATGTGTTTTTTATGGTATTTCACCTTTTTCTTTCATGTGTGTTAAATTAAATGCCTTTGTTGGATGTGTGTGGGTGCAAACCTTTTTAGCCCTGTGGATTTTCGTTTTTGGCATTGTTGCATTAAAGATGTGTTGTTTAGCATGCCTCCTTTGTCTGGCCAGTGTTTGAGTGTGTTGTAATAGTGGGCCAGCATTTGCCTTGGCTGACCCTCCCCATGTGGCCAGGGGCCATTTTGTAAAGTCTGTGTCCATCCATATAGGCCTGCTTGAGTTCATTGTTTTCCAGGCCTCCTGCATGTTGTTGTTGTGACCATGTGGCTGGCGGCCATTTTGTGGAGGCAGTTAGTGTGCTTTTGCCATAGGCCTGCATGTCTTTCCTTTGTTCCTCTTGGCTTATTGCTTCTTATTGTGGTAGCCTGGCCATGTGGCTGGTGGCCATTTTGTGAAGGCAGCCAGTGTGCTTTTGCCTTAGGCCTGCATTGTCTGTCTAACCTTTGTAGGCTTATTGCTTGTTGTTGTGGCCTTGCCATGTGGCTGGTGGCCATTTTGTGAAGGCAGCCAGTGTGCTTTTGCCATAGACCTGCATTGTCTTCCCTTTGTAGGCTTATTATTCCTTCTTGTTGTGGCCTGGCCATGTGGCTGGCGGCCATTTTGTGAAGGCAGCCAGTGTGCTTTTGCTATAGGCCTGCATTGTCTTCCCTTTGTAGGCTTATTATTGCTTGTTGTTGTGGCCTGGCCATGTGGCTGGTGGCCATTTTGTGAAGGCAGCCAGTGTGCTTATGCCATAGGCCTGCATGCCTTCTTTGTGGTGGCCATGTCTTCTTGCTGGTTGTTGTTTTGCATGCAATTTTTTCTTCTTTAATTCAGCAAAAAATGTAGCACAGTTTACTACATTTTCTCCATGTTTTTAATAAATTTGCAATATTGATTTACTCTGTGTGTCCTAGTCTGCCAATGGGTTTTCCAACCAATAGGCCCAGAGATAATCATGGGTGCATGGAACAACTATTTCTGTGGTGTCTGTTGACTGTAAACATAGTTTTGGCCATGGATGGCACTGAATTCAAAATTAAAAATGTTTTTTTTTTGTGGTATTTCACCAAGTTTTTTTTCATGTGTATTGTCAAATTAAATGCCTTTGTTGGATGTGTGTGGTTGTAACTTGCAAACCTTTTTAGCCCTGTAGATTTTTGTTTTTGGCATTGTTGCATTAAAGATGTGTTGTTTAGCATGCCTTCTTTGTCTGGCCAGTGTGTGAGTGTGTTTGTAATAGTGGGCCATCATTTGCCTTGGCTGAGCCTCCCCATGTGGTCAGGGGGCATTTTTTAAAGTCTGTGTCTATGGTTCATACTTCATATAGGCTTGCTTGAGTCCATTGTTTTCCAGGCCTCCTCCGTGTTGTTGTTGTGTGACCATGTGGCTGGCAGTCATTTTGTGGAGGCAGTTAGTGTGCTTTTGCCATATAGGCCTGCATGTCTGTCTTCCATTTGTTCCCCTTGGCTTTTTGCTTCCATTGTCATTTGTCAGCTGCAGCTCCCTGAGTGCTGCATCCCACGTGATGCACAATGCCAAACCGTTACATTTGTATTTTTATTTTAGTTGTTCTTCTTCTTTCCTATCCTTCCTGAGTGTAGTGTACACCGTACACCATAAAAGCCCTTGTTGTTGTCAAAGTCTCACAAATGGTTACACTGCATTATTAATTGTTTTAATAACTGAGGTAATAACACGAACAAGTGTGACCACACACACTAAGTTATATTATATTTGTTTGTACTAGTAATTGAACCACAACAATGCCACGTTTCACTGATGTTCTTCTCGCTTCTTTGCTTTTAGGTGCGTAAAAGAGGAGGAGACAACATCACCCATTGTACTGCCAGGCAGAAGGCCTGCGCCCTGCGCACGACATCACGTGACGTGTGACCACAGACAGACATCTCTTCAACTTGTGCCACTGCGGGCTAACTGACATCTTCAAGATGGCCCCAAAGAAAGGTACCAGGTCCAGTACCAATAAAGTTGCCTGTGAGAAGAGGAAGGCACTGCCACTTACCACCACGGGTATGTCACCCAAGACCTTTTTTGGAAAACCAAAAATTGCGCCTGCAGCAGCGGTGCCTGGAGAGCAAGCTGGGAGCATCAACCCCGCATCAGTGGACCCACCCCAGCAACCTAGGTTCAAGTCCATGTCTGTCGCAGAGACAGCCAGTCTAATCACGACAACGCCGACGAGCAGTGATGTTGAAATTGACTTATCGTTATCGCAAAGTAGTACCCAATCAATGCAGGATACTCAGATAAGTGGGCAACAACAGCCACAACCACCCCCAATAGTAGTTGTTCCTCCCAAAGTAGGGGCAGTTCAGGAGATCAAGCTTTCTGCTGAGGAAGAAGAAGAGCAAGCCACTCTTTCAAAAGATCCATTGTCTTCCAGTTCCCCAGCAAGGAAAAGGAGGGTTAGTCCATCAACTTCTTCTGCAAGCCCCCGTCTGATGATCTAGACGCCACTTGGATCGCACCTCAGTCTGAGAGTGAGAGACGCCACGAGGCAAGGCTAGGGAAAAGGAAGGTTCCTGTAAGCCTTAGAGTTATGGATGTAGATGTAGAAGAGGAGGATGATGACGAGCCAGTCATCATGGACATTAGCCCCGCCCCTGTGGAGACCGACATTACCCAATCCCAAATTGCTGTGAAGTATGTGACACGGATACCACCAACACAGATACCGCCAACACCACCTCCAGCTGCCATATTTACAAAGTCATGGCAGCGACCTACATCCACCACAACCACCTCAGTAGAAGCAGGTACTGCAGAGAGTTGTTTTTTTTTTTTTTTTTTGTCCTCATACCACCATTATATGCAAATAACAGCCAGTCAACCAATCTATTCCTTCCCAGGCTTTTGCGATATTTCAATAGTTCCTGTGCTCGTGCCCCTTCCAGTATCCTGGCAGCACAGCCCACGCAGGTGTAATCATTGGACAGATGGGGTTACACACTTATAAAACCATTCCAGTCCTGGAAGGCCACCCAAGTCTTAGAATATATATTGGACTCCAGGGCAGTATCCATATTTGCCGTTCTTCTTACTGCTTGTAACCAGTCCAACCCTTGTGGTGGGGCGGGTTCAATCCATTTTTACAGATTTCCCGCCTAGCGAGAAGAATTAGATAAAATAGCAAAGCCTGTTTATCCCCAGTAATAGCACTACATGGCTTATCTTCTACCCCCAGCATTATCAATAAGAGGCTAACTTTGATATTTGTGTGAAAAATTTCGTTGATGATCTTTTCCACCTCAAACCAATACTCCTCTAACTGAGGACATTCAAAAAACATGTGCTTATCATTAGCGCTCAATGCTCCACACCTGCGACATTTGGGGGGGGTAACAATTACAAACTTTGCTAATTTTTGTGGAGTCCAGTAAAGTCTATTTGCCGTAAAGAAGTGATTCCTCTTCAAATTCGATGGTTTAACCGTTTTGTAAAGCAACTTGAAAGAAAGCTGCCATAATTTTTGTGGCTCAGGAATCTGCATAACTTCGTCCCACATTTCGTAGGGGGCTTTGATTTTTTCCTCCTCAGAAGTCAATAGTGCATGGTACCAACCGCTTATTTCCTTCTTCGCTATAGTTTCGTTCTTTAATTTTTTTCGAACTCCCAAAGACTCTTGGTCTCATACCTATTCGCCTCCCCCAGCACTTCAACTGAAGAAATTTAAACCGAGACAGGGATCCCCCTGTCTTGCTCGATAATACTTCCCATGGGACCACTTCATCCATCACTATCAGGTCCCCCAGACCTCTATTCCTGCCCTCCTCAGTGGGATACTCAGTTGGTCCTGCAAACATTCAGGCGTACCAGGTGAGTCCCATATTGGAGCCTCTCCTGAATAATATCTGATTCCTAATATGTTCCTGATCTTTACCCACAAAATCAAAGCTGCCTTCAACATCTTTAGTTTTACTTTAAAAAAAAACTTCTTTGCACCAAACTTGAACAAAAATTCCTTCCCGCCCCACTCTTTAATCATTTCTTCACACAGACCCCCCCACACCCTGTGCCCTGGCGTGCATAGTAAAACCCTACAGTTTTTAAACTGGAATGCCATACAGTATAATTTCATGTCTGGTAATGCGAGCCCTCCTTCTGCCAATTTTCGCCTTAACTTCTTCGAGGACATACGTGCTCCCCTATCTGCCCAAACAAAACTGCCCAATTTACCCTGTATTTTATCGATTAGTCTACTCGGGAACGTTAGAGGTATACAATTAAAAAGAAATGTAAGCTTCGGCAGAATCACCATTTTGATCAAATTAACCCTTCCATATACCGTTAACGGAAGATTCTTCCACCTAGTTAGTGTTCTCTCTATTTCCTTTGTGATTCTTTCGAGATTATGCTGTGGAATATCCTGCACTGTATTGAGAATGTTTATCCCTAAATACCTAATCTCTTTTTGTACACTCCCCTCCAGTCTGGGATGTTCCAACTCATAACCCCGGTTTTTCTCTATTTACTAGATATCCAGACAGGGCCCCAAATTCATCCGCCAATTGCTCTATCCTTGGGATTGTTACAGCCGGGTCTGCTGTATAAATGATTAAATCGTCTGCGTATAAGGAGATATTTTTTTCAAACAGACCTGTACAGAAAGCCTTCACCTGGTTATCCTGGCAAAGCGCCTGAGCAAATGGCTCGATATATAGATCAAATAACAGAGGTGAAATTGGGCAGCCCTGTCGTGTCCCTCTCGTGATCATAAAACTCTTAGTAAGGACTCCATTTAAAAGAATCCTAGCTGTAGAACAGTTGTATAATGTTTTTAATGTAATTATAAAGTCTAACCCAAATCCCATATGTTCTAAGACCACCCATAAATATTCCCAACGAACTCGGTCAAACGCTTTAGCAGCATCCAATGTGACCACCGCCAAGGGGGCAGATCTTTCTACGGCTATGTCAATGCATCCTATTAGTTGTTGAGTCAACTCACACATTTGCCTTCCGGGGATAAACCCCTTCTGGTCCTCATGTATTAGTTGAGGTATTACTCTGGATAGCCTCCCTGCCAAAATGCTGACAAAGATTTTATAGTCAGCATTTAGCAGGGATATTGGCCGATATGATTCAGCCTTAACCGGGTCCTTGGCAGGTTTCAGTATTAAGACTATAGAGGCTTCACGCCATGATTCTGGGGCCTTCACTCCCCCCTTTATATATTGAGTTAAACAACTTCTCCCAGATAGGTAATATTTCTTCAACTATATTTTTATATACTTCCGCCGGGAGAGCATCAAGCCCTGCCGCCTTCCCATTTTTAGACTTTTTTATTGCTCCTTTTATCTCTTCCTATGTGATTGGTGCTTCCAGTATTTCTTTCCCTTCTTCGCTCAAGAACGGAAGATCAAGCGAGTTAAGCCAGCATCTGATCTTTGTGGTATCAGAGATACTATTTTCCGTATAAAGCTGTGAGAATAATGTAACTATGTGCTCCTGCATGAAGTCCCAACTATCCAACTTTCCTCCTGTTTCACTTTTAAGTTCTTTTATTTCATTCCTTGACCTTTCCACTCTCGCTTTCCAGGCAAGCAAAGCACCTGCTTTTTCACCATATTCAAATTCCTTTATATTTGCTGCTTGCCATCTAGCTTTACACTTTTGCTCTATTTTTATTTTAAATTCTAGTTGTGCCTCATTTAATTTCTCTTCCGTCCTTGTTTTTCTTCCCCCATACACATGGAGTATAGAGCCTCCTCTAAAATCCCAATCTTCTTTTCCATATTCCCTAATTCTATACGTGCTTTCCGGTTTTCTGATGAAGTTAGACTTTTTAGGATTCCCCGGATATATGCCTTGAAGGCATCCCAAACAATACCCAAGGGGGCAGTGTCTAGATTATTGACAAAGTATTCAGTTGTTGCTTCCTTCAGAGCTATCTCAACCCCCTCTTCTAGGAGCAATGCACGTCTTAAAGTCCATCTCCTAGGTGGTTGCGGCCCCAGAGCTTGTATGGTTATCATTACAGGGGAGTGATCTGAAATATGGGCAGGGAAATGCTTGATCTCCTTGATATTTGCTGCAAAAGATCTATCCACTAAAAAATAGTCGAGTCTCGAAAAGTGGTGATGTTTTTTGCTATGGTACGTGTACCCCCTTGTCTTGCCCTTCAAATATCTCCATACATCCACTAAATTAAAATCACGTATCATGCTTTTTAGGGCGTTTCTCATTCTGGGAACATATACACTCTCTCTCCTTGTAGACCGATCTAACACAGGGTCTAGCAGAACATTAAAATCCCCACCTACAATTACTGGTACAGAAATTGCTGCCATCCTCAATTCTAGATCAACAATATATTGGGGGTTATCCTCATTAGGTCCATAGCATCCCATACATAAAAACTCTCTGTCTGCCCATTTTAAACGGGCCGAAGCCCACCTACCCGAGCTATTTGTGCTAGACTCTTTCATTTCTATTCCACACCCACTCCTGATTAGGATAGTGGCTCCCTTACTGCAACATAGTTGATCTGAGACAATAACGTTTTGGACCCAACCGCACCTCCGAAGTAACTCCCTACTCTCATTTGCCAAAAGGTGCGTTTCCTGTAACAGCATTACTTGTGCCTGACTATTTTTTAAATATTCCAGTATTTTCCTCTGCCTAGGTTTGGATCTCAAACTATTCACATTCCAAGTGAGAATTTTGATGCTTGGTATGTTAGTCAAGCCATCTTTCTTAATACGTTTCCTTACTATTGTCAATCCTGAGCTAAAGATATTCCTGCATAGAAGGTGTTGAGGATTTTTTTTTCTCCCACTGCTCCCCACCCGTGCTCCCCCACCACCTCCCCCTCTCCCTGGTGCACCCACCCTGAGGAACCCTCCCTCTGTTATTAGGCATGATAATGCCTATAGGCGTACTCATCGGGGGAATTTATTGGCAAACTTCCAATGTGTACATTACTAGAGAGCTGGAGAGCTTTTTTTTTTTTTTTTTTTTTACTTCGCAGTATTCTTGTTGCTCATTCTGTTTATTAGCGCTTCAACATCATCCACTGAGCGGTAATTGTACATTTTATTATTCCACATTATGCGGAGCATAGCAGGGAATTTCAACTGAACCTTCGCTCCTAACCTTCGAAGCTCCTCCATCTTTCCGCCTAGCTCCCACTGCTTTTGTTCTGTGGCCTTACATACATCAGATCTGACCAGAAAGGAATAACCATTGACCACGTATGGGCCATTTTTTAAAGCACTGCTAAGTATCTCCTCCTTGATATTGTAAGAAAGGAAGTTTACCAAGATCTTTCTAGGTTTGGTTCTCTGTGGGTTACGCCGAAACGGCTCTCTATGCGCCCTCTGTATTTCGCTCTCGAGATTTATCTCTTCCTTATCCTTCAGGATCGTTTTTCGAAGAAGGGAGATTATAAAAGCCTTCATCTCTGGCCCTTCCTCGCTTTCAGGAATATTTAAGAATCTTATATTATTCCTGCGGGAGTGATTCTCAATTCTCTCTATATCATCTCTTAGCATTTGGTTTTGTTTGCCAAGATTAGAGATCTCGATTGCATTCTTCTCGACGTCCTGCTTCACAGCATCAACTTCTTCCTCCAGAATTTTTGTGCGGGAGGCAACCTCATCTAGCTTCTGGGCTAGTTCAGAACAGGATACTTGTATGCCTAACTGGTTAGCCTCTGAAACTTCGAATCGCTCTTTTATGTCATTTTTCAGTTCCAGTAACATCCTCGCCAGTGAAATCTCTGTCTCTACGTTTATTGCAGGCGCACTTTCCTGGCTACCCCCGTTTGTTTCTGGTGATAGAGCTTCCAGATGCTCGGCTGCTGTCAAAGCCAAATATCTATTGCTTACTGGAACTGTTATTATATCCTGCTGCGAGGCCCTGCTCTGATCTCTCAATGTGCTTGAATTGCTTGAATTACTAATTCTAGCGTCATTGTCTTTTCCCATGTTACTAGCAGAGGCCATTATATTTTCAGGATTATACTCTTCTGGGCTAGAACTTGTACCTGCCGCATTATCTTTCTGCATGCTTGGCAACACACGAAAAAAGGATTTAAGTGAAGGGGTTACTTTAACTCTCGCAGTTGGGAGGCAAGATTTTTTTATATTCTTTCCCTCACTGCTTTTCTTAAAGAGCCCCCCAGCTCCTCTACCTTGCGAGGACACCCTTTGTCGCCCCCTTTTTGCCTTAATTACAGTCTTCGACACTTGTGGTATGTCAGGCAGGGCGTCTGGTGAGGGGAAAAGAAGACTTGCCTTACCTCAAGTATTTCTATTCCTCAGCGTATACCTGGAGAGGACTTCGCCTTCTCTGTAGATCCCTGTCTCCATATGCGAGAGCCTTCCTCCCCACTCTTGCGTCTGTTTCTCAGCTCCTGACCGGCCTCTCTCCTCTGCCCCCACTACTTCCACCTGCTGGATACAAGCCCTGCTTGTTCTGCCTCTGCCCCCGATTCCAGCCCGCCAGATCCGTTGGAGGCTTCCGGCTGCCTCTCTCCAGCGCGTCAGCTGTGCTCCGCTCTGCACTCCCCGGCGTCTTCCCAGCTCAAAACCGGGCTCCGTAAGCATCGCCCAGGTACGTGATTCTTTTAAATAGGCTGGAAGTTCCTTTTCCTGCCGTGTTCCGCTAGTCGTTGTCGTTCTCCCGCTCCTCTGCACTCCGCTCTCCAGCTCTATCGTGAAAGAAATCCCCCCAGACTGGTGCCCGCGTCCACTAGTGTCTAACTAGTGGCCGCCATGTTCCTCCGCCGGTACTGCAGAGAGTTGAACGGTAAACATTGCTATATGCTCCATTTGTGGAGTAGGTATTAGTTGGGGTAAGATTGGTACAAACTATGGTACCAGAGGCCAAACAACCCATCTGAGAAAACACCACTTGATCCAGTGGGAGGCATACCTTAGCGGCCAAAAAACTGCAAGAGTTGTTGGTGGAGGGGATGAAGAAGATCCGATCACAGTGGAAAGTGAACAAGAGGGAGACATTTTGTCTGGTACCAAACCAGCCCTGTCCCCAGCAGTGCAGTGGTACCACCTACATCATCATCAGCAACATTGCAATGGCACAAGAGTCAGGCTGAGACACCAAGGGGGCCAAAGCAAGAGAGTACCGCAATGAAAAAACACGCATTGAGCCTAACATCTGGTGTCAAGAAGTCACCTGCATCAGTGGCACCAGAAAATAAAAAAATCCAGGCTACCATTCTCAGCATGTTTAGGTTGGAAGGGCAGTACGAACGCAACCACCCAATGGCATGTTTGTACAACGCGAAGCTGGCTAAAATGTTAGCACTTGACCTCCTCCCTTTTTAGGTCTCGCCTATGCAGCGCGCATGCGCTGCATAGGCAAAAAGACCTTTTGCAATCGATTCGGCTTTTCAGCCAAAAACGTGCACGCGTTCCATTGCCTTCAATGGCAACCCGTGCACGTTTGGCGATTCACTTGCGGGAGCGAGCAGCTGGCACCATATGGTAGCAATTATCGCTCCTGGTGCTGCTCGCTCCCGCAAGGGAATCGCGCAGGCCCCCTCCTTTCCCCCCTCACCCTGCTGCCGTGCTAGGCGCGCGTGCTTGTTTTTTTTATCTGGAGTACCAACCACTTCTTATTGCTTTTCGAAACACCATGTTATTGGAGCTGGCCACCTGTGGCCCACACAAAGAGAGCACTCTGTAGCCACACAGACCCTTCACCAGACACCAGCGCAGCCCTCTTGCCTCTGTGAAGTGTTATTTCCAATTGACTGTGTTAATAAATTGGCATTTACGCCAGGCAGCAGATAACAGCTTTGTTTCTAAATAGCTCTTTGCAGCAGTGCTGACGTGATGAGTAGGACCGCCGTCTGAAGATGGCACCGGCTGACTGCGTGTTTCCGTCACAGCTGTGCGCACAATCACTGGTTTGTGCCTATAATTATGTAAATGTACTCCATGTAATGAGAAGGGTGCAGAGAGCCATCGATCGGTGAGGAGCTTCGTATTGGGGTTCAGATAGTGAGGAACCGGCATGAGAGGCCAGGGTGGAATGAACTAGTGTTATACTTCACACTTCCGGTGACGAACGCTGCCACGCACAGTTGAGAACTCCTGCACGCAGCCCCTCCTTAGTTAATGACACACATACTCCTTTGGTGGGTTGGAAGTATTGACCTCAGTTTACTATGCATCGATGTTCAGCATGTACCCCTTCCAAGTAGCATTCCATTCCATCATTTTGAGCTTGTCCACACCAAAGCAGGAAATTCACCTTGGCCACACCCGTGAGCAGCAGTCCTATTAATATGCTAGTAGAGATTATCGAAAAATCTGGTGTATGTGCCCTTGGTGAGCTGATGAGGTATAGAAATTTTACAGTTCCGAATGCACAGGGAAAATACTGAATTCCATATGATTAATACCCTTCTAAAATGGCACAGATGGGCTAAAAAACTGCTAAATGAAATGCTAACTGGAGGACTTCCGCGTACTAAAGAAGTAATGATTCAAGCACCTCCTAGATTGTCAATTGCACTGTTGCATCCCCTTTGTCCAGTTGAACTATATATTTCAAATGCTTTAAGAAAGTGTGTGAACAGAATTCCCCACCTCCTGCACTTAGCTATTAGAAGACTTGAGAGTGGTCGATGGAGCACAAGGGACTTGCTTGCACAGGGCTTGGCAGTCATTACAAGCGGGTGAGAAAGATGCATGAGAGAAAATGGCCTCACACTGTGGTAGGGTGACCGCACAAAATACAGACAGAATGAGCGAGCAAGTTAGGACAGGAAATATTAACTGCCCAGGTATCAGGCCCTTGTCACAACAGGAGAGGCGTCTGTACATGATAAAGTCTCTGCTTTGAAACAGGACAGTCTTGCTGGAGGCATTCAAGTAGTAGTTTTGCTGATATGATCGCCAACTAAAAACGTTTAAAAAAAGATGAAACGAAGAAGATACAAAGCATGTGTTTCTCACAGACAAAACTTCTGCATCAAAGCCAGAGGAAACTCGCAGCTAGGGTCTGCGATTTTTTTTTTTCTTGTTTCACGGATGGTGCCACAGAGGCACACACCGGAGCGGGTGGACTGCAAACTACCCTGTACTCTGCCTGCCAAGGGCCACATCAATGTTAGCTGTCATGTTGCACACTCCACAAACTGAAGTTTTTCTTGGCTCTTACATAAATTGTAAGTGCTATTGTTACCCTACAACACGCATTCTGTCATCTTAGAAGGGAAAAATACTGAGTCACCTCTGTCAGGATTCAAGTTTGTAATTGATTTGAAAAGTGGGGGGAGTGAAATTATGTTTTTCTGAGGCTGCGGCATTTTTCTGAATAGTTATGGATTTACCACACTTGCCACATAAACCACTGTCTGCTGCAAAATTCGCAGAATTTAAAAACGACCAATAATTAGGGGTGGGCGGTGAACTCCACTCCGGTGGCGGAGTACACTGAGTTTCAGCACTCCGCACTCCAAGCAGAGCTCCAGAGTTCAGCAAAAACTCTGCCAGCGGATTGGAGTTCACCGGCGCATGCCGTTCCCCCACCTATACCAATAATGCTTTCTCACTCAAACGAACCAAATTACTAAAAGGATGCCACACGTGGGTCAGTGCAGTGGCAGATCCTTTGCAAAGGTTATCGATTCACTTTTCGGTTGGTGAATGCTGTTTTTAGGTGTTAAACTGATACTAGCTTGGTGGAAACTTTTCACAGGGGAGTATTAATGCATTATAAAATGAAAAAAGCACTGAATATGCTGCATATTCTGCATGATTTGCCTTTTCCTGCATATTTTAGTCAACCATGCCCTATAATTCGCTCGTCCATTGCCACATAATTTGAGTGACATATAAGGTGCAGCCCCCCAAAATCAACCACCGCAAGGATCTTGCTGGTGAATGTGAGGAGGGTTTGGAAATGCGCATGTTCAAGATTTTTCTGAAGCAAGACAGGTTTCTGTCTTTGTAGATGGCCTAGTACTTTACCCAGCCAGGGTTCTAGAACGGCAATGCATTTGTTTCCATTTTTGTTGAGATGGAACGTGGTCAGAAACGGGGTTCTGCCGAATAAGCACAGAACACGAGAGGAGTGTTGTGTGTTTTTGCTGAAGAGTTTTGGGCCTCCCACAAAATGCATTTGTTGGTAGAGGAAGAGCGTCCTAACATTGGTTCGGGCACTGACCAGGTGATAGTTTAATTATTTCAGTGTCAGTGAGATGGAGTGCTATTGTTTACTTTGCACAGTGTTCTCACTGAGTTACTTGTGAGCTCCACTATGCACACAGGGCTCCGTACAAGCTTCGAGTCCTGCCACAGCGTTCTCAGCAGGTTGACCTCCTGCTGCAGGTTACGCAGAGGGGATTTTAGCAGCTGCTGTTCCTTCTACATTGTTCTGAGTAGGTTGAGGGTTCTCTCCACCTAGTAACCTTGATCTAGTGTTCTGTGTTGTGATAGGTGCCTGCTACAGGTTACACGCAGAACTACCTATGACCTAATATGGAAGGCCTTCTGCTGTTTTCACAAGGCTCCTTACCTGCACCCAGTCTTGCCTCACTGCTCACAGTGTGTTTAGTATCTGATCCACTCTGCACACAGTGCTCCTTACCAGCTGTAGGTTTTGCCACAGTGTTCTCAATGGGTTGAGTGCCCTTTGTTGTTGCACACATGACTTTTTACCAGTTACCAACTTCACCACAGTGTTCTCAGTGAGTTGTGTGACTGCTAGACGTTGGACACAGTTCTTCGTGCCAACTACTAGTCTTGCTACAGTGGCCTCCAAAGTCAGACCTGCTCCTGACAACATGCACATGTATGTTGTAGGCACTCAAACCACTAAGTTGTCTTTCCAATATCAACAAATGACTGTTGCTTGTGAAAAAATTTGTTTTTTTAGGTTTGGCTTTACAGAACAGCTGTCCAAGTATATCACTGTCACTTCATGCTCTTGGCTGTTTAGTATATCATTCCACCTCCCATGGAGTGCTTGCATTGCAATGCATGAGGGACTATATTACATTTCAAAAGTACTGAGTCACCACACATTTTAACTCTTTATCTCCTAGATGCATTTTATACAGATCAATTTTTTTTTTCCGCAGTAGACTTTTGTAATGATTTAGTCACAACTCAAAATGCTAACAAGACTGGTTGCTATTTCCAATGCTTGTGCAGCAAAACATTTTGTTTGCTGATATTATGTTTCAGTATCATAAAATTAATGCCTCCATCCCATAGCCTACAGTATAAGGCACTGTGCGTACAACTCATATCTTAGCGGTTATCAGGGACCTGCATGTGGTATTTTGCATATTTTTTCATTTTTTGTCCAGTATGTGTCAGTGCCAGACACTGCATCGTCCTCTGAACTCCATTGACATGCTCCTTTGACTGCTCATGGTATCCTTGTGAGAGTCAGCACCTGGCACCTGCTAACATTCATGTCTACCTGCAAGCTATCCTAGCTGCATTATGTCAGTCACGCTTTATTGCCTGGACGGGGTAGGAGTATCCCCTTCTCAAGACTGAAGTGCGGTAAATTGGGACTGATTTTCTCACATTAAACTGATACTTTAGATTAGGTGTTGTTGTGTCCGACCAGAGATAACCGACTGACTCCCACCTCTTCTTACTCGAATAATACAGTGAGTCTTGGATCCCCTAAAACTCTGCCTGAACAATGTGAAAACTGACTGGGAAATGGAAAAAGGTAGCATATACACTGTGAAAACGGGTAAGAATATACACCATGAGACAGGATCACATCTATGAGTCATAAATAGTAAAATTAAGCAGGTAACTACAAATGGGAAAAAATGTGTGCAATCCTGTAGATTGTGTTCCCCTTCATATCCACTAGCGGAACGTGGCACATTCTACTGTTGCCCTTGCACGGCCGCTGTAGGATAGGTGTGTGCTATTTCAGTCATACTGGCCAAAAAAATGCTGGGTGCGTAAAAACGTTATTTATTATATGAGCAAAGCCTTCCAAGACCCTGATTATTGGCCAACTCCTAGGTCACGAAGTTTCCCGCTTTTCATATGTTAATGCACTATTCAGTTTGTGCAAGAGTTAATTTTATCATTTTCCTCGTGATTTTTCTAACTGGATGATTGTTGCTGATCTTTGTTTCTTGAAACAACAAAAGAGGTTCGAAAGTCCTGATTTTTTTATGATAACACACGTGCAGATAAATTTCCCACTTATGGGTAGTAAGCCTGGTATTTGCAAGATTACGTGAGGTTTGAGAAAGAACTTTGCAACTTCGCACATTCATTAAAAAAAAAAATGATTTCATTCATATGTCTCAGATACAAAACGTTCAAAACAGGCTCACAGCCTTCCTCCTAAATTCTGTTCCTCCATCTTCAGGGGCATAGCTTCCATTGGTGCAGCAGATGGCGTACAACCTCAACCCTGAGGCCATAAGGGCCCAGAGGCCTTAGGGGCCTTTATTGATGTATTTTGCAGTTCAAACAGCAGCATAGGGGCCAATTTCCTTCATTGCCTCAGGGCCCATGACACGTTGGCTACTCCATTGTCCCTCGTGTAGGCCCGATTGACTCATCAGGAATGGGTCATCGATGTGCCGCTCTTCCGCTGGGCATATAGACCTTGTTTCACCGTGCTCCTGGGGTCATACTTATTTACAATGATCAGCTCGAAAAATGTCACCCAGGTATTAGGCTAATTTAATTATTTAAAAAAAATTGCATATTAAAATGCAGTAGATCACAGAAATAAAATTGGCATGGAAAAAAGCACTCCCCACTATCACTAGAAAATGACTTTCTGCAACCACATAAACAAGCATTGGCATAGCCAATAGGTCTCGCATTTTGGGACCTTATAAGTATTTAGTTATGCAGCACAATATCCTTGGTGCTACAACATCAACTGTTGCATGGCTAAACACTTATAACGTCCCAAAGGCGAGACCTATTGGCTATGCCAATGCTTGTTTTCTTTTGTGGAAGGGGTGTGTTTTCTTGAATTTGTGGCAGCCATCTGCCCGAAATGGAAGGTTCCCAGTCGGTCCTATTTCGCCAGATTTGCTGTTCCAGCACTACATCACGACGTGCTGGAATTGCTTGGACACGCTTTGCAGCAGAGAGCTGTTCACACTATCCACCTGACGACATACATGTGGACCAGTTGCCAAGCCACTGATTACATGTGCATCACTGCACACTGGATCTCTTTTGTGGGGGTTAGAGAAAAGATATCTGTAGGTGTTGACACTGCTGAGATTTTTAATGCCGCTTAGAAACATGCAACAGTAGCCATGTTCACCATGGAGAAATCTCATACTGCTGCAAACATTTTGGAAGACTTTGACAACAAGGTCTTTGAATGGCTGTGACCAAGAGGGCTTAACATGGGTTTTGTTGCCATGGATAATGGCAGTAATATAGTTAAGGCCATGGCCAATGGTGGCTATTTCAGGGGCCTGTGTTTGGCGCATGGCATTAAGATCATTGTTCAAGACTTTCTGAAAAAAGAAGACCAAGTCAGCAACTTACTGACCACCTGCAGAAGAATCTGCACACATTTCAGCCATTCTTTGAAGGCCTGGAAGCAGCTGAGGACCATTCAACATTATAATAGAAGGGCAGTTAAAGTACTCATCCAGGAGGTGCCAACACGTTGTAACTCAACATATTGCATGCTTGAACGTCTGTTTGAGCAGTACAGATCAATCAATGAATATATCATGCAAAGAGGGGATGCTACTGTGAAAGGCATGATCATTGAGATGGACCAATGGGGCCTAGTTAAATGCCTGACAGAGATGCTGCTTCCTTTCGAGGTCTTCACACGTGAAGTCAGCAAGGAGGACTGTACCATGGGCCAAGCTATCCCATTGTTGCACATGCTACGGGAACAGCTAAAGGAGGTGTCTGCAATGTACATAGGTGTGGAGGAAAAAAAGAAGCATATGAGTTGGTGGAGAGCTTAACCCTTTGCTTATCTAAAAATACAAGGGTGCAAAGAGGCATTGTGTCATCCAACCATTACATTTGTGCCACAATTCTTGATCCACGGTACAAACCATTACTGCACACTTTCATTCCTTTTTCAGACAGGGATGTTGCCAGCTACAAAACTTGGATAGCTGTGCAAGCCAGTCAGCTAGAAAAAGAACTGCTGGGAATTAGAGGCCCGCTCCTCCAGGGCACAACAAGTACTGCAGGACAGCCTTCAAGTTCAACTTCAGAGCCTGAGGGCAGTGTGGTTGGCTCACAGCAGCCAAAACCACCAACAACACCAAGAACAACATCAACAACAACAAGAACAGGAACATCAGCCCCAAAATCTGCACAGGAATGGTTTCTACAGGCAGGGCTTAAGTCCAGTGCTGAGGCAAAGGCAAAAAAGGCCGAGCAAAGCTGAGCACCCATGACCATTCAGCAGATGGTCCAGGCCTATCTGGATGACCCAACAGAGGTCTACTTTGATCAAAACCCATTGCTGTATTGGTATGTGAAAAGGCACCAATGGCCAGTGCTCGGCAGGCTTGCGATAAACTATCTGGGTTGCCCCGTTGCAAGTGTCTTTGCTGAGTGTGTTTTCAGTGCTGCTGTTGCCATTCTGACAGTGAGAAGGACCAGTCTCTCGCCCCAAAACGTGGAGAGGTTAACCATGATCAAAATGAATCAGCACTTTATACCACTGGATTACACCATACCTGAAGTAACACTGCAGGAAGATGATGACGGCGACTCAGGTCATGGAGGTAGTGTGTTAGGTGACCTTCTGGGTGAACCACCAGAGTTTGAGGACGAGCTCTACTTCCCTGATAACTAGGCTTTCGAGTTACTTTCTTTCTTCCTTTGACACCACAAAAAAGAGCCCCAAAAAAAGATATAGCTAAGGAACATTATTTAGTTTATTATTTGTGTGTGTCACTGTCTGGTTCACAACAAATCCATCCCCATTGTCTTACTCTTTTATTGCCGGATTGGAGTTGCAACTGTGTGCAGTCAGTGAAGAAGGAAGTCCACTCCTCCTGACTCACCCTAAAGCCATTTCCCTCAAGACAGACATTAGATGGAGAATACAACAAATGTGAAATGTGTGCCTGCCTCCAAACCTCGGCCCTGGCTATATATCTATCCTTTCCTAGCCTAGAGGGACTGCTCCGGAAGAACAGGTAAATGATTGCATGCATTGCATGCTGAGTGATTGTTGTTTGTTGTGAATGATGTCTACTATTCTTCTACACACAAAAAAGTGACTCAAGTCAATCTTTCCCTTCTTGTTGTTCAATAACAAAATTGTACTACTGCAGGCTGATCCATTGCATTTTTGAGTCGGGACGAGTCTGGGACTCACTCGGTAGTCAGGACACTGTTGGTACGGAGTTGGACATCATACCATACTCGCAGTCAGAGTCAGGAGGAGGATCAGAGATGATTGATGGAATAACTCAGGTGGTGAAGTGGCCCAAAGGTAAACAACAACACCAGACCTACATGTCTGTGTAGTGGTGGTGGCGTGTGTGGTGTGACTGACAGCGGTGCATTGAATTTTTACTTAATTTGGAAAATGCTATGTTGTGTGTGCTCCCTGTGCTGTCTGGCTCAAATTCGAAGCTAAGTGGAGGTTGGGTGGGGAGGCTTGTTCCTGTTGTTGGAGGTAATGGCCGGAAACAGACATGATTTAGCCATGCTGTCTCTGAAAGTCTTCTTGCTGCACTCCTCCTTAATTATGCAGTTTAACTTTTCTCCTTAATTTTTCAATATCCTTTTGGTTTTTCCATCTACAATCCATTTACCCTGCGCCATACTGGAAAAACAACTCACACTTACCTTACCAAACCGCATCCTCCAGGCACCCAAGATTGACGGACGGACAGTCCAAGAAAGGACCAAGAGGAATGCGGAGATGCAACTCCCAATTTGGCAATAATGCAGTATAATTTATTTGTTTTCTGTTCAATCATTATGATGGCTGTGTGTGTTGTTTATGTTTGCTTATTTTTTACTCCTACAGATATTTTAATTTTATTTGCTATCTTTCAAAGGAAGCCCGGTACAACAGAACATAATGTATGTAACTTGGGTCTCTCTGGGGACAGACAGACAATTGCATAATATATATTGCCCTGTACTAGTCTAGTACTACTCATCATCATCATGCATGCATTTCCTTTTTCTCCCTTAACAGATTTATGATGGTCGGCTACCAAGATGAATGTGTTGTCCATGTGTAGTGTATGTCTTTGTCAAACCTTTCCATCAAATCCACCTTACCAACCATTCAACCCTAACCCTTTTCCCCCAGGCAGTGTAATCTGATTTATTGAGGTGTGACTAAATTAAATTTACACCAATAATTGATCACACACTTGCTGGGGAGGATGTGGTGAAAGCAACACTAATTCAAGGCAGGGCGATGGGTGCATGGGTGGGCAATATATAGAGATTAGATTGCCCACCCATGCACAGTATACATACAAATCTTTTCCAGAGGAACATAATCCATCATAATTAATTGCCAGCATCATCATCCTTCCAGCACTAAAGGTTATGCTTGTCCACTTCATAGCTCGAGTCTACTTCAGTTTGTAACTTGTACTAGGCTAGCCCACCATTCTGTTTTATTTTACTTTAGCATTGCTTATCATCATAGTTTCTTGTTTGGTAGTCTTCTTCATTGTGTACTGTACTTCTACTAGTCGTTCCCTAGTCTCCCTCAGGTGACTGTCTCATTTTATTTTTTGCAAATGCTACTGTCTACTGCTACTACCACCACCATGGCATCTTGGGAAACCAAACCATCACCATGCAGCCATCGCTTCGCCTAATCATCAATCACAGGTAAGAGAAGTAGTGTGAGGGATTCAATAATGTATATACTATGGAAATTAATTAATTCACACACCCACACCCTTCTGAGTCTATAGGGGTTTTAGTTGCAGACTGCATAGACTAGGAGGAGAGACTGACAGTAGTAGGAAAAGTGAGGGTACTGCATGTATTTGTTGGCGTGTGTTACACTATCGGCAGATTTCAAAAACTGGCTGCGGCCCTGAAGCAAAGGAAACAGTGCGAAGTAAAAAAATAAAAAATTTACATCATATGTAGAACTATAAATAATTTATTCCTCTAACAAATATAAACAAGAAGGAATTTCGGAAAGAAACACCTGACCCACCCCTCTCCCTAACACCAAACAATGTCCAGTAAAGCAAGTCCCAAAAATTGTCCATAAAACAGCAAATGTCCATAAAAAAAGAACAGAACACCCAAGTTTTCCCCAACAAGTCCCGCCAACCAAAAAAAAAGATTAAAAAAGGGGCATGAGTTAAGAAGACTGAGGTCTAACGGCGGGCTTGCCGGATCTTGCGCTCTAGGACGTGGAAGCACTCCTCCATCCTGGCCTCTAGGCGCGCCATCCGGAGGAGCATGCGGCGCTGACATTTTTTGCAGGAACAACAGGGGTGGGCAGCAGTGTTTAAATTGTGGTGTGTGGCTGCCAGACCATGGCACCGTACCACCGGAGGCAGTGGAGGGGCCCTGGCTGGGGTCCGGGGCATTGGAGGCTACAGCTGCTGCCTCCTCCTCCTCCACCAGAGCCACCAGCCGCCGATATTCATCCCTGATGGCCTCCAGCTTCCGTTGCCGGGTCCTAGCTGCTAACTCCTGCCTGTTGGGTTGGGAAGAATTAGCTATATCAAGAAAGAAAAAAGACAATTGCAACCAATACTCTTAGCAAAACAGAAACACAAAATTATACATATAAAATTATAGTGGCACAGTAGCACTAGCAGTACATAACATTTGTGGTATCCTCACTACCTTGGCCCCTAAGACTTGAATGTGATTAGAGCTTTAGGCATTAGGCACAATGGAGTAGACAAGTATTCTTCTTCTCTCTCTTGTTTAGCTAAATTAATCTTGTAGGCAGGCATGCCAGCTCAGTCAGCTAGCGCCCTAGACAGACATACTCATGTTGCAGACTCACGTTACTTTATTACTGTCTGCAGGTGGGACAGCTGTACTACACAATTATCTATTTTTCTATTGTAGCCATACTCTGTTAAATCAATGGCAAATGCTCAATTTCACTCTCACCCTGACTACTACAACAAGGTAGATGATATGATTACTAATAAGAATGATGATACACGTCACAACATCACGTGATGATGTGAGGTACTACTAATGTTTGATTGTAATTTGTAACCACGCAGCCGATAGGCCACCCAAGGCTGACAAGGTCGAAATTACATGGGTTAGGACTAGGAGCAGGAGTGGGCCTCGGATTCGGAGGGAGGCGATTGATGATGTGTGGGTACATACATACACAATAAATATGTTGTTCTTGCAAACTACTGTCAGTCAAGGGTGTATTCTGAAATACAACCTCAAACCTTTGAATCAAAACCTTGGAAAAAAAACTGTCCTTGTTTATTCTTCTTCCCAGGGATTTTTCCATTTATCATTGCATTGCTCTTCTAGCATTATTTTTATTCTTCACCCTTGGCTTTGCTACTCTGGCACGGTTTAATTTTCTTTTACATTCTCTTCATTTAGTCTTCACCTATGATACCATCCAGGCATCCATTCAAACATGGCCATCATTCTCAACAAACCACTTTCACCAACAACATACATTTGTCATTTAACCGCCCATGCGTCCCTGCTTGCTTGCCTTTGAGTTTGACCCATCATGCCCCCCCAGAGGATTCCGTTCATCCCACCCAGGCAGGCATCCTTTCTTTCACCTTTCACCCATCCTTCAACCACCCAGACATCAGCCACCTATATGCATCCCAGGCCCCCTTCATTCCCCCACGCATCCTTCTCTGCCAGTCATATATTACATGTCACCCATCCATCCTCCTTCCATCCTTCTTTCCCTTTTCCATCAAACCATCAAGGTTATCTGACTCTTAGTCTTCTTCATAAAACTTTCTCTGTTGAGTGATAGAAGAGGCCATTAGTTACCCAACCCCCGCTAATACTAAGTAAAGGGTGTCTTCTTCAACTGTTTACAACAACTTAGTCTTAACAGTACGGTGTACACCCTTGCAGCGAGTGTAAATTTGTCAATAAGTAAGGAATATGACTTACCACCGGCCGCCACTGCAGCTGGCTCACCCCCGCAGCTGCCGTATCAACTCCTTCCTGGCTGGCGTCGCCTTTGCCGCTGTCACCCGGCACTGGTGGTCGATACACATTTCACATTTTTTAGATGCTATATACGCCTCCCCCTATTTATTTTTTTCACTAGCAAGATTGAAAATACAATACATACACCACACACATCACTACAATTCGCGCACTAGAGTAGAGTAGACAGTTTGCCCTATCAAAAATAAATAAATATCAGGTTGGGCATTTTGTTAGTGGCAATTCTTGAAAAGTGTCTCAAGAAGAGGACAACCCAAAGGACTGGACTCAGTGGCTGGAGTTATTGGTGAATCTGAGTTTTTTAAAAGAAAAAGAGTGGCTAACTGGGCGGACAATCGGACATGAGGTCTCTTGGTTGGAAAATATAATGGTGCCGTATGCCTCCTCATACTTCCTTCCAGTCATGGTACACGGTAATCAGTTGTTCACCATCAACTGTTGCAAATAAAACTAGTAGTAGACCTAGATGAGAAAAAGTAAAATACACAACTTTGGGGTGTCCAACGTGAGTGTGACCATCATTTACTGATTGAGCATGAGAAAGTAAAAGAATAGAAAGCCTTCATCTCAACAAACATGCGCAGAATACCTTACTTGCAATCTGCACAGCAGAGTAGTAGTACTACTAATATTAGTATTAGTAAGGACCAATGGGTTCTCTGAGTCTTACAGTACCAGGCAGTCCACAAAATATGTAAGAGCGGAGTGAAAGCTGACTGAAAAACAAGAAGAAAGCAAGCTACAGACAGACTATAAGAGTCAGAGCAGACGCAGTTTGATTTGAAGTAAAAAAAAACCACTAGAAATATATAAATAACTAAGTTGATAGGTAATGCCGGGATAACAAGAATTTCGAAGCAGATAGATTGAAGAGGATTTGGGAAAAAATTAAATTAGGAAACGGAAATAATAGTTAAAAAAAAATAAGAAGCGTCAAAAGTTAGGGAAATATATATTAATATTAACAACAGGAGGGCTTACTGGGGCCAGTAGAGCCATCTGCAGAGGAGCGCTGTTCCTGCTGGGAGGCACCTCCAGCCCCCGCACCCGCCTCGGAAGACCCAGTCTTCTTCTTGCCCCTGGATGCTGATCATGTAAGACATAATTAAAGAGACAAAAAATGATTGTTCTTAAATAAATATTAAATAATCGCTTGAATAATATTTTTTTACAGGAAATTGCAATTGCAATAACATTGACCTTTCCTAAATCAGATCGACTAGTAGCAGACTAGTATTGCGGCCGTGGACCGTCATATCTTTATTATTCCACAGTTCCATTCTGATTCCTGAATCCTAAACCTACCTAGCCCACTTATTCCAAAGACTTTGCAAGTAATTGCAAAAAAATTATAATTGCTTCTAAGTTCCGAATTCTGATCTCATTCGCAATCATCATTCTCAACCCCCTTTGACGGGCCAATTCACTAAGTCTGCATTTATTCTTCTTAAATGCATAGATGGACGCATGCATAATTGCATACACCAAATTGGTTTGTTGGTATTCACTCACTATACGCACTACAAAAGGTTCTACTAAAATGACTAAGGAGGAGTCAATGACTGAAGTCACGTGAGAGGACGCGTCACGCAGGCCACTAAATTATGAACTAATACTAAGTAACTAACTAACTAACTACTTACCACTATCTTAGTGACAGGACGAAGGAAATTAGTCTCTCTAGTCTGCATTACCTAACTTAAGTTCTCTTACATAATCAGCACAGCGAGCGCAAAGTTGCAAACAAGTACAATTAGGTAGCGCCAAGCACCTGTCTAGAATAACGACCACATAATATAATATTTTTAAATGGAACTTACCTACATGTGAGCAGCGTCATTCTTGCTATTTGGGAAAAAAAATTATATGCGCAATAACATAGAACACACAATAATAATTATATTTAGCTAGTACTCACCAAGCCCCGTGACCTCAACATCTAGCAAGTCCAGCATGTCCTGCTCTTGGTCCAGGATGTCGGACCACTGGTGCGTCAGTTGGTAATGGGTGCGCTGGACCCCAGAGCAGCAATACATTGCCTGGCACACCCTCGCCCACAGCTGCTGACACTCCCTGATCCCGGACCCAGACCCAGGCCTGCTGCCTGCTGCTAGGGTGGAGGGGAGGTGGCGCTGCACACAAAAACCAAGTGCAGCCAACTCCACCTCTGAAAACAAGGCAAGGGGCTGCACCCATTCCGGGCGATGCCTTCCGCAAGGAAGGCGGCTCCTCCTCTCTCCCCGGGTCGCACTCTGAGTCTTAGCCATGATTCCGGGGGGACGGTGGGCGGAAAGGAAAATGTAGAAAGTAAAAAATGAAGTGAGGAGAAGAAGAAAGGAAGTAAAAAACAAAATAAAAAGCAAGTAATAGTAAAACAGTACAAAAACGAACTAAAAAACACAAAAAAGTAGAAAAACGCACAATATACACTTAAGAAGTGAGCGGGATACATAATAAATAAAAAAGATCAGAAAAAAAGTTTTAGGAACAAAAGATTGCAAAGATTAAGGGAGGATTAAAAAAAACAGGCCCAGAACCATAACAGACAAGAAAAACAAGATGGCCGTGCCTATGTGTGACCGCGAGGTGAAGTTGGCGTGATATTTCCCCCTGAACACGCAATCCGCATTGCCGAACGTCAGAAACGTCTCACGAACAAGCAACTCCGCCCGCTCGCGGAACTCCACGTAGCGCTACAGAGTTTTTTTACTGCTTTGCGGAGTTCCGTGTAGCGCCGCTACGCGAACTCCGCCCATGCTTACTGACTACCCCTAACAACTAACATTCCCCTGCGTCTCCATTGTCCCTTACACCCCCCCATGACCTGCTTGTCTTATTATTGTATTTTAACTAGATATGCCATTGTGATTGTTAGAAAATCTGAAGTTCGGACCCTCCCAATCTTTCTCGCCAAGATATGTGCCCGCAGGTTACATGGAAAGCTGTACCTATAAATGAGGTAGATCCATGACGTTTGTGCATTTCATGTTGAAATATGTACTTTCTACAGATCTTGGTGTAAATAAAGGGGAACAAAAGAGATTTGACTTGAGGCATACCATAGACGTATTAGTTAGGACAAAGATGATATTGCAGCCCCCTTCCTTTCACATGAATACCTTATCTCTTGACACCCCGTCCCCATATCAGTGAACCCAATTTTCCCATACAAAACCCTGGAAAGGACTGGACTAACTGGAGACCAGAATCAGGTCATAAGAATTTGTCAGGCCCAGGGGTTCAGATCATCACTTGCAGATGCCCACTTTCGAACTCAGAGGTTGTCCCAGATTTACACCACCTATGCCGGTCCCCTGCAGAATCCCCACTTCATGTTGCCCAGATGCCAGTCCTACCCAGGGCTGAATGAACCGACTGGGGAATGGTTAGATAGGGTGGGACCCCAGGGGTCTGACAAGTATGGTGATTATTATCTAAGAATAGCACGCTCACTGGTGAGGGGTGACTGCCCCACAAAGGCGATCTGAAGGCCAACAAAGATCAGCTTCATTAAATGAGAACAGCACTTTCTGCATAGACCGGGAGCTGTATGCATGTTGTAGCATGTGATAAGGTTTTCTCTGTGTGTTGAAATGTGGTGCACAATAGAATAAACAAAGTTAATTTATCCGTTATAGTAAGATATTTACTCAGTAGGATGAAGGGACGTTTCTTTGGGGCCAAATGCCTGAGCTTATGGAGAGTCTTTTTTACTCTATATGTTAAGTTTTTTTTTAAATGAGGCTTATTTGTAAGGTGTACATGTAGAAAATGAGAACATTTTATTGTGCCACATTCTGCTACTGTTTAAAAATTCCCCTCTACCCAGCAGGTGCAGTGGCACCGGGTTCCTGACAAGTGAGAGGCTCGGCGGCCATCTAGGGAAACCTACCAAACCCTCACATTTCTGAAAACTAGACACCCTGAGGTATGGCTTGCGTGGATCACCCAACGTTTTCCTACCCAGAATCCCTTGTAAACCTCAAATTTAGCTGAAAAATAACTTTTTCCACATGTTTTTGCGTGGGATCACAGTGCCGGCACAAATGTCCTACCATCCAGCCTTCCCCTTGGTCTCCGAAGTTTCCCTAGCTGGGCGCCAAGCCCAGGGCCAAAAACCCAGATGACCCCCCTTGCAAAACCAGGTAGTTTTGTGATAGGTAATTTTGATGTCTCCATAATAGGTTTTGGGCCCTTGCCTGTCACGGGTACTTGGCCCACCCACACGAGTGAGGTACCATTTTTATCGGGAGATGTGGGAGAACACCGGGTGGTAGAAAATTTATGTCAGCCCAGAGATTTCACAACTTTTCCACACAGAAATTTGAGAAAAACGTGAATTTTTTTCTGCTAAATTTGAGGTTTGCAGGGGATTCTGGGTAGGAAAACGTTGGGGGATCCATGCAAGCCATACCACCCTGGACTAGGTAATTTTGATGTCTCCACAATACGTTTTGGGCCCTTGCCTGGCGCTGGTACTTGGCCCACCCACACGAGTGAGGTACCATTTTTATCGGGAGACCTGGGGGAACCCTGGGTGGTAGAAAAATTGTGTCAGCCCGGTGATCTCACAATATTCCCACACACAAATATGTGGAAATTTGATTTTTTCAGCTAAATGTCAGATTTGCAGGGGATTCTGGGTAGGAAAACGTTGGGGGAGCCATGCAAGCCATAACTCCCTGGACTCCCCTGTGTGTCTAGTGTTTAGAAATGTGTGGGTTTGGTAGGTTTCCCTAGATGGCCGCCGAGCCCAGGGCCAAAAACCCAGGTGACTCCCCTTGCAAAACCAGGTAGTTTTGTTAGGTAATTTTGATGCCGCCGTAATAGGTTTTGGGCCCTTGTCTATTGCGGGTACTTGGTCCACCCACACAAGTGAGGTACCATTTTTATCAGGAGATGTGGAGGAATGCTGGGTGGTAGGAAATTTGTGCCAGCCCGGTGATCCCACAACTTTCCCACACAGACATATGAGAATTTTTTTCAGCTAAATTTGAGGTTTGCAGGGGATTCTGGGTAGGAAAACGTTGGTGTATCTATGCAAGCCATACCTTCTTGGACTCCGCCGGGTGTCTAGTTTTCCAAAATGTCTGGGTTTGGTAGGTTTCCTTAGATGGCCGCTGAGCCCGGGACCAAAAACCCAGGTGACCCCCTTGAAAAAACAGGTCATTTTGTGATAGATAGGTGGGCACCTGTGTTTTTGGTCCCGGGATCGCAGACATCTAGGGGAACCTAAGAAACCCAGACATTTCTGATAACTAGACACCCATGGGAGTCCAGGGAGGTGTGGCTTGCATTGATCTCCCAACATTTTCCTTCCAAAAATTTGCTGCAAACCTCAAATTTAGCTAAAAAGTCACATTTTCCTCTAATATCTGTGTGGGAAAGACTGTTTGTTGCTAAAATATTTTGGGGGAGCAAAGGCCCTTGCCCAAGGGGCTGCTCCCCCCTCCCTGGTGCCTAGCGGGTGGATCCCTGCTTGGAGATCACCCTCCTGGGGCGATCCCCAAGCAGGGATTTACTAGGGAGGGGTACCATTGGAAAGTGGAGATTCTCCCCTTTCCAATGACACGTCGCCTGACTTTCTACGTGCTCGGGGCTGAGATAGCCCCCTGAGCATGTAGAAAGTGAAACTGAAATGAGCCTGTTTCGGTTTCTGTGAAATGACGTCAGTGCGACGTGCGTGCTGATCGTCATTGCACAGAAACCAAACACACAGCCTCGGGAGCTGGGGAAGCCCTTCCCCAGCTCCTGAGGCTGTTGGGGGGAAAAGGGAATCCCTCTGGTGCCCGCACCAGAGGGATTCCCTTTGCCATGTGATCAGACGGCCAGGGGCCGTCCGACGCACATGAGCACTGGTGCGTCAGACTGCTCCTGGCTGCCCGATGCACCAAAGGGGTTAAAAGAAAATCCCAGAGCAGGATTTTCTCTATGAAAATTTAAATAATGCCCCCTTGCCATGGAAGTGTTCTCCCATGGGAGGCAGCATTGATCTCTTTTCAATGCCCCTTACTACCAAGTTTTTTCTGACGGTGACGGGAATTGAAGAGGCTTTATGTCTGCCCAGATAAATTAGGTGGGATGGCATACAGCCAAACCCCTCCAGGGGGGTTTAACCATGGCAGAGATGGAGTAGTCTTGGCCGCCGCCACACCTGCTTTTAAATGTGGCAGGTAGACCATAATGTTGGGGGGAAGCTCTGTTGTGATGGAGTTCCCTAGCCACCAACATTTAAACCAGGCACTTTGTTTCTTTGTTTCTTCCTTTGTTTCTTATTTTCTTTCTTTCTTTCCTTCTTTCTTTCTTTCTTTCTCTCTCTTTCTTTCTTTTCTTCTTCCTTTTTGTCTTTCCTTCTTCCTTGCCATATTTCATTCTTGTTTCTTCCTTTCTTTGTTTCTTTCCTCCTTTTTTAAGGTTGAGCCTAGAGGTAGCGCGCATGCGCTGCTCTGCGAGCCATGCTGTATTGGAGTATGCACTTTAAGCCCAGCCCACTCTACGCCCATATTTGTCATTTGCTTGTGTCATTGTCCTTCATAAATGCTGGCTTCTGATTCGTAAATAGGCTTGTTAGTCCCTCCTTAGTACCGCCTTGTCTTCATTTGTATCCTCCCATGGCGACTGGCCCTTTTACTTCGTTGTTACACGTATGTGTTATTTAGTCTGTAAAGACTATTTTCTTTATTGAGTTTCTCTTACTGCAGGCAGGACATGCGCTGCTTCAACTGGAACTGCTTATGTTTTTTTAAGCAGCACGGCCACGCTTTACCTTATCTGATGTGTTTTTAAATTAACAAAATGGCGGCCACTTTCTCCTTAACACAGGAGCCCACTTTCTCCTTAAGACGGGCGCCCGCTTTCAATAACCCGGGCGCACGCTTTTAATCACATGGGCGCCCGCTTTCAATAACAACACAGGTGCCAACTTTCACTGTAACACGGGCGCCCCCTTTCAATAATAACACGGGCGCCCGATTTTACTTTAACCCGGGCATCCGGCATTATCTCAATCCCCCGCACACCCCATCGCTGCTTAATCTTGCTCCGTCGCCCACAAGTCTGTTTCTCCCCCCTCCCACCAACCAGACCTAAAGCCCCGCCTCCTCCACAAGACCATTTACGTTGCCTTTATCCTTACTTGTTTTATCAGCTTCTGCAGGTGCACCATCCCGGTTTTATGAGTATGTTTCCCGCTCGTGTGGTATTTGCCGGGGTGTATACATTTTACCACAAGTCCCTGCACCGCCTGCACCCCTATTTTTCTGTGTCTAGAGTGAAGCCATGTTTAAGTCTGCTGTGTATTTCTCACTCACTTTAACCTGAAGAAAGCAGCCTTTTGAAGTGTTCGAAGCCTATACACCTGCGTGTTATCAGATGATAAACCCACAGCCCTAATCCTGGGCTTGCTCCACTCTTCCCTCCAATTGAATATGTGTGATTCGTTCACTTTTCTGCAGATGAGATGAGCTCCATTAAAAGAATGTAGTGGTCTGCGTAACTCAAGTCACGAGGGGTGAGAGACTAAAATAGTATTTTCAGATATGCTTCTAAATTGAATCTTTTAAAAAAAATCTTGTTTGTACTGAATATTTTGTGATTGGATAGAGCCCAGGGGTGTGCATGGGCCTGGCCTGCTACCAGCTCTCTAGACTCAACCACCTGTGAGCCTCTCACTTGTCTGGAACCCGGTGCCACTGCACCTGCCGGGTAGAGGGGAATTTATAAACAGTAGCAGAATGTGGCACAATAAAATGTTCTCATTTTGTACATGTACACCGTGCAAATAGGCCTGATTTAAAAAAAAACCTAAACATATAGAATAAAAAAGACACTCCATAAGCTCAGGCATTCGGCCCCAAAGAAACGTCCCTTCATCCTACTGATATCTTACTATAACGGAGAAATCAACCTTGTTTTAGCATACAGAATACACTGCTACAACATGCATACAGCTCTCGTTCTATGCAGAAAGTGCTGTTCTCATTTAATGAAGCTGATCTTTGTTGGCCTTCAGATCGCCTTTGTGGGGCAGTCACCCCTCACCAGTGAGTGTGCTATTCTTGGATAATAATCACCATACTTGTCAGACCCCTGGTGTCCCACCCTATCTAGCCATTCCCCAGTCGCTTCATTCAGCCCAGGGTAGGACTGGCATCTGGGCAACATGAAGTGGGGATTCTGCTGGGGACTGGCATAGGTGGTGTAAATCTGGGACAACCTCTGAGCTTGATACCTAGTTTTCACTCTTTATATTTTACCAAATGAATTGCTATATACCCAGTACACAATGCAAAACCATTTCAAGACACTGCTCAGTTATTGGCTCTGGGTTCCTCGGGTTCTTGGTGAACCTACAAGTCCTATATATCCCCACAACCAGAAGGGTCCAGCGGATGTACCGGTGTATTGCTTTCAAACATCTGTCATATTTAGAAGAAGTTACAGGTGAAAACGTTGGCACAAATGGCTGTTTATTTCAACTCATTTTCAATTTTTCTTAATTTCAACTGTTAGTTTCTATAAAAAAAAACCTTGAAAGATCTACACAAGTGACCCCTTACTGAATTCAGAATTTTGTCTACTTTTCAGAAATGTATATCTGTCCGGGATCCATTATTGCTTTCACACCCATTTCTACCACTAACTGGAAGGAGGTTGAAAGCACAAAAAGTAGCAAAAATAGGCTATGTCCCAGTAAAATGCCAAAACTGTGTAAAAATGTTGGTTTTCTGACAAAAGTCTGCCTGTCCCTGAAAGCTGGGAAGATGGTGCTTTCAGCACTACAAACCCTTTGTTGATACCATTTGCAAGGAAAAAACCAGAAGCTTTCTTCTGCAGCACTTTCCCCCCATTTAAAAAAAAAAAGCTAGATTTAGCTGCATTGTGGCTAATTTCTGGGTCTCCTCCAGGGGATTCCACAAACCCTGGGTACCTTTAAAATCCCTATGATGTTGGAAGAAAGGACGCAAAATTGGTGTGGATACCTTATGTGCACAAAAGGTTACAGGGGCCTAAGCACGAACTACCCCAAATAGCCAAAAAAAGGCTTAGGATGGGGGGGGAGGGGAGGCCTAGCAGCGAAGGGGTTAAAAAATAAATGTTGCAAGTCTGTCATGTTGACAGGGCCGTCCGTCGAGCTTATAACGTATCGATAGAAACCTCCATGATGGCGATTCCTGCCAATGCTAGAAATGCCCACTGTGACCGAAGATATTTCTAAATTTGGCAGGCGGGTACTCTGTCAGGGTGACGGAGTAGTTTACTCTGTCGCCCTGATGGAGTTAACCCCGTCCACCAACATTTAAATGAGGCCCAAGGAAAGGAAAGAAGGAAAGAAAGAAAGAAAGAAAGAAAGAAAGAAAGAAAGAAAGAAAGAAAGAAAGAAAGAAAGAAAGAAAGAATAAAACAATGTTACAGTTGTTCCAAATGAAATACGATGTAGGCGGTTTTTCATCTTGGGAAAAGTTTATTAAACAGCTGTTGGTGAAAGGGATTGCAGGATAAATATGTTCTGGAGAATTGTCTGTTTATGAATTCACATCCTATAATATTGACATTTTCATTTTGTGTACTGTGTGCACAATAAAAAGAGGCTTACTTAATACAGAACAGTTTCAAATGGACACAATCTGGTGTGCTTTGTAATATATAAACAAAGGGCACTCCATAAGGAAATTATAACAGCAGTGACAGGATACAGTAAGTGATAAAGCTGGAATGCGCCCTGTGCTCACATAAGGTAGAAAGCTCCTGCTATAACATCAAGTACTAAACTATGTGCTCTTTGTGAGGGAGAAAAATGCAGTCACTGTAAGTGAAGTTAACTGGTGGCTTAAGTAGGCTGACCCATGCTGTAAGCTGTAGTGAGTGGAAGCAAAATATGAATGGCACAACAACAGACCCATGGATACAGAAATCTGGCTGAAGAGCCCTTTAAGTAAGTTTATTATGCCCATAAATTTAGTAAAATAAAAAGGTCTTGTCTAACACCAGACCTAATAATTGTGTGGCCCAGTGTAATGGTACATATATTACTGTTGCCCAGCTTAATGACATTGGGCCCGATTCACAGAACTAACTTAAGACAAAATCCTAAACTTACTACCATTTTGATATTCACAGAAGGCACTTACTCATTTTGGTATTCACAGAAGGCACTTACTTACTCATTTTGAGTAACTTACTCATTTTGAGTAACTTACTCATTTTGTTTAACTTACTCATTTTGGTATTCACAGAAGGCACTTACTCATTGATGAGTAAATGCCTTCTGTGAATACCAAAATGAGTAAGTTACACAAAATGAGTAAGTTACTCAAAATGAGTAAGTTACTCATTTTGATATTCACAGAAGGCACTTACTCATCAATGAGTAAGTGCCTTCTGTGAATACCAAAATGAGTAAGTTACACAAAATGAGTAAGTTACACAAAATGAGTAAGTTACTCATTTTGTTATTCACAGAAGGCACTTACTCATCAATGAATAAGTGCCTTCTGTGAATACCAAAATGAGTAAGTTACTCAAAATGAGTAAGTTACTCAAAATGAGTAAGTAAGTGCCTTCTGTGAATACCAAAATGAGTAGGTGCCTTCTGTGAATACCAAAATGGTAGTAAGTTTAGGATTTTGTCTTAAGTTAGTTCTGTGAATCGGGCCCCATGACAATAATACCTATTATGTTGGAAAAAAGATGTTGGTGAGAGTCGATCCATTCAGTTCATGAGTTGAACATTATTTATTCAGTTGTTTATGCTTATTCTACTGGGTTTGGATTGAGTGTCTCAGGCGTAGAAGGATAGTTGCCTATGACACCAAGAGATGCAAATGCTTGTCATAGGTGACCTGTTGTTCATCCAGTAGGAAGCTTAGCTTATTTTATGAGCAGATTACATATTACTTGAGGCAAGAATGGAGCCTTGCGGACCTCAGTGCCAACCTGCATGTGGCATTTGATTATTAGGTTTTGCTGATGTTAAGGGTGCATATATTTAGTCAAATATTTTTATATAAATGTATAGCCCATATTGACAAGTTATTTAATTTTTTTATATCTTAATGTTTTTCTCCCCATTAGAAATTCTTTAGTGTTCATATCAGGTCTCAAAAGAATAATGTAAACCTTTGGGATAAAGATGCAGGCCATCAATCCACAGCTAGATGCCAACATTGCAAAAATCTCTACAGCCACCAAATATTTTCCAAAAGCACTGAGATATGCCGGGATGAAAGACAGCCACACACTCACAAAGACCAGCATGCTGAAGGTGATGAACTTTGCTTCATTGAAGCTGTCAGGGAGTTTTCTGGATAGAAAGGCAATGATGAAGCTCACCATAGCTAGCAGGCCCATATATCCCATCATACACCAGAAAGCCATGATGGAGCCTTCATTACATTCCAGGATTATTTTTCCGGGAGTGGTATTTATATTCTTTATTGGAAAAGGTGGAGATATAGTAAGCCAAAGAGTGCACCCTGCAGTTTGAATAGAGGTGCAGACAGTTATGAGGATTTTTGGAAGGTCAGGACCAAACCATCTTTTAAGTTCACTCCTCGGACTCTTGATATGAAAGGCCAAAAGCACCATACAGGTCTTCCCCAGTACACAGGAGATGCAGAGGACAAAGCTAATGCCAAAGGCTGCCTGGCGAATCAAGCACTTCACCAAATCTGGCTGACCAAAGAAGAGGAACGATGAGAAGATACAGAGAGAGAGGGCACAAAGGAGGATAAAGCTGAGTTCTCTACTGTTGGCTTTCACAATCGGAGTGTCCATATGCTTCACAAAAATAAGAAAAATTATGGGAGGAAAAAGCGAAACCAGTGCAGCCAGAATTGCCAATATCATCCCCAGTGGCTCCAGGAAAGAGAGGAATTCTACTGCTTTTGCGGAACAGAGATTATGTGCCTTGTTGGGCCAATCGTCTTCATGGCACTTGGTGCAGTCTATAGCATCTAAAAGAGAACAACAGTGGTTAGCCTGGAAGTTACAGATCAGCTATGTATTTTAGTAAATGGTGTTTTTGTGGGTGAAAAGGTCTACAACAGTGGAAATAAAGCTATATCTTTCTGTTTAAGCTATCATAAATTATGTCATACACTCTTAAATCCAAACCTCCTAAAGTGAACTCTATTACAATTTTTGAACTTGTGTTAAAACTCAGAAAATAAGACACATTCACAGACTGGGATACACATATCATTGTTTCATTTTTATTGTTGTGGTTAGCAAGTGTAACGGCAATACAATGTATCTCATTATTTAATTATTTCAATCGAGGCAATTTGAGTATACAAAAAATAAAAAGAAGTTACTGCTCAACCACAGAGGACAATATTTCAGATTCTTGGGCCTATTTTTGTTGGTATATATTAAGTAGGCCTGGGTGGAAATATAATAGCTCTCGCAGAGTTGGCTGGATTCAGGAACTCCGCGCTACTCGTGTAACACGAAGTTCCTGCTAAATTCCGCTATCCAGCACGTGGCGGAATTATTTTTCAGTTGGCGCACGCTGGCGAGTGCAACAAGATTTGCTGGCCGTGACAGAGAGCGTCCAAGATTTGCTGTCCACTAGCACAACTTCCGGTCACCATTGAGCTTTCTGGCGCCATTTTCGCTTACTCAAGGAGCAGCTAAATCTACACGAAAAGACGTTTTTCGAGTTAATATTCTACTCCAACGGACCATTCAGGTTGTTTTTCAGTCGGAGAAGCATATTATTTATTTATTTTTCTACAGGAAGGAAGTGCCCCAGAGACTTCAACTTCCTCTTCGTGTCCAGCAGGCTCCCCCCAGCGATTTGTCCATCTACTGGTCACTTTTCATTTGGATTTCAAAGTGGAAGGATTACTCTCTTTGTCTGCTTCATATATACCATTGAATTTAAGTACTTTGTTTTTGTGATATCACAAATAAGTTAAAAAACCTTTGTATAAGGGTGTTGTTTGGTTGATAGAGGGCATGCACCAGTATTTATTTGTACTTTTATTCAATTTTTATTTTTACAGTTTATTGTGGTGGGTGCTTGGAGTTTCAGTAGGGCCCTGGATATTTTTTTGCATTACATTTTTTATCTTTTGTAAGGGAAAAAGGTTGCACAGTTCAGTACATTTTCTCCATGTTGGTTAAATTTGCATTATTCATTTATTTTACTAAGTGGCCTACTCTGCCCATGGGCTATCCAGCCAGCAGGCCTAGTACTTGTCATGAGTACTTGAAACAACTGGATCTTTAGAATAAGTTGTTGTAAAACATCATTTAGGGCAGGCATTGGATTAAATAAAAAATTTGTGTGTTTTTTGTATTTCACGTTTTTTCCTAGAAAAAGTGTACTTTGGTGTGGTAATACTTAATGCCCTGGGAGGATGTGTGCTGCTGTAAAATATTTATAGCTCACTTAATTTTCATTTTTGGCATTGCTGAATTAATGGTAGTGTTTTCTTCAGTGTTACCATGCCTCATTCGTCTCGCCAGTGTGTTTGTGTTTGCCATAGGCCACCATTTGTCTTTGTTCTCCATGCCATGTGGCCAGAGGCCATTTTGTGTAGTCAGTGTCCAGAGGCCTGCATGTGTTCTTTGCTATCCACGCCTCCTTCCTTATTGTTTGACCATGTGTCCAGCGACCATTTTGTGTAGCCAGCCTGTGGACTTTTGCCATGGACCTGCATGTGTTCTTTGTTGTGGCCATGCCTCCTTGCTTGTTGTTGTTAGTTGACCACGTGGCGTGCAGCCATTTTGTGCAGCCAGCCACTTTTTTCCAGTTTTCAAAGCCATTTTCTAGGGAGATTGATAGGAGAGGGATGCATCTTTTTTTGTTTTTGCTAATTGTTTTTACTTTTCCTGATATCATGTATATGAACAGTGTTTTATGCTGTATGCATTTTTTGCATTTTTCCCCTGTACCTCCTCACTAACCCTGGGCGTAGTTCGCGTAGTAGCACTACGCGTAGCACTACGCGAACTGCGTAGTGCGGTAGGAAATGCTGTTCACAATGATTGCACAGTGCCGGATGCTTGTCCGCACTGTGCAATCATTGCAAACGGCATCTTGCACAGTGCAAGCGGTCGTTTTCTGCCGCTCGAGTAGATTTGTACTCGAGCGGCAGTTTTCTCCACGCGGACTGGTAGTTTCTCATCGCGAGCGGTCGCGAGCATACGCGACCACTCGCAATGAGAAACCTGACCTCCCCGCATTGAGAATCTCGCCGGGAGGTTTATTTTCCACGCTCGCGATCAACAACTTGATGTTGCTGATCGAGAACGAGGAAAAAGTCTCGCCGGGATGTAATTTTGCTCGCTCGCGGTCCAACTTGACGTTGAGGACCGCGAGCAAGCAAAAAATGCCCGCTACGCTACGCGTTTTTGCACTGTGCTACGTGCAATTCGCGTAGCGCGTAGTTGCGCAAACTACGCGAGTGTAGCGTAGTTTTCCGCCCAGGCCTACTCCTCACCCCCAAGTTTCTCATAGTCCCCTAGTCCACCAGAAATTATTTTGTATGTATTTACTTATATTTTTGTATTTTTTTTAAAATGGAAATTTTCAAAAAAATTATTTTATAATTTTAAATAAATAAAAAAACAGTTTTACATTCTTGTTTTTTACATTTTCCCTCTATCCGCCCCCTGCCTGCCATAGGTGCACACACACCAGCATTAATTTTTTAAGGATTATTCAATTTCCCCCTGGACTCCTCTGCCTGCCACAGTCACACACCAGCATTCATTTATGAAGGATTATTCCATTTTCCCCTGCACCTCCCTCACTGCCACAGGTGTCTCACTTAGATGCACATAAAGTAAACAGTTATGTCACGTGGTCAAGATAGGCCCGGTTAGCAACACCACCATTTTACATGCTTGAGTTTCTTAAGTTGCTATCTCTTTATACACAATGACTTTTGATATACATCTGCATGCTTGGTAACATTCTCTGAATAGGCATTGCTTACATTTCCACTTCATAAGCACACTATCACAACACTTTGAACATTTAGTAAAAGGGATAAAGTTAATTGCTAAAATATTATTTATGTTATAGTCCGGTAGGCAACGAAGCTTCTGAGCTAGTTATAACCATTTGCAGCCTGACTGGGGTTTCGACATGGCCACATGGGTGCTGTTTATTATATATACGGACCAATTCCTTGTTTAGGGCAGAGGAGCACTCAGCTGACAATGCAAGGTCACTGCATGCTGGAATTTCAGCTCAGCTGATTCCTGTTTACACTTGCCTGCAGGTAATGGGAAAGTTAGACCACCCGACAGGGATTTGGCAGATCACCCATCCTAAGCAAAACTAGGTTAGGGAGCGCTAAGTAGGAGTACACTATACACAGTATTTAAATGGCAGCATATATTCACTGCTTTAGCACAATGGTGGAATTGTTCATATTTTTCACTGTTCTCATAATGCTAATTATGCTACTCTGGTTAATTTTTATTGATTATCACAGCACATGTATTTTATACGAGAATCACAATACTTTAATAAATATTGAAACACCTTGCTGAGTATTTCTTGTGTATTTCTTTGGGTATGCATGAGATTTCAAGCAAAAGGTTTCTAACTCTGTTACCACTATTTCCTTGGGGGATCAGGGTTGTCATGTTCTGACGTTGCACACACATTTGTTATCCTGTGAGGTTAGGGGTACAGATGGTACACTGTTAGCTAGCAGAACTATAAGTTAACATATCCTGAGGGTGTGCATGAAATCAGTGAAGCACAATACCAATGTTTATGTTGTCCAACAAAGGCACAGTTTTACTGGAGAGGTACAAGCAGTATGACAGTTGCATCTGTATGTTGTTATCCATATTCAAAAGTCAATATTATGTTATGGTGGTGTGGTTTGACTTTGGAATGGATGCGCTATTGTTGTTAATTATTTAGGATAATAATAACCACATTAAATTATGTTGTCTATACTATAAATAATTCAAATTGCGAAAATGCCACTTTTCACTAAATGTTTTTCTTGCTTGTTTGCTTTTATGAGCACAAGAGACATAAACCAGAGTACTGCCAGATGGAAGGCCAACACAAAGTGACGTGACCAAAACACGTGAGTCCTCCAGACTCTTTCGCTCCATCAACCTGATTGTGCAGGACTTTCTCAAAAAAGAAGACATAGTCAGCAACATACTGACCACCTGCAAAAGAATCGGCACTCCTTTTAGCCATTCTTTTATAGCCCGGAAGCAGTTGAAGATCATTCAGCATTCTAATAGAGTACCAGTTTAAGCCCTCATACAGGAGGTGCTAACACGTTGGAACCTGTCCTATTACATGTTGCACCGTCTGTTTGAGTAGTACAAACCGATCATGTCATTCAAAGAGGAGGGGATGAAACTGGGAAAAGCATGACCATGGAGGTGGACAAATGAGGCCTACTCAAATGTCTGACACAGATGCTACTTCCTTTTGAGATTTTCACATAGGAAGTCAGCAAGGAGGACAGTACAATGAGCCAAGCAATCCTGTTGTTGCATCTGCTACAGGACTAGGTAATAAAGGTGTTGCAAAGGATTGCAGGTGTGAACTGCAACAGAGAAGCACATGGCTTGGTTGAGGGCTTAATCCTTCACTTACTCCAAGGCTGCAAAGAGACATTGTGTCATACAAAGAGTACATCTGTGCTACAATACTTGATCCATGGTACAAATTAACACTGCACACTTTCATACCTTTTTCAGAAATGGATGTTTCACTATACAAGGCATGGATTGTTGAGCAAGAGAGAGACCTGGAAGAAGAATGGCTGGAAATTAGAGTCCAGGGCATAAGTTCTGTGGTGCAGCCTTCAAGTTGCAGAGAGGGCAGTGATGTTGTTTCACAGCAGACAAAACCAGCAAAAAGAACACCGGCAATAACAACAACCAGAGTGGAAGAATCATACCTAACCTCTGCATTAGCTTGGTTTCACGTGGCAGGGATTAAGTCAAGTGTAAGGGGCAAAGGCAAAAGAGGTTGAGCAAGTGGCAGTATCAATGACCATTCAGAGGATGTTGCAGGACTATCTGAAGGACCCTTAAGAGGTCTACGTGGACCAAAACCCATTGGTCTGTTGGTATGGGAAGATGCGCCAATAGCCTGATCAGTGTGTTCAGTGCAGCTGGTGCAGTTGTCACAGTGAGAAGGACCAGTATCTCACCTCAAAATATGGAGAGATGGACCATTGTCAAAATAAACCAACACTTCATAACACACCGTTATACTGTTCCTGAAATACCACAGGAGGAGGAGGATGAGGGTGATTGGTCAAAATCAAGTCTGTTAGCTGGCCAACTTCTGGGTGAACCACCTGAGTTTGAGGATGAACTCTACTTCCCTGACTGAGTAGGCCACCATAGAACATTTTAATTCTTTATCGTCGATCTGCTTTGCCAAAAAATAACATCGGTGAAATGATTACTATGTCCAAGCCTTCCTCCCACATAGCAGACCCCCTTTCAGCCTCCCTGGCAAAAAAGCTTAATCATGCCTTATACCTTTCTGGACCAAGATTTTAAACACCTCCCTGAGGACTGGAGTTATGCCAGATTGCCTCAAACTCGGTCAAGTCACGCCACTACTAGAGAAAAGGGGCACAGACCCGAATGACCTCATTAACTTCAAGCCTGTTTCCAACCTCCCCTTCCAAGCTAAAATCCCAGAAGGATGTGTTCTCCTACAACTCAACCAATACATTGACAGCAACAACCCCCTGGATCCTCACCAATCGGGCTTTAGAAAAGGATGCAGAATGGAAACAGCTATCCTGAATGTTACAGATGACGTATACAAATCCCTCGATGCAGACTGATGCTGCCTACTCATACTCCTAGACCTATCGGCGGCCTTTGACACAGGTGATCACAAGCTTCTCCTGAACTCCCTTCAAAAAAGGATCAGAGACGGGGTGGTCTTACAATGGTTCACATCCTTTCTACAAAACCGCTTGCAACAAATAAAAATAAACAATTCAACTTCTCACATATTTCTAATAACCCGGAGTGTCCCACAAGACTCAGTTCTCTCTCCCTCATTTTTCAACATCTCCATGGAGCCCCTCACCATCATACTCAAACAAGCAAACATCCCTTACCACTCATACGCTGATGACACCCAGCTCTACCTGGAAATATCCTCAGTAGATGACATACACCGGCTAAATGCAACCCTCAAAGAAGGCCAACACTGGCTATCTCACAACAACCTGAAACTCAGCCAATACAACATAGAAATCCTTCTCATATCCAACAACAAACAGACCCGCCAGATAAAGGAATGGCTAAAATTCTTTGATGCTCTAAACTGCAATCTAGCCCTTGCTGACTCTTTCAAATCTCTGGGGATCACTCTAGTCCCATGATTGAACATGAGCGAACATATAAAGAACACTGCGAAGAGTGCCTTCTACAACCTAAAACTCTTCAACAAAATCAAATGATCCTAAATCTGCCACACAAGCTCTGGTTCTTTCCAGATTAGACTAAGGGAATGCCACCCTCACAGGCATGGCAAAATCTCACTTAGCCCCCCTAAGAAACACTCTAAATGCAGCTGCTAGGTTGGACACTGGAGTCCAAAAATATGACCACATCTCACCCTCTCTAAAAGAATTAAAGTGGCTACCGATTGAAGCTCGTTCCAGGTTCAGAACTGCATGTCTCACTCACAAAGTCCTTCAAACCAGCAAACCAGCTTACCATGCGTCCAAACTCAAAAAGGCAGGTTAGACGAGAAACTTAAGGAGCACCAACATCCTGCTTCTCATTCCACCCAAAAATCGAAGAGAACCCTGGCACTCTTCTTCTTAGGCAATGCCCCTAAAATCTGGAACTCCATCCCAGTATATACCAGGACTAACCCGTCCTTCATTAACTTCAAAAGACAGCTAAAGGATCTCCTCCTCAATCGGCACCTCAACCTGCTGGATAGCAACCGCCCAGCACGGTAGAGTTTCTTTGCAACAGACATGTCATCCAGATGGTTAATAGTTGCCCAGCCCAAGTTGGTTTCTACACCCCCCTACTTTTGTTCCTCCTTCTGTGTCCCCCTCTAGGACTTGACCTGACTAGACTAGAAACACTGCTGTGTGCTGAACTAATTGTTGATAATGTTGTAAAACACTCTGATACCTTTGGGTCTGGCCAGGGCTACAAAAAACTCTTAAATATATAAATAAATACATTAAAATGGATATAGCTAGAGGGACATTATATATTTTGTTTGTGTCTGACTTATGCAGCTCCACCGTTTTTAGGCACATGTATGGCTGGATTTGAGTTGGACCAGTGCTCTGTGAAGAAACCTTCCCATTCCCTTCAAGGACATTGGAGACAATGCCTGCCTCCGTCCCATGCCTATCCTTTCTATCATCCCCTAGCAGGGCTTCCCCAGTAAAGATCATTTGATTTAAAAGACTGCCAATGTGTTAATTCCATTAAAGAAGAGATACAATTGTGTACCACCGTGCTTGTATTGGAAAAGATAACTAATGCACTAATGAGTGATATATTATTCAGTGATTGTGAGTGATTATTGATCATTCATGTGGTGGCAAACAGTGAGGGAGGGTGTTCAACCACTTTGTAAACTTGAGTTTGATGATTTGCAATGTTTGGGGCCTGATGGGTGATTTTTCCTGAAGGTGATTAGCACTTTCACCTTTAGGAAGATTTATGTGCAGGGCCCACTCCTTGCTGTACTTTCTTTTCTAGGTTGTCAGAGACCAGAACAGTCAGTTTAGTTAACAAACACAAATCCACCCAAAATACTCAAGTTCCTTTTCTCTTCTTGTTCATCAATCGCAGTGCACTACAGATTTATCACTGATTCGTGACTCGGAGTCAGGATGGAAGGACTCAGGGCGGGACTACCTCAAAGAGCCAGAAGGAAGTTATCAACTTCAAAGGGAAACCAACATGACGATCTCTAAGAGACCTATTCAGCTCTGTAGACTGGAGATGTGCGTTGACTTGGGAAATGCTGATGAGTGTGTGTGCGGCAGTGGAGGCTTCTAGCTTTGGGCAAAGGGGCTGCACCCACCCAATTTCCTTCAGAATCAACATGTACATTTTATAATTACCATTTTAATGATTACAATAGTAATTTAAAAATGAGTTCTGCCTTGCTTGCTGTCACTATGTGATGCTCCTTCAGTGTTGGTACGAAAGTCAGGCACCTTTCATGAACATATGCACTAGTGCGCATGTGTCAATCTTTATAGTTACGTTGGATTTAACCAGGGCGTACCATGTTTAAGCCCTGGCTTGCCGATCTTCAGGCCCTCCTGGAAACACCCATTATGATGCAGTGCAAGCGTTACTTTTTAAGGTAGCCCTGGGCATTGTGAGTTTCAGCCCTCTCCTGCCCGGGGCTATGTATTAATCACTAGGGGCTCGGGTGGAAGAGGCAGCCCATGTGGGAGGGAGGAGGGTGGATCAGGCCTTCGCCATGTGACCATGCAGTAAACAGTTACACTGCGCATGCTTTAGGTGTGAATGCACAGTGTATCTGTTTACTTTCACTTTATCCTTTGTCAGAGAACTGAAGTTCGAGAAACCTGGCCGACACCATGCCTCCTTTAAGGGTAAGTCGCCTCTCCTGTCCTGCCAGCCTTTTCCCAGGTGTCTCCAGCAGAGGTCATAGCATAATAAAGAGAACTAAAATAGGCTAGGATAAATAAGTAAATCGGCCTTGTCAGCGCGAAAAACAGATGCATTTGTTTAAAAAAAACAAAGAAAACATAAACCCCTTTAGTTCATGAAAAAGATATAAGCACTTGGTGATGGAGCAGAGAAAATAAAAAAATGTTAACCCCTAACAAATTTTATAAATAATTAATAAAATGTTCGTTTAAATGTATTAATCAACAATGTACGTGAGGGAAGGTTAACACACAAGTATATGGGCTGAATAATCTATTAACGAATGTCTGTGTGTCTAATTATAACATAAAATAATTGCATACTAAATAAATAATAAATGCATGATTTGTGCTTCATAGAATATAAACGTGTCGTTGCAAAAACAATAGTGGTGGTAAGTAAGGAACAGCTTAAATGTTGCTTTCTGCTAGGTAATAACTAATTGGGGTACGTAGATGACGGGAGGGAAACGAAAAGGCTATGTTTCTCTATTTTAATTATGTTTTGTTTATTTCTAAATAGTGCTTCTAAGTCTAATCGAGTGGCGATATAAAATGGCTGCCGGTTATTAGAGTGCGCATGTGCTGGGAAAACGCGTGACAAGGGAGAAAAAGTTGGAGAAAGGCTAACCACGTGATGATGCTGAGAGGCTAGGATGCAAGAATGGTCAAGGCTGATGTGACCTAATTGAACTGATAGTGTGCCGTGGTGATCAGCAAAGAGTCGTGGGAAACCGTTTTAAGAGAAAGGACAATGCCTGCAGAGTTCTCGAATGTATCGAAAGAAGTTACAAATGTACTGATCGAAGCGGATGGAAACATGTCTTGAACTGTGAGAAAGGAAATGAACATATACATTCCAAAAGAACAAGCTGAATCCGGAGAACTTGATTAAGAATGAATAGATGAAATGAGTGAACCAATGAAAGAAAAGCGCGTTATTAATGTTGCAACAATTTAGTTAGCAAAGTTAGAATTAGGGTATAAGAAGGCCTACTCTTAGTGGGAGGGGTAGTCGCAGTCAGAGTCGGTGTTGGAGTTGGTGGCTTCCAGTGCTTGGTGATCCAGATCGATCCATTTTACTGAGCGGGAGATGCTGAAAGACTGTTAGAGACGGGTTGCAGGTAGCTGATGCTGACGAGCTGAAGTTTCTGTTGCTGTCTTATTTTTCCAGTTGAGTATGAGAATCAGGTTATTTTTAATTCTCAAACTTAGGTTAGAAATCATTAGGCTAAATTAGGAAAGATAGGCAGGTAATTAGGGTTTTGCTTCATGACAAAATTTCCTTTCTGCAATAAAATTGATTTTGCTTAATAAATATTTGAATTAATAATGAATGAATAATTGAATAAAAAGTCTAAATTCTTTCTAATGCTTTTAAAATTATATAAAATTTAAGATTTTTAAATCAAACGACTCAGTGGTTATTTTACTAAATGATTGCGACACTGGTAATTGGTTATTGTGATTTAGCTGGTCTTAATTACTATAAACTAATTTCTTACTAGATGATCCATCGACAAAACAATGAGCAGGAATATCTTAAGAAATAACTAAGAAAGCGATAGGTTAAGGTAATAAGGTATCCCGGCTCTTTCCAGCGGTACATAAATGATGTTTTTCATTTAGTTCTCATGTTTCTCCTAGGAGTATAGAATTTCGTAAAGGTATAGAGGAATTCCAGGTGTGTGTGTGTGTGATAGGCGATGTTATGGGCCCCATCATCATGTGGATGTGAGAAAATATAAGTCGCCCCTGGATGACCGATAAGTAACCTAGGAGGAAAATAGTTTTTATTGTACGCGCTGCATCAGATTTCTTGGTAGCAGAGTTATGGTTTCTATAGATTAGTTTAGTGATTATTGATTATTGATTGTTGATTATTTTTGATGACTAATACTATATGTTGAGTCGTGTTATGTTATATGTGAGTTTTCACGCTTCTGGGATGTAGGAAGTGGAACACGTGTGGCAAGAGAAGTCACATGGAATTTGGTACATGGTCTGAATTCATTTTGGTAATAACACAGGTTGTGTTATGTTAGGGATTTTCTGTACGAAAGGTGTGTAACTGAGATAGCAAATCACGTTTTCTTGTGAAACTCTGGCCTTAATTCTCAGGAGCCTAGTCTCCACATGTGTCTTATCCCCAGAGAAACGGGTTAATTGTTTGCTCGAAAGAAGGGTAAGGTAGAGGGAAGTGCTACTTTATCGGCAAAAGTTAGTAATTCTGTGGTAGGGTAGAGGTAAGCGCTGCCTACTGGAAATACAGGATTCTTGTATAAAAGGACAAAGCTGTCACTTTTGTTTAGCGAATCAGACTATGGAATTGTTTTAATTGTTGTAACTAACGAAAAAAACAGTAAAAAGAAAAATTGCCGATAATTTTTGTAAAGGAGGGGTAAAAGAGCAGGAGTGACATCGACAGTGCCGCGCTAGGATTGGATAGTGCGCTAGTCACGTGAACACAGAGACAGGAGTGACGTAGAAAAGTGCCGCGCTAGGATTGGTTGGTCCGCGGACGAAGGGAATCGTTCTGATTGGTGTGTTGGTGTGAGTCGCGCTGTGATTGTTTGAAGTTCCGTACACGGAACAGGGTTGATTTGAAGAGAAAAACCAATCGAAAACATGCCGTATTATGAGTATGAAAGGGAGAGAACGTCATGGACGACAAAAATTAAGAATTTCTTTAAGAAAGACAAAAAGGTTGTGACTAGAGAGGGACAAGTAATTCCTCCGCCGAAATCAGCAGCTTCACATATGATGCTAAAATATGGATATCATACATGCATATGGTTAGAAAATTGGGCAAAGTATACGAAGAATGATGGTGCATTAGCTTTCCCTGAGAATGGTTCATTTAGTGTAGCGGTTTTGCGAAATTTGCGAGAAAAGATGACAAATCTAGAACCTAGACCTAGACCGACACAGTTTGAAGCATTGACGGAATGGGAGGATGAGATGTATGAGCGAGAGAGATTCAGAGGTTTAAGAGATCATGAGTTTATGCCTGGAAGAATGTGGGGAATAAATCATGAGGATAGAATAAAACGATGGAGATGTGCTAACATGACAGGAGGTTTGTTTCCGGCTTTACAGTTGAGGAAGAGACTAAGAGAAAACGTACTGAGAAAAAGAAACATATGGAGAGGGAAAAATATATGTATGAGAGTGAAACGGATGATGAATTGCTGGAAGATATTTTAAGTAGAAATCCCCCTCCGTATCAGCAGAGTTCTACAGTGGTGACACCAAATGCGCCGCTAATAGAGACTGTGCGAAATAAAAGTCCGGGAAAAAGAATTGAAATAAATAGGTCACAAGATCAAATAAGAACTTCACAAAATGAAGGAGTAGAAAGTGACAATGCAAGTGAATTAGCCAGAACAACAAAAGAACTGACTGAGAAAATTAGGGAGTTAACGAAAAACATGGAAGCTGTGACTGTACCTGTAACAATAGGTCCAGTAATACCAGTTTTTGAGAATCAGAAAATTGATGAACGGTCCTTAGTGATTCCTATGAGTTCACAATTTCAGAGAGAAAAAGAAAGGATGGAACCAAGTGCAAGTACAAGTAATTTGGCTAGTACTTACAGACCAGAGTCCACCTACAAATTTGACTGTGAATGAGTGTAATGGTAGAAAAATGCATATGGTAACAGAATCTGCAACAGAGACTCCTGAAAAGAGTGGTAATTGGATAGAACTAAATAATACACCCATAGGTCCGACTCCTGATGAGTTAAATGAGTGGATGAAGGCATTTAAAATAAAAGAACCAGTAGAAAAACCATTAGATGTAATTAGGTTAAAAATTGACATGGAAGAATTAATTTTAGGGACGATTGGTACAGAAAAGCTAAATAATTACCAGGATGATGAAATAATGTTTCTGTGCAAAAGTATTACATGGAGAGCTAAAAATTTACATGACAAACTAGAAGAGATAGCAAGTGAAATTGGAGTAGATTTTGCGAAAGTGAAAACATTGCAGAAACCCTACAGAGTAGACTTTTGTGAGAAAGATATTGAAAACTTGAACACAGCAGGAAGGCTGACACAGATAAAAGAGTTAATTGTTTTACTGAGAAAATGGGGTGATGTGGACAGATGGAAAGTTAGATGGACAAAAAGAATGAGAAAACTACAGACAAAGCTTCTTTGGCTTTTATGATAACTGAAAAAGAACCTGTTGCAAGAGAAAACCCTATGAGGGAAACTCCAGGTGGTAGTTATGTGCATGTTCCCTGGACTAGACAGGATATACTGTCATTTACAAATGAATTACCGAAGCTGAGAGAGAAACCAGTTGAATGGTACCGACAAGTGGAGAGGTTTGTGAAGGTTTCAAAAGTGTTGTGGATAGATCTAGATGGATTGTTTGACATAGTGGTGCCAACTGATTTGTGGTCTGAGTGTAAAATTACAGTTGACTGTCCAACTACAGAATATCCAAGAGATCCTAAGACAGGAGCTCCAGGTCCTGAGGTGATGAGGAAGTACGATAAGGTTATTACCTTTTTGAAAAATAAGATTCCTCCTAAGGAAAGAGATTGGGTAAAAATTGATAGAACTACACAGGAAAGTAAGGAGTCTGTACATGCCTATTATGAAAGGTTGTTGTTGGTTTTCAAGCAGTATAGTGGATATGAGGAGTTGAGTGAAAAGGATATGAGTCATTTCGTATACAGATTTGTGTTTGGGCTGAAACCAGAGATTAGTGAAATGATTAAACAACATATGATTAATTGGCAAAATGGCACGGTAGATGAGGTACTGAGGTATGCTAAGTATTGTAGTGATGATATTGAGAGTAGACAGCGTAAATTGAAAGAGAAGGCAATGTGGGCACAGGTGAAAGTGGCAGAAAAGCAAGAAGCTCAATTGGACAATAATAGTGGGAGTGAAACAGGACAGAATAAATCGCGACCTAACATAGGTAAAGGGAAAGGTCAAGTGAGTCTAGAGGAGGCAAAGAAGAAATGGCCCTGTCATAATTGCGGAAAATTAGGGCATTGGAGAAACGAGTGTAAGTTCCCACCTAAACCTAATCCGGAAAATCAATCATTAACTCCACAGGTGCAGAATGAGGTAGTTGTTCAACAAGGTCAGGTGCCACAACCACCACTTCCCAACACTGTTAACCAGCAAAGATACAGTACAGAAACAGGATTCTACGGAGGAGAGCAGGTAACACAGTTGCCGCGAGCAGCTAACATTTCTCAGTATTGGTTGCGACAGAGTGAGGATGAGGCGGATGAAAGTTCATGACGGTGCCTAGGAGAGGGAAAAGAGTGCGTACTTGGCGCAACTCTAGAGGTAGATCAGTCTGGTCCCTTTGTGGATGGAGAAGTGAATGGTGCAAATGTAACATTCCTTGTCGATACTGGAGCTACCCGTTCTACTGTTAGATCAGTGGAAATTCCAAACCTTCCTCTCTCAGGTGAATACATCCAAGTAGTAGGAGTAGCAAATCAGCAGATTAAAACACCACTTACTGAATTAGTGGAAGTAAAAATTGGTTCTTTTAGCAAAATGCATAGATTCGTAGTGTGCGATTGTAGTCCTGTAAACTTCTGAGGTCGTGACCTTTTGTGCAAAATGAATTGCACAATTTATTGTACGCCAGATGGAATTGGATTTCAGACCCCAGATGAAGATGTATTGTATAAAGTAACATTGATGAATCAGGAACCTGAAATGAATGGTTTGTTTCCTGCATTTGATGCAGAAAAACTTCCAAAAGAACTGAAAAATGCAGTGAAAGAAAATGTGTGGGATTTTACAGGAGAAGATATTGGATTGATGAAAGAAGTAGATCCCGTAAAAGTAACAGTAAAAGAAGGAACAACTTACCCAAATACGCCACAGTATAAATTGACTCCAGAAATAATTGAAGGAATAACTCCTGTAATAAATAAAATGATTGAACAGGGAATCCTAAAAGAAATAATGAGCAGTCCATGTAATTCACCTATTATGGGACTGAAAAAGCCAAACGGAACATATAGAATAGTACAGGATTTGAGAAAGATCAACAAAATAGTTGTGCCTTGTTGTCCAATAGTGCCAAACCCTGCAGTAATTCTATACCAAATTCCACATGAAGCTGAGTGGTACACAGTGATAGATTTGTGTCACGCATTTTTCTCTATTCCTTTGCATCCAGATAGCCAGCCATTATTTGCGTTCCGGTTTGGAGAGCGTATTTTGGCATGGTGCCGAATTCCTCAGGGGTATACAGAAAGCCCCTCAATCTTTAATCAGATTTTAAAGAAGTCCCTGGAAGATTTGAAAATGCCAGAAAAGTCAGTGATGGTGCAGTATATCGATGACCGTTGGTGGCATCGAAAACAAAAGAAGCATGTGTAAGCGATACAATTGCTTTACTGAACCATCTAGAGAAAAGAGGACATAAAGTGTCCCCTTCAAAATTGCAATTTTGTCAAAAGGAAGTCCAATATTTAGGGCATAAAATTGAGAAAGGAGTGCGAAAGATAGCGACAGAAAGAGTAAAAATGATTCAAGGAATGAGAGCACCAATGACGCAAAGAGAGGTAAGAATGTTTCTGGGAATGGTTGGATATTGCCGACAATGGATAAGTGGTTTTTCCTTGATTGCTAAACCATTACAAAAACTGACCAAGAAGGATGTAAAAGATCCTTTTGAGTTGAATGACGAAGAAATGAAATCTTTCAAAGAGTTGAAAAAGAAATTGTGTGAGGCCCCCGCTTTAGGAATGCCTGACTATGAAACGGATTTTGAATTGTACTGCAGTGAAAGAGATGGATGTGCATTTTCAGTACTGTACAAAAACATGGAACAATGAAGAGACCAATTGCTTATTTTTCAGCTGTTTTAGATCCTATAGCAAAAGCATTGCCTGGATGTCTGAAAGCTGTTGCTGCTACTTGTGTAAGTCTGGAACAAAGTGAAGGTATAGTGATGGGGTATCCACTGAGAGTATATGTTCCCCATTCAGTAGAGATTCTTTTGACAAGAACAAAAACACAGTACATGACACATAGTCGGCTGACTAAGTATGAAAAAGTAATCTTGAGTGCAGAAAATGTGACCATAGATAGATGTATGAATGTGAATCCTTCGACATCATTGCCAGATGAAGAGAGTATAATTGAACAAGATGAAGTAGATCATGATTGTCTGAATGTGCTAGAATATTGCACAAAACCAAGAGCTGACATAAAGGATGAGCCTTTAAAAGAATCAGATTATGTCATGTTTGTGGATGGCTCATGCTTGAGAACGAAAGAAGGAGTTCTAAGCGCAGCTTACGCAGTGTGCACAGTGGCAACTGTGATGGAAGCGTCTTGTCTGAAAGGAATAAGGTCTGCCCAAGTTGCAGAACTGATTGCTTTGATTCAAGCATGTAAGTTGGGAAGAAATGTACGAGTTACGATTGTGACCGATAGCCAGTATGGTTTCGGTATCGTGCATGATTTTGGTCAGATTTGGTCACAAAGAGGTTTCTTGACGTCTGCAGGAACACCTATCAGAAATGGAGATTTTGTTAAGAAACTGCTTGAGGCGATACAGCTGCCTTAGCAGATAGCTGTAGTAAAATGCAAAGCACATAAGAAAAATGAAGATTACATAGCTGTTGGTGATAACTATGCGGATGAGATAGCCAAATATTGTGCAGAGAACATGGTATCCCTAAATAAGAATAGAGAAAGGGAGCATATCTCTTCTCCTTTGCTTTTTACTAACACTGTCGAGACATGGGATGAGGTGAGACAGTTACAGGAAGCTGCAAATGATGAGGAAAAAGATTACTGGATAAAAGCAGGATGTAGAAGACAAGAAAACAATGGTGTGGGGGTTTATAGAGATGAAAGACCAGTTATGCCTGATAGCATGATTGCAGACATGGCACGGATGTACCATGGACAAGCTCATATTGTGAGAGATGCAATGATCAGACTTTTTAGACAAACATGGTATAACCCAAAATTCAGAGCCATAGCTGAAAGTCTTTGTCAAAGATGTCTTATTTGTCAACAGTTTAATCCAGGAAGAAAGACAATAGTGAGTCTAGGAACAATAGGACGAGAAGGAGGTCCGTTCACTAGAATGCAATTAGACTTCATCGAAATGCCCCCTTGTAACAGACTAAAATATGTTTTAGTGGTCGTCTGTTTGTTTTCTCGTTGGGTGGAGGCATACCCCACTAGAAGGAATGATGGAATAACGGTAGCAAAACTTATGCTGCAAGAGTTCATTCCAAGGTATGGTTTTCCAGTCACGGTTGAGACAGATAGAGGAACACATTTTCAAAATGAGTTGATTCAATTAATTTGTGAAGCATTAAGTATTAAACAAAAACTGCATTGTGCATACAGACCAGAGGCTTCTGGGGTAGTAGAGCAAATTAATGGAACAATTAAGAACAGGTTAGGAAAAATGTGCCAAGCTACAGGACTCAAATGGCCAGATGCACTGCCCCTTGTCCTGATGACCATCAGAAGCATTCCTGAAAAGAAAACTGGACTTAGTCCTCATGAGGTGATCATGGGACGAGCAATGAGACAAGCACAAGTACCTGTCAACAAGTTGTTGACTATAACTGATGATCTAGTACTTGATTATTGCAAAGGACTGGCTGATGTGGTGCATTCTGTGTTTCATCAGGTTGGACCGGATGTGACCACTCTTGAAAGAAAACCAGCCCACGACTTGAATCCAGGAGACTGGGTCCGCATAAAAATCCACAGGAGAAGAAACTGTCTAGTTCCTCGCTGGGACGAGCCAAGACAGGTAATCCTAGTGACAACAACTGCAGTCAAGTGTGCAGGAATGAAGAACTGGGTCCATGCCAGCCACACAATTAGAGTTCAAGAACCTACAGATCGACATGTGAGTCGACGTCTGGAAGTGTGGGATAAGAGTTCAGCGACTGGGACAAAAGGAATAAGAGAAAGGGTGCCAGAACTTGACGATCGACCTGAAAGTCGACATCTGGAAACCCCAACTGCAAGCACCTCTAAAGAGGAAGAGGAAGAAGAAGAAGAAGAAGAAGGAAGAATTACAGAAATTCCAGAACCTGAAGATCGACCTGTAAGTCGACATCTGGAAATATCTGACACGAGTTCAGGATCTGATGATTCATTTGCAAACTGTGAAGAATTTCGAAGGAGAACTTGGGGATATAAACCAATTAGAGAAGAGGATGAACAAGAAAATGATCTAGATGAGCAACCAAGTACAAGTTATGGTGGAAATCCTTCAAAAGCAATATTAATAGACAAAGTAGGGAAAGAGACAAATAAAAAGTTAGAAAATCGAGAAGAACCCCGAGGAGCAATAGGGACAGATAGTGAAACAAAAGAACAGGGAAAATTAGAAGCAGAGAGTGAGGAAAATACCAATTCGGAAGAACGTCGAGGAGGGACAGTAATAAGGGAACACAAGAAGGAGAAGACAGATCCACCAGTAAGAGAAGACGAGATCATAAGTTTCAAAATAAGAGACAATTGTGAAAAAGTTGAAACAGAATCTGAAGAAAGTGGAGAAGAAGAGAAAACAAAAACTGAATCAAGAAAAAGAAACTGGAAATCAGAAAGAGGAGAAAAAGAAGGTGAAGCCAAAAGGCCAAGAAAAGGAGACAATTGGCCCAGCAACTATATAAGAAAATTGAGATACAGAATAATCAGAACAGGAGAAAAAAGTGCTGAACAGGTGAATGAAATAACAAGTCAAAAGGAACAAGAAAAGCCAAGTGGAAAACGACTGCAAAAGTCTAAAAGAACAAAGAAAGTGAATTCGAAGTACAAGTCACCTGAGTGGTTGTACATTGCTCTAACGGATTACAAAGAAGAAGGAAACACTCACGAGAACCAGAGACTAAGAAACCGAATGGGTAAAGGTGAGATGCAACAAATCTGAAGTGAAGACTTAAAGTGCTTCTGCCGGATGTGACAATTTTACTGGATATGACAAATCACCGGATGTGACAACGAAAGAATTCTGGAAAGAATTCAAAGAAAGTACCAAGCAAATACTTTTGAAAGCAGAGTGACATCTAAGTCATTTCTGAGGTGTAGTGACACAATTTTCTGAGATTTAACAAAAGATAAAAGCAAAATGGAAAATACTAGAGATAGAAGGGATAAATGTGAGTTTGTAAAAAGATGGTGTAAAATGTGCTGCTTTTGTACAGGTTTATTAATGACAGTATGGATAGTTTTAGCAATCACAATTCCTATTAGTATAGCTGTAATAGAAGCAAAGAATGATACTAAACCAGAAAAAGAAACTAATAATAAAGAACCAGTTATTTTAAGAAGTAGTGCAGAATTACATAAGGATAAGTCAGTAACCGACTTTTCTAAAAATGTTTTTACAAAATTGTTGTACGAATATGTAGAGACAATGGATGTGAGAGATTGTTATGTTTGTATGCAGTTGCCTGCATCAGTGTCAGAAGGTGTGACTTATCATCACCTACCTCTAACTTATGGAATAACCTGTAGTGTCATAGCAAGTTTATTTTATAAAACAGGTAGATTAGAGTTTTATTACACTGATATAGATAAGATTTTTGCGAATGTTCCTGTAGTTCCAGAACTTAACAAAGTAAAACAAGCAAAGGTTTTAGGAGAATTCTTTTTAGAGCATAGAATTTTAACATTAGAAGAAATAGCAAAAAACAACCTTACCTGTGAGTTAAAGAAAGAAGAAAAGGTATTTTTAGAAATGGTTGAAGAAAGAAGAATGACATTTCAATGCGAAGCAATAAAAGAGGAAGGAACACATCTATGGACGTTTGAGGAAGGAAATCATGAAGGGAAAAAGATAAATGCAGCAATGACATTAGATTGGCCGCAAACAGGAAAGTTGTGTATTAGGAGAAATAAGACAGTCTATGACAATTACTTTGTAGGTTCCAGTATCTGCCATGACAATTATCAAATTCTGTGAGGTTGGGGATTCAAAGGTGGAAAAGATCCAATATTTCCAGGTATCTATTATATTTGTGGGAATAGAGCTTATTACAGGTTACCGGACCATTGGTAAGGAACTTGTTATGTAGGCCTGGTCTTTCCAAAAATCTTTCATATGGACAGAGAAGAAAAAGGAACATACAAGATGATTAATAGCTTTACACGTAGAAAAAGGGAAAGTTTTTCAGAAATTGTAGGTGATATTTTTGGAGCATTAATACCAGCAGTGGGAATATCTTTGAATGCATTTAAAATTCGGAAGTTATCCACAGTAGTAGATCGTTTGTCTACAGATACTGCGGGAGGGTTCTTGATGGTAAATACCGAAATGGTTGCCATGAGAGCTATGGTGATGCAAAATCGGCTTGCCCTTGATATTCTTTTGGCAAAGAGGGTGGAGTTTGTGGAATGCTGAAAGTCCAACATTGTTGCACTTACATTCCTGATAAAAGTGAAAATATACAAAAGTATATTACAAATATTACAAATTTGCACAAAGAACTAGTTCCACTGGAGGTTGAAAGTGTCCTGGGAAAACTTGGTAGAGGGTTTTCTCCAGTAGCAAATTAGTTAACAAGAATGAGTAGACTAATGATAGGGAAAGTTATAATAATAGCAACTGTAGCAATATTGTTAGCCATGGTGTTGAAAATTGTGATAACGTGTATAAAAAGAAAAGTAAGACAAAATAAGATAAAAAGAAATAACAGAATAATGAAAGAGAGAGAGAGAGAAATGGGTGAAATTGAATTAGAGAAAATGAAAGAAAGCATGTATAAAGAGACAAGAAGACAAGATGAAATGGAAACAGATGTATAACTAACAAAAAGCAAAAGGATGAAAGACATATGCTGCCTGAAAAAGAAGTAGAACTTGGGTTTTATGTGGTGATTTAAAAATCACCAAAGGGGGAGTTGATGGAGCAGAGAAAATAATTTTTTTTAACCCCTAACAAATTTGATAAATAATTAATAAAATGTTCGTTTAAATGTATTAATCAACAATGTACGTGAGGGAAGGGTAACACGCAAGTATATGGGCTGAATAATCTATTAACGAATGTCTGTGTGTCTAATTATAACATAAAATAATTGCGTACTAAATAAATAATAAATGCATGATTTGTGCTTCATAGAATATAAACGTGTCGTTGCAAAAACAATAGTGGTGGTAAGTAAGGAACAGCTTAAATGTTGCTTTCTGCTAGGTAATAACTAATTGGGGTACGTAGATGACGGGAGGGAAACGAAAAGGCTATGTTTCTCTATTTTAATTATGTTTTGTTTATTTCTAAATAGTGCTTCTAAGTCTAATCGAGTGGCGATATAAAATGGCTGCCGGTTATTAGAGTGCGCATGTGCTGGGAAAACGCGTGACAAGGGAGAAAAAGTTGGAGAAAGGCTAACCACGTGATGATGCTGAGAGGCTAGGATGCAAGAATGGTCAAGGCTGATGTTACCTAATTGAACTGATAGTGTGCCGTGGTTATCAGCAAAGAGTCGTGGGTAACCGTTTTAAGAGAAAGGACAATGCCTGCAGAGTTCTCGAATGTATCGAAAGAAGTTACAAATGTACTGATCGAAGCGGACGGAAACATGTCTTGAACTGTGAGAAAGGAAATGAACATATACATTCCAAAAGAACAAGCTGAATCCGGAGAACTTGATTAAGAATGAATAGATGAAATGAGTGAACCAATGAAAGAAAAGCACGTTATTAATGTTGCAACAATTTAGTTAGCAAAGTTAGAATTAGGGTATAAGAAGGCCTACTCTTAGTGGGAGGGGTAGTCGCAGTCAGAGTCGGTGTTGGAGTTGGTGGCTTCCAGTGCTTGGTGATCCAGATCGATCCATTTTACTGAGCGGGAGATGCTGAAAGACTGTTAGATGAGACGGGTTGCAGGTAGCTGATGCTGACGAGCTGAAGTTTCTGTTGCTGTCTTATTTTTCCAGTTGAGTAAGAGAATCAGGTTATTTTTAATTCTCAAACTTAGGTTAGAAATCATTAGGCTAAATTAGGAAAGATAGGCAGGTAATTAGGGTTTTGCTTCATGACAACATTTCCTTTCTGCAATAAAATTGATTTTGCTTAATAAATATTTGAATTAATAATGAATGAATAATTGAATAAAAAGTCTAAATTCTTTCTAATGCTTTTAAAATTATATAAAATTTAAGATTTTTAAATCAAACGACTCAGTGGTTATTTTACTAAATGATTGCGACACTGGTAATTGGTTATTGTGATTTAGCTGGTCTTAATTACAATAAACTAATTTCTTACTAGATGATCCATCGACAAAACAATGAGCAGGAATATCTTAAGAAATAACTAAGAAAGCGATAGGTTAAGGTAATAAGGTATCCCGGCTCTTTCCAGCGGTACATAAATGATGTTTTTCATTTAGTTCTCATGTTTCTCCTAGGAGTATAGAATTTCGTAAATGTATAGAGGAAATCCAGGTGTGTGTGTGTGTGTGTGATAGGCGATGTTATGGGCCCCATCGTCATGTGGATGTGAGAAAATATAAGTCGCCCCTGGATGACCGATAAGTAACCTAGGAGGAAAATAGTTTTTATTGTACGCGCTGCATCATTGGCATGTGCATGGTGTAATGAGCAGCGCAAGTAAACTTGAGGGACAGTTTCAAAACCTTCTAATAACAGAGTATTGAAAACCGTAAAATACAGACAGTAGCAAAGTGCCTCAAAGAATGAAACCAAGAAAACTGTTGCTCTCTGAGAGGCTTTGGATAATCGAAGCACTTCGCAAACCAAAACTATGTTAAAAGGGTGGTGTCAGTCCTTTTCCCGTGTCACAGCAGATGCACTGTGTGAGTTGCGTCTCTGTGATGATACATTTAGAAACACACTGCTGGGTTTTCTACACACTTGACTGGTTGTGCAAACGGAAATACATGTACCTCCTTGCCTGTGGGTCATATACGCTCATCCAGTCCCTGGTGTGGCCTCTCTACTGAGCACCCAGGTCAACTTTCACACATGTGCCAATAGCAATTACCATTTGATGTGGCAATGTAAAAGAGTTGAAATATTGACAGCTGTGAAGGAAAAGAAAATACAGTTTTCGCAGGTGAGGAGAGTGGGTGGGATGTAGGAGAGCATGTGCGTGAGAGAAAGTAATGGGTGAGTGAGAAAAACCATGACTGATTGAGAATAAGTGCTGTGAGTGAGGGAGAGTGAATGAGAATGACTGAGTATGAGAATAAGGGCCTAGAATAATTTGCTCACTGGAATTCAGTGCATATATTACGCCCTGCTAGTTTCAAAGACCACCAGCCATTAGTAGTGTGCGGGCTCAAATGTGAAACTCCTCTATTATGTGGTTGATCGGAGGCCTGTTGTAACTGGAGACAAACATGTGATATCACATCAGCACGTGATGCACGCACTTGGCAAATATTATGATGACAGTTGTGAGATTAATCAGCCCGGTACATGCAGCAACTTGTATGTGATTGGTTATAAAATTACTCTCACTTCTCAGTTAATCGTACATGAGTCATAATAAATAATTGCAGCAGTCTTTGCACAATCCTCATGAAGCTTATCTTCTGGCCGTCTCCTTGACTCTACAGTATTGTTTCTGTTTTACAATCTGCAGGCACCTTCTGTTCTGCATGAAAGGCGAACGCTCCATAACACTCCTGCTTACCTTACCGGACCAGTTCAGCCAGGCAGCAAAGACAGATATTCCGAGAAGAATGCAGATGCATCGCCAAAGACAGTATCATTTTTCTTTTAAAATCATAACTTTTATAACCGTGTGGGCTCACTCGTCCATAATTTGTATATTTTAAACCTAGATGACAGAGCATTTAGATATATGATGACGTCTGTCTCTGGGGTTGAACTGTCATTCATTCATTTCCTTTGATGCAGCGCGTACAATAAAAACTATTCTCCTCCCAGGTTACTTATAGGTCATCCAGGGGCAAACTATATTTCTCATATCCACATGACGATGGGGCCCATAAACATCGCCTAACACACACACACACACACTCCTGGATTTACTTTACACCTTTATGAAATTCTGTACTCCTAGGAGAAGCATGAGAACTAAATGGAGAACACCATTTTATGTACTGCTGGAAGAGCCAGGATATCTTATTACCTTAATTTGTCACTTTCTTTTAGTTATTTCTTAAGATATTCCTGCTCATTGTTTTGTCGATGAATCATTCATTTAAGAAATTAGTTCATAGTGATTAAGACCAGCTGAATCACAATAACCAATTACTGATGTCACAATCATTTAGGAAAATAACCACTGAGTCATTTTGGGTTTAAAGAATCTTAAATTTTATATAATTTTAAAAGCATGAAAAGATTTTAATACTTTATTCACTTATTCATTTTTAAATTCAAATATTTATTAAGCATAATCTTTTTATTGCAGAAAGGAAATTTTGTCATGAAGCCAAAACCCTAATTACCTGCCTAGCTTCCTAATTTAGCCTAATGATTTCTAACCTAAGTTAGGAATTAGAAATAGCCTGATTCTCATACTCAACTGGAAAATTAAGACAGCAACAGCAACTTCAGCTCGTCAGCATCAGCTACCTGCAACCCGTCTCATCTAACAGTCTTTCAGCATCTCCCGCTCAGTAAGGGATCGATCAGGACCACCCAGCACTGGAAGCCACCAACACGACTCTTCAACTCCTCTCCTGACTGTGACTGCAACCGCGACTGACCCCTCCCACTAAGAGTAGGCCCTCTTATACCCTAATTCTAACTTTGCTAACTAACTGTTGCAACATTAATATCACACTTTTCTTTCATTGGTCCATGCATGTCAGCTTATTCATTCTTTTAATCAAGTTCTCTTGGATTCAAGGGTCCTTGGATCATTTCCTTTCCCATACGGCTTAAACATTTTCATCCGTTTTGATCAGTTCATTTGTAACTTCTTTCGACACATTCGAGAACTCCGCAGTCATTGTCCTTTCTCTTAAACTTGTTTCCCACGGGCCTTCTGCTGATCATCATGGCACACTATCAGTTCAATTAGGTCACACCAGCCTTGACCATTTCTTGCATCCAAGCGTCTCAGTAACCTCACGAGGTTTTTAGCTTTTTTTTTCTCCGTTTTCATCCCATATCACGTGTCCCCTTTGCGCCTGCGCACATCTTCCCACTGGCGGCCATTTTACATCGCCACTCGGTTATACTTTTAGAAGCACTAATTTGAGGCAAACAAAACATAATTAAAATAGAGAAAAATATCCCTTTCGTTTCCCTCCCGTCGTCTACGTACCCCAATTAGTTGTTACCTAGCAGAGAGCAACATTTAAGCTGTTCCTTACTTACCATCACTATTGTTTTTGCAACGACACGTTTTATTTCTATGAAGCACAAACATGCATTTATTTTAATTAGTACGCATTTAATTTTACGTTATAATTAGACACACGGACATCCATTAATAGATTATTTAGCACATACATTGGCATATTACCATTCCCATACATACAGTGTTGATTAATACATTTAAACAAACATTTTATTTAATTAATTATAAAATTTGTTAGGGGTTAAATTTTTTATTTTCCCTGCTCCATCACCTTCCACTTCAGATTTGATGATGATGATGATGATGTGCTGCTCATCATCCTGATGAATATTGTTGTTGTGTAGTGTTTGTCTTTGTCAAACCTTTTTCCAACTTCCCTTTCCCATCCATTCATGAAACCCCTAACTCTCTTCCCCCGGGCTGTGTGATTTATTGAAGTGTGACTTAATTTAGACCATAAATGGATCATTCCCTTGATGGGGCAGATGTGGTGAAAGCGACACCAACTCACTGCAGGATCTTCTATTACCTGAGAGATAGTCCACACCAGCCCCACTTACCCACCCACATACAAAAGGGATCCAAAATGTAGACATATAACATCATTTGTCAACATTATCATTCAGGCTTAACCTTGTCCACTCCTGAGTCCACTACTTCTGACTTGAGGATTTCATAAGTTTTGTTTTAATTAAATACTAGCTCCCCATTGCTCGGGAAAATTTAGTATTGCTAGTTTTTGTTATAATATCAGGTCTTTGTGTCATGGTGGTAGTCTGGTCTCAGTTTTTGTAAAGTCATGATATAAATAAATAACACACTAAGTCTAGGTTTTCTTTCAATTTAGTTGCCTGTGATGTATAATTCTTCTGATTAATCTTACAGTTGGAGTTCACCTAGGAGGGAGTGGGACCTTGTTAGCTGTTACTGCTACAACCACTATTAAGATGGCACCTTGGGAAACTCTGCAGTAAAGGTTTGGAATTTTGAGACAGGTAGCAGCCATCTCTTCATTTATTATTGTAAGAGAACTATGGAGTGAAGTTTAGTTAGTAAAAGTAATTTGCTTCTACTGACGATTAAGATGTTTATAGGTTGTTGTAGGCAATATATGCAGTGGCAATGGCATACCCCCTTAGTGTCATTATAGTCACAGAGGGTAGTAGGACAAGTGTATAACGAACTGGTATACACTTTGATAAGCAAATTAAAAAAGCAGGCTGTGCTAAAAGGCAGCAGTGCAAAGCCAAACATAAAAAAACGATTTCAGGCACAAAGTAACAGAATTCCCCTTAAATGTTTCTTAACAATACAAAGCCTACCCTCTCCACCCACTACAGGCCCACCCCTCTCCCCAAACAAATCAGTATCACTCCGTCCCCAACTAATGTCCAAAGAATGCCCAAAGTCCAACTTCCTGTTCCCTTCCCAATTCCCACCCTCTCCATCCACAACAAAAGTCCCTACCCTGGGTGGGGGTGCAGCAGTGGTGAATCGGGAGGATCCCAGCTGCCGGTGGCACTGCCGATGTTGTTGTCGGGATGGAGGCACTGGCGGCACGCTGGATGTACTGGGGCCCCGTGCAGTGGCAGATGCCTCTACCTCCTGTTCCGCCACCAGCCGACGATATTCTGTCTGGATTGCTTCCATCCGGTTCATCTGCAGCCGGGCTGTTATCTCCTAATGAAATGGTATGCCAGCAGGAGTAGCTATATGAAGAAAGAAAAAAGACAAATTGTAAATAATGCTCAATGCAAACACTTGTTTATATAGTGACACAGTAGCAGAACATTGCTGGTCCCCTAGGGCCATTGGAAGTTTTGATGTGATTAGTCACAGGGCCAAGTTATCAAAACACATGCCTCACATAAAAGCACTGACTGGCTGCAAGGAATTAAGCCGGAATATCACCAGATTACAGCTAAGAGATTTTTTCTTTTAAAGGATTTCCTAGTAAAAACACTAAGTAGACACTTTGTTTGTAAAAATAAAAATAAATTACCTCTCATTAATGAGTACAGATTTATGCACTATGCAGCACTATTAACAGTATTCTTGTTGTGCTAAATTAATGGAGGCATGCTAGTTCATCGGGTACTTTGCTACTCTGTGCAGTCTGTAGTTGGGGCAGCTGGATTGGCCAATTTATTATCTCACTTTAATTCCAATGGTCCTGCTCTTCTCCGACTGCCTTTTCAATTCTACACTGACTCCAAAGAGGCAGATGACTAATAATAATACTGCGTCACACATGTCACGTATAAAACACAGATATTCTGTCTGCCGTAAGTATGCAGTGGGAAAAATGATGCACTACATTAAAGGGAAAGGAACGGGATATGAATTTTATTCTGCATGTTCGTCACATAGTATCCCATCCGGCACACTCTAAATTATGCACTTAGTCCCACTTTACTCCCTGGCCTCGCCCTCCACCACAAATTATTTTCAATAAATACCTTCCCTTGGCAGTAAGGAAACTTACTCTAATGCAGGGTAAGTTAGAGGGATTAGTGTAGGTAGAGGTTTTGCTATAGAATAGTGGGGTGTCACTGGTCATCATGTCAGCCACTGTAGTTGACGAATGATGAAAGGGAAAAATTTGAACAGATGTAATTCTGTTATGGAAGCAATGAAATATGTATACATAAATCACTTGGCTAGAAAATATGGCACATGTCAAGGATGGATTTTTCAATTTTTTTGGTAGGCTGGGACAGAACTTAGTAAAGAATAAAGGAGTGAAGTACTAGTAGGAAGTGACTGAGTGGGCACCAGGATGCACAACTTGTTTTTGGTTTGCAATGCATTGAAAACTTCGTAAATTCTTCATTAACTGAAGCAGACGCACATTGCATAGCCAACACTGCTGTGCCAAAATAAACCATGCTGCAGTTAGGTTAGGCAGGGCGAAATGCCGTGGACAGGGAGGTGATGAATGATGATGGGTGGGATATCAGCCCCACCTAACAATTACAGTGAGTATACTTCATTTGTCAATAAGCAAGCAATGTGACTTACCACCAACTGTCCCTGCCACCGCTGGGATCGCCCCTCCAACTGCCTCCTCTTCCACCTCCGGTGCGCTGGTGCTGCCGCTGGCCCCGGCACTAGTGTTCTGTGCGGGTAGAAAAAAATAAACACATTTTAGATTCCAGATACCCCTCTTAAGTAATTTGTTTTTAACAAAATACAACCTCAATACCTTACAACAGTTCGGTTACAAGTATCTTATACCAAAACTATCCCTTTTTGGCGCTTTGTTGGTTGGCAATGTTAGAATAGCCAGGTAGTCAAGCCAACCATAAACTTTTCAGAAAGGAGGGTCAGAGCTATGATGACTCTGAGTCATTGAGGCACAATGAAGGAGTGGAATAATGGTCAATTAAGGACCTATGGTCTTGGTTGGCAAATGCAATGGCCATGCTGCACTGTCATAGAAACTGCTGGTATACAGCATAATTGAATGATAATACAAGATTTGGGGTGTCCACCATGACCATGGCCACTATCTCGTTTTGACTGTTTGAGCATGAGCAAGAAAAAGAAAGCCTTCTCAACAAACATGCGTGGCGAATAATAGCTTAGTTGGGCCTGCAGTCTTCACAATAGAGTATCAAAACTCTGTTATCTTGGCCTTACAGTACCACAAGATATATAAGCAGAGAGGGAAAGCTTACTAGCAAAGCAGAAGAAAGCTACACAGTAGTACAGACATGAGGAAGTCAGCTCAGAAACATGAAATACAGAAAAAATGGATAATGCAGGGATAAGAAGAATTTAACAAACATTAGATAGAGGAGTTGGAAAAAAGTAGAGAGTATAAAAAATAAACAAGGCAAAATTATTCTAATAGTGGGGAGAGGTAAAAGTTAGGGAAATAATAATAACAGGACTTACTGGAGCCAGCAGAACCATTGTCCGTGGTGGTTCCACCCTCCTCGGCACTGGTGGTGGCAGCCCCTTCAGCCACCAGAGACGCCCTCTTGCACTCGGGTGCCGATGTAAGAAATAAAGATTTAAAAAAATAGATTAGTTGTAGTCAATCTCCCGAAAAATATTTTGACAGGCAAACGCAGTAGCGTTGTACTTTTCTAAATCTGATGGCCTATAATACTAGTATGGATGTTTGCTTCTCAACCCCCTTTGATTGGCCAACTCAGTCTCCTTTTTCAATGCACAGATGCATACTACACATCACTGGGAGAATGGCACTGTATGAGCTACATAAAAAATGGCACAGAGAATGCTAACTCACTGATATTACTACCACTATTTTAGTGACAGGACAGTGGAGTCTTCATGACTTCTTACATATTCAGCCTAAATGAGCACCGACGAGTACGATTAGGTAGCACAGAGCACCTGGCTAGCTCAAGCTTAATCACATAATATTTGTATCAGAAACTTAACCTACCTCTGAGTGTGAGGAGCATGCTATTTGAAAAACAAATATTAGCATAGTAGTAAACAAAAAATAAATAATTACTCACCAAGCCCCACAACCTCCACATCCAGCAGGTCTTGCAGATACTGTTCCCTGCCCAACAGGTTGGCCCAGCTGTGCGTCAGCTGCTGCATCATGCACTGAACCCCAGTGCTCCGGCGCATGCACTGGAGCACTCTCCCCCACAGCGGCCGGTGTTCCTGCAGGATGTACCCTCTCCCAGGCCTGCCGCCTGTTGCCAACATGGAGGGGAGGTGGTGCTGCACATAAAAACAAGTGTGGCCACCTCTGCCTCTGAAAAAATAGGGTGGGGCTGCACCCCTTGGCGATGCCAGTGATTGCAAGGTGTGTAGCTTGTTGCAGTCGCACTGGTGTCGCCGCTTGCTACCTGTTGCGCCAACATGGTGCTGGGTTGGGAACAAAAAGAAGCAAGAAAAAGATGCAGAAAGGAAGAACTAAAGGAAGTAAAAAAGGAAAACAAAAAAGTATAAAACGTCACAGAAAAAGTAAAAAAAAGACAAAATCATAAAATACACAAAAACAAGCACTAATAATAAAAAAGGCAAATGAGGGGTGGAAGAGTGGGATTGAGGAGGACTGGAATAGATTTGAATTGGATTGACAAATCAAGCACAGCACCATGCACAGAACACAATGCAGGTAAAACAAAATGACCGTTCCCATGCAGACTGCGTGGTGCCGTTCGTGTTGATTTTTCAGTGTGTACTCTCTCCCGCCCGTTCGCAGAGTTCAGCGGAATCTCACAGAGTTGTTTTTGGAACTCAGCAGAATTGCGCGCAGCAAAACTCTGCGAGTTCCACCCAGGCCTAATATTAGGTCAGCCACAAAATGGCAGCCTTTCAGAACCTGTTAATATATAGATACAACTAATAACTATGTGGACATACCAGCCGACAATCTTGTGAATTACAGCTGCATAAAACCTTAATTACTTTTGTTACCTTGTACTTTTTCTTTAAAATATTCAGTTATGTTCACTGATGGATGATTAATATCATTTTTCAGCTAAGACAGCACTGGTTTAAATATTAAGGGAGTTTTGACTGGCTCCAGTTAAGTCCTTTACTTTATTTGATTTGTTTTGTCCTAATTATTTATTACAGTACAACCTTGCTAAAAATATTGTAGATGAAAAACTGCAGAACACTTTCAAAACTGTAAAATATATAGAATGGTACCAATTAACAGACAAAATGCAAACACTGGTAAAACTCCTGCAAAAGAATGTAAAGATTAATCTTAACAAAATATTCTAAGAAACCAACAGTCATATTTCTAAAAAGGAGGTGATTTCAATTCAACAGTATTATGTTGTAACCTACCTGAAATATTTCTGGAAAAAACAGTGTTTTAATTCACAATTAAAAGGAGTGTGTGAATGCCCAGGTGTCCTGGCAATTGAAAAGAGTTCCATAACTTTGGTGTTGGGTTGGAGATAGCCTGGTTTAATGCACAAACGTTTTTGGACATGGGTAATGTCTAGCTAGAAGCTTGCTAAGGGTCAGACGAAATGAAAGTGGTCATTGGCTTAGTTGGCAGGTAATATGGATGGTGCAATATGAAGACCTGTTAAAGGTACTTACATTTAAACTTACTTCATGCATCATGTGTTGGCCAAAAGAACATTTTAAAATAAGTGTGATATGCTCCTATTTCCTGGCTCCTGTAACAGGGTAAAATGTTCATAGGAGGGCAACATTCAGAGGAAGTAAATGACATTTTGAAGCCCTACCAAGATAAGGCATACTGCCTTCAGGAAGTTAACATACTGCTGACTATACCACTGTCCAAAACACACACAGGGGTAAGAAAGGGTTTATTAGAATGTCAGAGGGAGGAGAGGTGAAATTATTCTGTGGGGCTGCAAGATGCACCCACAATGCTTCCTTCAGTGTTCACCAGTTATCCAAGCCCTGTCTCTCTAAGCCCTGTCCATGCCAGTCTAAATCCGTATTTGTACAAATACGGATTTAGACAAATACGGATTTAGACTGGCATGGACAGGGCTTCTCAGCTAGCAGTCAGCAGTTCGAGGTGGATTTGTAGGCAAACTATTGTGTCAAAGATGTGTTTTCAGTGATAAAGAGTATGGTATAATCAAATTGTAGGAGTCATTGGTGCAACATGGATGATGCACTCACAGTAATGGGACATCACTGGTATGATATGTGAGGAGAGGCATATGTCAAACACAACACAGTTAGAAACTCACCACTGTGATTGGAAATTTCACCCTCTGAACATGGCAAGCATCTGAAACAACAGTGAGGCTGTCCTTGGAGGACATTTTTCCGAAATCCTGGAGGACAGCTCTCACTGCAGACGGAGCGTGGGACCTGGGAAGAAAATGTGTTGTGCAATAGTTAGATGCATTCACTGCAGTCATTACCTTTGCTTAGGAATCTCTGTTAGACCTGCCAATTCATACAACGTTACCATGTGTCACACGGTATCAGCACAGTAAACATGAGCACTCAATAATGCACGTTACCACATTATGAAGACCAAGGTTAATTTGAAACCCTTACACAGAGTAGGTTTCCTGCTGGTGTGTGGAGGCCTAGAAGAATGAACTCTCTCTTTGAGAGTTTACTGGAGTGAGTATTAAATTCCCTATCACACAAAGTCCATGTTTTTCAATTTATTTCAGAGCACAATTTTCCAAATATATTGGCTATTCAGCTATAATTTTCACAAGCAATTTTGATATGCAACGTATTATTCAGTACTTGAGGATCTGGCAAAGGACAATCATTTGTCTGCAGCAGAACATTTTGGGCATTCTTTTAAGAAACGTTTGAACTGCCCTGAAGGAAATGGCCCAAATAGGGTCACCCGGGACACTCACGACCAACTCTCAGACTTCCATACCAAATGAAGAGTCGGTCAAACAGTAGAGAATACAAACCAATATCTATTTATTCAGATACACTCAAAGTGGAGCCCAGTCTGCCCAGTCGCTTAGGAGTGCTGCAGAGGGACTGACATCAGCAAGCATAACAATACATTATGTACACTTCGAAACCAATAAGAGCACGCCCACCATGGAATTTTCCAAGCAGATGCAGCTGGACAGTAAATTACAAAGGAGTACGTTTCGATTTTGAGGCCGGGCACACACTATCTATCAGTCAAGGCCATTCTGCCCGTGCCCGCCACTAGACAAGTGGGAGAAGGCCTATATCTAAAAGGAAAGGTAGGCGCTAATAATAACAGTGCATTCATTAGTGTAGCAAAACATAGCTTTGAAGAAACATAACTGAATAGAGGCCTTTTCTCGGTAATAGCAAAGGATTAGTTTCGATCATGATTTGAAATGGCGCCCATACACAAAATGGCGCAGTGAATGCTAACTTACGTAAATTAATGCGAAAGCATAATTTTTTTATTCTAACATGCCCCCTCAAAACTTGTTTTGGAGCTGGATCTATGTCTGCAAGACCAGAAGGAGCTTTCATTGTCCCCTGTATCGACTGCACAGCCCTTCTTCTAACAATGAATCACCTGTATATCCCTTCTTCTAACAATGGATCACCTGTACTGCCCTCCTCCTAACAATGGATCTCCTGTACCGCCCCTCTACTAACAATGGATCTACTGTATCGCCCTTCTAATAATGGATTGCCTGTACCACCCTTCTAACAATGGATCACCCATACAGCCTTTCTTCTATCAATGCATCACCTGTATATCCCTTCTTCTAACAATGGATAACCTGTACTACCCTTCTTCTATCAATGGATGTCCAGTACCACCCTTCTAATGATGGGTCGCCTGTACCACCCTTCTTCTAACAATGGATCACTCGTACAGCCCTTCTTTTAACAATTGATTACCTGTATTTCCTTTCTTCTAATAGTGGATCACTTGTACAACCCTTCTTTAAATAATGGATCACCTGTCCCACTCTTCTTCTAGCAATGGATCACCCGTACAACCCTACTTCTAGTAATGGATCGCCTGTACAACCCTTCTTCTAATAATGGATCACCTGTACTGCCCCTCTTCTAAAAATGTAACATTGGTTAATATTGTGTGCTGGGCAAATAGTCGAACACGCAGACACCTCTGTTCAGCCTGGTGATGCCATAGTTCATGTTTAGAACAAGACTGAAAGTGGAAGATTTTGTAAGACTGATCTTCGATCGATGATAGGGCAAGAACATATAACATATTCGTAAGAATCAATTAAATAGGAAAAGTTGTTCACAATAAACAGATCACCAAATATTTAAACTTCCTGAGATACTAATGCAAATCATTTTGGGATACAAAAGCTGTGCGCCCTATGCCGTCCATGTAACTGCTCACCTGTACACTATGATAGCAGCAGCAAATGATACGTTAGTTTGCCTTCAGCAAACGTCTTCAGAGACTTTCTAACCAGACGTTCTTCAGAGACGTTCACTGCTGAACTGTAGAAACATGTAATCTACTGGATCAGCAGCACCATAGGTTACCATGGATCTGAGTCTTTCCAATCAAAGGTACCATGAAGAGACACAGCACTGAACCCAACTCCAATACTACCAGCTCCAACGTGGAGCTGTCACCAATGGAGCAGTGGAGTTGTCACCAATGGAGTAGTGCCACAGAGCACCTGAAAGGCGTTAACACTCACCAGCTTTATGGACCACCGGGGTCCCCGGTGGACAGCAGAGGTGGAAGAATTATTGACAACAGGAATAATCAGATCCTGCATAAACGCCCATGCAAGCAGTTGACAAGGAAAAGCAGCAATGGCAAATAAACTGCATACATCAATGGATAAAATCTCTCCAACCGGAATAAGGATTTATTTTTGAAAAAGCATGATCAAAGGTGGGGGTGAAACTCATGCACCAGAAAGGTGTTCGAATGACACCAGAGATTTAAAGGTACATTGCACAAGTGATATGGATGTTGGGCATGACATCTATGTAAGCTAGAATAAAAGAAAATAAACCCTCAATGTACATCATGGGCATACTGCAAGTTTCCTCAGAGTTATGTGACCCTGAAAGCACTCAGCCTGTTACCACTTTCTGAGATAACGTGAAAAAACTCCTCTATGAATGGAGGTTTCATGCACATTAGAAGTAACTATATTGGGGCATATTATCTAAAAAGTGCGCTAAACATCGCAAAGCGTGTTTAACGAGCACTTTTTTATCGCCGGCTATCGTCGGAATAATTTGCCATGCTAACGCTGTATTAGCGACATTTAGCGCTATGGCAATAATTATTCCAGCCGTAGCGGTGTTTTCCATGAAACATCGCTGGTTTTCCAGCGATGTTTCATGGAAACGGCGATAACCTTGCTGATACGACCCTGTGGTCGTATCAGCATAATCCACCCCCATGTTAGATATGGCTAACACCTGCTAATTGCAGGTGTTAAATAAATGGCGATGACTCCGGTTAGCGCGACTTTTCACGTCGCTAACTGGGGCCATGGCCACCTTGCTAATAGGCGATAGGCCTGTTAGCGGGTGTTTCCCAGGTTTGTTCGTCGGAACGCCCACTTTGCATGTCATTAGCGATAAATATCGCTGACATGCAAAGCGGTAAAACACGGGCGCTAGTGCTCGAAAACTGTCTCTAACTGCTGTTAGAGACAGTTTGCTGATAGGGCGATAAGAATATCGCCGCTTTAGCGGCAAAAAGTGCCGCTAAAGCGGCGATAGTGCCCTTGCTAATATGCCCCTATATTATTTAATGCTCTATCATGCAGCCGGATCAACAGAGTGTTCTCAATGAAGATGCATTTTCTTCACCTGCTTTCTAGGAATCTCCAGAGGAGTACTTAAAAATGAATTGTCAAGACTGTCCAGAGTAAGGCTGTCATTTAAAGTTTGGAGATACATTTAGAGTTTCCTGACTGGCTGACAGATTTTATTCACAGTAACAGCTCCCACCTTCATTGAAGGGTCCATTTTGAACTGGCAGCATGGTGCATTTTGGATTTAAGGGTTGGTGGCGTTTAGAAAAAAAAATCTATGTCAAACATGAGCTGAACGTTTTCTCTCATAGGGTGATGGACCGTTGAGCTTTTTTTCTGGCTGGAACAACTATGGTGTATATGCAGTCCTGCAAAAGAAGAATTGGTGGATATGGCAGATACCTTCCGTAAATAGGTTTGCCCCTCTGATACCCTGTGCATCTGTGGTTAATAAGGGCAATATTTATTCAGATGACAAAGTTGGTGGTGGCTCTACTTTTGGAAATAGTGCCACCTCCCTCACTCTAAATGAGGCAGGGGATGCGAGAGATTGACCCATGGGTCAGCTGAAGATTTTGGAGGCTGACATATTTCTATCACCCTCTCAATCAGGCCATAGGGCCCTCATTTAAAGTTTGATGGGAAGTCTCCCAAGTGGCTGGGGTGGTAGAGGCACCACCAAATTTAGAGATACCTGCTGGATCGGTGCATTTGTCTTTTTCACCAATACAGCTCCTGTGTCCTTGGTGGTATCCAGTTCTGTGAAGAAAGGAGTGATGCTGACCCACCATGCCATGGCGGACTTGTTTGAATTGGTCTGTAGTGGAGCACTTGTAAAATGGAAAGTCAGGACATTAGAGGCTAAGGCCCTCATTTAAAAAGTGTGATTTTTGCAGTAGAGACAAACACTATCACTGAGCAGAATGAGTTTATTTACACCAAGTACCAACTGTGCGAGCATCATGATTTGATGTTATTTGCATTGAAACAGATATTTTGATAGATTTAATAGGCGACTGTAACATACCTGTCTACTTGTGCTTTCTGTACACTTGCGTAATCTAGTTGAGACTACTTATTCCACTGGGAATGAAAGCTCCTAAAAGAGTATTCTACCTAGACTCAAAATTAGAGGTAGGCGTAACTGGTGTAATTCTCTCATAATTATGCGTAGTTACTTGAGAAGCATAATCCAGAATTTAGCGCACCAGTGCATCCAAAATGTACCAGTGGATGCACTTTGCACCAACAAAATAGCATTAAATGCTAAAGGACATGAACAGCAGTAGCCAGCAGCTGCTTGTTCTCTCTTAGGGCCATTTGTCAGGTTTTGCGACTCGCAAATTGCGTTTTTTAGCGACTTGCAATTTGCGAGTCGTAAAGCCTGATGTACAACAGTGTCTCAGACACTGTTTTCGATTCCCAAATGGGTCTCAAGGGACCAGCCTTATTAATATTCATGGGGCAGGTTGCAATTTATGACCCATTGGGAATGGCCGGTACTCACAGGGGTGGTTGCCTGCTGGGGTAAGCAAACCACCATGTCTTTCACTGCTTTTTAAATAAATCAATTGTTTTTCAAATGCCGCCCATTTTCCCTAAAGAAAATTGGAATGCATTTCAAAAATAAAAATGAAAAGTTTTCTTTTCATTTTTTTTACAGTGGGCAGTGGTCCTCATTCACAAAGGGGAAGGGGTCGTTTGTGGGCCCCTTCCTGCTTATGAATGGCTTACCACCACCTTGAAATGGTGGCAATCTGCATTCCCAGTTGCAAAATATTCATACAGACCAGTACAACTCACTATTAGGAAGGGACGCCCTTTACATGCTCCTTCCTAATAGCGACTCGCAAACCCTATTTTGCAAGCCGGTAATAGGCTACTGGCTCGCAAAATATCGGTGGTACATAGGAAAACGGTGGGCCGTTTGCGACCGGTAAAATGCGTTGTACATCTGGCCCTTAGTTTGTTGTTCCTGTGCTCCTGTGGTAGGATTTTTGCACCAAAATACTCTTAATTACTCAAGCTGGTATAATCGTGTTTTTTTGGCAATTTTGCATCACAAGAGTAATCCATAATTACTGAAATTACTTCGATTACTCTGGCGTATTTAAAATCCTAATTTACTCTACTAGAATCATAGATTATATTTGAAACATTAATAATATGAACTTGAATCTGTGCAGTCATTGAAATAATCAAACTTGGAGTTTAAAACTAAAACTATAATGTACAAAAAACTATTCATAAATAATTTAAGAGGTCTGATGAGTTTCTTAACAGCACTCTTCAAATCTGCTCACGTACACATACAAAGCCTTACTCAGCATTGGCCCCACATACCTCAACAACCGCATAAACTTCCAAAACCTACCAGACACCTCCTATGAGCCACCATTGCAGAACCATTTCCGGCAGTCATGCCTTCTCCTACCTTGCTCCTAAAGCCTGGAATGACCTGCCCTTGCATATCAGTGCTGCTTCCTCAGTTCCTGAATTCCACAAGAAACTGAAGACCTGAATATTCACCTAGCCCTGGCCCTGGCTCGGCCCATACAGTTCCTATTTCAGCACCAGGATACCCTCCAAGGTGAGTGGTGCACTTTACAAATACACATATGATAAGATAGGATAACATACCATAACATAACATAACATACCATAACATAAAACAACATAACGTAACATAACCTAACATAACCTAAAATAACCTAACATTGCATAACATAACATAACATAACATAACATAACATAACATACCATTAGTGTCTGCAATGAGACCCACCAGTGGGCTGGCGTATTTATTGAGTGCAGTTAAGAGGTTTGGTGAGTTTATTGCTATATGTAATGAGCACCGAACAGCTGTCTGTTGCATTTATTGAATAACTCACCAGTATAGACAAAAACTCACCTTCCCGAATCCTGTATTCCACATAATGGCTTCTTCATCGAGTAGTAGATCCAATCCTAAAGGCCCTCCAGAATTGAATTGCCCAACTTTGACATACACAAAGGAGCCTTCAGTAGTCGGCTGCCAGTTCAGAATTTTAAAGATCGCTGGTGGGTTTCCATTGGCATCAAAATAAACCTCATCACCCACACTGTTGTTGAAATGGACAGCTTTGATGTATTGGAGTAACTTCAGTGAAAGGATAGAAAAGTTTGTAGTTAATATATTCCACATAAACATGAATGTGACAGTGAAAAAGTATGTATACAAAATCCATCGAATGACCCAGTATCCCAGAGAGCTTGGTTAATATGTGTAAACAAAACAAAGAAGATGCTGAGTGAAAACACCTCTATGCTTTAGCTAGTCAAATCACAAAGTTTCAGCTGAAAAAAGGTATTTATAGTTTTTATACTTAAATTTTAATTATATAAAAAATGTGTTAAAAAGGAGACTCATGGGAGCATGGCCTAGCGGGCCAACATGGTGAATGCTTCGTAGGCGTGCTCCCGGCAGGCGCTCCCTTTATCCACCATCATCCTGTCTGCATTTTCAATAAATCCCGCCATCACCATCCCAGGTGCGTCAAAGACAGCCAGGAACGCCCTGGGGCCACGGGGCAGCTGACAGAGGAACTGGGGCAGACTGAAGGCTCCAGGCAGCGTGGTCTTAGCTGTTGCAGCCAGGCTTGGTGCAGCTGCCGCCGGAGTGAGAGCTGTGCTCGGGGACCGGGTGAAGACAGCCTGGTTTCTTAACCCCACGGCTGAGGCCCCCAACCGACTTGCTGCATCCCTGCTGGATCAAGCGCAGTGTGGAGGAGGATCCTGGCTCGAAGTCTGTGTGGCCTGCTGGTATTAAGGGGAGTGGCGCTGCAACACCTGGGGCCTGCTGCAGCTCTGCTATGATTGTCTGCAGGGCGGCGGTGGCTGACTAGTGTGCTGGGAAGTGGACTGGCATGGCTCATGGCGGACTGGCTTGGGGCCTCCATCTTCACCTGTCTGACGTCGGGCCTGAATGAGACTGCCCCCAAAATGTTGATACCTGGAGTTGGGGCCTGCCCGGGTGCGCCCCATTGGCCTGTGGCCGCAGTACGACATTTGACTACTGTCAAAGTGTGTGGTTCCCTGCCTAAGGCCTGGGAGTGTTGCATGTACTATAGGCCCCCCCTACTGTGAGATATACTGGGTCGCGGGATTGAGACACCATCCCTGGATGTAAAAGCAGCAATGTCTATAAAGCGAGCCTTACAATGTCTACTGCGCTGCATGCTGTTTTTTGTCTGGACTCTGATGCATTGTAGGGGTCAAGAGAATCACTGTAGTTTGGACCCCTTGGACGGTGTGACTGTGTTTTCCACTGCACGGGTTGGCTCTTTGATTGATTTGTGGCCTAGAGACTGAGCTGGACTCAATAATTCTTAGCGCAAGACTCCGTTAGGGGGCTGCACTGAGATCAGTCCCCTGGTGGCGGAAGCGGTCAGGCCAGGCCAGGCCCTGGTGCAGCTTGCGGCCGGGGCTTGCTGAGGTTGGTGTGGCTGTTGCGGGGGGATCTAGTTTCAGGATCCCTAGCTGCTCCCGCTTGTTGCAGGTAGTGCTAACTGCTTGTGCCGCCTCTGGGACCTATATTAGGGCGCCTGCCGGGTCGTGCACATTGTAGACTTCAACACAGCCTCCTGGACAGATGGCAGAAATGTAGTTTTGCCATGACTTAAGACAAACATCTTGGTGCAACAGCTAAGCAGAGCACTATAGATCAATTTACCAGCATTAGTGTGGTGGCTGCGGATTCGGTGGGGGTTCCTGGGACTGGCTCCGATAATGCGGTGCTGCTGGTGACCATTACAGAATCCTGAGACATGCTGGACGCCAAAGTAGGAGAAATTGGTTCTGATGTTACCCTGCTGCGACATGACCTCCGAAGGCGGTAGATCGCATAACCGAGGTGGAAACCGGGTGTCGAGCATTCGGTGATGCTCTCCAGCAGAAGGTCACTGTACTGACGGTTGTGACAAAGGAATTGGCAGCGTGAGTGGAAGATGCAGAAGGCGGCACATTCCGTAGCAACCTGCATCATGTGGGCTTCCCCAAGGGGTGTGAGGGCTATGGTACCTGCAGAGTGCCTCTCATCCTGCTTCGTGGTGGAGAGAGCCTATAGAGCATTGGTCAAGAAGCCCCCCCAGGTGCGAGGCCAAGACCAGTAATCACCAAGATTCTCAACTATTTAGATAGAGATAAGACTCTCTAGCATGCCCGGAGACAAGAAAAGATTATGTTTGAATCACACCACATCATGATATTCCCGGACTTTACACCATGGTTCAGTAACAGCGCAAAATTCAATATATGTTGTTATGTCCTGCTCACTTAAGGGTGGTCTTCAATTCCCGAACCCTATTCTTTGACCTCCCTGAGGAGGTGTTTGCAAGGGCAGATGAGTCTGTTTCACTGAAGACCCACACTCTGCCACACATGGGCTCAGACCCATCCCTGAGCGACAGGCGCAATCATCCCAAAAAGTCCACAGTCAAGCATTGTAATCGTTCCCGCTCATCCTGAAATAATAAACACCATGGCAATAAACATTAACAGCCGATTTATAGCATGATAGACGCCATGTATACCTTGATGTATCTAAACTGGAAAATTGGAAGCGTCACCCAACCGGGGAACGTCCTTCTGAGCACCGCGGTGACCCACCAGTAACACTGGTGTGGAGTCTGAATGCTTCTTATCCGTATGTAACGGAAAAAAAAATTCTTGAAGTACAAGATGCTGGTGTATCCAGGTATCTGTTTATTTACTTGTCGATATTTCACATTTCATATCGATTCTGTATCTCAAAATATATCCATAAGGATGAATCCTTCTTAACAAATCTCCCGATGCATTTCGGGCATCGTTGTGCCCTTCGTCAGGGGAAACATCTACAAAATAAGTAAATGAGGCGAGGATGACATGAGGAAAAACACTCGTGAATATAAAGAATAATCACCAAAATGTGCATCCTATGGAAGAGTTGTAATGCGAAGTGCATAAAGACCATGCCGATATCAAGGAAATAACAAGGAAGGCTACAACGAGAATCATGCTCTTATTAAAAAAATGGTGACAAGAAAAATTAAAACAAGGAGCGTGAGAAGAGTTAGGTGACGAAATTCCACGGAACAAAGGTTCACGTGATAAATTGTGCAAATGTGCTCAAATTATGAAATAGGTGATCAACCGCCGTGTGGTTAACCTTGGTCAGTTTTGCTGAAGTGAGGTAGAAGTTAGCCGAACGTTAAATGAAGAGTTACGGGTAAATGAAACCGCGCGGTAAGTGAATGTGACTGACACGATATAAACAAGTGATAAATAACCCAAAAACCAAAGTCTGGGAGGTTCAAACCTCATAGAGTGAAACAAGTACTTACTTATGAACGGGTGCAAAGGACATCGCGTATTCAAGCAGAAGTGTGTGAAACAAAATGAGGAAATGACGTGTATTTTAAAACGGTGAAGTGTGCAGGATAGAAAGAGGACTAAAAGCGAGTCCACCAGAAATGGACGCCATGATGTAGTATGTTCCAATTAACGGTATAAATGATAATGTAGATACAATGAATAGTGAACAATATCAGTAACTGGCAATGCAGGCCATATACCGAACCATAAAAGCAAGGTTCTACTGAATAAGATGCACAGAAATGATTGCACGAAAAAAAGAATACAGCAGGTTTGAAAAGCGTCAAATTAATAAGATGGAGAGTAAAAAAGAAAGATTCTGCTGAGAAAAATGCACAAAAGTAAAGACAAGCAGAAAAAGGGTATAGGGTCTTACGAAGAGAAAATAAGCTGGAAATTAAAGAGAAAATTAAAATTGAAATTAAATTATCATGAAGAGAGAGTACAGTGTTTACATAGAATTGTGAGAAAATAGATATTATAGGTAACACGTGAATTCCATTCGGTCATTGAGACCGTGTGGTTTCATTGAGTTCAGGAATTTAATCCAATGGTTTTCCCGTTGTAAAAGATGTTTGTTATTGTCTCTGCCGGTGATTCTTGTGACAGTTTCCAAGATGAGAAATTGAAGTTGGCTTATATTGTGATGACTGTCCATGAAATGAGCCGCAATAACTGATTTAGAATTCCTAGTGCGAATATTGCTTTTATGTTCATGTATCCTTGTTTTTATCTTTCTTTCGGTCTTACCAACATATACTAAGCCACAAGGGCATTTCAATATGTATATCGCATTAGTTGTGTCACAAGTACCATTGACTTTAAGTTTTATAATGGTGCCTTTCATGGGATGATTGATGGTGGCTCCTTTGATCACATTATTGCAATTGCTGCAATTATAACAAGGTATGGTGCCCTTGAAGTTGATTGCTGTGTTGTCATTTGGCCTTTGAGTGATTATTTCTTTCAAGTTTCTGCCTCTGGTATAAGCAAAAATTGGTATGTCCTTGAAAATTCCGTTGAAATCAGGTTCAAGAGTGAGTATGGGCCAATGTCTCATGATTGATCTTTTGTACTGTCAGCTTGAGGTGGAGAATTTCGACACAACCACGTTTCTTTTTCTTTCTGTTTTCTTGGTGATGTTGAATAGTTCGGAGCGAGCTCTTTTTGCACAACGATCTTTTGCTTTTTCCAGGACATTATCTGGATAGCCTTTCTGTTTAAAACGATCAAGCATGGATTCAATTTGTCCTTGAAGCACAACAGGGTCAGACACAATTCTTTTGACTCGCAAGAGTTGCGAATATGGAAGATGATTCTTCAAGGCATTGTTGTGAAAACTAGAATAATGTAGTGTACTGTTCTTGTCTGTGTCTTTTCTGTATATGTTGGTTTCAAGATGATCGAGAACCTTATTGATGGATACGTCTAGAAAAGTGATGGTTTGAGCATCAATTACATACGTAAATTGGATCCTGTCGTGGATTGAATTCAGAGAGATCAAAGCGTTGCTGAGACTATCATATGAACCTTTCCATATGATGAAAATCTCATCAATGTACCTGAAGAATTTCATGGCATGATTTTTCCAAACATCAGTGTTTAGTAAGTTGTTCTCTTCAAAATAATTCATAAAGATGTTCGCATACGAAGGGCAGCACAATTGCCCATAGAAGTGCCAGTTAATTGTAGGTAGCATTGATCGTTCCACTTGAAATAACTCTGGTAAAGAGTGAATTGTAACAATTCCATGAGAAATAATTGAAAATTAGAATCCAATTCTGAATGAAGTAGTGTATCCTCGATGGCTTCAATGCCCAAGTTGTGTGGGATGGAGGTATAGAGAGAATTGATATCCGCTGTACATAACCATATTTCATCATCGCTGTCAAATTTGATGTCCTGTATTTTGATCAAGAAGTCTGTAGTGTCCCTGATGTATGTTTTCATGTTCATGACAAAGGGTTGCAAGTACCTATCAATCAATTTTCCAACAGGTTCGTGTATGCTTCCCCTAGTCTATACTATAGGTCGAAAAGGGGGGTGTTGTAAATTTTTATGCACCTTGGGGAGCATATATAGGTACGGTATTCGCAGATGTTGTGGTGAAATAAATTTGTGCGTTTTTTCATTAATGACTCCCTCGTCTAGTGCTTTCTTGAGTAACTCTTTGAGTAGATTGGCAAACTGTTCAGTAGGATCATATTCCAGAACACTGTAGATTTCAGTGTCTGAAACATGTCTTAGTACCTGATCATTATAGAAAGCAGTGTCCATTATCACCAGGGCTCCGCCCTTATCAGCGTTTTGATAAGTGACCTCAGGATTGTCTGCCAGACGTTTAAGTACGTTGAGCTCTTTTTGTGTGAGATTGCGATGTTTCAATTGTCGTTTGAAATTGAATTTCTGTATGTCAGATTTAACCAAGTTCTCAAAAGTGTCCAAATTCTTGTGGCTTACTAGAGCCATATAGGTGCTGCTACTATGTAAACCCTTCAGTTGGTCAGGTTTATCCATGGTTTGTTCTGTCAAAATGTTGTCAAAAAAATGTCGGAGACGTAGATTGCGGATCAATTTAAACAGACTGATTTCCAGTTCCAAACAGTTGGTGTGGCTGGTGGGTACAAAAGAAGTACCTCTTTGAAGAGTCTTAATTTCCAAGCTGTTCAATTGCGTTGATGAAATGTTGATAACTAGGTTGGAGTCTTCTTCCCCTTGAGGCGTTTGCCGGTGGTCGGCACATTCCGTGTCTCTTTCTCTCCTTCTTTTTCCTTTGCCCCTCCTGGGTCGTCCTTCTCGGCGGTGTTTTCCTCTAAAGAAGGAACCTTGGAAATTTGTACAACGTCTGAACTGCTAGTGGATGGTTGATTCACATTGGGTACTGGTCTGCGTCTGGTTTCACTCTCTGATGACGATGTATCAGTTTCACTCTGTTGACTGTACGGTTTGTTTTGTCTGCGTCTAGAGTAGACTTCTGCCCATGAATAGACCTCCCCCAATTTGTAGTCTATAGTGTCGCGTTTATATTTGCGTATTTTTCTTCCTTTGATCTCCTGACTATATCTTTCTAGTTGAACATTGATGTCCTCTAGAGTCTTGGTTAAATCTTCTGATGTCATTAAATTGGTCAATTCCTCTCGAGTGTTGGTAATCTCTTTGGTCAAATCGTCCAGAATTCTAGATAATTCCTCGATGATGAGCAGTATGAGGTCAAGCGAGCATTTATTTAAAATGGCGTACCATTTCTCCACAAATCTTGGGCTGTTCTTACATAGTAAAGGTTTCAGGGGGATGCGCAGGCCCCTCGGGATTCTTTGTGCGTGATGGTACTTAATTAATGTGCTTGCGTGCAAGCGTTGATTAATCTCTCTCTTCGTGAGATAAAGAAGTTGTCTGATGCTACTCTCCTTGTTACGAGAAATAGATGAAGGAGTGGTGTCCTCATGTATCAGTGCATACATTTTATCGGCATCCTCATCCGCAAATGCAAAAGTGTCAGCTTTGAGTTCTGTGAGGTTCGATATCTCATCGTAAGCCATGATGCGATGAAAGGTGTGGGCGTGCTGTGTTCCAAGATCAGAAAATAGTTAATGAAAAAAGTTTGTTAGTCGAACACACACAGCAGATCCAAGTGGAACAATGAACTAGTCTGTAGCGTGCTTCAGAAGTGACACTCACTGATCAAGGAGTGTGATAACAATGAAAATTGGAAGCGTCACCCAACTGGGGAACGTCCTTCTGAGCACCGCGGTGACCCACCAGTAACACCCTTGTGGAGTCTGAATGCTTCTTATCCGTCTGTAACGAAAAAAATTTTTTTTACAACACCCCCCTTTTTGACCTATAGTATCAACTAGGGGAAGCATACACGAACCTGTTGGAAAATTGATTGATAGGTACGTGCAACCATTTGTCATGAACATGAAAACATACATCAGGGACACTACAGACTTCTTGATCAAAATACAGGACATCAAATCTGACAGCGATGATGAAATATGGTTATGTACAGCGGATATCGATTCTCTCTATACCTCCATCCCACACAACTTGGGCATTGAAGCCATCGAGGATACACTACTTCATTCGGATTTGGATTCTAATTTTCTATTATTTCTCATGGAATTGTTACAATTCACTCTTTACCAGAGTTATTTCAAGTGGAATGATCAATGCTACCTACAATTAACTGGCACTTCTATGGGCAATTGTGCTGCCCCTTCGTATGCGAACATCTTTATGAATTATTTTGAAGAGGACAACTTACTAAACACTGATGTTTGGAAAAATCATTCCATGAAATTCTTCAGGTACATTGATGAGATTTTCATCATATGGAAAGGTTCATATGATAGTCTCAGCAACGCTTTGATCTCTCTGAATTCAATCCACGACAGGATCCAATTTACGTATGTAATTGATGCTCAAACCATCACTTTTCTAGACGTATCCATCAATAAGGTTCTCGATCATCTTGAAACCAACATATACAGAAAAGACACAGACAAGAACAGTACACTACATTATTCGAGTTTTTACAACAATGCCTTGAAGAATCATCTTCCATATTCGCAACTCTTGCGAGTCAAAAGAATTGTGTCTGACCCTGTTGTGCTTCAAGGACAAATTGAATCCATGCTTGATCGTTTTAAACAGAGAGGCTATCCAGATAATGTCCTGGAAAAAGTAAAAGATTGTTGTGCAAAAAGAGCTTGCTCCGAACTATTCAACATCACCAAGAAAACAGAAAGCAAAAGAAACGTGGTTGTGTCGAAATTCTCCACCTCAAGCCGACAGTACAAAAGATCAATCATGAGACATTGGCCCATACTCACTCTTGAACCTGATTTCAACGGAATTTTCAAGGACATACCAATTTTTGCTTATACCAGAGGCAGAAACTTGAAAGAAATAATCACTCAAAGGCCAAATGACAACACGACAATCAACTTCAAGGGCACCATACCCTGTTATAACTGCAGCAATTGCAATAATGTGATCAAAGGAGCTACCATCAATCATCCCATGAAAGGCACCAATATAAAACTTAAAGTCAATGGTACTTGTCACACAACTAATGTGATATACATGTTGAAATGCCCTTGTGGCTTAGTATATGTTGGTAAGACCAAAAGAAAGATAAAAACAAGGATAAATGAACATAAAGGCAATATTCGCACTAGGAATTCTAAATCAGTTATTGCGGCTCATTTCATGGACAGTCATCACAATATAAGCCAACTTCAATTTCTCATCTTGGAAACTGTCAAAAGAATCACCGGCAGAGACAATAACAAATATCTTTTACAACGGGAAAACCATTGGATTAAATTCCTGAACTCAATGAAACCACACGGTCTCAATGACCGCATGGAATTCACGTGTTACCTATAATATCTATTTTCTCACAATTGTATGTAAACACTGTACTCTTCCTTCGTGATAATTTAATTTCAATTTCAATTTTCTCTTTATTTCCAGCGGATTTGCTCTTCGTAAGACCCTATACCCTTTTTCTGCTTGTCTTTACTTTTGTGCATTTTTCTCAGCAGAATCTTTCTTTTTTACTCTCCATCTTATTAATTTTACGCTTTTCAAACCTGCTGTATTCTTTTTTCGTGCAATCATTTCTGTGCATCTTATTCAGTAGAACCTTGCTCTGTCATTTATTCTTTAAGCTTTCTTTTATGGTTCGGTATATGGCCTGCATTGCCAGTTACTGATATTGTTAACTATTCATTGTATCTACATTATCCTTTATACCGTTAATTGGAACATACTACATCATGGCGTCCATTTCTGGTGGACATGCTTTTAGTCCTCTTTGTTTGTTATTGTCTCTGCCAGTGATTCTTGTGACAGTTTCCAAGATGAGAAATTGAAGTTGGCTTATATTGTGATGACTGTCCATGAAATGAGCCGCAATAACTGATTTAGAATTCCTAGTGCGAATATTGCTTTTATGTTCATTTATCCTTGTTTTTATCTTTCTTTTGGTCTTACCAACATATACTAAGCCACAAGGGCATTTCAACATGTATATCACATTAGTTGTATGACAAGTACCATTGACTTTAAGTTTTATATTGGTGCCTTTCATGGGATGATTGATGGTAGCTCCTTTGATCACATTATTGCAATTGCTGCAATTATAACAGGGTATGGTGCCCTTGAAGTTGATTGTCGTGTTGTCATTTGGCCTTTGAGTGATTATTTCTTTCAAGTTTCTGCCTCTGGTATAAGCAAAAATTGGTATGTCCTTGAAAATTTCGTTGAAATCAGGTTCAAGAGTGAGTATGGGCCAATGTCTCATGATTGATCTTTTGTACTGTCGGCTTGAGGTGGAGAATTTCGACACGACCACGTTTCTTTTGCTTTCTGTTTTCTTGGTGATTTTGAATAGTTCGGAGCAAGCTCTTTTTGCACAACGATCTTTTACTTTTTCCAGGACATTATCTGGATAGCCTCTCTGTTTAAAACGATCAAGCATGGATTCAATTTGTCCTTGAAGCACAACAGGGTCAGACACAATTCTTTTGACTCGCAAGAGTTGCGAATATGGAAGATGATTCTTCAAGGCATTGTTGTGAAAACTCGAATAATGTAGTGTACTGTTCTTGTCTGTGTCTTTTCTGTATATGTTGGTCTCAAGATGATCGAGAACCTTATTGATGGATACGTCTAGAAAAGTGATGGTTTGAGCATCAATTACATACATAAATTGGATCCTGTCGTGGATTGAATTCAGAGAGATCAAAGCGTTGCTGAGACTATCATATGAACCTTTCCATATGATGAAAATGTCATCAATGTACCTGAAGAATTTCATGGCATGATTTTTCCAAACATCAGTGTTTAGTAAGTTGTTCTCTTCAAAATAATTCATAAAGATGTTCGCATACGAAGGGGCAGCTCAATTGCCCATAGAAGTGCCAGTTAATTGTAGGTAGCATTGATCATTCCACTTGAAATAACTCTGGTAAAGAGTGAATTGTAACAATTCCATGAGAAATAATAGAAAATTAGAATCCAATTCCGAATGAAGTAGTGTATCCTCGATGGCTTCAATACCCAAGTTGTGTGGGATGGAGGTATAGAGAGAATCGATATCCGCTGTACATAACCATATTTCATCATCGCTGTCAGATTTGATGTCCTGTATTTTGATCAAGAAGTCTGTAGTGTCCCTGATGTATGTTTTCATGTTCATGACAAATGGTTGCACGTACCTATCAATCAATTTTCCAACAGGTTCGTGTATGCTTCCCCTAGTCGATACTATAGGTCGAAAAGGGGGGTGTTGTAATTATTTTTTTTTTCATTACATACGGATAAGAAGCATTCAGACTACACACCAGTGTTACTGGTGGGTCACCGCTGTGCTCAGAAGGACGTTCCCCAGTTGGGTGACGCTTCCAATTTTCATTGTTATCACACTCCTTGATCAGTGAGTGCCACTTCTGAAGTACGCTACAGACTAGTTCATTGTTCCACTTGGATCTGCTGTGCGTGTTCGACTAACAAACTTTTTTCAGTATCTAAACTGTGCCAATACTTTCACTACGCCTAAGTGGCAGATCCCTTGCATATTCATGTAATGTGGGCAATGGTCATTAGACTGCACCTCTAGAGTAACGTGGTTTAAGTTTCTCTAGTGAGAACATTTAGTTGGGAAAGGGATCTGGGGCTTCATTGGTGACTCCCTCCCCCCGGCCACTGTTGGGGTCCTGGAACGGCTTCTTCCACGACAGATACTTCTTGTTCATTGATGGGGCAATTCCGTGTTCTTGCATGGAATGTACGAGGAGTTCTTGATAAGATTAAGTGCAGAGCTGTGTTGAAGCAAGCCAAAAGACTAGGGGCTGACATTCTCCTTCCACAGGAAATTCATCTTTTGGGGTCCAAAGTTCCCTGCTTGGCTTGATATGGGTATACACAAATATTTTGTTTGGGATTCACAAGAGGATCATGGGGTATATGCATCCTAATCCATCATAGGGTTCCATTCAAGTCCAACAGAGTGTGGGTTGATGCTTACTTCAGGTACATGATAGTGATTGGTACATTGTACAGGGAATTGCTCACACTAGGTTGTATATATGCACCCCCCCACTGGGACAGAATTTTGTAGACTGTGTCATTGGTCTTTGGGGAGAGTTGCCAGGAGGTCTCTCTCTGATGGGCGGGGACTGGAATGATGTTCTCCACCCAGAGATTGATAGATGGAGTGCAAGGGGAGGTGGGGAAGAGCCACAGGGGTCCAGGCTGCTTTCCCTGGTGTCCGTGCTGGGTTAGATTGATGCCTGGAGGGCATATCAACCGGCTGAACCTGGATATATATACTGTACAATGGTCCATGGTTCATTTTCTAGGTGGGACTATCTACTAGTTCCTACTGAATACATACCCAGAGTATCAGGCTTAGATATAGTGCTGAGAGGGTTGTCCAATCATTCCCCAGTAGCCCTTGAGCTCCATGTGGGCCCAAAGCACCCTCCATTCAGCTGGTGTATGTTGCCCTGGCACTTGCAGAACCTGTTGTAAAAGGCGCTCCTTTACCGGTCTATTATGGAATATTTTTCCAATAATACAGACACAGCGCCCTCCAAGATAATACTATGGGAGACCCTTAATCCAACACTTTGAGGAGTTGATATTAGTTTTCGCACGGGCAAACGTAAGCGTAGAACATGTGAGCTGGTGGATCTTGAGGCACAGATGTGTATTCTGGAAGAGAACAGCTGCGGAAGTGGAGGCGATGAAGCGCTACGTAATTGAGCCGACCCAACAGATATATCAGCAGCTGCTCCTTGAATATTTGAATTTTTTAAGGCTCTGCCCCCAAGATCACTGTCAGATGCCACTCACACGCAACTAGATGAGATGATTACTGCCGAGGAATTGTCTGCGGCCCTGGCAGAACTGCGAACTGGGTGGGCCCCGCGGCCTAATGGCTTTCCTAAATCCTATATGCGGCACCTAGGGAATCATCTATTGGGGTGATCCATGTGGTGAAATAGTCCTTTTTCTTAAACCTGGGCACCCACCTGAAGACCACGCATCTTACCGTCCAATTTCTCTCCTCAACTTTGAGGTGAAACTTTTAGCTAAAACATTGGCCAACAGATTAATGAGATATATGCCTGATTTAGTTCATACTGATCAGGCAGGATTTATGCCACAGAGGGCCACACACTGTTATATTTGATGACTTCATAACGCTCTCGCTATGGTGGACCATTTGGAGAGACCAGCTGCTGCGCTGCTCGCCAACATAGATAACGTTTTTGATTCGGTTAGCTGGGAGTACCTGTTTGCTCTTCTTCGGAGCATCAATCTGTGCCTATGGTTTCTTTCTTATATACATCTTCTCTACACTGATTTAACAGCCTCTGTCCGGGTCGCAGGAGCAGTTTCGGATCCTTTTAAGATCGATAGGGGCACTAGACAGAGGTGCCCATTGCCCCACCTACTATTTGCTCTGGCCGTGGAGCCGCTGGCTGCCTGGGTGAGGGATGATGTCCAGGTGTAGGGCTGTGAGTGGTCCATGGAGCTGTCTGACAGGATAGCTTTATATGCAGGCGATGTTCTGTTCTTCATTACGTACCAGAGCGCTTCTGCCCTCGCTTCCTGCAGATCATGCAGATCTTTGGCGAGACCTCCGAGCTCTGCACTAATATCGAGAAATCAGTAGTGTTCCTGTTGGGTGGGGTCACTGATGTTATGGAGTGGACATCAGGGTTAACTTTGGCTACAACTGGGTTTAAGTATTTAGGGGTGTTTATCTCTCCAGATCCCACTGTATAATGGTCCTGCAATATGGCTCCAATGCTATTGTGCATTAAAGAGGAGGTGAAGGTCTAGTCCCCGCTGCCATTATCTCTGCTGGGCAGATCAACAAGCTTTAAGATGGTCTCTTTACCCCATATGTTATAGCAACTACAGAATTACCCCCTCACTATTCCCCCCGACTGATTCCGATAGATAAATGAAGTTTTAACTCAGTTCCTTGGGGGGATGGTGCGAGGTGCATTGCGCTTCAGACATGCTTCCAGTCCACATATTGTGGAGGCATCACCATGGCCGATGTGCAATCCTACTACGAAGCCTCCCACTTATTGATCATTAGTGATTGGTGGTAAGGTGTGCAAGATGATCCTGCGTTCACGACTGAGAGATGGGTGACACTTCTTTGCTGGACTTCCTATACAGTGAGAGGGGGATGGGTCCCTTACCCAGGTCATCATACTTACATGAAGATGGTCCCTCCATCGGATGGAGTGGTGGGGAAGACTGACTCTGGGAACACCCTTGTGGGAGGGCAGCTTTCTTCGACAGATGGGCTTATTGAGTGGTTTCCAGAAGAGGGAAGACATAGGGATATCCACATTGGGAGATGTTATACGGAGCACAGTATGAAAATAATTTCAGGAACTGCAGAGTGATTACCAGTTACACCGTAGTCAGTTCTACAAATAACTGCAGATACGTCATGGCATATCCCCATACCTGCAAGACCTACAAGAGTCGCCAGAGTTTAACCCATTAGAGGGCAAACTGTTAATGGGAGACTTGGGCACTCATAAGATAACACAAATTTATCGATCACTGATCACAAACAGTACCATCACAATGTCTGCCCTTAGGGCAGCATGGCAAGGGGATATAGCCACAGTTGATGAGGAGGACTTGACAGGGGCCCTGGTGGCCCCCAGTGGGGCAGCAATTTCATCCCGTCTTCACCTGATGCAGTTAAAATATCTAGACAGACCATATTATATTAGACACCGTCTAAGGTGCATGGATGTCATCGGCTCCTCCTTGTGTCCTCGGTGTGGGGTACAGGGGGCACCTTCCTTCACATGGTGTGGAGTTGTGTGGATTTGACGTGCTTCTGGCGGAGGGTGACATCATGTCTTGGGGAGGTCCTATACTGGGAAGTCCCACTAGACCCTACATTAATTCTGCTTCATAGCACAGAGAGAATAGGAGGCAATTGGTATAAAAAACATTTATTTTCCTGGGACTCATGCTAGCGAACAGAGATATATTCAGACTGTGGAAGGATGACACATTGCCAGCAGTAGGAGGGATGGATCACTGTATGGGGTTGGAGGTTGCAGTATTCCAGGCTAGAGGATGCCCACAAAAACACTTAACAGTCTGGCAGTGCTGGGCTGATTATAGAGGTATAGCCCTGGCCCCTGTTCACATTGCAGAGTCCCAATTGGAAGCTGAAATACATTATGGTGCCAAGACATGAGAAACTGACATGGGGTTCTATGGTGTATTTGAGTGACGGTTCTATTGCCGAAATGTGGGGTTTCGGGGGCTGGTTGGGGATGAACTGTGCAAGTTTTAGTGCGATGGTTGCCCCTGGGAATTTACTCTATCGCTTCTCATTTCTTTATGCAGGCCGTAATGGTCCGGATCTATTGCTAAAACCAAATAAAATTTGTTGTGAAAAAGAAAAGAAGAATCATTTATTTTGGTGTGCATTTCTTCACACAGGTTGTTTATTTGGGGATAGTTTGGGCCGGTTTGTATAATGAATTAAAGTGTAATTATGGTGGTTGCTGTTATTAAATTTTACAAAAATGGTATACTTCTTTGGGGGTGTTACTTTTTTGACTAGTGTTTAAATTACTAAATATTTTTACAAATTCTATTTAACATTTTATAGAAAATTGTATTGTATATATTTATAAAAAGTCATATTTTTTATATGATCGGGTTCATTAATTGTGGGCTGCGTAGTTTTGTTTTTATGTTTTATGTTCAGGTTATGTGGTTTACTGGGGAGTTGGGGGGGAAATGTTTTAATTGTTGGTTTTAATGCTCTCTTTAACACATTTATCTTTTTGTTTTTAAATATTTTGTCTCTGGTTTCAAAGTTGATTAAACTATTACAAAAATGATACATTTCTTAAGGCTATTTAAATTTAAACATTTGAATTTTTTTTTAAACTAACAATGATTTATTTGTTGAAATAATTAAAAAGGTTTATAGTGTGGTTTGTGGTTAAATTATTTTACTATGAAATATATTTAGACTATTTGATTTAAAATGAAAGTGTATTATATGTGAAAAATAAATATCGATATGTTTTTTATGACATTTCACCCCCCAAAAATGTAAACACCTTTTCCATTATTTGCTGGACTGGATTTAGAACAGTGAATATCATTTTATGCATTATTAACAATGTCTGTTAGACTGGAATTACAATACGTAATCTCATCCCCTTTATTTTATTTACTGTTTGTTTGACTGGAGTTAGAATACTAAATCTCAAAACTCTCATATGTGCAATTTACCTAATTTCACTTGAAATGCAGCTGAAAGAGTAAAGCTCAAAGCTCTCTTCATTTATGCAAAATCCCCAAAGTTTGTAGGAGTGGAGCTAGAATAGTAAATCTAACCCCTTTAATTAAGCACTTTAACCAATTTTTGTTGGGCTGGTGTTAGAATAGTACATCACACTTTTATGTATGCACTTTCCCCACTTTTAATATGTTTGGAGTTAGGAGAGCAAATCAGGGTGGCGTGCCTGACAATATGGCTGACTGCCGAGCTCTCGCCCAGCCAAGAGACTTTCTCCCTTGCATCCTGCATAATCCTGCCCAAAGTGACGCAATTCATGATAACATAGCCACAGCAGATACCAGCCGAGCTGATCCTGGCCCCAGTTCCCGGACAACTGAGGCGAATCCAGGATATTCTCTGACTGCAGCTTGGTTGGGCCTGCGGATTCCTGGTGGCCCTGAAGGTGGAGACAGGATGGAGCCTGCTTAGGGCTGGAGATGGAAGTTTAGACCGTTCCTGTGTGCCCCAGTTGTATAACGATTCTACTCACACTCATTGGGACCGCACAGGTCAATTTTGACCCTTGAATATGATATACTGGAATGGAATGGAATGGGGTATTTATAAAGCGCTAAACTGCCACTCCGAAAAGAGCATCCTGGCGCTCTTAACATTAATCATTTAATAATACACCCCCTTTCTCTCAAGGGACTAAGTGTCAGCAAAGAGTTAAATTTCCACCAAAAGAAAGGGGTTTGTCCCCCTTAACCAATAGGAAGCCTCGCCCCTCCTTCAGCATGCGCTGCATGCCAACCGATGCAGAAGCGAGGCTTACTAAAACACTCACCATGACCGGAGATAGGGCTTCGCCGGGATCCCGGTAGAGACGACCCTCAGGTAATTAGGCAGGCGACTGACCGTGATGAAGTGAGTACCATAGGAGCAACCTCTTGGCCCACTACCTGTACTTACAAAATGTACAGCAACTAATACCCTTGTTTCTCTTACATTTCCTTGCTTACATTAATAGAGTGTGACAACAGGCACCACCTCCAGCCGGGATCTATGTTACAAAAAATCTTCGTAACTTAAGTAGGTGGTACCAAAATCTCTCACACTTATGATTGACGTACATACTGAGAACCCTTAGTGGTTTGATTACTTGTCAGCCTTGTTTTTCGTGCCTGAAAGTTCGGTACATTGTTGTGTGCTAATTTGGTAAAAACAAACGGGCTATTTGGTCACCCTTCAGCACATCTGGTGTGCTCATATCTTCTATATGAACATTTGACCTGTGTCCCCTGTAAAATTCAGGGTAATTAAAAACAAGTAAGGACGTCATACATTTCAGACGTTCCTTACACGCAACTACATAGACTGCATGTCAGACAATGCGATCATAACACTCATGACCACATTAGTTTGTAGACGAACAGCACTGAGCTGGGCGTGCATGCATTGATGTTTGGTTATCACCACCGTTTGCCCATGGATGCTGCTAACCACCATGTGTCTCCTTTTCTCTTGCAGAAAATATTTTAAACTGACGGTGAATTTCGTAAGTTACGCACCCACTGCACCTACAAACACCTTAGAGTGTGTGCATAGATAACACTAGCTCTGGGCAAAACCACCCTGAGTCACTGGTCCTGAAGAAAGCCAATGAAATTGGAATATATTGGCTGAAACATGTAGACGATTTCACTCTGACCATTTTCACTATTTCAGGGATGTGCAAGATCATTTCTCCTCACTCACGTCTAATAATTCTTTTGAACCCTACCCCAGGAACTGCATAATAAAGAATATGGTATCCTGGAGGGAGGTTTAAAATTTTCACTTTCACGTTATTCACTTCCTCATCCTCACTTCAAATCAAACCTGCTCCGCTGTAATCAAGCATCAAAGCACACCTAGGAGGCACTCATCCCCCTGGGTGGGAGCCCAATTATTAAGCATGTCACCAGCTAGGTTGGTGGGTGAGGGTTCTTTTATAAACCTAATTGGTCTTCTGTAAGGGAGACTTCTTTGATGACCATAATTCTATGGTCTATCCAAGTTAAACCTGAGCTTGTTCTGATTGTGTATTGATTAAGCCCTTTGGGAGACGAACGAGCCCCTCCATTGCCTCCTCTCTGTCTTTCTTGTTACACACCTTTCACCCAACATTGACAGATGTAATGTCGGCTACAACTGGCATAGGTACGTTCTGGGTGGGCGATTTTAATTCAGTGGTAAATGGGGATTTGGATCTTCCCCCCCACCTCCCGACAGGGCATTAAACCTAGGATGACAACCAGATTGGTCGAAGTTCTGTCTCAACTGGAGTTCAGCGACATCTGGAGGGACACTCACCCGGGGCACCGGGAATATACCTGTCACTCTGCCACACATGGTACCTTTAGCAGGTTGGATCGAATATTAGTAACGCAATAGACTAGGGTAGAGGAGGTAGTACATCTGACACAATATTTATCTGACTGTGCACATGTTGATTCCAATGAAGGGGAAGCCCCCGATCCCCCTACTGATGGAGACTCCCTTCTAAGATACTGCAGGACCAGTGGGTAGGGAAACAATAGCGGAGTTCCTGTCAGGGTATATTGACAGAAATTGGATGACCACCCAGAGTTGCGTGACAGAATGGGAGGCACTGAAAGTGGTGCTACGGGGTAGATGTGTGAGTCTTTCCTGTGGAGTGCAAAGCACACTACAGACAGAACTCCTGCATAAGGAGGAAGCCTTGGCAATACAAAAGATACCTCTCCAACCAAAGATCAAATGAGATTCATTTACACTCAGAAGTTACTTTTATTAACTCCGAGATTAATCAATTATTTTTCTTTCTCTTATTTTTTGGAGTTTTTCCCCTTTTTTTTAACGATTAAAACATATACCTCAATTTCATTTGTGATATTTACAAAAAACAGTGTAAACAAACATTAAAACATGTACATAATACACAAACGGATGATACAGTGTTAAAAAAAAGTTGGAACAAAAGGCGAATCAACAGTACACTAGACAATTAATACAGTATTGAAACTGCTACAATTAATACAAAAGCAAATCAACAATGCTTGTCTGTCCTACTGTGCTTTTGCAGGTGTCGGGACCTATGCCTTCAAGTCCTCGGTACTGTGTATCTCTAAGGTCCTAAAGAGGTCAGGGTATAGATGTAAAACTCTCAGGCTGCGCCAAATTAATCAGGCCCAGTCGATACATTATTTAAAATAATGCTTCCGTGTGGTTACTCTTGGCCTCAAGGGGAAAATGCCAATGCGTTTCAACCTTCATAAATGGACCCACAGCTAGTTTGATTGAAGGTCGTCATCAGGGCGGGACGAAAAGGTGTAGGACAATACGAATTACCTAATGCAAAGAAATTGTTTTTTTTTTAGCATAGTTTCTCTTAATTAAAAGTACACTGTGTTTTGCTCTTATTTTTAAGATTCTTTTTACATACCGGGTGGTGATATCTTTCTGAACCCTCAATAACAGGGATCTGGTGGTGTCGTACGGCACCCTCGTCACTTAGATGTCTCTCTTAGTTTTCTTAGCGCCTAGAGTGTCATACTGTCTGTAGTTAACGCAGGGGGAGGGGTAAAAAAAAGTAATGTTTTAGAGGGGAGCTCTTGAGTTAAACAATAATGATAGTCATTCACTTCTGCAGGGGGTGATGTCTTTGTAGGATCAGTGTCTTACAGTAGATGGACAGGCAGACTGGTGTAGTGTCTAAAGCAGCTAGCGTTATTTAATCACCTTTTGTGGCCAGGAGGACGACGGCAGGCAAACTAATTTATTGTGGGTGGCAATTTGCGTTGTGGGGATGGTGCCAGGCATGCTGACGTAGTCAAGATGTGCTCAGTTACTAGACTCGGCATGCTAAAAAATGTGACCTCCCCGTGAGTGTGATACGAGAGGCTCAATAGTGCGCATGCCAGCGTGACAGGATGTCTCATTTTGCGCCGTCTTTTACCTTCAAGCTGGTCGCGTTCTGGTCTCTTACGAGGTCCATGCTTCAATCAAGGGCTCCGGTCTTGAACCTGATCAGTTCTTCCGACATGTGTTTGCCAGCGGGAGCGTTTTTATGTCCAAGGTACTTCCGCGTCCTAGCATCCAGTGCGGCTCAACGTCTTGACGTGCTTCTGTTATTCTCGTCGTGGCCTGACCTCGCCTGACTTCCTGTTGTCTAAAGACCGCTTCCTTTGTAGTCATAGGAACCCGTATCATGCTGCTCAATTTATTTCATTTCCCTTCCGCATTTGCAGGCGCTGTGCTCCTGCTTCCTGTAAAAAATTGGCTGCAAATGCTGCAAACGTTTTGCTGAAGAATTGTGCCCCATATTCAGCTGTTTTATGTGGGATTACAGGATTTCAACATCCTACTATTGTACACAGTGCAGAATCTCATTCATTTAATTGAGACCATTTTCCGTAGTTCCCAGGTACATGATAGTTTTGGCTTCAATCTGGCTAGTAAATTATCGATATTGCCGCCTATAACGTGTTTCAGGACTGTCCACTTGATGTCGTTTGGGCCATGGCCTTTATCGATGCAGTGTTGGATCATGGGTGCATTTATTACTTGACATTTTATTCATGACCGGTGTTGGGTTATTCTTTTCTTCACAGGCTGTGTAGATTTACCTATGTAGGCCTTGAGGCAAGGGCAGAGGACACAGTATATGACGTTATGTGTATTACAGTTTGTAAATTCTTCGTGATTCACATTTTTGTTCCCATAAGCGAATTGCATGCCTTCAATAGTACTTGCACATGATGCGCAATTGCCGCAGCGCCGATGTCCTTTGATGGGAGGCAATGCAAGCATTGTTCGTATTGATGGTATTGGTGTCTTCACTGACGTCTTTGCCCGTACCAGTTTGCCTTTGATGCTTTTATTTTTCTTCAGCGCGAATACTGGTGTATCCTTAAATACTTCCAATCCCTTCACTGTATGCCAGTTTCCTTTAACAATTTTCTTCACTTCATTTGTGATCCCTGAGAAGGTAGTGACACAGACCAATGGCATTACTTTTGACTTTTCTTTGGGGGTCAATAGAGTATCCCTCGGTGTGTACCACGCTCTTTTCATTGCACGCTTTAGCAGTTTTCTAGGGTACTTTCTTTCGACCAGTTTATTCAGGAGGAGTTTGGCGTTGTTGAAATAATCTTCCTTTTTGGTGCAATTGCGCCTAATTCTTAAGAACTGGCTATACGGAAGGTTTTCACGCAAATTCCGTTGATGAAAGCTAGAAAAGTGCAAGAACGTGTTCCTGTCCGTTTGTTTTGGTAGAGAGTGGTATATATGACTCCGTCCTCGTGCTTCACCAAAAGATCTCATTTCTGCTGGAGTTGAGCGAGAACTGGATGTCTGGGTTCCTCTGGTTAAGCAAGATTTGGAATTCTGTAAGTTGTTCCAATGTGCCCCGCCATAACATGAACACATCGTCTATATATCGACGCCAGATCTTTATGTGCCCATCATGTGGGTTGTTATTGTATACCCAACGTTCCTCAAATAAGGCCATGAACATCACTGCCATCTCCGGGGCGAATGGACAACCCATTGCGGTTCCCTTCGTTTGTAGGAATTGTTGATCGTTAAACTTGAAGAAATTGTATTTAAGACATAACTCAGCCAGCTCTACCAAATAGAAAGTTGGTACATTGTGTGGCCGGGTACGTTTTTCCAGGAAGAGCCTTGGCATCCTTATGGAGGGGGCCAGGTGGGGAGGAGCGAGGACAGGAAACTGAAACTGAGCTATTGAGGCACCTGACGGAAACTAGGGACAGGCTAGGGCATTACACATTGAAATCGTATCACAACTGCTTCATCGGGTCTGAGATGGATCAGGAAGACTCTTGGCCTGGATCCATCGCCACGAGCTGCCCCGTGCCCCTTTCCTCCACCTTACAGATCCCTGGGGAGGTGAGGCGCGAACCTAGAGTGACATACTGGAGGTGTTTCAGGAGCACTTGGAGCGGGTGTACACCAGCCCAGGAGACCTGGCCCGTTAATGACTCGCAAAATATTTGACAGGGATACAAATACAAAAGCTTGGTGAAGTGGCAGAACAAGAACTGGACTCTGAACTCACACTAGAACAGGTCCGGGCAGCCATAAAGTCTCCTCCAACAGGGAAAATGCTGGGAAATTATGGCTTCACAGCTGAATTTTACCAGGCCTCTAGTACAGTGGTGGCACCCCACTGAGGTTTATGTAGAAGCACTAGCTAATAAAGTACTCCCGACATCAATGTGTGAAGGTATCATTGCAATGCTCTTGCAACACGGTGCTGTGGCATCTGACCTGTCATCCTATCATCCAATCACAATGATAAATATAGACATGAAGATCCTGTGTAAAGTTTTCGTATTGCAATTGGGACCGGAAATTGTCAGGTTGGTCCATCCATTCATACCCTGGTGGAGCACTACCATGAATATTCAGTGGTTAATGCATGTCATGAGGACAGGGAGGGAGAATTCTCCTTGGTATCCAAAGATATTGCCGAGGCATTTGACATGGTGAACTAGAGGTACCTCGTGGCAGTCCTGGAGGCAATGGGGTTTGGCCCTTGATTTAGAAACTGGATGAGTTTGCTATACTTGGAACCCATGGCCAGGGTCAGGTTGGGTAGACTTTGTTCTGCCCCTCTGAACATCAGGAGGGGCACACGACAGGGGTGCCCATTGTCATACCTGTTGTTTGTGATGGTGCTGGAACCTCTGGCCCTGATTTTTCTAAGGGACCTGGGGAGGTGGGTAATCTAAGTGGGAGGGGTGCATCATCTAATCTTGCTCTATGCGAATGGCACACTTTTCTACCTGACGGCTCTGAGGGAATCGCTGCCATTGCTTTTACAGCATTTAGATGCCTTTGGGGACATTTCCTTGCATATTAATATGAATAAGCCTCTGATATTCCCTCTGGGCTGGCTGGTGACACAGGACTCCACCACACAGCCGGATATGCCATTTCTTTGGGAAACTGATCACTTCCGCTATTTAGAAATAATGGTGGCCCACCTGGTCCAGAAGCAGAACCACTACAATATTGATCGTGTGACAGAGGGCCTAACTAAGTTGGTGCAATTCTGGAACATGCTCCCCCTATCCCATTTGAGATGTGAGAAACACAGAAACAAAGTTTGCTCTTTTTAGCCAACAATAGAAGAGATGCACCTTTAGTGCAAATGGCAGGTGGTGCGGGCGGTGGAACCTTTGATGCATTGGAGGAGAAGTCATCAAAGTCGATGAAAGTATCCGAACGCTGTCCTGTCTATCTTGGGCAGCTCTGCAGGCTGGTTCAAATTAGAAGAATACTCGATCTGTGGCCCATTTGACGTAGATCTTGTTCATTTCTGGGTTTCAAATTGAACTCTGTGTTTCTGTACTTGCAGCCTGCAGAGTAGTCGTTTTTGAAACAGGTAGAAGACATTCTTCATTTTCGTTCATTGTTGTCTTACTTTCAAGAGAGCAGGCTTCATTTGCTATTAAAGCTTCCATCTGAACTTCCTGAACGGCAGCAAGAGGAGATTGGTAGATACCCAGGATTACATGCGGCCTACTGTTGAGAATTGGCCACATAGTGTGGTTTGATCAGATCAATAGAGACAAACCTTTTGTCTCTGCGTCCCGCAAGGGGCGGAATAAGTACAGTTTGCGTACCTTCAACAGCCTGGAAAGGAACAGGCACTCAGTAGGATGGCCCAAACTAGCTTTTGTCCACAATCTTTTCTCAGACCAGATCCCTGATTGGCGGTACAACCTTCACTTCTCCAGTAGTTGTGCGCTTTACTTGGACGTTGCTTTGTTCGTACTGGAAATTGTTAAATTCCTGGAAAACAGCCATACGTTCATTGATGTCAAATGGGGTTTCTGGCACCACTATGCTGGCATTATCAAGGTCTGGGACCCAAATCTATGCCCCAAACAGGATCTCATAAGGAGTATGACCACCCAGGGACTTTCTTGGCATAATATTCAAGGCCCTTTGGACCCCATATCGGTAATAAAACCAACTGTGACCTGAGCCTAATATCCTTGCTGTTAAATACTGCTTTAAGTCTCGGTTTTTCCTCTGGATGACCACGTTTCTCTTGGGAAGGTATGGAGATGAGAAACGTGTTGTCCCGCCCATACTCTCCATGGCCTCTTTGCAAGCTCAAGAGCTAAACGGCAGACTCTGGTCAGAATGTAATGTGCCAACTGCGAATGTCCCGATAAAGACTTGCAGGTCCTTTATAACAGTTCAGCATCAGCCGACTGCTGTGGCCATACCATCAGGAATTTAGAGCAGGAAACCACTGGCACCAAGATGTACTTGTAGGCCCATCAGATGATAGGGGGACACGGTGGTGGAAATACACACAAGTCAATGGCTTTTTTTCAATAGAGGTGTCTGAGGTGGATGCGCCACGGTGGAACCCTTCATCTGCTGGCAGATGTCACATCTCAGAACAAAGTCCTTGGTCTGTTTTTAAAGACCCGGCCCCCAATAGCATTGCTGCAATAGAGAAATTGTAGCAGCCACCCATGCGTGTGCAGAAGCCAGACCCTCATTTGCAGCCAGTATTAGACATAGTCTGCAATCACTGTATGCTATTACTCTATCCCCACTCCTGGATACTGATCATAAGGTATGTTTTGTTCATCTAGCTTGTAGAAGTACTTGAGTAGAAAGCCTCTTGACAGGTGTGTGTCAATTCATGCATCATTGAGGGCCACCATGAAGTCTCTGTCTATTCTCGTACTTGAACAAGTTATTGCAGCAACCACAGCGGTGCAAGCCATCGCCTTTGAGGCTTCATCCACCAATGAATTCCCTGCAACATGTACGCCAACACATTAACTACTCAGTGTATGTCTAACATGAGACTGTGTCAAGAATTCATTCAGCTTTGCCACCTGTTCCCAAAGCATCTTGTGCTTCACTGAGGAGCCCTTTGAATCCTTGTATCAATTTTGACTCCAATAATGAAGGTATTCATTATATGACTGTACACAACAATACAAATCACACACAATGAGTGTAGGAAATCCAGCATTCGTATTCTGTTAGTTCCACCAGCCCTGCCATGCAATCTCCTAGTGACTGCGTGTAGGTTTTTTCTAGATGGAAGCTTCCATCATATACGGCCATTTATGACTGTGCGTGTGGCTGAATATTGCTGTTTTGTTCCTACGGCAGGTTGTGCAGAACCATCAGTGTAAATTATGTAGTAATAGCAGTCTAGAGGCATTATTTCTTTAGGTAGAGGATATTCTTGCCCATACTGGAGAAATGCTTGTGTTTGTAATGTAGTCTACATCTGTTGCAATGAGAGAGTTTGTCCATTGTATTCATCTTGGATGTAGAGATTTTCCGTTTGGAACACTAGCTCTGGTAACCGCCGCTAATGGTTGGTACTGGGGTAACAACAATAATTTGTTTTCCCTGGGCCAGGGCACACTCTTTCATTACAGCAGTCTGAATTGCTGTCAGAATGTTTTCGGTGCAAAACGCATTTCAGCATTTGTATAGAGATGCAATTTATATGCAACCAGTACTGTGTCAGCTTCGTTCAACGTGACATATGTCTACCCTGATATACCCGCAATTACACGGATCGCCAAGTCTGTAGTGTTTACAAATGACTGTAAGTGTTTGGAAGTTATCATGTCAGCTTGTACGGAACATACAATTTATTTGTGTTCTTGTGTCCAGTGTGTACCTGAAAAGTTTGGATGTATAAGGTTGTAGAATGGTTTTACTCATTCTGCGTAATCAGGAATGCATGTTCTGCCAAAATGTAGAAATCCTAATATGGATTCTGATCTTTTCAGAGTCCTCCTTTCTCTAAGAAATGGGGTGCCAGGCTTTTGCCCTCACTTGACTGCTTGTATCCCAAAAATAAGACATTGAGATGGGCAATCTTTGATTTTTTTTAAATTTTAAATTGAACCTGTAGCCCATATGAGCAAACCCCAAAATTATACAGTCCACTCTGGTCAAGTGCTCTGTTAGACCTGGATTTTACAGCGGGTTTATCCCCAGATTTTTTGTTTTGTGGCCTTCTGTTTCTGACCTGTTTTTGTTGGTTTTATGACTCTGGGCACTTTACCACTGCTGATCAGTGCTAAAGTGCATATGCTCTCCCTGTAAATTAATGTTATGGATTGGTGTTTCCATGATTGGCATATTTGATATCCTAGTCAGTCCCTAGTACAGTGCACTGTGTGTGCCCAGGGCCTGTAAATCAAATGCTGCTAGTGGGCCTGCAGCACTGATTGTGCCACCCACATAAGCAGCCTGTAACTGTGACTCAGATCTGCCACTGCAGTATCTGTGGGCAGTCTAGTACTGCCATGTCAACTTGGCAAGTGCACCCACTTGCCAGGCCCTAACCTTTCCTTTTCTTACATGTTAGTCACCCCTAAGGTAGGCCTAAGGTACCCCTGTGGGCAGGGTACAGTGTATGTGAATGGTAGGACATGCCCTGTTGTGTGTGGCATATCCTGATAGTGAAATACTGCCAATTTCGTTTTTCACTTTTGCAAGGCTACCTGTTCCCATAGGATTGAATGGGGAGTTTGCATATAACATCTTATAAGCCTAACTACCCCTGGGAACAAGGTAGCAAAATAAAGTTTAGCATTCCTGAACTCAGAATGTTAAAATGCATCTTTTAGTGAGGGTGATTTTTACATTCTGTGTTTGAAAATACCACTTTTAGAAAGTAGGTATTTTCTTGCTTAGCCATCCAGTGTGCCTCTGCTGGGATGTGGATTGACTCTCTGGAATTGGAGTGTTAGGGGCTGGGGAGGTGCAGTGGCTCCAGAGTGTCTGATGAGACAGGGCGGGGTTGAATAGACCTGGGCTGCATTTAGAGTAGGGAGAGGAGATTTCCTTTCACCTGAATGGGCCTGGTCTGCCTTCCACAATGCTGTCTCCATCTCCTGCTAGGATGCTGCACCAGAGAGGACGCAACTGGTTTTGACTGAGCACAGGGCTTCTCTGCCAGCAGAGACCAAAGGATTTTGTAGTATAAATATTGGGGCCCAGACCCCAGAACTTTAGATCATTTCTGGGAACCAAGAGGAACCTTTGCCAAGGAGAAGAGCCACAGAAGCTGAGGAGGAATACTGCCCCTGTGCTGTTTTCTGTCTGGGGTTGGCCTGCAGTGGCTACTTGCTGCCAAGGAAAGGAGAAAAGGACTTTGCTGTTTGCTGTGTCCCCTGCTTGAAGAAGGTCTCCAAGGGCTTGAAACTGAGCTTGCCTCCTGTTCTGAAGTCTCAGGGACACAAAGACTTCACCACCAGCTCCCCTGAACTGCCTTGCTGGGAGTTCTAACCTGCAAAGAGGTGCCTGCTGTTGTTTTGGACCTCTAGAGACTATTTTCCACTCGAAGCTGGAAAATCAACGCAACACTGAGAAGCGTGATGCATCCGTACCTGTTTCCGATGCATCACCGAAGAAACCGTTGCAGCGCCTGCCGCGCCTCGAGAAATCGCTGCACGCCGCATCGAGTGCAACAATCGCCGAAGTCCGAGAGAACCGCACAGATTCAGACGCAGGCCCTGCTGTGCGGCTGCAAGAATCCACGCATCGTCCCGGATCGTCGTATCGAGCCGCCAAGTCTGTCGCATCGTTGGTGGACGCAGTAAGAAACCGACACATAACCTCCCCATGCAGTAAGAAACCGACGCATCACCTCCTCTCTGGTAAGGAACCGACGCATCACCTCCCCTGCGCAGCAGTAAGGAACCGACGCATCACCTCCCCTGGAGGAAGGAACCGACGCATAACCTTCCCTGATTGGAAGGAACCGACGCATCACCTTCCCTTCAGCCCGTTTTGTTTGCTTGCGTGACGCATCCAAGGTACTTTGTGTGAAAAGTGTTGCATCTGCAATTTGCTTTGAACTGAAATATTTCTACCATTTGAAAGTAATATTTTTATTACTGTATTGTGGATTTTTGTCGTTTGGTCTTATTTTGGTTTAGATAAAGATTACTTATTCTTCTAAACTGGTGTGGTGTCCATTTGTAGTGTTTTCACTCTATTACTGTATGTGTTCACAAATGCTTCACACACTGAGATAAGCTTGTTTGCTCATGCCAAGCTCCCAAAGGGGGTGAGCAGGGGTTATTTTAAAAGTGTATCCCCCTTACCCTGACTAGAAGCAACAGTCCCTATTTGGACAAAGGTACCTACCTCTGCCAACTAGAGACCGCCATTTCTAACATGCTCCATCAGGTCATCGTCATTTAAGTAAATGTCATCGACATATGATAATGCCTGATCATCAAAATTCTTAAGTAGTTCTGTTAGTCTGGCTGAAAATAGCCCGGGGCTATTCTTATACCCCTGAGGTAAATGGCATAATTGTTTATGAGAGCCTAGCGCTGTGAAGGCGGTCAAATATCTGCTTCCAGGCACTATATTTTGGCAGACGAATGCGTTTGAGATATCAAGTGTTGTTTCATATTTTTTCCACACTAAGTTATTCTTTAGTGCAGCACTGCAAATGTGCTTGTATCTGTGTTCAAATGTCTATAATCTAATACTAGACAATATGATTGATCTGGTTTATTTACTGGAAACAGAGGATTATTCATTGAAGAGGTGCAACTTTCAATCACACCTTGATACTCAAGTTGTCTCAGAATTTCCCTAACTTGTTGTTTTGCTTCATTTTTTAAAGGCTATTGTCTTTGAGCTTGTGGGGTTGTCCTCAGTGGTATATCATGATAAGGTGAACTGTAATCCCACCCTACATGGTTGCGGTATAATGCTGGAGCTAGATCTAAAGCTCACTCCCTGGCATACAAATGTTTAATTGATTCTGGTACGAGGTCGGAGAAAGCTGGGCCATCCATTGGGCCATCCATTATGAAGTTGGGTTGCCAATCATTCTCGGCCAGCAAAACGTCATAACCTTGAGTGACTTCCTCACCAAATAGGACATTACTGAACCTGGGAATGCCCCCTTCCAGCCGTAGCTATATTACGTATAATCAATGCGGGATGTTTGCCCTGGTATCAGGTTTTTCCACTGTGATATGCTCACTCAGCGCTACTCCCACCAGACAATCCATCAGGTTCTGGTGAACTATTGTGACTTCTGTCGCACTGTCCAGCATTGTCAATGCCCATTTCCCATTCAGAAGCAGAGCCTTCAAAATCCAGGGCATGCCTGACTTCGGCTACCTTCTTCTTTTTAAATTGAGGTTTTGATACTTTAGTTTTATCTTCCTGTTTAATTGTGTATTCAGATGAGCATTGTGGGTCTTTTGTTTGTTTCACATGCTCTTCTGATCTCCACTCTAGCCATCCTCCTCTCTCCGATCGTCTGTCGGAGGCATCCTGAAAGGAACGAGAGGAATGTGTATCAGTATTCTGATACCTGTCAGGTGGTTTAGCATTATCACGGTTATGTAAGTTGTAACGTTTTTTGTAGATTCATGTATAGGTGACCCATCCCATGATTTTTTTATTTTTATTTTTCTTGCTGTCCCGCTACTTGTTTGTGGAAGAGTTGGATGCTTGCATAGGGTTGTCGTTTTCAGAATTACTCTTTACCTGTGGTTTCCCTGGTCTGGCACTCAAATTATCTCTACCCAGCGTAGTATGGGTTTCTTTGATAATTTCAGTTTGCACTCCTGTTGTGCAGGAGGCAAAAACCGCAAGCATTGGCATATAGTTAACGTGGCTGCTTCCCCTTTTATGTTACTCAACATTATGGCAGATACTGCTGCAAAACTGCCCATTAGTTTCATCCCTATGTCCAGGGCAGGTGCTGTCCCATGCTCATTCTGTACCTGTTTTAATACCTCAGGTAAAACTGCCAAAGAAGGGGTACCATTTGTTATGGTACATACTACAGCAAAAACTGTACACCAAGTAGCACTATCTTCTATCGGGGGAGCCATGCTCATAGGTAAGTGTTTTTCTTGTAGGCCAGTATGGGGCAATACTGCTTCAAGCTGGTTTGTTTTTTGAGCGATCCAACCCGGAATTTTTTTGCTTTTGCTGTTTGGGTGGGATTTTTCCCCATTTCTGCATTTAATGTTTGAGGGTTGATGTCTGGTGTAGCTAAGTGTGTTGCTACCGCTTAAACAGTCCCCACAGGAGCGACTGTTAATATCGGCATCACGAATTGTGTAAGACTTCTGTATGTAGTGACTAGATTATTGTATAATCCCCATATCTGGCCTGTGATCAGACGATCAACATTGAAATGCAGTGTGTCCTGCTAGGACTGACCATGTCGCCCCCTCATTACTGAGTGGGCCCAATCTCACATTTTGTGTACTATGGAGAAGGGTGCCTATAAATCCATTGGTATCTTCTTGGTAAGTTAGAGGAATTTCTATGCGCTTGTAAGGGGTGTATTTGTTTGGTGTCTCACCTACTTCATATTCGTGAAATAGGCATGTATCATAATCTTCAACAGGGAATTTAACCCATTAGTAGATACCTCCGTCCTAAATGCTTTGTGTGCCTCTACCACAAAGGTAACATCCGCACTGTCAATTGTGAGACCATGTTGAAGTAATTTTTGAGTGACTGCATGTCTGCAGTTCTCTGAAATATTCTGTGCTAAGTTTTGTAAGAAATTTATTACAGAGTTCGGCTAACACAGTGGGAACAATATCCTTTAATGCTTGAATTTACCAACGGCCAATACATAGGATATACCTACTCAGCCAAGGAGGATGTTCCCTACCGCTACGGGCGTCTCCAGTATTAAAAAGTGTGTGGGGGTCTCTGAGGAAGCATGATTCATACAAAATAAGAAATCACCCAGCATTGGCGGTGCCAGGACGTGTAGTTTCCACTAATCCGTACGAACTGAACGTTTGCATAGACCATAAACTTAGGATGGTGCCACACTGATTCAATGCCCCTCCGTCAGATATGTTGTCCCTTGGACCAGCTAGCTCTCAGTGCCGCTAGCCCCTATAAACCTGAACAGGGAGTGAACAGTTCTGGCAACCACTGAACAGGAAGGATATTAGGCTCAGGTCACGGTTGGTTTCATCACCGATATGGGGTCCAGAGGGCCTTGAATAATATGCCAAGAAAGTCCCTGGGTGGTCATACTCCTTATGAGATCCTGTTTGGAGTATAGATGTGGGTCAGCAAACAAATGATGGACGGAATGCTGACAATGCAAACATTCTCCCCCAGTCAGAAGATCTGGGTTAAATCCATCGTTCTTTTGCACACTACGCCATCCCAGTTTGGACCCAGCCATATGCAAATCAGTCTTGACCCTGTGCCCCATGGGAACAGTCCAGACCGAACTGCCAGGCCAGGTCCTCCCTGGACCGGAAACAAGCATCCTGGGACCGGTTTCAGGGTATGTCACCCTTCTTCAGCCAGGCTAGCTTGAATCCAGTGGCACAGTGAGCAAGGGACCCACGTCTGGGCATACCCATCCCACTTAGGGCGTATAGATGTGGGTCCCAGACCTTGATAATGCCAGCACAGTAGCGGCAGAAACACCATTTGACATCAATGAATGTTTAGCTGTTTTCCAGGAATTGAACAATTTCCGGGACGAACAAAGCAACGTCCAAGTAAAGCGCACCATTACTGGAGAAGTGAAGGTTGTACTGCCAAGAACCGGCTAAATCCCAAAGATCAGGGATCTGGTCTGAGAAAAGATTGTGGACAAAAGCTAGTTTGGGCCATCCTACAGAGCGCCTGTGCCTGTTCAGGCTGTTGAAGGTACGCAAACGGTACTTCTTCCACTCCTTGCGGGATGCAGAGACAAAAGGTTTGCCTCTATTGATTTGATTAAACCACACTATGTGGCCAATTCTCAACAGTAGGCTGCATGGACTCTTGGGTATCTACCAATCTCCTCTTTCTGCCGTTCAGGAAGTTCAGATGGAAGCTTTAATTACAAATGAAGCCTGCTCTCTTCAAAGTAAGACAACAATGAACGAAAATGAAGAATGTCTTCTACCTGTTTCAAAAATGACTACTGTGCAGTCTACAAGTACAGAAACACAGAGTTGAAATTGGACACAACCAGGACCTGATTCGCCAACTGCTGGAAGGTGGAAGCGGTCTTTTTGAGTGCAAAGGGCATCACTTTAAACTGGAAGTGGCCCTCTGGAGTGGAAAAGGCAGAACTCACTTTTGCCCCCCCCCACTCAGGTTAATCTACCAGTAGCCAGATGTTGGGTCAAATGTGCTGAGGAACTTGTCAGCCCCAACCGATTAATAAGCTCATCAGTTCAGGGGATGTGGTGAGCATTGTCTTCATGACTGAACTGAGTACCCTGTAGTCCACACAGAAGAGGAGTTCTGGGTTGGCACCTGGTGGGGCAGCCTTGGGAACCAGCACCACTAGGCTGGACCAGAGACTACTGGAGTGCTGAATCACGCCCAACTCCAGCATCTTGATGACCTCCTCCTCAATACCGGCCCTTAGCTTGTCTGACAGCCTATAGTTGTGTTATTGATAGGGGGACTGTTGCCGGTGTCAATGCCATGGGCACACAAGTGTGTAAGCCCAGGGGTGATGGAGAACAGAGAAGCAAACTGCCCCAATAACCAGTGGCAGGCCCTCTGCTGTTCTGGGGTCAGGGTACCAGAGAGGTTGACACCTTCCACTGACCCATTTGTGTCTTTGCATCATAGGAGATCAGGGAGAAGTTCACTCTCATCCTCTACTCCATCATCCATCACCAACAACATCGTGACCTCAGACCTCTCAGAGCGAGGTGATTGATGTGGAGTACCCTTAAAGGGTTTCTGGGGATCTTAAGTTCCACCAGGTAGGTGGCCTCACCCTTCCTCTCAATCACCTTATAGGACCCTGTCCATCAATCTTGGAGGGCCCTGGGCTCAACTGGCTCCATCACCCACACCTTCTGGTCAGGCTGAAACTCGACCATGGTGGCCTTCTGGTCACACCACTGTTTGATTACCTCTTACCTCCTGGCTAGCTTCTAAGTTTTCACAAGCTTTCTTCCAGAACTTCTGCATTTGGTTGTGGAGGGCTAGCAAGTTGTTAACCACATGCTGAGCGAGCTCCTGCCTGGGCCATTATTCGAGGCTCTCTTTACTCCCCTCCTGTGCAGTAATGGTTCGAGTGGTCATACAGACCCACTAAGGCAACGCAAATATTTCCAGGTGTGACTTGAGTTCTTTCTAGGCAATGTGCTCCAAGTTATTCCCTAGCAAACAATCAACAGGTATGGTGGGCTTACAGCTACCTTAAGAGAACCTGAGACCACCCCCTCACTTGAAAGGAACCAAAGCCACCAGGTAGTTGCTTTCACGGTTGTCTGCTACCCCAATCTGGTGAAATGTATTGGGTATCACCTGCTCTGAGGACATCAGCTAACACCTGCCAGCAGTCATACTGGCTCCTGTGTCTCTCATAGCATTCACCCTCTGCCAACTGATGGTGACCCACTGCCTATACTTGGAAGTATTGAAAGGCATGTTGGCTTTCGGCACTATCTCTCTGTCACCCAGGGACATTAAGGTACCCTCAGCTAAGCCCCCATACGGACTGGGACTATCTCCTCCCCAAGTGCTACACTGGTCAACCTGTGGGACTGCCCACCACTGCGGGGGCTGTGCCCTCTTATGACACTTGTCATCTCCCTTAATGTGCCCATACTAGTAGCACTTATAGCACTTAGGGACAAACGTACCCGTATTTTTTTATCTACAAAGCCTTTCTTCTGGTGGCCAGATTGGGATTGGGATTGGGTCTCTTTCCCCTGTGAACTGTTTTGGGGGCCTTGGGTCTTTTATTTCTCTCCTTCTTCTGGTGGGAACCCGGACTACCCTTTTGGGAGTTCCCAATGTGCCTTCTTGGACACTCAGGTACTGACCCAGAGGACTGCCTCCTCAGAAGGTTTTCTAGAGTCAATCAGTTTGCTATCCACTAGGTGCTGGTGCAGCTCCATAAAACAAGTATTGAGCATGTGATACCTCATAATTCATGGAGCTCAGCCCAACATAATGATTACATTTGCTGCACCTCACCCAGCCATTCAGTGCCTTGCTGGAATAGTCCAAGAAGTTCTCCCAAGACTGGTTTGGAAGTTTGTGGGTGTCCTTGAAGCTCTGATGATGTTTCTCAGAGGGCAGCCCAAATTTATAAACAAGGATGGCTTTTATGGGGGCATACTTTGTCTGGTGACCCACCTCAAGGGTAGGACGTTTGTCCCTTCCTATGGTAGGCATGTGCTTCCATTAGCTATCCCCAAGAACTCCTCTTGAACCTTGTGTACCCTCGGAGTTCTCTCATTGGGAGAAAAATGATTTTTGTATATGTCATCTCCCATCACATAATTGGGCCCCAGATCTTTAAGGATGCAGCCTTTCTTGCCTTTCTTTGACACTGCAGGCATGCTGCCACCATAGCTGCTGTACTCGGTTTCTTTGGCTCTGATGTCCAGTTCTCTCAAGCTCCTCTCATGAGCCAATCTTTTTTTTCCAGATCTGGCTTCTCGTCCATTTTAAGTTTGGCCATTTGTAGCTGGAACTCCCTCTCTGTCTTCCTGTCCTCCAGCTCCTCTGGGGACAAGTTCCTTGAAGACACATCACTGCCTGACCTCACATTGGGCTGTTTTTCAGTGGGAAGATGGTCACTCTCCTCTGGAAGCTCCTGCTCAGGGCCCACAGCCAGGCGCTCCTCCACTCCTACACCGAGTCCCTCAGGATCCTCCTCATTAAGATCCACCTCCTCAAACTCTCCAGGATTGGATTGGGTTGCATCCTTGTGACCTCCTCATAGACACGGAGGCTACCTGAAGGTCCAGCTTTGTGGACTTCTTTCCTGCATGCAGTCCCTTCTCCAAGCAGTTTCTGCAGCTCAGCCCTGCTGAGGCTGTCCACATTGAGCATCCTCATCTTCCTGGTACAAGACAAAGAGGTAAGGAACTTACATTTAGATACAGCCAGTCATACAACTAGGGAGAATACAGAAAGGCTTGAATTGGCCTCAGGTTACCTGTCTGCGATTTTCAGTGTAACACAAAATCACTGTATGGCCCTCCACAAACACAAGCCCTTATCCTCATCACTGAACACTAATGTAAGTAATTGGGTTACTGGTTGAGGGGGGTGAAAACCCTACTCAAGCAGCAACCACAATCCTTGTCAGGGTGAAATCACAAGCAAACCCCAAATTAACCTGTGCTCAGCCCCCTCATAGCTTCACACAGAGCAGTCAGACTCAACTTAAAGGCAATGTGTAAAGTGTTTATGCAGCAATCCAAACAGTAATAAAGTGAAACACTGCACAAGAAAAATTCTACGCCTATTTAGAAAAATAGAGTGAAGTTTAATAAATAGGTTAAGATCAAAACAACTAAACCCAATCAGTAGTAATACACAACTTCAAAGATGTAAGTGAAAAAATAGCACCAAGAAGCCTAAAGTGGCAACGGTGGTTATCCAGTGCTGCTAGACCGGTACAAAGTCACAAGTTCAGGCTGACCACAATGGAGTGTGGGTCAGCTCCAGGGTTCCAGTTAGGCCTGCTAAACAAACTACCTGAAATCCTGGTTACCGAGCGATGCAGAGTCCCAGTTCAAGGATGCATCATGCAGCAGAGGCCATATGTGGTCCTTGTGTGGAGATGCGCCACATAGTGGCAGTTCCTGGAAGCTGCGATACGGATGCAAGGTCCTTACGTGGAGATGGGTCACACAGTGGCGTTTCCAAGGGCTGCGGGCTGCGATGTGAGGTCGTGCAATGCGCAGCAGTGGTTCCGATTGGCTGTGTGGTTGCAATGCAGAGTCCTGCATTGGGGATGCATTGTGCAGTCATTCCAATGTGGAATCTTGCAAGGCGATAAGTCGCGCTGCGTCGGTTCTGCTGGGACCACAGATGGGCTGGTAAAGCACCATCAGGCCTACTTCCAAGGGTCCAGGACTGGGGTGGAACCACTTGGAAGGGCAAGACTCACAGTTGGCTGAGTTCAGGTGCTGGGTTCAGGGTTGTTGGAGCCTGTTCTGTCCCTGAGGCTCTGATCAGGAGGCGAGCCAACTCACCCTTGGAGTCACTGTGGTGGTCCTGGCCCAAAATGCAAGTCCAGTTCTTCTTGTATAGACACGATGGCAGCACAGCAGTAGGGCAGGACAGCAGGGCAGCAGAGTGGCAGTCCTTCTTGCAGAAAAGCAGCACATCAGTCCTTCTTCTGAGTCTACCGCAGGGCCAGATGTGTAGTTAAGAGTTGGGTCTGAGGGTCCATTATTTATACCTGGTGCCCATTTTGAAGTAGGAGAAGGTTCTGGAGGTTTCCACCCCCCTGAGGTGTCAGGCATTCTCTTCTACACTGCCCTGGCCCCAGCTTGTCTGGGGACACAAAAGACTAGTGTGTTCAGGCAGGGCCTTTGTGATGTGCAAGTGTGGTAGGTGACAGCTGTGCCCCTTCATTAAGGCAGAGTGGAGCATCCTGTCAACACCTATCTTCCCTTGGTCTCACTGTCTGGGAGCAACACAAAAGAACTAACTGCCAGCTTCACTTAGTTATGTGACCCAGGGACTGGCTGCTGGCACCTAATGGTTTGGACAAGAAAATGCTAACTTGCCAAAAGTGCCATTTTCAGAATTGTGATTTAAAATCCAAATATAACATTAAAGAGGCATATAAATTACAATTCTTTAGACCCCAAACTTGACCTGTCTACCTGCTCCCAAATCAAAGTTATCACTTATTAAATGTAATAAGGAAACATAATGCTATCGAATGGGAGCGGTAGGCCTTGAAGTAGTGAAAAACAAATTCAAGAGTTTTTCACTACCAGGGCACGTAAAGCTTAATAGTACATGTTCAACGTTTTCATATACACTACACCCTGATCTCTGTGCTGTTCAGGGCCTACCATAGGAGTGACTTATATGCATCAATAAGGAAAGTTTGGGCATGGCAAAAGGTTTATTTTGCAGGTCATAATGGCAGTTTAATATTGCACACACAGCTGCTATGGCAGGCCTGAGAAATGTTTTGAAGGGTTTACTCAAGTGGATGGCACAATTAGTGCTGCAGGCCACTAGTAGCATTTAATTTACAGGACCTGGGTACACGGGGTACAAATTTACTAGGGACTTACAGGTAAATTAAATGTGCCTATTGAGTATAAGCAAATTCTACCATGTTTAGGGGAGAGAGCACAAGCACTTTAGCACTGGTCAGCAGTGGTAAAGTGCATAGACTCCTAAGGCCAACAATACAAATTCCACAAAAACAGGTGGAGTGAAGGCAAAAAGTTTGGAGAAGACCACTCTAAGGCTGACAGTTCTAACAGTGGTTTTTCACAAAGGTAAATTTACATGTGAGTAAATCTATTTGTGCAAACTTAACTCTCACTCTTTGTAGTAAGTTTGCTATTTTTAGTTATTCACCATTTATGAGTATACATTTACTACACAGTGTACACTAATATGTCCCTAAGCCATGAAATCAGGGAGTCGAGCCAAATGTATCAGCGTAAAGTTACTGCCAGTAACTTTTCACAGTAGACGGTGATCTCAGCCACTGCCATCATGGCATAGTATGGCAAAGTGTGTTAAACTTGGAAAAATGTATCAAAATATTTTTTATGTTACATATTAGTTTAAATGAATGTATATATTTATTTAAATGTAGAAGAGATGCTACAGCACTATTAACGTAATACATAAAATTAAATTAAAATTATTTTTATGGAACAAATCTTTTTATTCATCTTATAAGGCAGTCAATCATAAATACACAGCTGTATTCCTATAACCACCTTGGCCGTCAGCAAGGAATAGATGCACAAGGCATATTTACACAGCTTCAATGCCTACAACCCGGAGGCTGGCAGCGATTTCTGTATAGCCTTAGTTTAGAAAGTTAAACTAAAACAGAATAAGCATCACTTACCAAAATACCAAAACATAACAACGACAGGAAACCCCCTCCCACCCTCCCAACCAAAGAAAAAAGGCACCTACACCGAGCTACCGATTTGTAGGTATTTGGGGCAGGTGACTTCCCGTAATTCTTTAGATAGTAAAGAAATGAAAGGGCCCATAGTTCTGCATACTTTTCGCCTTTATGGTCTTGCACTAGAGAGAGGCGTTCCATGGCTAGGATCGACCAGAGTCTATGAAGCCATGCCGTGTGATCCGGCACCGTAGAAGTGCCCCAATGCGCTAGGATAGATTATCGCGCTGCCAGTAATGCCAAAGCCATTTTCCTGCCGCTCAGTGACCGCAGGGGGAACGTTATCGCATTTGAAAGCCCTAGCAAAGTGTAGGCTGGGAAACGCGGGATCTCAGTCTCGAATGCAGCGTCTATGTCGTTCATCACCTGCTTCCAAAATCGTTCTAATCTCGGACAGTGCCAGAGAAGATGCACTAGTGAGCCGGCCAGTCCACAGCCCCGCCAGCATCTCTCTGTGTGGTTTTTGTCCCATCGGTGGATACGAGCCGGTGTGAGGTACCAATATGATGTGACCTTAAACACGGACTCAGCTCCAGCGGTGTTGTAGGCGGTGTGATGCGCTCTATAGTGAATATTCGCCCACTCCTTGTCGGTAAGGGCCCTCCCTAGTTCCTCCTCCCAGTGTAGCTGACCTTTCATGCGCTTCCCCCCCTGGTCCGGCGTGAGCAGAACATAGAGTTCCGCAATCATATGCTTATCATCTTTCTTGCTCACTATCCATTTTTCAAAAGGGGTAAGTTTACGAGAGACATGCGGCAAGTACGCCGCCGAGTTGGCCCAGTGTTGTAGTTGTATATAATAGAACCCATCGGAACTGGGTAGATTATAGTCCTGGCGCACCTGAGCGGAGGGAAGGATGCCCTCTACATCGAATAAGGAACCCAACTGTTTACAACCCGCCTCCCTCCAACGCTGAGCGACCTCAGATTTATAACCCGGGAGTAAGTCTGGGTTATCAACCATCGCGGTCATTGGGGAGGGGAATGTTGTGAGACCTCTCTTGAGCGCCACTGCGTCCCAGACCTTCAGTGTTGCTGCTGTGACTCGGGAGGAGTAGAGGCCCCACGCTCTCAGTTTACGCGGAAGCCTTATCTCCCTCCAAATGTTCGCTCCAGCTACCGCCTGGTCCATGAAGGGCCAGTGTTTTTCCGAGAGAGGGCAGTTCTGTTCCAACACATAACGGAGGTGGGAGGCTTGTAGGTATCTATGGACTAACGGTAAGTTCACTCTGCCTTCACTCTTGGGTCGTGCTAGCTGGGAGACAGACAAGCGCGCCTTTCTACCTCCCCAGACAAATTTATTTATGGCCAACTGCAGGGCTCGCATAGCCTTCGAAGGGGGGACATGGGGTAGGGTCTGAAACAGATACAGAATCCGCGGTAGCACCGTCATCTTCACCGCTGCAATGCGCCCGAACCAGGCCAGGTTAAGCCTAGACCATCCGCCCAGCGCTTTCATAGTCTGTTCAACCAGAGCCGAGTAGTTCAACTCCAGTGTACGTGAAAGCGAAGGAGCAAGAAGGATGCCCAAGTAGGTTATAGGGTCACATGTCCAGTGCAGGGGGAGACTCTTTTTTAAGAGGTCGACATGTGCCTGGGGCGAGGACAAGTTGAGCACTTGGGATTTACAGAGATTGACCTTAAATCCTGATACCATTCCAAAGGATTCTAATTCACTTACAAGCCTGGGTAGGGACGTGAGGGGCTCTGCGAGGGACAAGATGACATCATCTGCATAGAGGCTTATTTTGTAGGTGTCGCCTCCAAACCGGAGGCCCCGAATGCCTGGGTGGTCTCGTATTTTTTGAGCGAAGGGTTCCATGTATAGGGCAAAGAGGAGGGGCGAAAGTGGGCACACCTGTCTCGTGCCCCTGGCGATCAAAAAGGGGGTCGAGGATACCCCATTTACCCTAACAAAAGCACGGGGAGAATGGTATATGCTTTGAACCCATTGGAGAAAGCGGGTCCCAAACCCGAAGCTTTGCAGTGTGTCAAACAAATATTTCCATCGCACCCTGTCGAACGCCTTTTCCGCATCCACGGACAGGAGTATGGCCTCCTTGTGGGACCTGTGAACACTGTCCATGAGGTGCAGGAGGCGTTTTGTATTATCCCCACCCTGGCGAGTGGGAATGAACCCCGCCTGATCCGGGTCAATCAGACTCGCCATTAGAGGGTTCAGCCAGGCCGCTAGAACTCCAGTGAAGAGCTTGGCGTCAATGTTAAGTAGAGAAATAGGGCGGTAAGAGCTGCAAAGACCAGGGTCCTTATGAGGTTTGAGAATGACTGAGATTGCAGCCTCCGACATGGAGTCGGTGACCACTCCACTATCCAGGAAAGAGTTAAAAAGCCTTGTCAGCACGGGCGCTAGCTCCCTACAGAAGGTTTTGTAAAATAGTGCTGGGTAACCATCTGGGCCTGGGGATTTGTCCAGTTTTAGCCGCGCAATGGCCGAGATAACCTCCTCTGTGCGTATGGGGTCCTCAAGCTGCTCTGCCTGCGCCTCAGGGAGACGAGTGAACTTGCTTTATTCCAAGTAGGCACTTGCATCATGTTCGCTTGTCGCCTCTTCGCTATATAAGAACTGATAAAATTGCCTGAACTCGTCTACTATCTGGGAGTCCAAGTGTACCTCTTCTCCTGAAGGCCGTTTAAGTGATGAGATGGCAGCGGCCACAGTTTTGGTACGCAATCTCTGTGCTAGCATTCTCCCACACCTATCACTACTCAAGTACAACCTGTGGCGGAGGCGTAGCAAAGCATATTCCGCCCTGTCAAGGTCTATGCGTTTAAGGAGTAGTCATTTTTTCTCTAGGTTCCTCCAAACCCTCAGGGCTCCCGTACGTTTGTGTATAGCCTCCAGCTCTCTTACTTCCTGTTCTATGCTCTGTCGGGTTTCTGTCGCTTTTTGGTGTCGGCAGAGGAAATTGCCATAAGTTCTCCCCTAATTACAAGTTTGAGAGTGTCCCAGATGGCCGCTAATGAGGTATCCCCCTTGTCGTTGTGCTGTAAGTATTTGGTTATTTTTGAGCGTATACTCTCTACACTGCTAGGCAAATGCAGTAGGCCCACCCGCAGGCGCCACCTTGCGGGAGTGTATCTGTCCCCCCCCCGATTGTATGTTAATGGAGAGCGGTGCGTGATCGGATAGAGAACGCGGTTCTATAGAGGCATCATACACCCTGGTCAGTAGCGCTTTGCAGACGAGGAACAAATCTAGTCACGCATAAGATTTGTGGGCGGCAGAGTAGTAGGTGTAGTCCATCAATGCCGGGTGCTTAAGACGCCAGACATCGTGCAGATCATTGTCAGTCAGCCATTGTTGACCCTCCGGTGAGAGGGCTCCCACCTGTGTTCTCCGCTGGCCAGAACGGTCAATGTCATTGTCCATGACCAGGTTGAAGTCCCCACCCACCAGTACAGCAGCGTCAGGGGAAGCTAGGGCCTCTGAGATATTTCTGATTAGGAAAGGCTCCTGGTGTGTGTTGGGTGCATAGACATTAATCAGAGTAAGAAGGGTAGCCCCCCACTGGAGCCTAAGCGCTAGGACCCTGCCTTTTGCCTCATAGAGGGTAGAAAGCACCTTCCCCTCAAATTTTGCCCCTAGGAGGATGGCCACCCCATGTTTCTTTGCCGTGCCAGAGGACCAGTATTGTCGGGGGAATCATCGCGTGCGCATACGAGCTGAGTCTTTGGACAGCAAATGGGTCTCTTGTAGCATGCAAATGTCCCCTTCAGTGTGTTCTAATAAGGAAAGGATAGCAGCGCGCTTTACAGGGTGGTTAAGGCCCCGGACATTAAGACTTACAATTTTAAGGTCTTTACCCATTGGGGACAGAGATCATCATTCAGTGCAAGACAGTGGCGTCTGTTTAAGGGAAGCGCTGAGGGTATGCCCGTCGGGGCAGCATAATGTTCCAGAACCCGTGCAGGTGTCTCAACAAAAATTAAACCCCAAATACATAAACGAGAAGACACTGACATCAAACAGGAAAGAGTAAGAGCTAGAGTCTCTTAAGACCAGAGTTCGTCGAGAAACGTTGAGTGGGGGAAACGTGTAGACCTGAGAGTCTCTCACGAACGGGCAGAATCGGGCCCCAGCTCCGCCGCAGATGCAAACATAGCCTACCTTGCTGGTAGTTCAGGAGGGTGATGATCGGGCCGGGGAAGATGCCAGTGAGGAGATAACTGCTTCTCTTTCTTTTGCAATAGTGGCTGTGTCTGGTTTGTGGGCTGCCGCTGCCTTACCCACGGTCTGCCATTTGTAGTTGCTGCGTCTGGAGCCCGCCGTGGGCTTCCGTTGTGTCTCCAGGGATGCGGGCCTTGACATTCCAAACACTTCTCTAGCCTTCGTGAGTGAGCGAATCTGCTTCAGTTGACCATCATAACGGAAGATGATACAAAAGGGGTGGCCCCAAGAGTAGGAGATCCCCTTCTCTCTCAGGCACGTCATAATTGGACGAAATTCCCTTCGCTTGAGCAGGGTGGCAGCGGACAGGTCTTGAAAAAAAGTAGGAGAGTGTCCTCTGAAGTGCACAGGGTGAGCTTCCCTTGCTTTCTTGATGATAAGTTCCTTGAGTTGGAAATCATGGACACATACCAAGATGTCCGGTGGTGACGCCTTGCCTCCTCGTGGCAGACCCACCCGATGAGCCCTGTCAATTTTAACTGCAGTTGAGTGTTCCGTGCCCAACACCTGGCTGAAGAGCGCTGAAACGAACTCAGTCATATTTTCCCCTTCGGCCTGGACTTCACTCCCCGGATGCGCACGTAGTTGCAACGGGAGCGGTTCTCTAGATCTTCTGCGTGGGCCTGTAGGTCAATATGTTGTTCTTTGAGCCGAAGGAGTTCCTGCTGCATCATTTCTACTTCTTCGTCACGACTATTCTCGTGGTCTTCCAGCGTTGACACACGTTCTCCAATTTCTTCATCTCGCTTGACTTCCTTGAAGTCCGCCGCGAGTTGGCCTTTGAGCTCCTGAAGATCCTCGTGCAGGGACGTGAAAAGTGTGGTCATAAAAGCTTTAGTAGCTGGGGCATCCGCCTCTTCTGAGTTTCGGAGGTTCCCTTCATCCTCCTGTCCTGCCGTTCCGGCGGCCCCTTGTGAGGGTTGCTTCAAAAGCATCTCCTTAACTGAGCGCTCTTTTTTCCCTCGGGCGCTCGTCATGGTGCGTAGCTAGGGTCCTCGGGCTCGCGTCCCGCCGCCCTCCCAGGGTCTGTCATCGTCGGGCCACCTATACCCGTCTGGTTGCTGCTGCTTGTGCCCAGGGGGGCTTCCCAACCAAGAGGCACTTGTGGTTCCTGAGTTCCGATCTGACTGGTCGCCAAGTATACTCTGCCTTCCCAGGCCGGTAGGGCAGTTGCGAGTAGGATGGTGCATGTGCTACGCCGACTTCAGAGGGGCCAGCCAACTGTCTCGATTGGGTAGGGTTTCGCGCTGGTATGGTGCCCTGATCGTGGCGTTCCACTTAGTGCATGTGGTCCACTTTCTAATGAGTGAAAGGCGAGTCCAGCCCTGGGTTGCTGTACGTAGGCCTCTATGGTTACTGTGGGTCCTCCCGCTCCCCCGTTCTCTATAGGGCTTATCCAGCCCCACAGGACAATTCAACGCCTTCTGGGGGGCAGGGTGGGGAGGATGTCCTCCTGCCATGCCTCTCCTCTGACAACTGCGCGGGCCTCTCGAGCGTGGTCAAGTCTCTGCACCGTTCAGATGCTAGGCCCAGCGCCTACGATGACCATCAGGTGCCCGCCCAGCATGGACCGTGCTAACTTTGGCTTTCGGTTTTGTAGACAGGCCACTGCTTCCCTAGGTGCGGCGGGGAATCACTCATAGCTTTCTGGACGCCAGGCCGCACCCTGTTATACTTGAGCGGGCCCGGGCCCCGGGAGCACCGCTTCTCTTGCCACGTTGTGCAGGCACACTGCCCCAGTCTCTCTATATGGCCCGCCCGCCGTCACCCGCTCCTTACTTGTGCCAATCGTGCCGTTCTAGGCCCCAGTCGCTGCTCCTCCAGTGAGCTATTCGCTTCTGCTCAACGGGGGGCGCCACCTGTATTTCCGGTCCTCCAGGCCGCCTAGGCCGCCGTCTCCCGGGCCCGTGGGGCCACCCCACACCCAGTCCAGGTTGTTTTATGGGCCCCAGTACGTTCGGGCCCGGTGTAGAGCCCAGTCCCTCTCCTCAATATCAGCGGCAGTCACTTAACTGGATGTGGTCCCCCAGGAGCATGGGCAAGTCCTCTGCTCTCCCAGGAGCGGGAAGAATTCACTCTTGGCCTCCTGTCCTCCGAGCCACACTCCGCGTTGTCTAGGTAGGCCCCGGGGTCGAGGCCCCACCTCCTGCGCTCTGGTGGCGTGCGGTCCCCGGCCTCACCGCTGTAATCGGCTCTCTGCTGCGCATTCACTGCGCGTGCTAGTCTGGCCGCTCCCAGGCCCGGTCACCGCGTCCGCGGCACAAAGTCTTCTGCGGCAGGCCAAGGAGCGGGCCCGCACCGCTCTGTGGATCAGGCCCGGGGGGCGTGCGCGCTGGGTGCGCCGCGGCCCACCAGGCCGGGAAGGCCGCCGAGCTCCGATCACTCAGGAGCCGCTCCGGGCCACCCAGCGAGTCACCGCAGGTCCCCCGGACAGCGGGGTATGCGGCGGAGCTCAATCCCTCGTGGGGCATGTGAGGCTGGGTAGACAAGGCTAAGGCTGCGGCGAAGCCGGAGCGACCGCGAGGCACGTACTAGCAGGTCGCCATTTTGGCCACGCTCCTTAAAATTATTTTTAAAGATTTATTTGAAAATCTACCTAAATTAATCACTTCTGTATTACAAATTAATAAAAGTTCAGTATAGAATTAATTTAATTAGTTTTAAAAAACAAACAACATTTATTTGTAAATTAAAAAGATTATTAAACAGCATTGGCAAAGCCAATAGGTCTCAGCAATGCCTGAGCTCTTGGCCTTGTCAATGTGAATGTCTTTTAGCCATGTTATCTAGTAGCACATCTGCTGTTCACCATGGCTGAGAGTCTCTTCGCCATCCATGTTGAGTTTGTTGTCCTGCCACTCCTAACGCAAAAAAGCAATATGACGTGGTCTGCACTGGCCACATCAAGCGTTTTTTTCAATGACTTTCAGCCATGCTGAACAGCAGAGTCGGTGCAAGGGGTGATCTGTGCAATGGAGTTCAGCGGGTGTAAGCAGCAAGGGGGGGAGGTGGACACCAACCTACAGCAAATGCGGGCAGCCACAGGGAGATTAAGTGATTTGCTCATGATCACAAAATGTAGAACTAAGGCTGAGGCTAAGGAGACGATGTGCCCTCCTCTTGGAAGGATCATGTTGTAAGGGCCAGAGCTGCCGACTCTGGAGCTGAGAAACTGGGTTTGAGTTTGGGCTTCGGCTTAACATCCTTGATTCTGGTTAAATCCCTTATTCTCCCTGTGTCTACAAAAATAAATGTGTCTTTGTGGAAAGGAAATGGTACTAATGTAAAGTGCTCCAATACCTTCGGGTGGTGTTGGTGCCTTATAAAACTGCACAAAAAAAGTCATTCTTCCTCATGTAAAGCGTTCCACTACCTTTGGGTAGTGTTGGCGCTATATGAAACTGCACAAAAAAGTCAGAAAGAATCACAGTGTTAGGCTGGTTTGCAGTAGTGATCATGATGAAATACATCACATCTGCAACCACATTAACCGCTTCGGTGCTCATGACGAGACCAGCTCGTCATGAGTCACAGTGGAGCTGTGCTCATGACGAGCTGGACTTGTCATAACGGCTGCGCTCCGCCCACGCGGGATTAATTCCCCGCCTGTGTGGGAGAATTAATCAGTGGGCGGGGTCGTGACGAGACCAGCTCGTCATGAGCACAGCTCCACCGTGACTCATGACGAGCTGGTCTCGTAACGAGCACTGTGGCGCCGCGCTCACCCCCCCGCACCTGTGGGGGAATTACCCCCGCAGGGAAGGGGTTAAAAGGACGGCTTTTGCCATGGACACTAAGGGGCGGGCAAACCTTGATGTCATCAAGTCTGGCTCCTCTGAAAAGAATACAAGCTAAGCAACACTGGCGCACGGAATAACTTCACCGGTGCATGGGGAAAAAAGTAAGAAAGTGTCCCGATGGGTGATATTTGAAGAAATAGAGTCCAATCCTATTAAATGAGAAGCAACAAGGTGAGACACTAACAGTTCAATCACTTTGCATAGGAGAAATGTGGCTTCGCTGTTACAGCAGAAGACACAGGTACTTTAGAAGCTCTGACATGCCCTGTGGTAACGCATACCTGATTCACTTGAGGTCTGATTTTACAGATATAAACACCATTGCTGAACAACCACATATGGTGTAAACACGCACGCACCTAGTACCCACACATGCATAAAAACAGAGTCTCCAATCAGCATGTCAGCTATACACTAACAGGACATTAAAAGGCAGAACACCACCACTCACTAGAGCCAAACAGACTACAATGCGTGTTTAAAGCAGTGACGAGGGTTGGGCTGATTTTTGGATGGGGCAAACACTGGGAGGTGCGAGGGAGCAAGCAGAGTTGGAAGGGAGTAGGTGCGGCAAACGTAAAGTAGCAACGAATGGAAAAGCAATGACAGGGGAGAGGGTGATCTGTAGATGGGGAATGAGGGTGGGTGGGAGGGGATACAGCTGGAAGAAGCACGAGCACTGTGTAGAGTGCTGAAAAAAAAAGTAGGTGCTAAAAATGTTGTAAAGCTGGGTGCAGTGGAAGTTTACAAGTACTTGGTCCATGTTCTGGGGGGAGGGCTAAGCACAAGAAGAGGCATGACCATGCTTGCCAGAGACAAATGGTGAAAAAAATTATGATATATAACACAATAGAACACCTGGGTTTGACCTGGGAGTGCATGAACAAAGGTTTTTGCGTACCCTGTCGTCAGTTTTAACCATCACACTAATTCTTTTGTATGCTCTGCTTAGCTTACTACCCCAGCTCATTATAGAGTATCTATTACACCTCTGAAAACATCCAATCACGGTGTGAGGAGGTTCCCAATGTGAAGCATGCCACCTATGGTGGGTGAGGGAAAATCGCCCTTTAAGAGGAATACTTAATCTCAGCTAGGTTACTTTGTTTCTCAACGCTTTCTTGTTCAGACCCAGGTGTTCTATTGTGTTATATAGTACGAAACATTGGGACGTTTGCTGCTGGTCTTCAAATCTCCTTTGACCCTCTCTTTGTGTTTCACCAACAAAGAATGTGAAACAGCTGATGGAGGAAGCAAATGGGAAGTATGTGGGCTGACGCCCACAGACTAAGCACAACATGTCTAGTCAATACCCAAAAAATGTACAATGTAACAAGACGGTCCCTATCTCCTTCAACACTGAGAAGGCATTCGATCGGGTTGAGAGTCCGTACCTGTTCCGGGTAATGGAGGCCATGGGGCTAGGGGAGGCATACATTGATAAAGTCCAGCGGCTTTATGACAACCCTACAGCCTTGGTAACCTTGTGGTGGTTTTTCCTCACCCTTTTTTGATATCCGGCAAGGGACAAAACAGTGGTGCCCACCTCCCCCCTTGTTATTCTTACTGGCACTAGAGCCTTGGTGGCTAAAATCTTCAAAATGTTACGTATTCAGGGGGTAGCCACATCTGCATGTGAGAGAAAAGTATTCAGTTATGCTGACGATATTTTGGCAGTCTTCTCCAACCCGCAAGAATCGTTACCTGCCCTTATGTAAGAGATTGAGTCTTTTTCTGGCTTCCCAAATTGGCCAAAATGTGAGGCCATGCCAAGGACGCCAGTGACTATGGTGGCATTGCTGGGGGATGCACCATTCACCTGGTGGCCCACGTATCTAAAATACTTGGGGGTGTACCTGAATAGTGATCTATCCATGGTGGTACGTGACAACCTCACTCCTATCATTGAAACAGTGAGGGCTGAATTTACAAGTTGGTTGCCACTGCACCTGTCCCTCTGAGGAAGAGTACAAATTATCAAGATGAATGTGATACAGAAATGTAATTATGCATTTGGAATGCTACCCTTGAAAATCCCTAGGAGTTGGTTATATGCCAAGACTACCACAAGGGGGACTGCGCCTGCCTCATGCGGAGTCCTACTTGCTGGCTTTACAGCTGACATACATTGTGCAAATGCTGAAGCTGGCTAATGAGACACCTACTTGGGTTATTTTGGAATGGCATTTATTACAAACGAAGGGGGTTCTCATGACTTTCTACATGGATCAAAAGCAGACTGGCCAACATGGTAACCTGATCTTCCACGCCCTGCACTATGTCTGGCGCTGCGCTCATCAATTGCTTCACTCACCCAGTACGACCCCTCTTAAGGCACTGATATGGGGAAACAGGGATATCATGATTGAGGGGTGAGGAGATCGATTTGTCTCATTGGAAGGAAAGGGGTATATGCTATGTAGACAACTTGATAAAGGACGGCAAAGTGTTCTCATTTCATACCCTCATGCGTGACTATGGAGATATCGCTAGCTTACGCATAGCCTGTGACACACAACCTGGGTGCTTCCACATACGATCTTGAGACCGATCTACTGTTACACTATATCCTTACCTGGAAGTGGTACAGGGGGACCATGGTGGGACTATATGTTACCCTGAAAGACGCCCTTTTTTTGTGCCCCAACTGCCACAATTTATGCTGTTGGTGGGTACAGATACTAGGTCTCTCACTGTCTGAACAAGACTGGCATGACCTTTTAGCGGAGGATAACGGTGTCCTTGCGAGAGGCCAGGTTGAAATTCAGCTATTTCACGGTCGTACACCAATGGTAGTGGACACCAGAATGGCTCTATAGGGCACACATGAAGGTGGACTTCAAATGCTGGCGGTACGCTGCACCGGACTGTGATGTTGTGCATTTTCTATGGGACTGTACGTTTCTTTCCCATTACTTGAGCTTGGTTTGCGGCACGTTGATGAACAACCTGGGTGTAGCATTGCATTTGTAGCCTTGCTACATGACATGTCAGCATTCCCAGACTTGACGCGCCATGGTAAGCGATGGCTGGCTACGGCCTTTGCAGTAGCGAAGGTGGAAATCTTGCATTATTGAAAATCAGCCATGCAGCTGTCTTACAGTATATGACTATCTGATATGCAAGAAATGGCCACTTAAGAAAAAACTCATCTATAAACTCAATGACCAACTGCAGAAGTATGAGGAGGCCTGGGGTCCCCTTCTTAACATGTAGCTGTTCGTAATGGCACCAACCAATTCTGATTTCCCTAATGTTCTCGGTCCTTGGATCCATTTGGTCTGTGAGTTGGCTTCCTGTACGGCGACCAGGGTGCTCAGCTCTATGTGTTTTCCAACACCACCACTTTGTCCCTTATCAGCCTGCCTCCCCTCATTCTCCCTTCCTACATTGGGTGGTTGTCCTTGCCATTTCCTCTATGTATAGTGGAGTAATGTACTAATTTTCGTCCTGTAAGGTGGTATTGTTTCTGTGGGATCATTGATACTGCAGTTTGAATATCCCCTGTATATGTTACATGTTATGTTATATGTTGTGTGTGGAAAACCCAATAAAGAATTGAGATATACAAAAATTATAAAATACTATGTATGTGTTATGTAAATACAGTTTTTCAACATGAGACAACATTTATGCTCATTTTTAAAAAAGAGAAATACATTTAATTACTTTAAAATGATTTCCTATGTGTTCTATTTTAAGTCTCTATCTTTTTCAATAGGAGGGTGTTGCAGCACTAGTAGTTGGCCATGTGTCTTGCTAGTCTTACTCTATGTCTGAGGTGGAGTTTATGTATGGCTGTTTTGGGTCCCTTTTTGCTGAAGTGCAGTTTGTGAGTAGGAATTGGCTTATCTTGGGTTTGTGCTTGTGTTCGTAGGTGCATGACCCTCCCTAAACCTATCCATGGCACTCACTTAACACCTTCTTACTTCGCTCTAAACTCCTCTCATTTAGTGGTAAATATTCCTCATTTTTCAGCCACTTCCCGCCCCCTCCTATATTCACTACAAAAACGTATGCCTATATGCATGGAGATCTCTGTAATCTGGGAAAAGATCTCTGAACATAAAAGGTAGGAGAGGGGGAGACCTTCGCATGTGGATTTATCACTGGCATTTTGCAGTACTAATAAAAGTACTACAAAATACAGCTTGTGAATAGGCCCTACGATCTGGCTTTTACACAAACTGACCAATTAACCACAGTGACTTCTACGCCTGTTTGTGTTTTTTATGTTTTTTTTACACATACAAAATCTATTTAACCTGCACCTACCACAACAGCATCCGTTTTATGATTCCACCATATATAATTTCTTGGTTTGGAAAATGACCACGGCTTACACTCCTTTGTTTAAAGCTTTCAGTAGGAGTGTATCTTTTGGCTCGCTAGGATGCCTATCTGTTTCATTTAATGTTTTGAGGTGAAATTGCCACACAATTCTCAGTTAATTATTGAGCTGGTAATGTTTCAACTTACCTTCCAAGGTTGGAAACTGCATATTTCGCTACTCCCATTGTCTATCTCTTTAATTTTACAGAGCTGCATTTCATGTACAGCATGTGCTATGGCGTAGACTGCGTTATATATATTAAAAGCTGCCCATAGCTGGTCCACGCTGTAAAAGCTGTCATTGAGCGCTTTCAAATCCTCCTTTCCTGTGCAACCTTTTGATTTGAATGCTGCATCAATGTTTGTCTGGTTTCTGCCAGTGACATCCCATTGACAACCAAAAATCTCCTCCCAGAAGGACTTGATGAAAATATCGTCCGTAGCGCTGAAAGGATGGACCTGGTAGAGGAAATAATCAAGGCCTGGAATCTTGCCTGATATTGGCGATAATCCAATGGTGCCTTGGAGGGTGTTCTTTTGATATGGCTTATTTAGAATAGTGTTGATGGTCCAGCCATCGCTGGCCAGCCAGACTTTACCTTGAACTCCATCCCTGGCTAAAGCATCCATGACAGGGGCAAGAAAATATACTGTTGCAAAAACCATGATAACATTTGCAGTGGATGTTTTTATGATTTCCACTAAGCTATATGTAGTTTCTCTTGAGATTACCATTGGCAGAAATTTGAAGAAAGCCACACAGTGTCCAGCTTCTTGAAGCTGGTTGTAGAAGACCTGGCTCCCTTGCACACCATAGTCACTCTCCTCTGCCAGAATTCCAACCCATGTCCATCCAAAATGGATCACCAGCCTGGCCAGCCCATAGGCCTGGTCGATATCACTTGGTGTGGTCCTCAGGAAGGAGGGGAACTGGACCTTGTCACTCAGAACAGGGACTGAGGCAGCAAAGCTGATCTGAGAAGAATCAAAAATAATTGAATTTACCATTGGCCTGTAGCTAGAACTGCTGAAACTGAAATATTTATGCAATAAATACTCCCAAAATTTCAAAGGGGAGTTTAATGCAAATCTGTTCCAAAACTCTAACCGCATGTGTTATCTAGGAACCTTTTGTTAAAGAAAAATGTGTACTCAATCTTGTTTAAAAACATCAATGAAAGCACACAAAGATTCATGCAAATTAGTATTATCTTTGTTTTTACAACCGCTCTTTATCCAGGACAGATGGAAGCAGTTGCCCATGTTAACAGAGCAGTACATAGGAACTGAAATAATTTAAATCTCCAAGTAAATCAAAATCAGGTTTTAGGAATCATCTTAAAATGTTATGTAAATACCATTGCTACGGCAATAGGGACAAACTAACTGGGAGATTAAAAGGCCAATATTCCTGAAATATGTCTGATATCAAATTGAAGCGAGAGAAACAATGGGCCATTATAGTTAATGCAAGGAATTTGCCAACTCTTCTACAATTGGATCTTTTTAGGATATGTTTCTTGAGTTTATAAAAGACTATCACATCTTTTATGATCTATGGAAGCCATATATTGTACTTCTTTATTATATGTTTAATGGTGAAACATTCTTCTGTCTCACCTGGATTCGTGTGGCCACTTTTTCCTTAATAACAGTGGTAGTAGCAACAAAGCAAATCAGTTGACTATCAGCTTCCTACATCAGAACAATGGGCCCGATTCACAAAAGTAATCTGAGACAAAATCCTAACTTTACGACTTTCGGTATTCACAAAAGGCATTTAGGAGTAGTAAAGCTAGGATTCCTAACTTTATACTCCTAAACTGAGAGAAAATCCTAACTTTACGACTTTCGGTATTCACAAAAGGCATTTAGGAGTAGTAAAGTTAGGATTCCTAACTTTACTACTCCTAAACTGAGACAAAATCCTCACTTTACGACTTTCGGTATTCACAATAGATATTTAGGAGTAGCAAAGTTAGGATTCCTAACTTCACTACTCCTAAACTGAGAAAAATCCAAACTTTATGACTTTTGGTATTCTAGTACTACTCCTAAATGCCTTTTGTGAATACCGAAAGTCGTAAAGTTAGGATTTTTCTCAGTTTAGGAGTAGTAAAGTTAGGAATCCTAACTTTGCTACTCCTAAATGCCTTTGTGAATACCGAAAGTCGTAAGTTAGGATTTTGTCACAGTTTAGGAGAAGTAAAATTAGGAATCCTAACTTTACTACTCCTAAATGCCTTTTGTGAATGCCGAAAGTCGTAAAGTTAGGATTTTGTCTCAGATTACTTTTGTGAATTGGGCCCCATATCTTGATTATCATCTTTAAACAAAACTCAGAGGTGTGGACTAAAATGTTAACGTTAATAATTTCTAGTAATATCTTTAATTAATAAGAAAATGAAGGACTATTAGTAAGCCTAGCAACTATGGTCAAATAGCGTTATTAGACTTAAGAATAAAAATCTTTGCTATAGTAGTGTTGCATAAACAAACACAGTTCCGAAACTGACAATATAATAGGATTGTCTTTGGTAAAAATAGGAAAATAACAATCTATTTACTTCTTTTATTGATTAAAGAGCAGTGCTCAATTGTAGTCCCAATTTACATTTTGGGAAATTAACAATATCATTTTAAATCCGACTGATGCATTTCACAGTCAAAGATGGATCAGGGTGGAACAATCCAGAATCCAGAGGTTCTGACATATCAACATAGATATATATGATTCAGAGCAAGTGTGCATTCTACCCCACTGCTCTTTATTAAAGTATACAGTTTTCCTTCAAGGCAGAGTAATGGTAACTTAACTTAATACCAACAATTTGGTAATATTTGATTCAACCTCCCTCGGCCTAAGGAGACTTTAGACTAAACCCTAAATGTATAGATGGGAAAATGTTGTGTTGTAACTAGTTGGGACGTGTGCTGCTTTCCTTGTCTTTTAAGTTGTGCAGACTATGTTTTAGAAAGTAGTTCAGGTCCGACATGGGGTCTGATTACGAGTTTGGCGGTGTGGGAGAAGGCCGACATGCAAGCGCCCCGCTCCCACACCGCCAAACTCGACCTCCGGCCACACGCCAGATTACGAGTTTCCTCGTGGTCTGTTCAGCGGTTCTTTGGCAGTCCCATGGTGGTGCCTAATAGAAAGGCACTGCAATGAGAGCATCAAAGCTTGTTCCTGCATGGCATCGACTGTGCACTCCATGCAGGAAAGGGGGTGCATGCACACAGGGGGGCACACTATGTGCCCCCCTCCATGTATCCCCACCACCAGAGGCAACTGGGGGCCCTGTAGGGCCGCCTTAGTTTCCTGACCACCAGCATTTTCATGGCGTGAGCACCAACATGAGACAGCTGGCGGTGAGGAAACTCGTAATATGCTTGACGGTGCCGCAGTGGCACCGCCAAGAATATTGCGGTGTCAGACTGCCGGGCCACCGGCAGGCATCATGGATTCCCAGCGGTTGTGCCGGTCCTATGGTGGTCCAACTTCCGTAGTCGTAATACGGCAGTCTGACCACCAGGGCGGCGGTCACCGACTGCCACTGCACCTCCACCGGGGGTTTGGAGATCCGATGGACCGCCAAACTCATAATTAGGCCCATAGTCCTTATGTTAAATACATCATTGACACTTTTTCAACTGAAAGATAGCTGCACCTAAACTCAAATCTTACAGTGATGGCAAATGAGGAATTTGGAAGTTTTTGTCTTTTGTACACTCCACTCCTACAGTTTAATGCCTCAAGGGATGACATTTAAAAAACACATAAGTGTTATTGCCATTACTATGGCTAATATCGAGAAACAATTAATCCTATTATGTGCTCCTGTCCCCATCTGTATGATCTAAGGAGGAAACTCCTGGGATAGATGTTTAAAGAGGCAGATTGTCTCTCAATCTCTGACACCATTTCCCTCACTCATAAAGGTGACACTGATAGCATCATTAACAGAGTGGTCAAGTTAAAGTTTCAAAGTTCCGTAAAAACAGAATTACTTCATGTAGGAGGTTTTACTTCATGGATTTCCTGCAACGTAGAGGCTTATTCACAAGCCCCTTGTGCCACCGGTGCATCACGTTTTGTGACGCACTGCTGGCGCAACCTCATTCTCCATATTTACAAGGACAGGTAAAGCCACCCTGCGTGGCTTTTCCTGTCCTTGTAAATATGGCCCCTTCTCATGGCAACACTTTGCATGAAAAGGCGGTGACATGGATGTTGCTGTGGGTGTTCCCGCGTAACACCCATGTATTCTGCTGCATTTCCAGATTTATGAGAATTCGTAAACCTGGAAATGCATCCGAATGCTACGCCATCCCTGGGGTGTTGTAGCGAGGCGCAATGAGGAGAAATGTTTACATTTCTCCTAGTTTTTTCCTCTTTCTAGGGGTGCTGCATTCTGAAGCACACATAGGAAGAGGAAGACACCAGTTTAAATTTTTCTGCTATTGTTTTTGTGCAGGAAGGTATTCCTTCCTGCACAGAAACAATCTCCCCTCCATGCAGGCACCCTTGCACCATGGCGCAAGGGTGCCTGCGTGGCTCATGGCAGCCGATTGTGCGCCAGTGCAGGGGAATGGACAGGGATGCATCATATTGTTATAAATATGATGCATCCCTGTGCTTTGAAAGTGCTGCAGCGTGGCACAGCCAAAGGGATTGCGGTGCCTGCAGCACTTTCTTGACAATAAGGCCCTAAATTTTCATTGTAGTTCTGTGACTAAGATCAGTGACCAGGGTGTTGAGGGAAATGTGACTCTAGGGCCTGCATTCAATGGAATTATCCTTAACACCTTGCCTGCGGCAAGAATTCCAGCCCGGTGCTGGACATTCCAATTGCGGGCGTGGTCATGACGGAACCCAGCCGTCATGCGCACAGGCCACCTGTGGCTCATGACGGCTGGGTTCCGTTATGAGCATCGAAGGGGTTAAATGCGTACGTTTTAGGTAGATGAGCATGTTGTAAATATTGTGGGGCAGATTTACAAGCCCCTTTTGACACTTTTGCACTGCTGTGGCATCACTTTTTGTGATGCAGCGGTGGCGTAAACAATGTGCCATGTGGCGGCCCATTTACAACGTGATGCATCCAGGGCGATGCGTCACCTTGTAAAGCCCTGCGCCACATTATACCAGCATCAGGTATAATGTATGCAGGGTGGGCGTTCCTGCGCGGGGAAGCCTCGTAAAAGTGATGCAGTCACCACTTGTAGGACGCCACTGCGTCACAACCCTACGCCTGCTTGGAGCAGGCGTAAGGAGTGACACAGTTTATTAAGAATAGGCCTCCCCATGCATTGCTGGAGTTGCGTCATGCTTGCGGCACAACTCCAGCAATGCGTGACTATTGCGCCAACAGATGTGTCAGAATTTCTGGCACATCTGTCAATCCTTGCACCATAGTGTGCCATATTGTAAACACAGCACTTCCATGGTGGCGCAAGGGTTTTGCACGCAGGCGCAGGGAAACCTACGCATCTATGCCGATGCGGCAGTTTCTTGTAAATAAGCCCCAGAAAGTTTATTCCATACAAATGGGTGAATTGAATTGCACTTTAGGAAGTCATTAAAATAAGAATGTTTCTGTTGTAAGAAATCCATGATAGACACTTATTAATTCTGCCTACACCTATGTAAAGAGATTGTGTAAAACCAAGAATGGTTTAAATAAAATTGATCTTATTAATTTGAAACCCTCTCTCCATGGCCTCAATCTGGATGCCATCATCTTTCTTCTAGACAACTGAATGTTGATTTTCAGAATGTCATGGTACATGAAAGTTTATGCTTAATGAATTCAAGTGTACAACCATGCTGATATCTAAAGTGAATATAAAGAACAATGGTTCTCATACAATTATTTCCGAAATTATGTAATCATATTTGCTCAAGGCCTACCCATCCCATGAAACATGGCCACTAAAGAGATATTTCCCTTTTAAGTTATTGTAATTTGGACAAAACTTGTTTGATTTATGTAGATATTTATTCAGAGCTTATCACAAAAGGAAAGTGATGAAACACAACACACAGCACGCTTTTGTATTCAGGACACCAAAATATATTTTATAATCATATTTGCATGTAAGCTTCCAAAGGGTGTGCTTATATAAATGGTGTAAAGTACTGACAGCACAGTGCGCAATAGCAACTGACCATGTAAATGAACGTGCTCAACAAATACAAAAAACAGGGAGACGGATTGCCCAAACTGAATCAATCTGGACACAAAAGTCATTCATTCAGACTCCTAGTGGATACCTTATAGATTAAGTCTGTGGGTTAACTGTTGATGTAGTAAGTAATGAGGCTACAAGACCATGGGTCTCTACAGGAGTAGATTTCTCGTTTTTAGATCACTTGAACCATAATTTCTCTTTTGAATCAATGCTTCTAGATATCGTTGTAAGCAATATAGACTGTCCATGGCAGGATATCCTTTGGAATGCTAATATATCCAAAAGGCATGACAGATGAATCTTGTGGGGGTACATTGCTCTCTCCTTATATTCACCTTCAATGAGTGCAGCTGATGGAAGACAACTTCATTACAGTTTCTCTTCCATCTGTATATTAGATAGCTACACAATTGACACTTTTTTCTGTCTAATCCTTGCCACAGATAGATTGCTCCAATGCTATCACCAGATGAAATCTTTCAAACATATAACTCGGAATCTCTCTCATTAAATGCACCAACATCAGACTGAATAAGTTGGGATCACAGTATTAGAGTGAGGCAATACCTGCTCACTGTTTCTGACTTGTTTAGTTTAAAGTTCATATATATATAGTGCTCCCACCAAGCCATAGAGAACTGGGGGGGGCGTGGCTTGGACACCGACGGGAATGGCCGCTTCACTGTGAGCTCCGTAGCGGCGCAGGAGGCTTTCTCCTCGTATCCCGGCAGGACCTCGCCGTTAAGCATCAGATACAGGGCGTCGCCTAATGATACTACCTGCTCCTGTTTTCTACCATTAACATCTGCCTTGCGGTAAGCAGAAAACCGCATTTTCCATTCATTTGCATCGGCACGTTTCCCTCAGGGATTCCGACCGCCATCTTGTTTTTTGCTGCAAGGATGTTTTCTCTTCAGATATAATTACCAACTGTTTTTTTAAGCCATGAAAGCCTCACGTTTTGGTATTCGTGCTTGTACTCAATGTTCAAAGATAATACTGTACATTAGAGTTACTTACTTTATATCTTCTAAGTGGTCCTGAAGTAGCTTATATTATTTTTTGAGCTCTTCTGGCATTTTTCAATATTGCCTCACTTATTCTTCCTTGTGGCTGTAATTTCTCGCTATAAAGTGTTTGCTATAATTTCTGCTGCTCTGCTGTGCACCTCGTCAGGCTTCCTCAATATTCTGGCTGAGTGTTCCTTTTCTGCTACCTTGTGTATGGGGAGAACGTCGTTCTGTCAATAGTTCTCCTTCATCTGTGGTTGACTTCAACCCTTTTTGCATTCTTCAAGAGACATGGTGAATTCAGAACAAGGTGCAGTATCAAAGTTTCCCGCCTTCAAGTATTCCACTTCCTAGTTCCAAAATGGCGTCCAAATTATCGGGCACATCAGCCCTCTCATCTGGGAAAATGGTTAAAAAAGACCGCCTTCACCAACTACATCATCTCCTCCTTCAATCCCTGTGGAAATAATTCTTGAGGAAATTCAGGCTCTTAAACCTTACATGGAAGATACCAATATTCGCCTTCAACAACTGGATGATATATGTTCACACATGGAGAGTAGGGTTGTTCAATTAGAAATTAAAGTGGAATCCTTCCATTCTGTCGCCAATCAAGTGCCCTCTATGCAATCTCAGATCTTGCATCTTCAAAAACAGATTGAGAACCTTGAAAACCATAACAGACGCAACAATCTACATATTTACAGCTTATTAGAGGGTCTTGAAGGCCCTAATCCTCTCTCCTTCTTCCAATCATTTCCCCCAAAACTCCTGGATCTTCCTGAATCTCCGACATTGAACATTCAGAGAGCTCTTCATTTAAGTCATGTTTCACAGTCTGCGTCTTCATCGAATAAACCAAGGGGAGTTATTTTGTATTTTTTAGAATACACAGACTTGTTGAAGGTCCTGCAAGCAGTTAAAGTCAAGGGTAAAATCTCCTGGCACGGGTGTACCCTTTTCTTTTCCCAAGACTATTCCAAGGAAACAGCGGACAGACAGAAGAAATATTTTGACATGAGGCCATCACTGAGAGACACTAATGCCAGATTCGGTCTTATCCATCCCTGCCTATTTAAAGTCACTTATAAGAACAAGACAATGACATATGAAGACCCCTGTCTTCTTCAATGATTTCTAGACAATTGTAGGCTAGAAGATATGGAAGTTACTGAACCTACAGTTTAACTTACTTCAATAATTCTTGTTAATATGTAATACAGTCCTAGTTATATGTTTTATATGTTATTTGTATTGTTTTTGTTTATATTTGTATAATTTGTTTCTTCTTCTTTTTCTCAGGTACTGCCTTTGTCATAAGTAATACATGTGACTCTTCTTACGGTCTTTGATGATTTACCTCCCTCCTCCCATATCCGTTTCCGAGAGCTCCAGTTGTTGTACAGTTTCCCTTATGTGGCTCCACCACCCTCGAATTTTGTGTGTTCTTTCTGGTATGTTATTCTTTATATTTTATGTATGGGTTTTGCCTCTCTCTCTCCTTTTTGCTTCCTCACATTTTTGTCTCCCTCTTCTACTTTCTTTTTTCGGAAGATCTTTATCAAGTTCTTGTTTATTTCTAGTTCTCTTTTTTAAAATTCCTCTGTATATCAGCTCTTCTTTTCTATTTTTCTGTCTTCTATTCTTCTTTATTCTCTCTTTTCTTCTCTGATTTCAATTTTCACCTCATATGCAATCTACTTTAATAAATTGTTACACTTTCAGGATTATACTATAGTATCTTTTGCTGTTATTTTATATTGCTTTCATAGAATGTTAATTGTTACTGCCTGCTTTGTATTTTCTGAATTTATTAAGGTTTTATAGATGGCTTTAAGATTTAGCTCATGGAATGCAAAAGGTTTAGGCTCACCTATAAAGCATCAAAGGGTTTTGTCTCATATTGCCAACTTAAAAGGTGATATTGTTCTATTGCAAGAAATTCATATTTCAGAGAAACAAGTGACTAAACTTAAAAGACAATGGGTTGGTAATGTCTTTGCTTCTCCGGGCTCAGGGAAACGTAATGGGGTAGCTATTTTATATCATAAGCGCTTTACTATACAAACTCTTTCACAGGATGTTGACTGTGAAGAAAGATGGGTTTCAGTTTCCTTACTTATTGATAAAATTCTGCTCACTATTGTTAATCTGTATGCACCTACTAATCCAGATAGTTCCTTTTGGCCAGGAGTGTTTTCTAAACTGATGACTTATACTGATGATTATTTGATTGTTGGTGGTGATTGTAATATGGTTTTTGATCCCATCATAGATAGACGTTCCAAATCTAGATTTCTGCCTTCACAAATACATTCTCAGTTCAAGTCGACAATATCCCAACGATCTCTTATTGATGCATGGAGATTGTGCAATCCAACATATCAGGAATACAATTTCTTTTCTCCTGTCCACTTTTCCTAATCACGGATAGATTATATGTTTATTTCTAACGCTCTTGCTCAACACATCATTAACTCTGACGTAGGATCCATTTTGATCTCCCACCAGTCACTTTGGATTTAGATCTCCTGCCACCCTATCACGGAACTAAGCAGTGGAGATTTAATAATTCTCTCCTCCTAGATTTGAAATTTACACAAACCTTTGAGAAATTTGCTAACACATTTTTCAAAGAAAATGAATCCCCTGACCTATCTCCTCAAATTATTTGGGATGCTTTTAAAGCCGCTTCTAGAGATTGTATTATTAACTTTGTTTCCCAGAAACGGAAATCTACCTCCAATAAATTTAAAGTACTTAATTCACACATTAAGCAATTGGAATATTCTTTTTATAACCCCCACTCGGAACATATCTTAAAATATTTAGTGTCTGCTAAATTTTAGTTTCATACACTTTCTACAGAAAGTGCCAATTCTTATCTACTTAAATCTAGTGCAAAATATTATGGGGGTCAAAATAAAGCAGGGAAACTTCTTGCCAATTATCTTAAAATCAAAAAAGAACATACAAAAATTGATTCTATTTTAACCTCTACTAATCGACATATACACAAAAATGAGGATATACTTTTGGAATTTTATCAGGCCCTATATACCCTGGAGTTTCAGTCTAATTCCCAAGATACTCTTCATTATCTATTATCCAGCCCTTTGTCTTCACACCATGACATTGATTTTTCCATATTGGAAAAGGATATTCTAATCCAGGATATTTCTAATGCTATTCATTTCATTCAACGTGGCAAAGCTTGCGGACCTGATGGTTTCACCATTGAATTCCATTCTTACTTTTCCTCATTTCTGTTACCCAAATTACACCAACTTTTCCTTTATTTTATATCGCCTCATACATCGGGTGGCTCCTTTCAAGGGGCATTGATATGTCTCTTTCCCAAAGATTATAAAGACCACAGATTGTGTAAGAATTATCATCCTATTTCTCTAATTAACCTAGATTATAAAATATTTGCAATAATATTATCCCTTCGTTTGGATAAATTATTACCCCAATTCATTGTGAGAGATCAATGTGGTTTTATCAAAGGTACGCACCTTTCGGATAATACTCGACTATTTTTTAATGAGCTTAGTAAATCCAAATCGTATAAATCTTCTTTGGCAGCTATCTCTTTGGATGCGAAAAAAGCGTTTGATAGAGTTAGTTGGTCTTTTATTTTCTCCACGCTTTCCTGGTTTGGTTTTGGTCCTAATTTTATTAATTATGTTTCTTTGTTATATTCTTCCCCTAAATCAGTGGTCTTCAAACTTTTTGATGCCGAGACCCCCATCAAAATTGTTTAGACGTAAGGACCCCTCCCGACAAAAATTTCTATAACCTGGTACTCCTTATCATGGACAACCATAAATGTTCTCTAGAGAAACGGTCAATCAGTGGTTGCACCTTATTAGTACCAGTTTAACACCCAAGTATAGCAATAAGCAACAATTTAAGCCCCTTGCACTGCCGGTGCGTCAGTTTTTATGATGCTCTGGTTGCACAGAGTGCAGACCCATATCTACGAGGCCACGCAAAGTCACTTTGCGTGGATTTTCATGGGCTCCTAGATGTGGTGTAAGGCAACGCAGCGCAAGTCGATGCGTTGCCTTACACTGCGTCAGGGGGGGGGCGTTCCATGGGTGATGCGGGGGGTTTTCCTAGGGTTTTGACACATTCCCAGATTTACAAGGATCTGTAAACCTGAGGATGCGTCAAAACTGTACGCTGCCCCAGGGGATGCTTAACAAGGAGAAATATCTTTATTTCTACTCAATTGTTTCCTCTTTCTATGTGTAACACATATAGAAAGAGGAAAAAACCTCCATGGGTTGTTTTAGCGCAGGAAGGTGTGCCTTCTTGCACAAAAACAATCCTGCCAACAATGCAGACACCCTTGCACCATGGTGCAAGGGTGCCTGCGTTGGCTCTCGGCAACAAATTGTGTGCTGGCAGAAAAGACAGGAATGCACTGTATCTTATAAATAAAGTCCATTCCTGCCCTTTCGAAATGGCATAGGGCAGCACAGCAAAAATATATACTTGTATGTTGTAAATGAGGCCCATCGATTTTAGTAATATCCAGACCCTATGTAATGCAATTTTTTTACATAACTGTCCCTTCAACACATTCTCAGGGATAGAAAGCGCTATGTAAATACAACAACAATTAAAAGCAAGCACTTCACAGCTCAGTTAACTCTGTGCACTACCATTCAAAAAGCTTCAAGTGATTTGATCAAGTAACTGCAACAGCACTCTCCTGAGAAATCAAAGCTGGGTAGACAGCTAAACACACCTTTCTGCCAGTGTGCTGCTGGCCTGAAAGAAATGCAAATGTGCACAACAAGTTAATCGTCAAATGCTTTACATATATATATATATATATATATATATATATATATATCAACCCAATTTAGACGCTCCTTCTGAGTCACCGGGGACCCGTGGAGAGTGGCGCGTGTGTCGGCGGAGCACACCGACGTGATTATTCAAGGAAAATTCGTTAAAACGCGCTCTCAGAAAGGAAGGACGCTGTGTCGATAAATCACCGCTGTTTATTCACTTTTTTTTTTTTTCCGATAAATCACCGCTGTTTATTCACAACGCGTTTCGCCTGACAACAGGCTTGATCACGTGAAATGAAAAGACCAATGTCGGCACACTAAATGGTGAAAGTAATAAACATAGAAGAGGCTCAATGCTATCCCAGTTTGGCAGACATCTTGTGCAAGTTAAAAGATGCCTCATGGTAAAGTAACTAAATACAAGCGCATCAGCATTTCAAATATATAGCTGCTTTGTTGTTAAATAAACATGTTTGTAGGTGCCACAAGTGTGTGCGTGCACGTTAAATAAAACAGCACAAATATCGGCATTGCACATCATCAAATGTAAAAATACATGTGTCCTTCCAACAACATTCTAAATAATTCTGCTCTTGATAGGCATTTCAAATGCATGGCTGTCATGTGTGACCAATGTACTAATCAAATCCACACAGCATGTAAACCAAACAGCAAAACACGTTGTCAAATAAACATGGTAATTGATGTTTTGCCCTGTATGTGTCCGTGCCTATTTGAGTAAAACTGCACAAAAAGAACTACATAAAAATCTACATTGTACATTGCAGGCAGTAGAGGTACAAATGTCCATCCACTGATGTTCTTATTGATACTACTGTTGGTTGACAACAACACGATATGCATGGCGAAGAAACGCATTCTCGAACATAGCAGAGCAATTACCAATTTTGATCCCAAGTATCCAGTGGCACGTCACTTTAGAGAGAAGCACTTCTCCAACACAAGAGATCTGAGTTACATCATTCTAGAAAGAGTTGAGAGAAATCCCAGGGGTGGCGATAGAGTCTTACATCTGAGACAAAGGGAATCTAGGTACATTATAGATTTCCAAACTAAGTTCCCGGGTGAATAAACAGCGGTGATTTATCGACACAGCGTCCTTCCTTTCTGAGAGCGCGTTTTAACGAATTTTCCTTGAATAATCACGTCGGTGTGCTCCGCCGACACACGCGCTACTTTCCACGGGTCCCCGGTGACTCAGAAGGAGCGTCTAAATTGGGTTGGTAACGTAGCGAGAGTCACGTCTTGGACCGGCCACGACTCCTTGCCCAGAGAGATATTGCAGAGGGTGCCACGGATCCCAATGGTAGCACGAGTGTCAGGTAAGCGGTAGTCTGCTTTCTTCCGTCCTTAGGGGGTGGGGGAGAGGCGCCCGACGGCGGCCGGGGGCCGTGTTTTCCCACCTCCGGGGAAACGGGGAACGCACTGATTTACTGCGGTGCCTAACGTGCTCCTGAACATTTACATCGGGGTCATTACATGCAGCAGCCAGGAGTAGTCATCATTTAATTTCCTCCCTCGTATCTCGAGCAGCTGGATCTTTTCCTGTAATACGGGTATCATCAGTGAGACACAGAAAAACGCAATTGCTCAAACTGAAGCAAGGGAAGTGTCGTAAGGCAGAGAGAACCTACTATTCAGTAGGGGGAGGGACTGACACTGTGTCGCATGACATTGACTTTACCGCTGGGGATAAGATGAATGAGGAAGAGGAAAGGAAGTCAGCAGCACGGGTCCTGTTTGCAAGGAGGACAGGTCCCAGTACCAATATGTGTGCAAATATTAAACAGGTGCAACCCAAAGAGGAGAAACTACGAAGATATGAAAAACTCAAAAAAACTGAAATCACTAAGTGGTGGGAGGCAACATCTTTACAGAACTATGTAGATCAAGAAATGGTCCCCAGAGGGCTAAGAATATTCACTACTCCCACGTACGAGAAACCAAACCCACTGATGTTGGAAGAATGGTCAACTAACTCAGCTCAAAGCTCGAGGAGGATGTTAGAAATTCTCATAAAGTATGCCTGGCTGGACAGAGAGGCCATTCTGGAGGAAATCAAAGAGTTGATGGATGAACTCAAGAAGAACATGGAGACGGAAGCACTGGATAAATCCCTGACCAGTATCAAAGAGAGGATCAATAAACACGAGGAAGAGATTAAAATGCGCAAACAGAGGAAATTAAATCGTGATTATATGGATTACGAAAGTGGAAGAATTCTGACATTCAGCCACAAATATGACCATCTGTACAAGGTAGGATCTCTAGAATGCGAAGAATCTAACATCATCAAGGAAACAACAAGAATAGAAACATCCATCACTAGCGGCAGTGGAAGTGAATCTGATATTTCAGTACAGAGTGAAACACCTGTGGTTACTATGAGGAAACAGGTCACTTTTTTAGACGAATATCGGACACTCAGGAGAGGACGCTTGACTACGAGGGAAACACCGACACCGAAGACAAGAGGACAAAGGGGACGAGGACGGGGCAGAGGAAGAGGACACGGAGAAATCGTCGAGCAAGAATCAGACAACGGTGGCAAAAGAGGCAGGGGACGAGGCGCAATGGGAAACAAGACACGCGCCAGAAGAGCCTATTAATGGATGATGCAACGGTGAATAAAACTATTATTAACTTATCAGGGAGAGACATCAGTGCCACAGAGAAGAGAACTCTATGTCTTGGTCTTTCCTTCTGTCCCTCTAACCCCTCTAACTATGCAGATGTTAGGATTGATTTATTCAAATATGTACGAAAATTAAAACTCAAAAAATGGCATCAACTTAAAGGCATCAACTTGTGTGATACCGTCACACCAGGGTTGACCAATGGCAACAATGAGAGTGATCTCAACATTGGGGACATTGAATTACTTAATGCATTGCATGGCTTGGGTCAAGACAATGATGGGACAGACAAACCCTCGTGGAACTTGAAATTGCCACTGACGCATCTGCCAATACCAATTTTAAAGCAAAGTCCACCTTTATGCCATTATTTCCACATGACAACATCGATACATTTTATGAATGTGCTAGCAGAGCGCTCAATGAGGCACGACGTAGAAACAAAAGCAAGTACAAAAATTCCTTGAATATATATATATATATATAATATATAAGCAAATCCAAAAACTGTTCCTTCTGGAATCTGCGGCCCGTAGGCAGGTGGTGGCCAATGCCGGTGGAACCAGCCAGTCAATAATGCCACATACAATATTCCAATAATGTGCAAATTCAGGAGATGCCGCTCAGAGCAGGTTTATTAGTCCAGTTGTTACGCGGTCGACAGCAAAGCTGTCTGGATCACACATGGACTAGCCGGTGAAAATGCAATACATAGTGGTATGGAAACATAGACAAAGGACTCCTGGTAGCAATGCAGTACAAACATCCACAAATGTGGGGGCCATCATATATATATATATGAACTTTAAACTGAACAGTCAGTTTTATATATATCTATATATATCCACACAAAGAGTTGCCTCAAAGATGGAGCCCACACGGGTGAAATCATCTGCGACTTTTAATTGGAAACTGCAACAAAGTGAATGCACCGCCAGCAGCACAGTCATAAAGTCAAACGCCAACGCGTTTCGGGCTCCTGCCCTTCGTCAAAGGCTGACTTTCAAATGAGCACACGCAGTCAGGGAGCACTAGATAAATAAAGTACCGGCCCAAGTGGGCGTGGCTGCTCCTGCAGCTTCATGGTACTCGTAGTGCTGACACAGTGTTCCTCAAGTGAGTTAGCGTGTGCTCACAGTAGTAAATGAAATGAATCACAACCCAAGTGGGTGGCTGTCTGCACGGTGCAAATCACGATGTTGACGTGATCAGTGTCCAAAGCAGCACCTCGTCCCAACAGCAAACACCTCAATGGCGTCAACAGGGTCCACAACAGCGGCGGGGCTTCCATCGCGGCCAGGCTTGCCGCTAAAAATCCACACAAAGAGTTGCCTCAAAGATGGAGCCCAGACGGGTGAAATCATCTGCAACTTTTAATTGGAAACTGCAACAATCTTTGTGTGGATTTTTAGCGGCAAGCCTGGCCGCGATGGAAGCCCCGCCGCTGTTGTGGACCCTGTTGACGCCATTGAGGTGTTTGCTGTTGGGACGAGGTGCTGCTTTGGACACTGATCACGTCAACATCGTGATTTGCACCGTGCAGACAGCCACCCACTTGGGTTGTGATTCATTTCATTTACTACTGTGAGCACACGCTAACTCACTTGAGGAACACTGTGTCAGCACTACGAGTACCATGAATCTGCAGGAGCAGCCACGCCCACTTAGGCCGGTACTTTATTTATCTAGTGCTCCCTGACTGCGTGTGCTCATTTGAAAGTCAGCCTTTGACGAAGGGCAGGAGCCCGAAACGCGTTGGCGTTGGACTTTATGACTGTGCTGCTGGCGGTGCATTCACTTTGTTGCAGTTTCCAATTAAAAGTCGCAGATGATTTCACCCGTGTGGGCTCCATCTTTGAGGCAACTCTTTGTGTGGATTTTTAGTGGCAAGCCTGGCCGCGATGGAAGCCCCGCCGCTGTTGTGGACCCTGTTGACGCCATTGAGGTGTTTGCTGTTGGGACGAGGTGCTGCTTTGGACACTGATCACGTCAACATCGTGATTTGCACCGTGCAGACAGCCACCCACTTGGGTTGTGATTCATTTCATTTACTACTGTGAGCACACGCTAACTCACTTGAGGAACACTGTGTCAGCACTACGAGTACCATGAAGCTGCAGGAGCAGCCACGCCCAGTTGGGCCGGTACTTTATTTATTTAGTGCTCCCTGACTGCGTGTGCTCATTTGAAAGTCAGCCTTTGACGAAGGGCAGGAGCCCGAAACGCGTTGGCGTTTGACTTTATGACTGTGCTGCTGGCGGTGCATTCACTTTGTTGCAGTTTCCAATTAAAAGTCGCAGATGATTTCACCTGTGTGGGCTCCATCTTTGAGGCAACTCTTTGTGTGGATTTTTAGCGGCAAGCCTGGCCGCGATGGAAGCCCCGCCGCTGTTGTGGACCCTGTTGAACCCATTGAGGTGTTTGCTGTTGGGACGAGGTGCTGCTTTGGACACTGATCACGTCAACATCGTGATTTGCACCGTGCAGACAGCCACCCACTTGGGTTGTGATTCATTTCATTTACTACTGTGAGCACACGCTAACTCACTTGAGGAACACTGTGTCAGCACTACGAGTACCATGAAGCTGCAGGAGGAGCCACGCCCACTTGGGCCGGTACTTTATTTATCTAGTGCTCCCTGACTGCGTGTGCTCATTTGAAAGTCAGCCTTTGACGAAGGGCAGGAGCCCGAAACGCGTTGGCGTTTGACTTTATGACTGTGCTGCTGGCGGTGCATTCACTTTGTTGCAGTTTCCAAGTAAAAGTCGCAGATGATTTCACCCGTGTGGGCTCCATCTTTGAGGCAACTCTTTGAGTGGATTTTTAGCGGCAAGCCTGGCCGCGATGGAAGCCCCGCCGCTGTTGTGGACCCTGTTGACGCCATTGAGGTGTTTGCTGTTGGGACGAGGTGCTGCTTTGGACACTGATCACGTCAACATCGTGATTTGCACCGTGCAGACAGCCACCCACTTGGGTTGTGATTCATTTCATTTACTACTGTGAGCACACGCTAACTCACTTGAGGAACACTGTGTCAGCACTACGAGTACCATGAAGCTGCAGGAGCAGCCACGCCCACTTGGGCCGGTACTTTATTTATCTAGTGCTCCCTGACTGCGTGTGCTTATTTGAAAGTCAGCCTTTGACGAAGGGCAGGAGCCCGAAACGCGTTGGCGTTTGACTTTATGACTGTGCTGCTGGCGGTGCATTCACTTTGTTGCAGTTTCCAATTAAAAGTCGCAGATGATTTCACCCGTGTGGGCTCCATCTTTGAGGCAACTCTTTGTGTGGATTTTTAGCGGCAAGCCTGGCCGCGATGGAAGCCCCGCCGCTGTTGTGGACCCTATTGACGCCATTGAGGTGTTTGCTGTTGGGACGAGGTGCTGCTTTGGACACTGATCACGTCAACATCGTGATTTGCACCGTGCAGACAGCCACCCACTTGGGTTGTGATTCATTTCATTTACTACTGTGAGCACATGCTAACTCACTTGAGGAACACTGTGTCAGCACTACGAGTACCATGAAGCTGCAGGAGCAGCCACGCCGACTTGGGCCGGTACTTTATTTATCTAGTGCTCCCTGACTGCGTGTGCTCATTTGAAAGTCAGCCTTTGACGAAGGGCAGGAGCCCGAAACGCGTTGGCGTTTGACTTTATGACTGTGCTGCTGGCGGTGCATTCACTTTGTTGCAGTTTCCAATTAAAAGTCGCAGATGATTTCACCCGTGTGGGCTCCATCTTTGAGGCAACTCTTTGTGTGGATTTTTAGCGGCGAGCCTGTCCGCGATGGAAGCCCCACCGCTGTTGTGGACCCTGTTGACGCCATTGAGGTGTTTGCTGTTGGGACGAGGTGCTGCTTTGGACACTGATCACGTCAACATCGTCATTTGCACCGTGCAGACAGCCACCCACTTGGGTTGTGATTTATTTCATTTACTACTGTGAGCACACGCTAACTCACTTGAGGAACACTGTGTCAGCACTATGAGTACCATGAAGCTGCAGGAGCAGCCACGCCCACTTGGGCCGGTGCTTTATTGATCTAATGCTCCCTGACTGCGTGTGCTCATTTGAAAGTCAGCCTTTGACGAAGGGCAGGAGCCCGAAACGCGTTGGCGTTTGACTTTATGACTGTGCTGCTGGCGGTGCATTCACTTTGTTGCAGTTTCAAATTAAAAGTCGCAGATGATTTCACCCGTGTGGGCTCAATCTTTGAGGCAACTCTTTGTGTGGATTTTTAGCGGCAAGCCTGGCCGCGATGGAAGCCCCGCCGCTGTTGTGGACCCTGTTGACGCCATTGAGGTGTTTGCTGTTGGGACGAGGTGCTGCTTTGGACACTGATCACGTCAACATCGTGATTTGCACCGTGCAGACAGCCACCCATTTGGGTTGTGATTCATTCCATTTACTACTGTGAGCACACGCTAACTCATTTGAGGAACACTGTGTCAGCACTACGAGTACCATGAAGCTGCAGGAGCAGCCACGCCCACTTGGGCCAGTACTTTATTTATCTAGTGCTCCCTGACTGCGTGTGCTCATTTGAAAGTCAGCCTTTGAAGAAGGGCAGGAGCCCGAAACGCGTTGGCGTTTGACTTTATGACTGTGCTGCTGGCGATGCATTCACTTTGTTGCAGTTTCCAATTAAAAGTCGCTGATGATTTCACCCGTGTGGGCTCCATCTTTGAGGCAACTCTTTGTGTGGATTTTTAGCGGCAAGCCTGGGCGCGATGGAAGCCCCGCCGCTGTTGTGGACCCTGTTGACGCCATTGAGGTGTTTGCTGTTGGGACGAGGTGCTGCTTTGGACACTGATCACGTCAACATCGTGATTTGCACCGTGCAGACAGCCACCCACTTGGGTTGTGATTCATTTCATTTACTACTGTGAGCACATGCTAACTCACTTGAGGAACACTGTGTCAGCACTACGAGTACCATGAAGCTGCAGGAGCAGCCACGCCGACTTGGGCCGGTACTTTATTTATCTAGTGCTCCCTGACTGCGTGTGCTAATTTGAAAGTCAGCCTTTGACGAAGGGCAGGAGCCCGAAACGCGTTGGCGTTTGACTTTATGACTGTGCTGCTGGCGGTGCATTCACTTTGTTGCAGTTTCCAATTAAAAGTCGCAGATGATTTCACCCGTGTGGGCTCAATCTTTGAGGCAACTCTTTGTGTGGATTTTTAGCGGCAAGCCTGGCCGCGATGGAAGCCCCGCCGCTGTTGTGGACCCTGTTGACGCCATTGAGGTGTTTGCTGTTGGGACGAGGTGCTGCTTTGGACACTGATCACGTCAACATCGTGATTTGCACCGTGCAGACAGCCACCCACTTGGGTTGTGATTCATTCCATTTACTACTGTGAGCACATGCTAACTCATTTGAGGAACACTGTGTCAGCACTACGAGTACCATGAAGCTGCAGGAGCAGCCACGCCCACTTGGGCCAGGACTTTATTTATCTAGTGCTCCCTGACTGCGTGTGCTCATTTGAAAGTCAGCCTTTGAAGAAGGGCAGGAGCCCGAAACGCGTTGGCGTTTGACTTTATGACTGTGCTGCTGGCGGTGCATTCACTTTGTTGCAGTTTCCAATTAAAAGTCGCTGATGATTTCACCCGTGTGGGCTCCATCTTTGAGGCAACTCTTTGTGTGGATTTTTAGCGGCAAGCCTGGGCGCGATGGAAGCCCCGCCGCTGTTGTGGACCCTGTTGACGCCATTGAGGTGTTTGCTGTTGGGACGAGGTACTGCTTTTGACACTGATCACGTCAACATCGTGATTTGCACCATGCAGACAGCCACCCACTTGGGTTGTGATTCATTTCATTTACTACTGTGAGCACACGCTAACTCACTTGAGGAACACTGTGTCAGCACTACGAGTACTATGAAGCTGCAGGAGCAGCCACGCCGACTTGGGCCGGTACTTTATTTATCTAGTGCTCCCTGACTGCGTGTGCTCATTTGAAAGTCAGCCTTTGACGAAGGGCAGGAGCCCGAAACGCGTTGGCGTTTGACTTTATGACTGTGCTGCTGGCGGTGCATTCACTTTGTTGCAGTTTCCAATTAAAAGTCGCAGATGATTTCACCCGTGTGGGCTCCATCTTTGAGGCAACTCTTTGTGTGGATTTTTAGCGGCGAGCCTGGCCGCGATGGAAGCCCCACCGCTGTTGTGGACCCTGTTGACGCCATTGAGGTGTTTGCTGTTGGGACGAGGTGCTGCTTTGGACACTGATCACGTCAACATCGTGATTTGCACCGTGCAGACAGCCACCCACTTGGGTTGTGATTCATTTAATTTACTACTGTGAGCACACGCTAACTCACTTGAGGAACACTGTGTCAGCACTACGAGTACCATGAAGCTGCAGGAGCAGCCACGCCCACTTGGGCCGGTGCTTTATTGATCTAATGCTCCCTGACTGCGTGTGCTGATTTGAAAGTCAGCCTTTGACGAAGGGCAGGAGCCCGAAACGCGTTGGCGTTTGACTTTATGACTGTGCTGCTGGCGGTGCATTCACTTTGTTGCAGTTTCCAATTAAAAGTCGCAGATGATTTCACCCGTGTGGGCTCCATCTTTGAGGCAACTCTTTGTGTGGATTTTTAGCGGCAAGCCTGGCCGCGATGGAAGCCCCGCCGCTGTTGTGGACCCTGTTGACGCCATTGAGGTGTTTGCTGTTGGGACGAGGTGCTGCTTTGGACACTGATCACGTCAACATCGTGATTTGCACCGTGCAGACAGCCACCCACTTGGGTTGTGATTCATTCCATTTACTACTGTGAGCACACGCTAACTCACTTGAGGAACACTGTGTCAGCACTACGAGTACCATGAAGCTGCAGGAGCAGCCACGCCCACTTGGGCCAGTACTTTATTTATCTAGTGCTCCCTGACTGCGTGTGCTCATTTGAAAGTCAGCCTTTGAAGAAGGGCAGGAGCCCGAAACGCGTTGGCGTTTGACTTTATGACTGTGCTGCTGGCGGTGCATTCACTTTGTTGCAGTTTCCAATTAAAAGTCGCTGATGATTTCACCCGTGTGGGCTCCATCTTTGAGGCAACTCTTTGTGTGGATTTTTAGCGGCAAGCCTGGCCGCGATGGAAGCCCCGCCGCTGTTGTGGACCCTGTTGACGCCATTGAGGTGTTTGCTGTTGGGACGAGGCGCTGCTTTGGACACTGATCACGTCAACATCGTGATTTGCACCATGCAGACAGCCACCCACTTGGGTTGTGATTCATTTAATTTACTACTGTGAGCACACGCTAACTCACTTGAGGAACACTGTGTCAGCACTACGAGTACCATGAAGCTGCAGGAGCAGCCACGCCGACTTGGGCCGGTACTTTATTTATCTAGTGCTCCCTGACTGCGTGTGCTCATTTGAAAGTCAGCCTTTGACGAAGGGCAGGAGCCCGAAACGCGTTGGCGTTTGACTTTATGACTGTGCTGCTGGCGGTGCATTCACTTTGTTGCAGTTTCCAATTAAAAGTCGCAGATGATTTCACCCGTGTGGGCTCCATCTTTGAGGCAACTCTTTGTGTGGATTTTTAGCGGCGAGCCTGGCCGCGATGGAAGCCCCACCGCTGTTGTGGACCCTGTTGACGCCATTGAGGTGTTTGCTGTTGGGACGAGGTGCTGCTTTGGACACTGATCACGTCAACATCGTGATTTGCACCGTGCAGACAGCCACCCACTTGGGTTGTGATTCATTTAATTTACTACTGTGAGCACACGCTAACTCACTTGAGGAACACTGTGTCAGCACTACGAGTACCATGAAGCTGCAGGAGCAGCCACGCCCACTTGGGCCGGTGCTTTATTTATCTAGTGCTCCCTGACTGCGTGTGCTCATTTGAAAGTCAGCCTTTGACGAAGGGCAGGAGCCCGAAACGCGTTGGCGTTTGACTTTATGACTGTGCTGCTGGCGGTGCATTCACTTTGTTGCAGTTTCCAATTAAAAGTCGCAGATGATTTCACCCGTGTGGGCTCCATCTTTGAGGCAACTCTTTCTGTGGATATCTATATATATATATATATATATATATATATATATATATATATTACTGCTCCACCATGCACCAGCTCGGTGCACTCGCGGACGGGTGCCGGTTATGCGGGGGTGCTCCCGCATATCCATTCTGCTCCACACTCCTCCGGGAAAGTTCCTCCCAAGGATCACAGCACTCACGGGGGCAGGTTCAAAAAGTTTTATTCCGGAACCTCAGGCACAGACGCGTTTCGGCTAACTGCCTTTGTCGATGTTTGCCTCGAAACGCTTTCCACCACCATTTTTAAACATTACATTTCCGTGTGGCAAAACAGAAAAAGGACTAATCCTTATTACAAGCTCGTCAACATTCGCCGTATATATCGGCGCCATTTTGAACTGTTCATCTTTGATTGTAAATTCTACTTATTAATACAATTACTAAGTCAAAGAGCTGTATGAACATAACGATTTTCTCAACAGGTAAGGATCTATCGTTGTACGTTAATGTGAGACAAATCTCAGCTCCAAAATCACAATGCAACGATGCCCATTACATAACGTGGTATATACCGTGAATCTGTCAAAACAGATTATCCAAAGTTATCCCCTGTTACAATTATGCCCTGAATGGGCGCTCACACATTATGCCCTGAATGGGCAATCACACATCTTATAGTCATATGACCGTAACCAAAATATATTTTCTAACAGAATTTCAATCAACCCCAGGACATCTCCTAAGGGGCATCCTAATTGCCACAACACTAATGGTTCCTAATAAATAAAGTAATGGTATTAAATAAAGCATAACTGAGTTTCATTCATGATTCAATAATTCATCAAATTCTTCATAAGATCACTTAAGAGCATTCAATATACATAAAGTCATGTTAGAGAATGAAACAAGAAGAAAGAGGGGGGAGGAGGGAAGAAGAAAAGAAAACAGTACAGTACACATAAATACATGTTACTGGCCTAACAAAATTAATACCCAGTATGAACCCATGAACCCACCAACAAGGTCACTCAAGAAGAGTCCCCCTTTGGCTCTCATTGTCACCTTGTCTTTAATCAGAGAAACCACAGACTTGGTTAGTGACATTAGATCTAACCCTTTCTAATCCCCCAAATGGATCGCCAGTTCCTCACTACTATTCAGTCCTAGAGGGGCCTTAGTCTGAAGATCGATGATATTCCGTGACTCCAATCGCCTAAGCTTCAGAATTCTATCTCCTCCCGAATATTCGTTGGTATATGGTCAACACAAAAATAACTCAGAAGCTCTCTGTTGCGCTGATGTTCCTTATTAAAATGTCGGGCAACAGGGTAAGCTTCATCCCCATTGGAGATGGCCCTCATATGCTCTAAAATTCTGATCTTCGTGGGGTGTATCGTGCTGCCTATATATCTAAGGCCACACGGACAGATCAGGCAATAGACTGTGTACGGTGTGGTACAGGTAAGAAATTTTCTAATCTTCTTCGTACCCTTCACCGAGGAACATGATAACTCAGAACTCTTTTACTTCCCTACATGCCTTACATTTTCCACATGGGAAGAAGCCCTCTAAGGGACTCAATATGGATCTAGGTAAATCTACTTTATGATGACTATGGACCAAAGTGTTTTTCAATGAATTAGCCTTTCTGAATGTTACCAATGGATTCGATGGCAGATCACTACCTATAATATTGTCCGCTAAAATATATATATATAGGTACTCCGCTTCTTGTTCACCATTCCCTGGTGCAAACAAATGGGCACGGACCACAAAATGCGTGCAAATTTGTGTTTATTCATATATATGTATATATATATATATATATATATATAGCCTCCTGAGCGGTCGTCAGTAGGTAGTTATAGGTAGGACCTAGTTTCCATAGGAAAAGCTTTTTTTTTTGCCAATATCTTTGGCGTCGTTTGACGAATCTTCGTGAAATTTTCAAAACTAATACAACTAATACGCCACTCAACTTCAGCTGCTGTGTTGAATGTTTTGGGGTGATTCGTAAAGCGGGGGCTTAAAAAAGGGGGGTTCCAAAACACTTTTTCTCCATGTTAATTTCCATAGGAAACTTTAGACACGGCTACAGCCCGAACTGCTGAACGGAATTACACCAAATTTGGAAAAAAAGGTAGCTCTTGGTCTAGAAAGCACTCCTTTTGTTAAATGGTGTAAATCCGTTCAGTAGTTCCTGAGAAATTTAAAGATTTCTCAGATATACAACTGTGACTGCGGTGGATCCGCGAACCCTCCCGATCTCGTGCCCGAGATCTGGTTGGCTGCCAACACTTCTAACCAGGATGTGTTGGCAGCCATCATGTGACTCAGTTGAACCAAGTCACAAGAAAAAACACAAAAAACCAAGAAAAGGGGGCAGGGTAGAAACACCCTGACCCCCTAGGCCTGCTCAGGGGTCCCACAGGACCCCCCAGGGTAAAAAAAAGCATTTTTTTAAAATACATTCGGTGGGCATTGCAGCGGATCTGCGAATCCCGCAATTTTTTTTTTTAAAACAAAGCGCTCCGTTTAATTAGGCCCCTGGGTGGACCAGGACCCAGGGGCAATTGAATTGATAATGCGGGGTCCGTGCGGGCCCCTGCAGCTCCAGGGACCGCCACCTCCCTGAGGCTATATTTATAATAGAATGCATGGGGCAGCCCCGGGGACCACCACCTCCCCAGGGCTAATACATTAATATGCGTGGGGCCACACGCCCTCCCACTGCCCAAGGGACCACCACCACCCCGGGGCTAGATTTGAACATGCGTGGTGGGTTCCAACCCCCCCACGCAGCCCCGGGGACTGCCACCTCCCTGGGGCTGATGTATTGTAATGCGGGGGGCTACGAGGCCCCCCCACAGCCACCTCCCCAGGGCACAAAATAAATAACGACGGGGTCTGTTGCGGACCCCTGGCCCCAGGTACCGCCACCTCCCAGGGGTTACAAAATAGATGGGAGGGGGGCCGCATGACCCTCCCTCCAGGTGCCCTCCATGCCCCTAGGGATCGCCACTGCCCAGGGCCGGCTCCAGCAATGTCACGGGTTGCCCACCCCTGGGACATTGCAGTTAGCTATGGCTTTGTTTTTTTTTTAAAGAGAAGTTTATTGAAACAATTATGCAATTAGAATATAAAGAAACATTAAGCATGCCATCTCAAATATGCAATGCAAAACAACATTAGGAAGAAATGTATCAATTCTATGGCAACCTGAAAACATCTGTAATAAGATCTAAACAGTATATAGTAAATAAATTAATGTTATTACTAGAGAACAATTCATGGAGGTTTAGGCACTTCTTCAATTCTAGGATTATGTAACTGTAAAATACGGGCAGAAGTATTTAAAAAGGTAGTTATGGGTAGCCACAAGAGATCCCTTTTAATAGCGAGAGCAACTGGATAAACGTATTCTCTATCACGTCTGTGATTGTAGCAAACTCCATACCACCAAGCCTGAAAGGATACCTGGGACGTATCCTTCCAAGATTTTGTAATTTGTTGAAAAGCAACAGCAAGAAGTAAATCTATTATATAAAAATCCTTGGATTGGGAAGTCCAATAGTTAGAAATACTACCTGGAAAAATGTTATTAAAATTAAATGGGGCTTGTGTGTTAAAAATAGTATTTGTCTGTTGCCAAACTCTCAACCAAAAGTCATAAATAAGAGGGCATTCAAAGAGCATGTGTTTAAGATCTGCTGAGTGTTGAGAACAAGACCAACAGTTAAAAGGTACAGCAGAATCTTTTTTATGTAATGTAACATGGGTGATCAAAAGGCGGTTATGAATAAAAAATAAAGTTTGAGTTGCATTAGCCACTCTAGATGATTTCCTTATTTTAACCCAAATATTATTCCAAATTGGGATGGAAAAAGTAGTTAGCAGATCGATTTCCCAAAGATTCTCTACCTCTGTTTTAGCTCTATCCTCTGGAACAAGTGTAAGATTTGTATACAGTTGGGATGCAGAAGGCAAGATATCCAATAAGGTATGAATAGGAGGAGGCAAGGGAGAGGTTGTCTAATCAAGAGAGATTTTGTTATAAGAGGATTGAGTTGCTGAGATAAGCAAGCAGTATTTGACTTCATATGAATCTGAAAAGGAGAAAAGAGACTGTACTACTCGAAATGGCAAGCAGGTACCATCCTCAAAGAACTGATGAATCCATTTAAAACCTCTAGAGTACCAATCCTTCCAGAAAATAATTCTATTATTTATTTTAATAGAGGTATTATACCAAATTGATGAGTTCAAAAATTGATCCTTAGGGGTTTTATAAGAAATAAAGATGGGAGATAAAATTTTGCATGTGTTCTTAAAAATCAGAAGAGAGAAGGATGAGGGTCTAGAAGTGAAAGACAAACATTCCATCAGGGAAAAAGGATGCCAAGAGGATTTTTCAAGATCTGTCCATAAAGGAGAAAGTGTAGAATCATTTTCTTGTAATAAAAGCGATGTTTGTTTAAGACAAAAGGCTAAGTGATATTTATGGAAATCTGGAAAATTAACTCCCCCCTAATGCTTTGGTTTTTTAAGTTTAAAAAGCGACATCCTATGTTATTTATTATTCCATACAAAATTTGATAAAACAGAATATACCTTTTTATATTGGGTCTGTGAGATATTAACTGTCATATTTGAAATATAAAACAATATAATAGGCACTAGCAGCATTTTTATAGTGTTGAGGTGACCCAACCAGGATAGAAACAAAGGGTTTCAATGAGATGTATTCGTAAGAAGGACTGAGTGTAGCGTTTTCAAATGAAAGGCTTTAGTATCTTTAACTGTATCAAAGAACCACAAACCTAGATATTTAATCTTATCTGGATTCCAATGAAAGGAAGACGAACTAAAATCAGCATAAAAACATAACTAATTTAAAGGGAGGATTTCACATTTGTCTGCATTTAATTTATAGCCCGAGACAGACACAAACTTATCCACTTATATTTTTTTTAAAAAGGTAAGGATGTTTGTGGAGTAGAGATAAAAAGCAAAATATCATCGGCATAGACAGAAAGCTTGAGCTGAGTGGCCCTATAAGCAAAACCTGTAATCTGTGGATTAGAACGAATCTTTATTAAAAACGGTTCCAAAGCAAGTATAAATAATAAAGGGGAACGCAGACAACTTGCCTAACGCCTCTATGAAGAGGGAAAAAAGGAGACATAAGGCCATTAACCAAAATAGATGATTTAGAGCAGAGGTCTTCAATCTGTGGGGCGCGACCCCCAGGGGGCAGTAGAGGCATGGGAAAGGGTTCACGCTCTTCATTTGCTAAAAGAAAACGTCCCAGATGGTTAATTCTGGTAGTTAAAATGCTTTCCCTGGAGTGTTGTTATTCAGGGACTCCCCTGTGCTGGGAAATCGAAGCCAGGCAGACAGCTAAACACGCCTTTCTACCAGTGTGTTCCTGGCCTGAAAGAAATGCAAGAAACATTGCCCAGAAACGCCTTGCCCAGAATACTGGCGCCCTTTGGTGACTGGGCACCGCGGATGCCGACGCAAAAGCGGTGAGGTTTGGGTGGGCATATCGAGTTTATGTTGCCCGGTCTCCTCCGACCCCGTTATGTGTGCCCTTCACACAGTCGTAATTTGTGCTGCTGACATTTTTTGACATGAAGACATTTCTCGCTGAGATAAATTTGGAGCAGATGTAATGGCTATTTCTGCTACGGGGACAGCACACAGAAGGACTATTTGTATTTTGTACTGTTATACAGGCACTGTGACCACGGACCCTGGTATTCACATGGCCGTCCAAGGGGATTGTGGGCTTTGTAGTCCTGTCGAGAGCAGCAGTGTTCACCCGGAGGCTGGCATTCATGTCAGATATTTACACATTGTGTGCAATCAGAGCCCCCGTGGAGAGGACACTAGCACTATCAACAATTGATTTTCCAGTGCTCTTGGTTTAACACTCATTTGTGTGTTACGTCTCAATTTTGTCCCGCAGTATGTTAGAAAATGATGTCTCCTTTTACAATAGTAACAAGTATATGCAGCACGTTTTTATCTTGTTTTACTGTAGATTTAGCTTTTGAAGTCAGGAGGGCATTATGTTGTAGAGAGCAATGGCGCCACAACGCAAAATGCACAATATCTCGACCTGTCACTATGACATGCTTCCACCAATGACAAGCAAAACATTTTCTGTGTGTGATTTCCGGAGACAACATGTTGAATGTGCACTATGCCGACATCTATGTATACTGTCTCATTGCATCTTGCATCTAATTTTCGTAATGGGTCAAGTAAGCTTTACCAATTGAATTAATGGGAATCTTTTAAAGGTACATTGGTTGAATACAGCAAATTTGCGGCCATTTGTGGTCTGTTTTAACTGCCAAGTTTGTTTTCTATGTTCGTCTAGGCCGGGAGGAAATGGCTATTTAAATGTTAATGTCAATGGCGCCAATTAGATTGATAAAGGCTGCTGCGCAGCCGAAACGCGTATCTCTCCTACTGCAGGGTCGAGGGAGACCTGATAAATAAATAAGCCTTATTCTTACCTGCCATGAGTACGTGCCTCTTCTTTGCTGGAGCAGGATGTTTGTTTGGATATATATATATATATATTATCTACTGGCGGTCGCCAGTAGATAGTTATAGTTAGGACCTATTTTCCATAGGAAATTCACAACATTCTATTTCCAATAACTTTGGCGCCGGTTGACGAATCTTCGCGAAATTTTCAAAACTTATGGCCCGCTCCGGTCCGCTCCTATCCTGAAAGTTTTGGGGTGATTCGGCAAGTGGGGGCCGAGAAAAAAGGGGGGTCCCAAAACATGTTTTCCCCATGCAATTTTCCATAGGAAACTTTAGACACGGCTACAGCCCGAACTGCTGAACGGAATTACACCAAATTTGGCAAAGAGGTAGTTCTTGGTTCAGAAAGAACCCTTTTTGTTAAATGGTGTAAATCCATTCAGTAGTTGCTGAGAAAATCAAAAGTAAAATCACATATATATCTGGGCGGAGCCTAACCACACATGTCATCGTGAGATCTGATTGGCTGTCAGCACTTCATCCTGGAATTGCTGGCAGCCATCTTGGGACCAATATAAATGATAGTACCCCATTGAAATGCATTGTAGTGAATCAAAGATTTTGAGGGTTACCAAAAGGAGAACTATAAAGGGTGATAACAGACTTTAGTTACATTAGAATTCATTTGTTGATGGTACCATACTAATTTCAGGAATTGTGGTGTGTTCTAAGGTGATTTTACCCTGTGAAAAACCTTCTGCTGGGATATCATGAATCATGTTTGAGAGAAAACTATTTTCACATGCTTGTCCCATAGAGTTTTGGAAGGTGCTCCAGAAGCTAAAATGAGAGCATATTTTCTGTAAATTCACATTATCTTTCTCAGTCATGTGAGAAGGAAGTCTGACATTCTCAGTAAAACATGTACATCCAACAAGGGCAGAGACTGTCAGTTGATTCCTTTGTGTTCTACTGCAGCTTCCCAGAGTGTTCTAAAGAACAACTAGAGTGCTAAGAGCCTTACTTGTGACAAAAGTATGGCACACCTGAAGCCATCTTGATTGGAATAAACTGGTAACACTTAAAACATTTAATTTAAAAAGGAACAAAATGATGGGGTTCATTTTGTCATAGAAATTATGGTTAGTGCTATAGAAAGAAAAATTAGGACATGTTTCAAGTGAGATCTCAAATATCTTCCTGTTATATTTCAACAGGAGCAGCCTGTCAGTTGATGCCTTTGTGTTCTACTGCAGCTTCCCAGAGTGTTCTAAAGAACAACTAGAGTGCTAACAGCCTTACTTATGACAAAAGTATGGCACACCTGAAGCCATCTTGATTGGAATAAACTGGTAACACTTAAAACATATAATTTAAAAAGGAACAAAATGATGGGGTTCATTTTGTCATAGAAATTATGGGTAGTGCTGTAGAAAGAAAAATTAGGACATGTTTCAAGTGTGATCTCAAATATCTTCCTGTTATATTTCAACAGGAGCAGCCTGCCAGTTGATGCCTTTGTGTTCTACTGCAGCTTCCCAGAGTGTTCTAAAGAACAACTAGAGCGCTAACAGCCTTACTTATGACAAAAGTATGGCACACCTGAAGCCATCTTCATTGGAATAAACCGTTAATACTTAAAACATTTAATTTAAAAAGGAACAAAATGAGGGGGTTCTTTTTGAAATAGAAATTATGGTTAGTGCTGCAGAAAGAAAAATGAGGGCATGTTTTAAGTGAGATCTCAAATCCTCTTCTATTTCATTAGAAAATTCTGACATGCAGACTGAAACAATCACTTTCAATACCAGCAGCAGACTTCCAGTTAACTCCCTGGTGAGCAGTAGCTTTACTACAGTGATCTAATGAGCAACTAGAGTGCTAACATTCTGAATTTATGGCAAATGTGTGACACATCTGAATGCCTTCTTGATGGAATCAAAGTAAAAAACTGAAAGCATTTCCTACTGAGGAGACTGCAGTAAATGAGGAAACTTCATAACAAAGAAGTCTTCCAAGATGGCCACCAGTGAAAAAAAAAAGCCCAAATGTAGCACAAATATTACCCAGATGTAGCCCACATATAGCCCAATGACAAAAGTGTACAAAACACTTTTATTTTTAGTTTTTTTTGCAGTTTTATGTAGTGCAGACTGGTCAGGTATTGGAGCGTTGCATCTTAAAACATGACCCCCTACAGTACACAAACACCACTGCACTACCCTAAACCCTAAAACACTACCCCCAGCACGACCCCCTACACTACCCAAACACCACTGCACTAACCTAAATCCTAAAACACTACCCCAGCACGATCCCCTACACTACCCAAACACCACTGCACTACCCTAAAACATGACCCCCTACACTACACAAACACCACTGCACTACCCTAAACCCTAAAACACTACCCCCAGCACGACCCCCTACACTACACAAGCACCACTGCACTACCCTAAACCCTAAAACACTACCCCCAGCACGACCCCCTACACTACACAAACACCACTGCACTACCCTAAACCCTAAAACACTACCCCAGCACGATCCCCTACACTACCCAAACACCACTGCACTAACCTAAATCCTAAAACAATACCCCCAGCACGACCCCCTACACTACCCAAACACCACTGCACTACCCTAAAACATGACCCCCTACACTACACAAACACCACTGCACTACCCTAAACCCTAAAACACTACCCCCAGCACGACCCCCTACACTACACAAGCACCACTGCACTACCCTAAACCCTAAAACACTACCCCCAGCACGACCCCTACACTGCCCGAACACCACTGCACTGCCCTAAACCTTGAAACACCAACCCCTGCACGACCCCCTACACTGTTCGAACACCACTGCACTGCCCTAAACCCTGAAACACCACCCCCAGCACGACCCCCTACACTGCCCGAACACCACTGCACTGCCCTAAACCCTGAAACACCCCCTTCACGACCCCCTACACTGCCCGAACACCACTGCACTGCCCTAAACCCTGAAACACCACCCCCAGCACGACCACCTACACTGCCCAAACACCACTGCACTGCCCTAAACCCTGAAACACCACCCCCAGCAAGACCCCCTACACTGCCCGAACACCACTCCACTGCCCTAAACCCTGAAACATCACCCCCAGCAAGAACCCCTCCACTGCCCGAACACCACTGCACTGCCCTAAACCCTGAAACACCACCCCCAGCACGACCCCCTACACTGCCCGAACACCACTGCTCTGCCCAAAACCCTGAAACACCAGCCCCAGCACGACCCCCTACACTGCCCGAACACCACTGCACTGCCCTAAACCCTGAAACACCAGCCCCAGCACGACCCCCTGCACTGCCCGAGCACCACTGCACTGCCCTAAACCCTGAAACACCAGCCCCAGCATGACCCCCTACACTGCCCGTACACCACTGCACTGCCCTAAACCCTGAAACACCAGCCCCAGCACGACCACCTACACTGCACGAACACCACTGCACTGCCCTAAACCCTGAAACACCAGCCCCAGCAGGACCCCCTAAACTGCCCGAACACCACTGCACTGCCCTAAACCGTAAAACACCAGCCCCAGCACGACCCCCTACACTGCCCGAACACCACTGCACTGCCCTAAACCCTGAAACACCAGCCCCAGCACAACCCCCTACACTGCCCAAACATCACTGCACTGCCCTAAACCCTGAAACACCACCCTATGCACGACCCCCTACACTGCCCGAACACCACTGCACTGCCCTAAACCCTGAAACACCAACCCGTGCACGACCCCCTACACTGCCCGAACACCACTGCACTGCCCTAAACCCTGAAACACCACCCCCTACACGACCCCCTACACTGCACGAACACCACTGCACTGCCCTAAACCCTGAAACATCACCCCCAGCAAGACCCCCAACACTGCCCGAACACCACTGCCCTAAACCCTGAAACACCACCCCCAGCAAGACCCCCTACACTGCCCGAACACCACTGCACTGCCCTAAACCCTGAAGCACCAGCCCCAGCACGACCCCTACATTGCCCGAACACCACTGCACTGCCCTAAACCCTGAAACACCACCCCTGCACGACCCACTACACTGCCCGAACACCACTGCACTGCCCTAAACCCTGAAACACCACCCCCAGCACGACCCCCTACACTGCCCGAACACCACTGCACTGCCCTAAACCCTGAAACACCACCCCCTGCACGACACCCTACACTGCCCGAACACTACTGCACTGCCCTAAACCCTGAAACACCTCCCCCAGCATGACCCCCTACACTGCACGAACACCACTGCACTGCCCTAAACCCTGAAACACTACCCCCAGCAAGACCACCTACACTGCCCGAACACCACTGCACTGCCCTAAACCCTGAAACATCACCCCCAGCAAGACCCCTACACTGCCCGAACACCACTGCCCTAAACCCTGAAACACCACCCCCAGCAAGACCCCTACACTGCCCGAACAACACTGCACTGCCCTAAACCCTGAAACACCACCCCCAGCACGACCCCCTACACTGCCCGAACACCACTGCTCTGCCCAAATCCCTTTAACACCAGCCCCAGCACGACCCCCTACACTGCCCGAACACCACTGCACTGCCCTAAACCCTGAAACAGCAGCCCCAGCACGACCCCCTACACTGCCCGAACACCACTGCACTGCCCTAAACCCTGAAACACCACCCCCAGCACGACCGCCTACACTGCCCGAAAACCACTTCACTGCCCTAAACCCTGAAACACCAGCCCCAGTACGACCCCCTACACTGCCCGAACACCACTGCACTGCCCTAAACCCTCAAACACCAGCCCCAGCACGACCCCCTACACTGCCCAAACACCACTGCACTACTCTAAACCCTGCAACACCAGCCCCATCAAGACCCCCTACACTGACTGAACACCACTGCACTGCCCTAAACCCTGAAACACCAGCCCCAGCAAGACCCCCTACACTGCCTGAACACCACTGCACTGCCCTAAACCTTGAAACACCACCCCCAGCAAGACCCCCTACACTGCCCGAACACCACTGCACTACCCTAAACGCTGAAATATCAGCCCCAGCAAGACCCCCTACACTGCCCGAACACCACTGCACTAAACCCTGAAACACTACCCCCAGCACGACCCCCTACACTGCCCAAACACCACTGCACTACCCTAAACCCTAAAACACAACCCCCAGCATGACCCCCTACACTGCCTGAACACCACTGCACTGCCCTAAACCCTGACTCACCACCCCCCTGCACGACCCCCTACACTGCCCAAACACCACTGCACTGCCCTAAACCCTGAAACACCACCCCCAGCACGACCCCCTACACTGCCCGAACACCACTGCACTGCCCTAAACCCTGAAACACCACCCCCAGCACGACCCCCTACACTGCCCGAACACCACTGCACTGCCCTAAACCCTGAAACACCAGCCCCTGCATGACCCCCTACACTGCCCGAACACCACTGCACTGCCCTAAACCCTGAAACACCACCCCCAGCATGACCCCCTACACTGCCTGAACACCACTGCCCTAAACCCTGAAACACCACCCCCAGCAAGACCCCCTACCCTGCCCGAACACCACTGCACTGCCCTAAACCCTGAAACACCACCTCCAGCACAACCCCCTACACTGCCTGAACACCATTGCTCTGCCCTAAACCCTGAAACACTGCCCCCAGCAAGACCCCCTACATGGCCTGAACACCACTGCACTGCCCTAAACCCTGAAACATCACCCCCAGCAAGACCCCCTACACTGTCCGAACACCATTGCCCTAAACCCTGAAACACCAACCCCAGCACGACTCCCTACACTGCCCGAACACCACTGCACTGCCCTAAACCCTGAAACACCACCCCCAGCACGACACCTACACTGCCCGAACACCACTGCTCTGCCCAAAACACTGAAACACCAGCCCCAGCATGACCCCCTAAACTGCCCGAACACCACTGCACTGCCCTAAACCCTGAAACACCAGCCCCAGCACTACCCCCTACACTGCCCGAACACCACTGCACTACCCTAAACCCAGAAACACCACCCCCAGCATGACCCCCTACACTGCCCGAGCACCACTGCACTGCCCTAAACCCTGAAACACCAGCCCCAGCACGAACCCCTACACTGCCTGAACACTACTGCACTGCCCTAAACCATGAAACACCATCCCCAGCACGACCCCCTACACTGCACGAACAGCACTGCATTGCCCTAAACCCTGAAAAACTACCCCCAGCAAGACCCCCTACACTGCCCGAACACCACTGCACTGCCCTAAACCCTGAAACATCACCCCCAGCAAGACCCCCTACACTGCCCAAACACCACTGCCCTAAACTCTGAAACACCACCCCCAGCAAGACCCCCTACACTGCCCGAACACCACTGCACTGCCCTAAACCCTGAAACACCAGCCCCAGCATGACCCCTACACTGCCCGAACACCACTGCACTGCCCTAAACCCTGAAACACCACCCCGTGCATGACCCCCTACACTGCCCGAACACCACTGCACTGCCCTAAACCCTGAAACACCACCCCCAGCAAGACCCCCTACACTGCCCAAACACCACTGCCCTAAACTCTGAAACACCACCCCCAGCAAGACCCCCTACACTGCCCGAACACCACTGCACTGCCCTAAACCCTGAAACACCAGCCCCAGCATGACCCCCTACACTGCCCGAACACCACTGCACTGCCCTAAACCCTGAAACACCACCCCGTGCATGACCCCCTACACTACCCGAACACCACTGCACTGCCCTAAACCCTAAAACACTCCCCCCAGCATGACCCCCTACACGACCCAAACACCACTGCACTGCCCTAAACCCTGAAACACTACCCCCCGCATGACCCCCTACACTACCCGAACACCACTGCCCTAAACCCTGTAACACCACCCCTAGCAAGTCCCCCTACACTGCCCGAACACCACTGCACTGCCCTAAACCCTGAAACACCACCCCCAGCACGACCCCCTACACTGCCCGAACACCACTGCACTACCCTAAACCCTAAAACACGACCTCCTACACTACACAAACACCACTGCACTACCCTAAACCCTAAAACACTACCCCCAGCACGACCCCCTACACTACACAAACACCACTGCACTACCCTAAACCCTAAAACACTACTCCTACACTACACAAACACCACTGCCCTAAACCCTAAAAAACTACCCCCAGCACGAACCCCTACACTACCCAAACACCACTGCACTACCCTAAACCCTAAAACAATACCCCCAGCAGTACCCCTACACTACCCAAACACCACTGCACTACCCTAAACCCTAAAACACTACCCCCAGCAGTACCCCCTACACTACCCAAACACCATTGCACTACCCTAAACCCTAAAACACTACCCCCAGCAGTACCCCCTACACTACCCAAACACCACTGCACTACCCTAAACCCTAAACCACTACCCCCAGCACGACCCCCTACACTACCCAAACACCACTGCACTACCCTAAACCCTAAAACACTACCCCCAGCACAACCCCCTACACTACCCAAACACCACTGCACTACCCTAAACCCTAAACCACTCCCCCAGCACGACTCCCTACACTATCCAAACACCACTGCACTACCCTAAACCCTAAATCTACCCCCAGCATGACCCCCTACACTACACAAACACCGCTGCACTACCCTAAACCCTAAAACACTACCCCCAGCACGACCCCCTTCACTACCTAAACACAGCTGCACAATTTGTTACAGGTGTTGCAACGCAGGCCTGTGGTGCTTACTGGAAGTACCTGGTGGGCTAGTTGGGCCCCAGGGACCCTCAGGATTCAAGGTGACCTAATCCCCCAACTTAAAACGCGCCACGGGGCGCGTTTGCACAGTGGTGAAGGGAGGGGGCGGGCCTCAGGTGACATGTGCGCAAACACGCCCTGTGGTGCATTTTAAGTTGGGGAATTAATTCCCCTTGAATCCTGAGGGACCCTGGGGGCCAACTAGCCCACCAGGTACCTTCAGTAAGCACAACAGAGTTGCATTGCAGAGAGGTGAAAAAAGGTGCATGGCCTCGGAACGCCTCTCTGCAAATCAGCTCTGTGGTCCTAACTGTAGGTACCTGGGGGGCTAGTTGGGCCACAGGGACCCTCAGGATTCAAGGGGACTTAATCCCGCAACTTAAAACGCGCCACGGGGCGCGTTTGCACACATGTCACCTCAGGCCCCCCTCCCTTCACCACTGTGCAAACGCGCCCTGTAGCGCGTTTTAAGAGGTAGTTTTAATCCCCCTGCCCTATTATGTACTAGGGACTTCCAGAGGAGGTCATGCTAATCACAGGGGTACCCCAACGCATAGTGTTCCCTAGTGTATGTAGATGTTTTCACTGTATTCTAAGTGTCTTTTAGCATAGCACTGACTCTGGTTAGTCAGAGTCAGTTACCACCAGTACCCGTCTGAAAAAGTTGTGGGCACAGGATGATTTTGCAACAAGGCCTCTTTCTGCTCCTCTGTTGGTTCTTTCTGCACATCTTTTGCTTCTTCCTGCACTTTTCTTCGTCTTTGTGGACTTCTGTTGCTTCTTTCTGCATTTCTTTTGCTTCTTTCTGTGCGTTTTTCTTCTTTCTTCACATGTCCTACCTCTGTAGGCATAGTTAGAAACTAGCATTTAAAAAACCTTTGAAATTCACTTAAAAAATCATAGGTTTCAGGCACGTTATAGTTAGAAATTAGCATTTAAAAAACCTTTGAAATTCACTGAAAAAACCATAGGTTTCAGACACGTTATAGTTAGAAATTAGCATTTAAAAAACCTTTGAAATTCACTGAAAAAACCATAGGTTTTAGGGACAGTTATAGTTAGTTGGACATTTCACTCGTACAAAACCATAGAAATTCCCCCGTTATAGTTAGTTCAGCTAACTATAACTCGCGCCCCACAATGCACTGCTGATGACGTCACATATTACATCACTCATGACATGGTCAGTGACATCACTGATGACATCACTGATGACATCTCAAATGACATCACTGATGACATCACTGATGACATCATCCATGTGATAATTTCATGCATCTTCTCACACCCTAATATAAGTTTTGATACACCCACTCTAAATTACAGACTGCCATTCTCAAAACCATGCACACTCCAATACCAATAACTACATACCCACTCACTGATTCTTAGGTCTACACACACACATCTACTCACTCACCCGTACAGTCACTCATACTTACAGTCACTCAGTACAGGACTATCATATGCACTCATACACCTATATAAACACTCACACACCGCCACTCATCCATAGAGGTATTCACACACCTATTCAGTCATGCAAAAAATTAAGCACACACCCATTTACTCACCTATACAGTTATACACACACCAGCTCACTTACTCATACAAATACTAGCACATTCTTACGCTCTTAAACAATAACTGATACAAGCACACACGCATCCATACAGCCACTCTCACAATCACACTCTCACTTATAGCCATTTAAATACTCTAACACACATATATACTGCCTTTTACATATGTAGTTACTCGCACATGTACCACTGAGATATACATTCACTCACTAACACACCCATACACACACTCACCCACCCAAGCAGTCCATCACAGATGCACTCTTGAAATCATGCACCCAGTGAATCACCCACTCACACATCTATGTACAGAGTCACACACACCCCACCCACACAAACACTCAGGCAGCCATACAGATACTCAGAGAACCAATCAATAACCCATATAGACACTCATGTAGCTATTCGCAAATCCATGCATCCACTTACACACCAACAAACAGACCGATACAGACATTCACACAGTTTAGTCACTAACCCATGCATTCAGTAAGATACGTTTAATCACTCACTTGTAGAGTCAGTCACGCACGTACTAAATCATCCATTCAGACACTTATACACCCACTCATTCTTCAATACGCCTTTCCCTATATATATTAAACATATTTAAACTTTACAGAAACACACAGTCACTGGATGATGTCATCAGTGATGTCATCAGTGATGTCATTTGAGATGTCATCAGTGATGTCATCAGTGATGTCACTGACCATGTCATGAGTGATGTAATATGTGACGTCATCAGCAGTGCATTGCGGGCGCGAGTTATAGTTAGCTGAACTAACTATAACGGGGAATTTCTATGGTTTTGTACGACTGAAATGTCCAACTAACTATAACTGTCCCTACAACCTATGGTTTTTTCAGTGAATTTCAAAGGTTTTTTAAATGCTAATTTCTAACTATAACGTGTCTGAAACCTATGGTTTTTTCAGTGAATATATATATACATATATATATATATATTTAGCCATCTCACACACAGCATGCGCTCAGCCCATCATGATACAGTGTGAGCGTGTTTATGCCTGATTCCAGTAACTTTTCTAAATAGATGAAAGGCTTCCTCATGGAATGTAGTTATGGTTTTTCCTATTATAAGTACTCCAATATACTGATAAAACAGATGATTTAACAAATAATCGGTTACATGTTGGTGGTTTACCACAGTGTGGCATAACACTAAAACTGCTATGCAATGTCAACTTATATTCCACATCTCAAAATGGGTCATTCTTTCCTTCCTCCACTGGTATGCCACACCACTACTACTCCAGTCATGTTGCCTGACGCATTCAGTCAAATTAGGGGAAGGAGCTGTGATGTCTCATTAATTGTTGTGTGCTGGAAGGATGCAATTCACACACACTGTTTTGGGGGCACTGCATATGCACTCTATTTTTTACAGTGTAATCCACACGTTTATGTTGGTGATGCACAGCACACATTTTAAAAGACCCTCACACGAACAGTTAGTTGAAAAAGTATATTCCTCACAAACTGTGATTCTCTACATAATTCTGTCGGTCCTGTGCACTTCAATCAAAACTTCATGTTAGACCAGCAAATGGACATTGGACCATGATTAAAACTTTGTTAGCTACATATATATGGGGGTGGAAGTCCTTGAAGCCCCTATCGGAAATGTAAAGGGAAAGATTTAACTTAGGAGAACAAATGTCATAATAAATACGGCATAGAGATTTCTTGCAACGTATAGGGACTGCATTTTCTGAGGACATAATTTCAGGAAATTCATCTCTCCAGTGTTTTTTCCCCATATTTATTTTAGTTTTGCAGATTTGGTTAGCTTGTGTTTTTAACCTCTGGTTAGTGAGGACCTGTCAAACAGCCCCTAATTGAATTTGCAATTCCCCAAAATATGGTAAATGGTTTGACTACCTAATTGGCAAGTTTGTCTGTTTTTACAAGTCAACTTTCAGCTTGTGAAAACGGTGCAAGCTTAAGTATTAAATAGAACATGGGAGCCGGTACCAAAGTTTTCACGACTCGAATCTAGAGCTAAGCTATGAAGTGAGCTGAGAGGCAGCAATGTATCACGCAGGCTAGTCCTCGTGTAGAACTGCAAAGTGAACCAGTTATTGAAGTTCAAGTATTGAATTTAACATGATGTAAACTAGTTGTCAGAGTGCCTTAAATAAGGAAGGCTCGGCTGCATAGTGCTTAAATCTGAAATGTAAGTTAGATCTGTTACAATGGTAACGAGCTGAACTGCTATGTTACAAGTAGTGCTACAGCAAATACACAGAAACATTATTAGGCTACAACATTTTCAATGTATGCTTTGAAATAATTACTTTTATAAGTGTGTCATTTTCGTGCATAACAAAACGTATTTTCAGCTTGATGACTTTAATCCCTCGCAGTCAGGGAAAGGTGTGAAACGTCCACACATTTGTGGCTTCCAAGGAGCAAGAAACTGCCTGAGCTCTAGTTCCCCTGCTGTTGAAAGTCATTTGCCACAGGCAGCTTGCCACTGATCAAAGAACGGCCTCGAAAAGCATGTCTAAATGTAAGTGATTATGTCTCAGCAACTACCCACAAAGAAAGTTGACACTTTAAAAAGTTGACACATTAAAAGCACAACTCCCACAAACAGCATACTTCCTCTTACGGCACTTATGTATTAGTAACTAGGTTACAAAAGGAAGCCACAACATTGGCCTCTTTGGAAGTGCAAGACACTGGTAAACTGAAACGGAGGGAGGGTTGCTTAGATGAGGTGTATTTAGGTTTGATCCTGGATAGTTGGAAAAGGTTAGCTTTGGAAGGAGCTAGTAGGTAAAGGGACTGACACTAGACAAGACTCCATTCTAACATCTTTCAAAGCTCAGGATCAAGGCAATGTGGCATTTTTAGGAGGAGGCCTGGAAGACAGGAAGTGAATCACAGGGCTGGCAAGTAGAGGATAAGAATGGGTAGGAATGCTGACATGAATCCCTTGTAGAGTTCTGCCAATTTCTGCTGGGTTAACATCATATCTACTGCTACACATCACTCTCAAGTTAGGCACCTGCTTGTATAAGTGAAAACATCACAGGGCTGCCTGCTTGGGGGATTCCTGTCTGCCTTGAAGGTGACTGAAGACTGATGCTTCTCTTTGAATGCCTGACTTTGAAAAGCTGTGCTGAACATTTGCAGTTAAGTACGACCTCTTGGAAGAAGGCTGACTGCTGTGTAATAGTTTTCTGGGAAGACACGTGATGAATCTTTTGAGAAGACAACCAGTAGGACCAATCAGAGCTGGACATTTGGGTATGGTTGTTATTGTAAGTATGGAAAAGCATTTATCCACTTGAACCCCATGCCTGATGTCCAAGTATCATTCCATGAAAGTTGCTTTGAATGATTTGACTACAAAGCCTGTTGTCTACACACAATGTTTTGACTACAAAGCTCTGTAGAACAAGATGGCCAGGCTAGCCAAAAATGAAGCAATCTTGATATTTTTTGTTATTCTGACTCTTAGCTTTTTTGCAGCAAGAAACAAGGCTTTGGTGAGACCTTATGAACAAGGAACCTAAAGTCGGCCAACTCCAGCTTTTATCTTTAGTCCGCTGACAGATTTCAACCTCCAGAAAACGTTCTAAGTCCAAAGGCACGACTCAAGACTTAAGCTAGACTGGAAAACCACTCTACTAAGCATTGTAGAGCTCTTCTAAGTCAAAGCTTCTAACCTTAACATACTTGGCGATTTAGACTTCAATAAAATAACAAAGAGCAGATGTAAAACTCTTGACCGAGGCTAACTGCCAGGCATTGCCTGACCTCACTCCATCCCCATTTTGCTGTTGATAATACCCAGGATCTGGTAAACCACACATCTTAAGATAGCATTGGATACATATATTTCAATGACTTTCTCTGGACACATTTATTGGTCCTGATACATACGTCCTATGGTTTTTTAGGGGCATGTTAATATTTACATTTTACATTTTTTAAATAAATGCATTTGGCAATCTTAATGTATTTATTTGGTTAGTTTGGTATTGTTGTACATGTATCTCATGCAAGCTAGAATGTTTTGATGATATGGAAGCTCAGTCACAGCTCATTATCAAGAGGGGGTTCTCTCGCCCTCCTATTCTAACAATCCAGTTTCTTACAATGACACTAAACTTAGACTTTTAGCAATAACAACAGTACATAGAAGTACATTTGGAGGTAATATAAGTAAAAAGAATGTGGAAAAAATTGCATATGGGGTGAAGCCTGTCCGGCTCTAAATGTGCTCAAGAATGTGGAGTTCCAATGGACTGTTACCTCTCAGCTATCCTGATGCGGAGATCGTGAGGTGCCTGAAGGGTGGCTTTGAAGTGATGACACAGCAGATGTCATGTCACTGACTGCAGAATATGTTTCCCTCTCCTAAAGCCCTGAATATCACCATGAAGCTGCTCCTCCACCACCAATGTTCCATTTTGGCGGCGTACATTCTCTGTTTGGCTGTGTTGAATTTCAGTATTTCTGGGGGAGAAGCTAGCTCTGGATTTCGGGGCACTAACCCCTACCCAGTCAGCAGTGCTGGTAAAAGATCAGGAGCGGCATAGTGGATAGGACATTTGCAGAGTTGACTGGTTACTCCCTTCGGAGGCAGATGTAATCAGAGTAAGACACCCAATCCTCAGCAGCACTAATTCCAAGCCTAAAACTGGAAAGAAATAGGAGGATAGGTAGAAGGAAGACTATCAGACGGGAGCTGCATGCTTACAGGAAGAGTCTAGCATGGCATGCTTCACAAAAAGAAAAAAAAAACTCTGACGGCATCTCTTGATGAAAAAAAAACTCTGAAGGGATCACATGATGCCACTAATAGAAATTTTAGAGGCTAGACGTAAATAGGTCAGGCTGAAAAGCATCTTGATGCATCTGAGGAGGCTAATCCAAGATGACACAGGTGTTGGGAGCACAGTCACTTCGACATGACTTTACATAATGTGGCAGCAGGACAATGTGGATTTGGGAAGTGAGGTGGGGAGGTTGGAAAACCAGCATAACGCTTTCATCTGTATATTAGGAATGACAGCTGTGGATGTAGAAGAAGATCGCCTAATGGCAGGTGGACTTGTTGACTAAAATGATGAACTCTAACAAAATAAAGCTCCTGGGGGAGTGTGCAGAGCTTTCCATCTCAAAGGGGATAGTTGGCAATTTGATGGACTTGGAACTGTCATCATGGAGCTGTAAGAGGCATCCAAGGGGGATGGTATTATGAGTGTCCCTCTCTTTTTTGTCCTGAGTCAGTAACAAACTGGGTTCTTTTTAAGCGCACCTGCTACTACCGCTTTTGATCAGCTGATGTTTTAAGAGAGATTGTTTGACTACTAGTTTCACTGCAATATTTGTTAGGCTGAAAGGTTTTATTAAATTTAACCCCTCTCTTTATCCCAAGGGGTTATTATGGGATTTTGATGATTTGAGGTGAAAGTTGTCTGTTAACTTACATCATGCCTGAAGTGTGCATTTTTGTAGTTAATTTCAGTGGCGGATGGTGACATTTGAAAGTGGTTAGGCGTAAAACAATTGTCGTACTCCACTGTGGTGAGCGAGCGTAGTGAGCGTACCCAAACCACCTACGGGGGGTTCGGTGGGGTTCTCCCCCCGAGAAAATTTTGAAAAAAGAGTGGGCAAATTGTGCATTTTCAAGCAAATTTGAGAAAGCAGGAAGGTGTCAACCACTCTGAGGTCTGATAACCCCATCCAGTCCCCTCATGCCAGGCCTTTGTAAAGCTTTGGAACTGCTTTTAGACACGCACATGTCCGTAGTACAAAATTCCTTACATGAAACGTATATTAGATATACAGGCCTGGCATGAGGTAGCCGTTCGTTCGCTATTTTAATGCACATTCTAATGTGGAAGTGTACTTTTCCTGAAAGGTCCAGCGTGACTGCTCTGGAAAATAAACTATATTACTTCCGCCAGACACCCACACTGGTGATAGTAAAAGTGTGCATCAGAAAAAATAAACCATAGAGGCGGAAAACTCAAGGCATAGGTGCAATTGTGCATGCAGAAATAATCAGACCATGGTGTTACTTATGCACGATCCCAGTACCCGTGAACCTTTTCCGGTCCAAATCATTTTCTGCAAAACGAAGAACGCCAGGTAAATCGGATTTGCACGGAGGATTAATAACACATTTGGTTCTCGGTGCTAAGGCGTGACCGCAACTTCACATATTGTGGATTTTTTCCATGCTTTGTATAGCACTAAGATGCCGCAGTTTGATTGCCTCGCCGCTCTTTCAGGCCCATTGGTAAGGTGAGAAGGGAGAAACCGTGGAAGTAATGAGAGGGGGCTGATTGGCAAGAGTATGCCGAGACGCACGCCGAGTCCTGTATCTCTGAGAGGAAAGGCTTCCTGGCGCTCAAACGAGCAACTAAGCACATAACCTTCAACAACACTCCCTACGGCCTAATCAAATTTCACTAAACAAAAGCAGAACAGACTACCAACCTTTGAGTTCATGGATCAAAGTCTTATTGTTCGTACGATTAGAAACTGCACACACATCACTACAGTGAGTTGAAAGACGACACACACAGCACAGAGGCAGCCAGCAAAGCACTGACCAAATGAACAAAGTCAGCATAAACGGAAACACGAATATTGCATCAAACTGAAGAGAAAACTCCAAAAGATGTACTAAATAGTGAAGAAATTATGTTAAAAAACGAGCCTAGGTTGTTATTAATTGTGGATATTGCGCCAATAACACTGCAGTGGCACGTGAAAATGCAGGCTGTGACGGATAAACTTCCAATAAAAAGGAGTGAAAAACAACAGCCTTTTAGAATATTCCTTTATTTAATGAGGTGCGCTTGGGTTTTGAAATGCGTTCTCACCTCATTCAGCAAAGGGACCCTTAAAGGTTGTGGCCCCTTCACTAATCCTCTCACAGTTGCTCTCACTTTACACAGTTTATTCATAGTTTTTTGTAGGATAAATTATCCAATGTAAAACGAGGCAGCTATTTTACCCCACCTGGCTGTTTTCAATCGAAAGCTCCCAATAGAGAGCCATAACAGCAGAGTTGGCTACAAAAGACACATCTCTATTCACTCGGTCAGCCTGTCACTCATCTATGCTGTCCTGACTTCACCTCACTCTTGCGTGTTCTTTTTTTTTTATCCCTACTTTCTCCTTTAGTCACTTTATTTCTCTATGTTACTTCCTCCTTTCTGTCTTTCTCTGGGTCAAAGTCTTATGATAAAAAATGAGTCCTAGCCACCAAAAAAAGGCAAGCAGGTGCCATCACTGAAGCACCGGCACACATTAAGCACTGGTGACTCGTCACTCAATCATGTTACCAGTTCAAGAGAGTCTAATATCGTAGTTTCCAAATCTGCCGAGGAAATAAAACTCAAGAAGCAGTGAGTTACATGGAGGCGCACAGACAGCAGGTGTCTCTGCGGAGTCCTCCATTCCTTGCTGAGGAGGCCTGGCTTCAGGGCGGGGCAGCCATGTTTATCTTCCCAGGCCCCAGTCCATGCCGTTACTGTCCTGGGGGGATTATCCCTTTGCTGCCCTGGGAATTCGATTTAAAGGTCCGTGCTGGGGTCGCCAGTGGCTATTCACTATCCGCGCTTGCCCAAAGGCTCAGGAAAGGACCCCAGCTCAATGCCAATGTGGATGAAGCCATGTATCACACCCGATAGCCCACCCTACAGAACACACACACGCTCGTGCGTGCTCGCTTGTGAACAAGGCATAAGAAATGGGACGATGGGGGGGGTCGAGCGGGGAGGGGGTGGGAGGTTAATTAAATTTTTTTTTAAATGTAAGAAAAAGTTACCTTCGCCTCCGGTGCCCTTTGCCTCCGGTGCCGGACTCCCGCGTCGCACCTCCTGCTTTCTGCAAACAGGAAGCAGAAGCAGGCAGCCTCCCTCTCTTCCCCTAAGCCAATCACAACGCTGCAATGGCAGCGTTGTGATTGGCTAGGACGCCGTCCTTACAGGCGTCTTAGGGGAGGCCGTTTCTTTCATGCAGAAAACGGAGAGTGCTATGATTGGTTTGGTCAGCCCTGGGGCCGACCAAACAGTCAGGGCCCATAACATTGGGCTAGCCACTCATCCCCGACCCACCCACCCGCCCGCCCCCAACCAGGCATACCCTTCTTCTGCTTTCTCGCAGTGCGAGAAGCAGAAATGTAAAATGGTATTTATACCATTTTACGTTTCTGCTTCTCGCACTGCGAGAAAGCAGTGGGGCGACGCTCCGACGCCCACGTGGAGGAGCCGCCACTGGTTAATTTGCAAAGTTAAAATGTGCATATGGTGATAATGGCGTCTTAGGGGAGGCCGTTTCTTTCATGCAGAAAACGGAGAGTGCTATGATTGGTTTGGTCGGCCCTGGGGCCGACCAAACAGTCAGGGCCCATAACATTGGGCTAGCCACTCCTCCCCGACCCACCCACCCGCCCGCCCCCAACCAGGCATACCCTTCTTCTGCTTTCTCGCAGTGCGAGAAGCAGAAATGTAAAATGGTATTTATACCATTTTACATTTCTGCTTCTCGCACTGCGAGACTGCAGTGAGGCGACAGCTCCGACGCCCACGTGGAGGAGCCGCCACTGGTTAATTTGCAAAGTTAAAATGTGCATATGGTGATAATGGTCTTTTGAGGTGTGCTTTCATAAATAAAGTTTTTTTTAAAAAAGAAAGCTGCATACAATCATGTTCCTCTCAGTACACAAGCACAAAAATGTATGCGGCATCATGTAAGGATTGCAGCTAACTGCCTGTTTCACAGTGAACCTTGAATGAAAATAAACATTTTTCTTGGAGTTCTTTGGAGAAAAGGAGAGGGCTAGCAATGGTCCCTGTAGGCCAAAACCTAGGCGTAATTTAAGGTCATCCACGATGGAGCGTGGGTCGGGTACACCAACCAGGTTCAACCCCTTCGGAGGTTTTACCTTGTGACTCAGGGGATGATTTATAATTGAGAAGTCAGCCCGTTCACAGCAGGGAGGTGGAATAAGTTACTCCGTCGCCTTGACAGAGGTGTGGACCACCAAAATTCGAAATGTCCGTCCACCTGGCGGACATTTTAAGCATTGACAGGAACTGCTGTCAAGGTGGTTCCTGCCAATTCATTGTAACCTTGCCGGACGGCTCAATCAAATATGAGGGTGCTGAGTTTCCTTCCATGGTGAGGGGGGATATTGAGCACTTTTCAGTGCCACGTTACTGGCAGGTTTTCAAAATGGGGTGGGCAGACCATAGTCTTGGTGGGGAGGGAACTCTGTGGCCATTATGATGGAGTTTCCTCTCTACCAAGAATTAAATCAGGCCCTTAGTCATTTTGCTGGAAGTCAAAATCCTTCAACAGGGCAAGGCAGAAGATTTGGGCGAGGTTGAGGTGAAGCCATTGGTTTTGGGGGAGAAAAGTTCGGAGTGGGAACATTTTTATTTTGCGCCCAGGGAAGTTCTCTCACCGGCAGGATACTTTTGACACTTTCGCCCATTCAAGAGTTCTACCTTCAGAGTATTTTCCCACAAGCTCAGAATCCTCAAGGATGTGGTGTGTAATGGGAGAAGACTCCGCAAGGCCAGATACCTTTTCGATAAGGTCCAGCTGAAACAGATTTGCTGCTGCGGAGAAGCTCCTAACAGGGAAAACCTGTTTCTTCCGCTAATCGGCAATGCACCTCGGGTAGTTCAGCTTGGCAGGCTTGCCCCAGTTCTTTGGAGTTCTTGAATGAGGAGAGGATGTGGGCTAATGGCTAGAGCGGTCGACTTTAGAGTTGGGGTACCGGGTTCAAGTCTCGGCAGGGATGCTCAACATCCTGTGATTCTGGGCAAATCACTTAAACCCCCCATGCCTAAAAAAATGAATGTGTCCGTCTGTAACGCAACTGGTGATCGTGTAAAGTGCTGTGATACCTTCGGGTCAAGTTTGCGCTATATAAAACTCCCCCCCCCCAAAAAAAATCCAAAAGCTCTCTAAGTCCCAGAATTTCAGGGATGTTAGAAGAAGTCCAGCTTGACACAGCGAAGGGTCCCAGGACCTCAGGTATAGCATTTGGGGGTCAAGAATCAGCAGAGGCCACCAGCACAGTCCAGGATAGATCAAGTAGGTGCTGGTCAGCAAAGCTCTTCAGGAAAAAGGCCTCTTGCAGCTTGGTGTGGCCCTGTAGCTTACATAGGAGGCCAGCCAACTAACCCTTGGAGTATACTTCTTTGTCCTGCGTACAATCAAGAGCAGGTCCTGGCCTTCAGGTCTCATACAGCAGATGCAGACCTTCTTATTCTTTCACAGGTCCAGCAGGGTTCTGTAGAGAGTGCCAGGGAATGCCAAATGTATGCCTGGCACTGGCTTGTGGGTGACTCCTGTCTCCTCACTTACCAGTTTGGCTAAAATTCCCTGGGGTAAACAGATCCACTTTTAAAGCATTTCATGTGTGCCCTACTGCAAACAATCCCACAGGGCCCCCTCATTTACTAAATACAAGTTGGAGAAACCCCTCTCCCCTTGTGCAGAGCCTGTGTGATGACCCAGAGGTGTGGCCAGGGTAATAAGCAGTCTTCTCCTCCTTAGTCACTCCAAATCACTTCTGGCGGCAGATTTTCTCCCACTGGGTTTGGTGCCAGCCTGACTGGTAGGACAAAGAAGGACTTGTGCAGGTGTTGTCTGACATCTGCTTGTGAAAGGGGAGGCCCGTGTGATGTAAATTAAGTTCTTGGACACAGCCCAACTGGTCTTCATATCACAGAAAGAAAACACCTCCCCATACCCATACCCAGGTCTTTGTCTCTGCTCTGGATGTAGTTTCCACACCTCATCGAGGCTATTCACCAGCTGGTGACAGATGGAAGTTAATGCAAATTAGCTTCCAGGAGCTTTAGGCAGATATAAGGTAATGTTCTGAAAGTCCCCTTTCCTTAATATTTATAAAAATCCGACTTCACCATTGAGTTTTTTCAATAAATATTAAGAAAAATTCATTGAATTATTATTCTAGCTGGTCCTTAGTCTGACATAACAGAATTAATATTTAAAATTGCTTCCCAGTGTTTGTCTATGACCCCGCCAGCCTTCCTACAGTGAAAATTGTTTTTGGGTGCTAGTCACAGTAAGGACCTGTTAACTTTAAATTTCTACATACCCCACTTTTAAATACCATGCAATCTGCCTTGTGGGGTCCACGGCTTACTTAGGGGTGACTTAATAATATTTAAAAGGAAGGCTTTTCCCTGTCAAAAAGTGTTCATTTTGACAGGTTGAGCTGCAGGGCTAAACTGCAGCTGCCAGGGTACAGTGGCAGACCTGGGTCTTGTTTGCCTGTTAACACTAGTGGATGGCACAATAGTGGTGTAGTCCATAGGTGAGATTTAACTTCCCATGCCACAGGTATATTTTGGGCATATATACTAAAGACTTATAGGTGAGTTAACTATGCCAATTAGGTGTTAGTCAATTTGACATTCTTTAGGGGTCAGAACACATACACTGGGGCCTGGTTAGCAGTGTCCCAGTGCACAGAGTGAAAAGAAACAGCAGTATCAGTCTACAAAAATATGGATGACCACGCAAAAATAAGTATTTTCTCACAATGCCTCCTAGAAGCCCTCTAACCTTTTCTGTTTCTTTATTAGTTCATTGATGCCTCAAGCAATACAAACCATTGTTTGCTTGAAGTGACTGACGAGCTGATGTGAATTTATGTATGCTAACCAGCGACAACATTTATTGTACATTCTGATAGTATGCTTCTAGTTCATATATTCATGTATTCATTTAAATGGTTGATATTTAAGAAAGGGCGTAGTAGCCATAGGCTTACACATGAAGATCCATTCAAAAAATTGTGGGTTTGCCCTATGACCTGCACATCCATTCACAATAGTATTTGACTGTATCATTCAATAAAGACATTTCTTTAGGGTGCTCCCATGGTGTCACAATACCCACCCACCAGGGTATGCTTCCACTAGTACTGCAAACAGCCTAGAACAATATTCAACCAAAATACACCGAAGCACACCAAATAGTTGTAACTATAATCCAAAACTTCAAAGAAAATCGGTATAAGAATGCAGCCACACTGTGTGTATCAATTTGCCATAGATCAATATCCTTTTAGTATAAGTCCACAAAGAGTCTTGAATCAAGTCCTTTTGTTTATTTTATTTCATTTCTTTAAGTATGGAGAACAGTAGCAGCCGACGTACGTTTCGCCCCCCTGGGCTTTCTCAAGGCTCGGATGTGAAGATTGGATTCATTTTTGTTTGTTTAAATATCTTTATTGGTATTTTTGGTATTTTATCATAACTGGCATCATGTGTTTATACAGCATTGTCAATTGTCCATTTCGAAGTCATAATGCCCATGTGTCTTACAATAGTGCAGTTGACAACAGTAAGAAGCTAATGTTAACACATCGTTCCTGCTTACAGATACATACATTATTTTGGGCGCACATAAAGAAGTCCTGGTGTGCTATTGTTCGCACATGCTGCCACATCATGGTTGCTGTATTTGATGCAAGGTCATACACAGTATAATCGGGACATATCTTTGTCTGGGCCGTTACCACTATACCTGATATACAGGCCACTTCAACACAGAATAATAACCTGTCGATCAGACTCGAGCAACATTATAAATACAATAGTGTAAATTGACAGTGTGTGATAAGAAGTCACGTGTGGATACAAATAAGACCTATTTGCCCAATAAACATATATTCAAAACTCAAACTTACAACACTATAAACTGCCATCTGAACTATGCAAGTCGAGTCGCTGTTACATATCTTAGCATAGCTGTGTATTATCTACACACCAATGTCTTATGGCTCGCCTAGCCAGGGGCCAAAGAAAAGCATGTGCCTGTGTGCAGCTAGGAAACCAGCAAAGGAGCACCCCCCCCTCCCGGCAGCGCATGGGGTTCTGGTGATCACTAGTGATGTACCGGGGATTTCCTGGATATGTGATTGCCTTTATGGCAGGGCGTAGCAGGTGAAGATTGGATTCATATCCATAAATTATATGCAAGGGGTTGATTGACTACCCTCACTGCTGAAATGTCCCTGAGCGAATGTATTGGGTGAGATGTCAATCAACACTGGCGGTGTTGTTAGCTTCTTAGCGAATATATTTATCTCCTCTCAAAAAAATATTAATCACCATAATGTTTGAGCTCTGTACTTTGGACCTTGATAAGTCCTCTCTCAGTCTCTCTGTATTTCCCGCTTCTCGTGACTGGCAGTAACGCCAAGCGGGAAATCAACCCCTTGCATATAACTTTATGGATATGAATCCAATCTTCACATCCGAGCCTTGAGAAAGCCCAGGGGGGCGAAACGTACATCGGCTGCTACTGTTCATAAAACAGCAACCCTGTGATATTAAGATTCGACATGTAGTGATCCTTAAAATGCACCAGTCTGTTATTTGGTGTATTCTGTGTATTTGCTACAATTGTTTAGATATCTGCAATAATACCCTTGCATTTACTCTGCACTAAAATTAGCTTAAAATAAAGGTCCTAATGTAGAGTGTGGTTATTCTGTTGAGGAGAAGGTGCATTTTATTTGGTCGCCCTGACAGAGTAACCGCACTCCAAATTAGAGAATTCTGCTCCCCTAATTAATCAATCAATCAATCAGGGTTTTATAAAGCGCGCTACTCAACCGTGAGGGTCCCAAGGCGCGGGGGAGTGCAGCTCCGGCTCAGTCGAAAAGCCAGGTCTTGAGGTTCTTCCTGAAGGTGTGCAGGGTGGGGGAGCGTCTGATGTAGACTGGGAGCTCATTCCAGGCCTTGGCTGCGACGTAGGAGAAGGCTCTTCCGCCTGCTCTGCTTCTGAGGATGCGGGGGGTTTCTGCTAGGGCGAGGTCGGCGGAGCGGAGGTTCCTTTTGGGTACGTGGAAGGAGACTCTCTCGTTGAGGTATCTGGGTCCAATGTTGTGGAGGGATTTGTAGGCATGGGTGAGCAGTTTGAATGTTACTCTCTTCTCGACGGGAAGCCAGTGCAGGTCTGGTAGGTGTTGGGTCATGTGTTCGTGCCGTGGGGTCCTGAGGACAAGTCTGGCTGCGGTGTTCTGGATGGTTTGGAGCTTGCGCAGAAGGGTTCTGTTGATTCCGGCATAGAGGACGTTGCCGTAGTCCAGTCTGCTGGTTATGAGTGCATGGGTGACGGTCTTTCTGCATTCAGGGCGTATCCATTTGAAGGTCTTGCGGAGGATGCGAAGGCAGTTCAAACTGGTGGAGGCGACGGAGTTGATCTGGCGGGTCATGGTGAGGGAGGAGTCAAGGATGATGCTGAGGTTCTGTGCGTGGTCTGTGGGGGTGGGTGGACTCCCGAGGGTGGAGGCCTACCAGGTGTTGTCCCAGGCAGAGGTGGAGGGTCCGAGGATGAGGACCTCAGTCTTCTCCGAGTTGAGCTTAAGGCAGCTATTTTTCATCCAGGCTGCGACGTCCTTCATTCCTTCCTGGAAGCAGAGTCTGGTGTCTTTGGGGCTCTTCGTGAGGGAGAGGATGAGCTGGGTGTCATCGGTGGGTGACACTATGCTGAGCCCATGCTGTCTGACGATGGCGGTGAGTGGGGCCATGTAGATGTTGAAGAGCGTGGGGCTGAGTGACGATCCTAGGAGTACTCCGCAGTTGATCTCTGTGGGTTCAGAGAGGAAGGGAGGGAGTCTGATCCTCTGGATTCTATCAGAGAGAAAGGATTGGATCTAGTTGAGGGTGGTTCCTCGAATCCCGGCGTCATGGAGTCTGGCTGCGAGAGTGCGATGTGAGACGGTGTCGAAGGCTGCGGAGAGGTCTAGAAGGATGAGGGCCACAGTGTGACCCTGGTCGAGTAGCATGCGGATGTCATCAGTGGCGGCGAGGAAGGCGGTCTCGGTGCTGTGGTTGCTGCGGAATCTGGACTGGGAGGAGTCTAGGATGGCGTTCTGTTTGATGAAGGCGGTCAGCTGAGCGTTTACGAGTCTCTCGGTGACTTTGGCCGCGAAGGGGAGGAGGGAGATGGGCCGGTAGTTTTTCAGGTCCGTTGGGTCGGCCGTGGGTTTCTAGAGGAGGGGTTTGACCTCGGCCCGCTTCCAGTCATCTGGGAAGATGCCGGCTTTGAAGGAGGTGTTGATGGTCCATCCTAGTTCGGGTGCGATGGCGGCGGCAGCCTTGTGGTAAATGTGTGGTGGGCAGGGGTCGGTGGGGGCTCCTGAGTGAGTGTTCTTCATGGTCGCGGTGGTTTGTTCAACGGTGGCAGGATCCCAGGTTGTGATGGTCGTCTTGTTGTCGGCGGTGGGGAGGGTGGTGTTGTCCTGCGTCTGTTCGCTGAAGTTGTCGTAGAGGGCCTTGATTTTCAGATGGAAGTAGGAGCTGAGTTTGTTGCAGAGTTCCTGGGATGGTGTGACGTCCGTGGCTTCGCTGGGGGGTTTGGTGAATTGCTGTATGACGTTGAAAAGCTCTTTGGCGTTGGTTGCGTTGGTGTGGATTTTGTTCTTGATGAAGGTCCGCTTGGTGTCTCCTATGCGCTGGTGGTATTCCTTCAGGGCGCTCCTGTGTTTGTTGAGGTCTTCCGTGGTTTTTCGGTTTCGTCAGGTTTTCTCAAGGCGTCTGCAGGAACGCCTGGCTTCTTGGAGTTCGGTGGTGAACCAGGCGGCCTTCAGAGGGCGTTGTCTGGAGGGGTGGCGGAGGGGTGCTATCTTGTCGGCGCAGCTGGAGATCCAGCGGTGAAGTTCTTTGGCTGCGGAGTTGGCGTCGGTCGTGGCGCAGGGGGGGGTCTAGAAGGACCACTGCCACAGGAGTTCCTGTCAATCCATTCAAAGTGTGCCGTACAGCTCCGTCATCATTATGGAGCCATATGGCACATTTTCTATTTATTTTTTCATTTTCAAAATGAAAATCCCAAAGCAGCTTTTTTTTTAATAAAAAAAAACAATGACCCCCTTGGCATGGGAGTTTTTTTCCATTAGGTGTGGGGGTCATTGAAATGTCTTTACTTTCACTTTCGACCACGTTTTGGATGGTGGTAAGTGAAATGAATAACTTACTATTTGTTCGCTCACTTTAAATATGACGGACAGACAAATGGCAAAACCTCCAAAAGCCTATACTCCATCAGACCGTTTGAGGAGTATTTCAGCAGCGGAGACGGAGAACTCTCCGCTGACATACTGAATGTCCACCCGGCTCTAAATGAGGCTGGGGGACCTTCAGTATGGCAGAAAAGATATTCTGTTACCGTGATGGAGTATCATTTTCGTCATCCTCCAAATCCGGCCCAAAGCTTTACAAATAATAGTGCATTTCTTGTGGGTCTGTGCACTTGGGGTGAGAAGTTGCCAGAATTCACAATATTATATCAAAGTTAGATTAATCGGATGAGAGGCAATATGTTGAAATAAAGAATTCAAGCAAAATCAGTAACCAAACCACATCAAAGACAGACATGCGTATAACAACATTTTTTGATCTTTTTATTCTCTGATGTGCTTGGTAAAACTGAACCAGCCAACGCGTTTCGCCCAACCTTGGGAATGAGTATTCGGAATGCTGGTTATTGAACGTTTCCCGGACACGGCTTCGCGTACACGCACGGCTAATACTGTTTGATGTACTTTAATCTTTCTTACACCTTTGGATATTTGTCTACTACGATCCTCATCCATGTGTAATAGGACTTGATCTAACCTTTAGTGACCCAACGTTTGAGGATACATCTTATTCCTCCTTGTTTTTTGCCCTGAAGAAGCCCAAGGTTGGGCGAAACGCGTTGGCTGGTTCAGTTTTACCAAGCACATCAGAGAATAAAAAGATCAAAAAATGTTGTTATACGCATGTCTGTCTTTGATGTGGTTTGGTTACTGATTTTGCTTGAATTCTTTATTTCAACATATTGCCTCTCATCCGATTAATCTAACATTGTTATATTTGTGGTCTATAGGCAGCAGACCATTTGAGGTGGGCAATATTGTTAATAACATAGTGACTAGTTGTGGTGGTGCAGTCACTTATGACCCAGCTGCTCTCTCCTTTTTTCCTCTATTATATCAAAGTGCCTGACACTTTCTGTCAAGCTCTTTTACATGCCTAACACATATTTCCTTCAGGTAAGTTGAGAGAGATGCGTGGGCCTTAACTTATCTGGTTTTCTGTTCAAGCTGGTAACTTGGCGCATACCAGTGCTTACCTGAGGGCCTAAGGAGATATAACTGTGTAGTGATCATGTGAAGTGTCTGATAGCATTACACTTTCCAGAGTATGACAGTCAGAAAGGTTTTTGTCTGAATTCAAGCTCACATACACTATGATGTAAGTGTATAGTAGTAGGCTTCTTTTAATTGGTGACAGGAATGGATATCTGCCACAGGTAGTCATCGTTTTACTGTTACTACAATGATTCTGGCTAAAGTGCTCAGTTGTGCACCTTAAGTCTGACACAAGTGTCTCAAATATATCCACCCGTATTTCTTTGCAGCGTGACGCTCATGATCAGCAACAAGCAGGAGGCATATTATTTTAATAAATAGATATCAATGCAAGATTATTGAATACATCTTAGAGAGCTCTAATTAAGATATACCACATCAAGACTCTTACCTGAGGAAATTTGTAGAGTCCAAGCAGCCTGGCGACAGGGATTGTCATATAGGACTTGTCATCTCCAACTATGGCAGCCAGTGGAGGCTGTGTTTGGCAGCAGAAGTTGGCTAGTGCTTGCTTCCGACCTGTTAGGAGTCGCATTACACCCCTCAGTGCTTGCTCCACTGTGTCGCAGGAGTCCACAATACTGAAGCCTAGCGTCAGATTTGGTAAGAGATGAGGGTTTCTGTTGATCTCCTCCACAGTGAAGACCAGGCTTTGAGCCATCTGGTAAAATATTTTTTCAAGTCTGTGAGATTAACCAAGAGAGTTAAATTTAACCTAAAGCAAGTTATCTTTTGAAATGAACGTTAACCTTGTTAACCATATAACTGCTATCCTCTCTATACTTTATATTAATAACATTGAGGCAGTGTTGAGGGAATGAGTCCAGCACTCACCAAAAGAAGGTAATTGATAAATCATAGTGAAGCTATGTATGGAGGACACTGTTCTTATTTACAAAATGCCAACAGGGCTCTAACATTCTATAAAATGCTTTGTCTCTTCTATGAGCAGTTTAAGGCTCACCACACATTTATTTAAATCTTAAATAATGTTTACAGTTCCTAAAGTCTAAAACAATGCTTATTGAACATATATCTCACAAAAAAATGTGGAGGTCGTTCCATAACATTTGATCCCTAATTCAGTTGGGCCAGTTGGTTCCCCTAAGAAGACAGCTTTTTATGCAATGCTTGAAAGTGGTTGACCAAGTGCTTAAAACGCAGAACTTAAAAGTAATAAACTATAAATGTACCTTGGGCTATGTAAATATAATGATACCTCAGGAGCAGGACAACAGATTTTGTCACCATTTATTTAATGTATCCCTGTTACCATTGCAATAAGAAGGAAATTGAAGAGTGGGTGACAGACAGAAGATTGTACTGGAAAAAACAAATACTATTCCCGATGGATACTCTATCTAACTGCAGAGTACTCACTCTTAGGGGGATATTCTCAAGGACTTATCGCCGAGTTAGCGGCACTTTATCGCAGCCAAAGTGGCGATAAATTCATCGCACTATTCACAAGCAGGTGCTGACAGCCGATATCACCAGTTTTCCCGCGATAGCAGCCGCAAAAAACATCGCCACGGATGACACCGGCAACTAACGCTAATGATATGCAGAGTAGGCGTTCCCGTGCAAAAACCCGCAAAAGCACCACTCCGCAACATTCTCAACAACCAGCCAGATCGGCGATAAGATTAAAAAACATGCGATAAGGCGCGTTAGCAGCATGGATTTAACACCTGCTTCTACCTGGTGTTAAGTCGGACGACAACCTGCACCATAAAAGGGAGCCCAGCCCACAGCCACACCAGAAGAACAACAGATGCCATGGAGCTACTGATCATGCAGCTCGGAGCCACAAGAGGGCCACAACACCCACCGCCACCACCGCCAGACCCCCACCCCCAGGACCCCCCACGGACTACCACAGAGGCAGCGCAGACAAAGACACTGGACCTTCCGAAAACGCAGCAGCCTCGGAGACTTAACCCCAGAGGAAGTCATTGCCCACTACAGGCTCAAAAGGACAACCATCCTCTGCATCCTGACCCTCATTGCCCACAGGCTGACGGTACCAACACAGCGGACAACCACATCCCTCCGCAGACAAAGCTGCTGGCCGTGCTGCACCTGTTGGCCTCTGGTACCTTCCAACCAACAACTGCCAGAGTCGGAGGAGTCTCACAGCCAGCCCTATCAAAGTTCCTCACACCTGTCTTGGATGCCATCATCAGCTTGGTACCCCAGAATCTTCACTTCCCCCACACTGCGCAGGAAAAGCGGGAGATCAAGCAAGGCTTCTATGCCATAGCTGGCTTCCCGCACGTGTTGGGGGCAATCGACTGCACACATGTACTCCTCGTTGTAGGAAGGTGGAATCTGACTATATGGTTGCCCCCACTTTTTTTATGGTGTTTTGCTGGTTTATGACTTAGTTGGACTGGGATCCTGCTATTCAGGGCCCCAGTCTATCTGCTTTCTCTGTAAAAAGGTTTCCATGTGCCTTAGGCACATCTCTGATTGGAATCTGGAGTGCCCTTATAAGTCCCTAGTATATGGTATACTATGTACCAAGGGCATAGATACCTCAGAGGCCTGCCAGGGGCTGCAGCATGTATTATGCCCCCCCTGGAAGGCCATCCAAACTGACACCACAGGTCTGCTACTGCAGCCTGGGTAAGGTGGTGCATGCACCCCTTACTGTGATATAGGTTACCTATATCACTAAATACATACACACATATAAACCTATAAGTCACTCCTAAGGCAGGCCTTATCAATCCTAAAGGCAGAGTGCATGGTTCCTATGTGAGAGGGTGCCCCTGCATGAGCAGGGCCCCTCTGCAGCGTTCGGAGACCATCTCTGATGCTGTTTGTAGTGCAGCCTGACCATATACTCTTAAGCGCATTATATCCTCGCGGTAAAATGCTAACTTTGGAATGGCTGCACCTAAACATGTCGTGTTTGGTGTCAAACATCTTGGAATACTACCCCCGCCAATCCTGGCGGCGGGGGTAGCATTCCACCCTTCTAGAGGGAAAGACATGTTAACTCTGACGAGTCCGGTAACTTCTTTCCAGAGCCCTGGCATCACAAAATGGATGCTGCTGCCACAGACACGAGTCTGGCCTCCTGCTGCTGGACGAAACTCCGGCAGGGGAGGCCTGGACAATAGGTTTCCTGTCCCAGGGAGGTGTGACCACCTCCCCAGACAGGATAATGTGTATTGGGGCTGGGCGGGAGCACTTTCGGGTGCTTTGAAGTCCTGCACTGGGGGCACATTTGGTGTCCCTGTGCATACCCCAGTTCAAACCGGATCAGGGGCTTGCAGCCCCTGCTTTGGCGCGAACTGGACAAAGGAAAGGGGTGTAGCCACCCCTCTGCCCTGACCCACCCATAGGTGGGGCCACAGAGTAGTCCAACCCCTATTTTTAGAATAAAGGTAGGAACCCAGTCCTTAGGACTTTAGATTATACCTGGACGAAACTCTGAAACTGAATCCTGGACCTTCGACGCTCTACGACAAGATTAGAGGACTGAAGAATCTCCTTTGGGGTCAAGGAGTGACTCCCCTGCTTGGCAGGCACCAAAGAAGCATCTGTCCGGTTCGCATTTCTGAAGCTCCCGTCGGACGCCGAAGTCATCGCATCACCAGAGGTGGATTCTCAGACTTCCCCGAGGCTACCCTGAGTCCCCAGCAAAGCTGAGGCCCGTGGCTATCGTGGGTGACTTGAGACCATGACCCCTGGACACCGAGCACATTTGCAAGTGCATCATCTTCTGGGTCTCCCAAGAAGTCGTGCTTTGGGCTCCGAGTAGCCCTAGCCTCCAGCACCACCTGCACCGAAGATCACTGGCTCCCACTCCACAAGTGTCCTGTAAGCCAGCTCCACGTGCGGCGTCATGAGGCTCCATCGCGGTCGCTAGCCCGTTGGCTAGTAGCCCTTAACGAAGGCCAATCCTTTTCTTACTTGGCATCCTGGTTGCTCCAGGCGTGCCCTCACTTACCCTCGCTGGGTGAGTTCCACAGACCTTGCTGGTCTGTACCATCGATGATCTACATCTTAATCGAGACTTGCCGTTGCCAAGGCTTGTTGGGTCCAATCCGGTCGCCGACACCTCAGCACTCGACAAACATCGTGTACCAGCCCGAATCCTGCTCCTGGTTGCCAACAACGCCTCCCGGACCTCGTGGCTGAAGAGTCAAGACGACCGTCAACGCACCTGAAGCACTCGACATCGGTGGGCATCTGTCCATCGCCTTCCTGGTCACTGGCTAGTGACCCAGACTCTGTCCCCTCTGCTTTCAGGTTCACCAGAACTCCGATCCACTCTTGGATCCACCCGGACACTTTTCTCTTGGCCGCCAGCAGCACTTTGCAGCAGATCGCCATTCGAATCGACGACGAAACCCGACCCCGAAAGGCACCTATGCACCCGGCTTCCCTGGGTGAGGTAACACGAGTACCCCGGTGCTCCCGTGGGTAGAGACTCTTCAAAGTCCTAGATCTCAAAGGGTTTTGTCCTAGTCCTCTTTTAAGTGTCCCTTTCCTCTATTTTCCCGATCCCAACTTTCTCCATAGAAGTTAACGGCGTATCGCGGTTGTGTATTTACACTGCACGCGTCTCCCATGGGTCCCCTGTGTCACTACCTTGGGTGGTTCCTTGTGGTCCAAGCACTTCTAGAGGCTCTAGGCCTAGTGTCTAGTTCAGTCGTGGTTCGCATACCACTTTATTGGTATATGGTTTGAGTACGCCCCTAGGGCCCAAACGTGTATTTGTGCTATTACTGTGATTTAATATCTTATAACTTATGTACTTCGAACTCTAGCCTCATAAAGAGACTAGAGGGGTGTGTTTAGCAATAAATACATATATTTTGAATATATACCTGGTGTGGTGCTCTTTCATTTGGTCACTCAAGAGATTATAGACTGGTAAAACAAGCTGCTTTACATTCCTTCAAGACTTAGCCTGAAGGCTGCTCTCCATAGCTACCACTAGGATAGCTTTCAATAAAGGTTGTCTTTAACCTATCTCCAATAAGGGGTTGTTTGGACTGGTGCAAGGTGCCCACTATAATTAGTGGACAGCATATACCAGGCCAACTTCTCACATTGGTGTGCAGCGTGTGGGATTCCAGCTTGCTATTGTTTTACCAGATAATCTCAATTGAATTGATCAACTGAAAACCACTAAAGGTACCTAAGGTACATATAATTTAAGCTTAGAATACAGTAAGTTCTACTGAACTTAGAGTTGTGTGTTAAGGGATAGCACAACCCTTTCTACAACTCAAGAGAGTTTAGTAGGCCACACTAGAGTAGGTAGTGCATACACCACACCACACTAGTAATGTCTTTAAGGGCAGGATCCAAAGAATCCTTGCAGGAAGCCATTGAGCTTCCACCCTCCAAGTATGATACACTCCCATTCTTGGAATTGAGAGCTTTATGTAACTTGAGAAAAATAAGGACAGGCCAAAGCCCCACCACCCAACACCTCAAGGAGTTGTTGGTGGCTTATGACCTTAGTAAGCCTGTAGGGACTGAAGGGGTAGGAGCTGAGGGTGGGGCAGGAGAAGAGGAGGACGCCAGGGGTACCAATACCCCCAGCCCCCTCTGAAACTGGCCAGGAGGGTGACAATGACCCTGACCTGGAAAACCCAATCCCTCCTGTGGATGATGATGAGAATGATCAAGATGATGCCCTCTTTGTCCCCCAGGAAGGATTAAGAGTGTGCCCAGGAAGTCTAGATCTCCTTCTCAGGAGTCTAACCACTCTGGCACCTCCATAGGGAGCTCTATCTCCTCTCACAGGAGGGAATCCTCTCATGAGAGAAGAGACAGACTGGTCCAGTATGAGGAAACTCAGCTGGAAATCAGAAAAAAGCAATTGGCTTTAGATAGGGAATCCCTAGATCTCCTTAGAGAGAGAAGAAAGTTGGGACTAGAGTCCCATGGTGGCAGCCATGTCCCTAGAGACAGGGAAAGGTCCTATGACCATAGGAACCTGAGCAAGATTGTCCCTCCCTACCAGAGTGGGGATGACATCCACAAATGGATAACTGCACTGGAGAGGGCCTGTAAAGTTCAGAAGGTCCCCCAGGGGCAGTGGGCAGCAATCTTGTGGCTCTCCTTTGCAGACAAAGGTAGAGACAAACTCCTCACTGTAAGAGAAGAGGATGCTGACAATTACACAGTCTTGAAGAGTGCTCTGATAGATGGGTTTGGCCTAACCACTGAACAGTATAGGTTGAAGTTCAGAGACACCCCAAAAGCTCAGACTCAAGACTGGGTTGATTTTGTAGATTGTGCTACAAAGGCTCTGGAAGGTTGGATACATGGCAACAAAGTGCATGACGTTTTAGGATTGTACAATTTGATTATGAGGGAGCAGATCCTTAATAATTGTCAAAACCAGCTTTTGCACCAGTATCTGGTGGACTCTGATCTGACCTCTCCCCAAGAATTGGGAAAGAAGGCAGACAAATGGGTCAGAACCAGAGTAAAAACTAGAAATCAGGGTGGTGACCAGAAGAAAGATTCTACTAAGTCCCAAGAGAAAGGTGGGGATAAATCTAAGGATAAGTCCCCTACAGGGCCCCAAAATTCCTCTTCTGGGGGTGGGTCCCAAACTCCTTCCTCTCCTGAAAAGAAACCATATTGCCATGTCTGTAAAAAGCCTGGGCACTGGAAAACTGATCCCAGTTGCCCCAGGATTGGCAATAAAGAAAATGTTCCTCCCACAACTACTACCACCCCTCCTGGTACTACCAGTAGTAATCCTCCAGTTGGGAGTAGTGCACCCAAAAAGTTGGGTGCTTTTGCAAGAGGAACAGAGGTGAGCCCTAGTTTAGACAGGGACCCCTCAACAGACTCCTCTGACTCTGATGGTGGTATAGGATTTGCCACCTTTACCATGGGTCCCACAGCGTTGGGCAGGTACAGATTGGAGCCAATAATTAATGGTCAGAAAGCTGTGGCATTTAGGGACACAGGGGCTAGTGTCACCATGGTGGCAGGAAACTAGTCCCCCTCACCAGTTTTTACCTGAGTTTAAATACCAGGTGACCAACATTGATGGTGTCAGAACAGATCACCCCATGGCCATAGTCAATCTCAGCTGGGAGGGGGTCACAGGCCCAAAGAGAGTGGCAGTGTCCCCCACCTTACCTGTAGATTGCATGATGGGCAATGATTTGGAAATTTCAGCCTGGGCTGAAATTGAACACCAAACCCATCTTAGGATGTTGGGCGTCCCTGTAAAGGTTAGTGGGGCTGTGATGGCCACAGCCCCAGCCCAAGAATTTGGAGAGATGGAGCCTGAAAGAATGGCCCACTCTCCCCCAAAAGAGAGCACAAGGGTTGAAGAAAAGTCTTCTTCCCCCAGACAGTAGGTAAGGGTCAGCCTCCTCAGGGAACTGACCCTACCCCTAGTGAAGGAACTGCCACAGAGGTAGTCAGGCCTGGCCTGGCCACACCCCTGATGGCAGAGGACCCTTCCAAGGTGGTACCCAGTCTGGAGCCGGTAACCTGCCCCTCTCTACCCTGCCTCAGTCAGCCCAGGGCTGCAGAGGTCAGGGAGGTCAGTGGACCCCCAGGGCCCCCTGTCCAGAGGAAGCCCCCATCAGCAGATTAGGGGCACCCAGTCTAGTAGCCCTAGCCAGGTGAAAATTCCTCTACACACTGAGGGATCCCCCATACCTTTATGTAGGGACCTCCCCAGAAGGACTCTGGTAGGCAAGGGCAAACCTGGGACCAGAAGGTTCCAAACCTGCCATGTCCCTCCAGTGTTCCATCCAAAGGGACCCAACCCCCAGCTGTAGGCAGCCAAAGGTTGACCCTTAGAGCAAAGTGCAACTCAGTCATGGAAAGACAGGCATACATGGTGACCAGTGATCTGAGGAAGCTGAGGCCAACATTCCTAGGGCCTCACTTCCCTACTCAGACACCTCACCAGCCTTGTACTTTACCTAAGCACACCAGAGGTAGTGATTCCCCATGGTGGAGACCCTCTCATACCCTTAGGGTGAGGGATTGCTTAGTGGACCATAACATAGGGGGCAACCATGCTAGTGCAGGTGCTTCCTTATATGGCCACTTAGTCAATATAGGCTCAACTGGCCAAGGTTAGCCTTATCTCCTTTCGTTTGGGGGTTTATGTAGGAAGGTGGAATCTGACTATATGGTTGCCCCCACTTTTTTTATGGTGTTTTGCTGGTTTATGACTTAGTTGGACTGGGATCCTGCTATTCAGGGCCCCAGTCTATCTGCTTTCTCTGTAAAGGTTTCCATGTGCCTTAGGCACATCTCTGATTGGAATCTGGAGTGCCCTTATAAGTCCCTAGTATATGGTATACTATGTACCAAGGGCATAGGTACCTCAGAGGCCTGCCAGGAGCTGCAGCATGTATTATGCCCCCTGGAAGGCCATCCAAACTGACACCACAGGTCTGCTACTGCAGCCTGGGTAAGGTGGTGCATGCACCCCTTACTGTGATATAGGTTACCTATATCACGAAATACATACACACATATAAACCTATAAGTCACTCCTAAGGCAGGCCTTATCAATCCTAAAGGCAGAGTGCATGGTTCCTATGTGAGAGGGTGCCCCTGCATAAGCAGGGCCCCTCTGCAGTGTTCGGAGACCATCTCTGATGCTGTTTGTAGTGCAGCCTGACCATATACTCTTAAGCGCATTATATCCTCGCGGTAAAATGCTAACTTTGGAATGGCTGCACCTAAACATGTCGTGTTTGGTGTCAAACATCTTGGAATACTACCCCCCGCCAATCCTGGCGGCGGGGGTAGCATTCCACCCTTCTAGAGGGAAAGACATGTTAACTCTGACGAGTCCGGTAACTTCTTTCCAGAGCCCTGGCATCACAAAATGGATGCTGCTGCCACAGACACGAGTCTGGCCTCCTGCTGCTGGACGAAACTCCGGCAGGGAGGCCTGGACAATAGGTTTCCTGTCCCAGGGAGGTGTGACCACCTCCCCAGACAGGATAATGTGTATTGGGGCTGGGCGTGAGCACTTTCGGGTGCTTTGAAGTCCTGCACTGGGGGCACATTTGGTGTCCCTGTGCATACCCCAGTTCAAACCGGATCTGGGGCTTGCAGCCCCTGCTTTGGCGCGAACTGGACAAAGAGAAAGGGGTGTAGCCACCCCTCTGCCCTGACCCACCCATAGGTGGGGCCACAGAGTAGTCCAACCCCTATTTTTAGAATAAAGGTAGGAACCCAGTCCTTAGGACTTTAGATTATACCTGGACGAAACTCTGAAACTGAATCCTAGACCTTCGACGCTCTACGACAAGATTAGAGGACTGAAGAATCTCCCTTGGGGTCAAGGAGTGACTCCCCTGCTTGGCAGGCACCAAAGAAGCATCTGTCCGGTTCGCATTTCTGAAGCTCCCGTCGGACGCTGAAGTCATCGCATCACCAGAGGTAGATTCTCAGACTTCCCCGAGGCTACCCTGAGTCCCCAGCAAAGCTGAGGCCCGTGGCTATCGTGGGTGACTTGAGACCATGACCCCTGGACACCGAGCACATTTGCAAGTGCATCATCTTCTGGGTCTCCCAAGAAGTCGTGCTTTGGGCTCCGAGTAGCCCTAGCCTCCAGCACCACCTGCACCGAAGATCACTGGCCCCCACTCCACGAGTGTCCTGTAAGCCAGCTCCACGTGCAGCGTCACGAGGCTCCTTCGCGGTCGCTAGCCCGTTGGCTAGTAGCTCTTAACAAAGGCCAATCCTTTTCTTACTTGGCATCCTGGTTGCTCCAGGCCTGCCCTCACTTACCCTTGCTGGGTGAGTTCCACAGACCTTGCTGGTCTGCACCATCGACGATCTACATCTTAATCAAGACTTGCCGTTGCCAAGGCTTGTTGGGTCGAATCCGGTCGCCGACACCTCAGCACTCGACAGACATCGTGTACCAGCCCGAATCCTGCTCCTGGTCGCCGACAACACCTCCCGGACCTCGTGGCTGAAGAGTCAAGACGACCGTCAACGCACCTGAAGCACTCGACATCGGTGGGCATCTGTCCATCGCCTTCCTGGTCACTGGCTAGTGACCCAGACTCTGTCCCCTCTGCTTTCAGGTTCACCAGAACTCCGATCCACTCTTGGATCCACCCGGACACTTTTCTCTTGGCCGCCAGCAGCACTTTGCAGCAGATCGCCATTCGAATCGACGAGCGAAACCCGACCCGAAAGGCACCTATGCACCCGGCTTCCCTGGGTGAGGTAACACGAGTACCCCGGTGCTCCCGTGGGTAGAGACTCTTCAAAGTCCTAGATCTCAAAGGGTTTTGTCCTAGTCCTCTTTTAAGGGTCCCTTTCCTCTATTTTCCCGATCCCGACTTTCTCCATAGAAGTTAACGGCGTATCGCGGTTGTGTATTTACACTGCACGCGTCTCCCGTGGGTCCCCTGTGTCACTACCTTGGGTGGTTCCTTGTGGTCCAAGCACTTCTAGAGGCTCTAGGCCTAGTGTCTAGTTCAGTCGTGGTTCGCATACCACTTTATTGGTATATGGTTTGGTACGCCCCTAGGGCCCAAACGTGTATTTGTGCTATTACTGTGATTTAATATCTTATAACTTATGTACTTCGAACTCTAGCCTCATAAAGAGACTAGAGGGGTGTGTTTAGCAATAAATACATATATTTTGAATATATACCTGGTGTGGTGCTCTTTCATTTGGTCACTCAAGAGATTATAGACTGGTAAAACAAGCTGCTTTACATTCCTTCAAGACTTAGCCTGAAGGCTGCTCTCCATAGCTACCACTAGGATAGCTTTCAATAAAGGTTGTCTTTAACCTATCTCCAATAAGGGGTTGTTTTGACTGGTGCAAGGTGCCCACTATAATTAGTGGACAGCATATACCAGGCCAACTTCTCACACTCGTGCCCCCTACCGCCACTGCACCCAATTACCGCAACAGGAAACACATGCATTCCATCAATGTGCAGGCAATAGTGGACCACCGGGGACTCTTCACCAATGTCGTCGCCAACTACGCAGGCAGTGTGCATGATTCCTTCATCTTCCGACAGTCCATCATCAACCAGCGCTTCCAGGATGGCACCTATGGAAATGCACTGCTCGTCGGTAAGTAACAACTGAACACACCACACACCTCAACTCCACCAACATACAACTCACAACTCTGGGAATGCACACGTCACAAAATCACATACAACATGACAACCAACATTCCCACATTCCAGACACGACAACACAACTTACTGTGGCAACCTGGGCTAGCCATGTACACAAGCCATCAATGGCATGGCACCTCAGCCACACAATAGCAGAATGTGGGGAGAGGTGGGAACCAGGCATGTGCGAAGGAGGCAAGTGACCCATGAATGTGAATGTACACAATGCCAAGTGTGGCGTGGATGTGCTGGACAGACTTGAGTCTGCAGACCACAGACATTTCCATGTCGACATACACTGCTGGTGTTTGGAGTGTACTGGACAGTGGACGCAACCACGTTACCTCAGCCATTGGGGAAGATCGCGGAAATGTAGCTTGTTACGTCCCCCCCTGTAAGCGTGAGCGGAGTGGGCTGGCCTGGCGTACGCCAGACCAGCGTAGGGGTGTGAATAAAAAGCCCGTTGCCCTGGGCGTGGTTCTCTTCCGGAATGGTCAACGTGTCTGCCAGGGCGGCGCCTCTCACCCCGCCACGAGGCCGACGCCGTGAGCGGCGGTGCCTGTGATCCTGTGCGCCTGCTGCACCCCAGGCCGCTGGTCCCCAGACCCGTCTTGCCCGGCTCAGCGCACCCAGGCCTCACTGCTCACCTGGCGACACCGGCGTGTGTCAAAGAGGGCCCACCACGTGCCGGTGCAAGCTCCAAGCCCGAGGCCCGCGACCTTGGCAGCCTCCTCAGACCATCGCTGGCCTCCGCAACATGGACCCCCAGCACTCCTTTTTCGTTGACATACTCCACCGCTGCGTCCGGCCTACACTGAGGTCAAGTAGGTCATACATTTGGAACTGAGTCTTGATTATACAATGGCAGAGTACATATATTTATGGCAGATTTTATTTCACTGTACTCCCTTCGATGTGGTGCCACCAACTCTGTGCATAGCATTCCAATGACACAGGTCTGTGGGCCCCTGCTGACCGCTGCCTCCGGCCTACACTGCGGTCCAGTAGGTCACACATTTGGAACTGAGTCTTGATTTTTCAATGGCAGAGTCCATATCATTGTACGCAAGGAGATGAGTAAGAGGAAGACGCGGTTCAGTCCGGAGGAAAAAAGGATCCTCGTTACGGAGGTGACCGAACACTACCAACAACTGCTCTGGTGCCACTAACTCTGTGCATCGCAAGCCAAGGACACGTGGCTGGGGGCCCCTGCTGACCGCTGCATCCGGCCTACACTACGGTCCAGTAGGTCACACATTTGGAACTGAGTCTTGATTTATTTATGGCAGAGTTTATACCATTGTACAGGCCTCATCGCAGACTGCATCCCCTTTCAGCTCTGGTGCCACTGACTCCGTGCCCCGAAATTCATGGACACTCTCTGGTTGAACTTTGGTGGCGTCTGAGTCTATGGCCTGGGGGTTGTCTTCCTCATCATGTAGCTGATACTGACTTGGTGTCAAAAATGAGTCTGTAGCATTCATCTCCTCCATATTGCCTGTGTCTGCTTGGTACTGCCATCTGTATCATGCCCTGGAAGAACACCTTCCACTGTCCCCCAAAACCCTCCACGGCATTCACCTTGGACATCGACGAGGGCCCGCTCAGCTCTTGTGGCCCTACCTCAGTGCACCGGTAGTCACCGTCCCGTGGCGGTGTTCCATGTTCCGGCCGCTGTGCATCCGGGGCCACTAACTCTGTGCAGCTCAAGTCATGGACACTTGCTGTTTGAACTGTGAACTTCTGATTGTCTGATCACTGTTGTAGTTGTTGCCAGCACCAACCACTCCTTGAGGGCTGGCTCACACTCACCCCACACCCATCCAGCACAGGCGTCACTGGACATGTGACCCTGGAAATAAAAGGGGCCGGGCGCACGTGCCCGTAGCCAGTTCCACAAACTATCTAAGTGTGTCCGTATGGTCATTGTGTATGCATGAGGCCCCGGGCCCTACCACATAGCATTGTGCTGTGTACAGCAGACGCAACCATGTCACCTCAGGCAGTGGGGAAGACCTGGGACATGTATCTGTGTCGTACCCCCCTGTAGGCATTGCCGGAGTGGGCTGGCGTACGACAGTCCAGCATAGGGGTATGGATAATCACCCTGGGGCTCTGGGGGTGGTTAAGTGTTGGGCTTGCCAATGAAGTACCTAATGCGTGTGTCTCTTTTGTAGTGTCGCGCCACCCGTCCCGCAATGGACAAAGTTGCAATGTAACATGCCCCCGGAGTGCGGGCTCGGCCGAAGGGATAAATGAATGAGCTCAAGCCCGCTCGGGGTCCGGGATCATACATGCCAACTGTTGTGTGTGTATCGCTATTACCGCAGCATAAGCTGAAAGGTCTTGCCATGACCGCATCGCGAGTTCAGCCAGCCATGAACTCTGCATCTGTGTCCGCCCTATCCTTACCATAGGCCTACACACACGTGGCCGCCCACCTTCAGCGCACAACATCACAGTGTCGTTGTCAGGCTTGTGGACATGCGCAGACAGGCATGACAATGGTGTGCCGTAGGAGTGCAAGTGATGCAACCGCGCAGCGCACACAAGTAAATAGGCTCGGGGGGAGGGAGGAGCAGCAGTGAGGCTACGAAATACACATTGATGGCGCTCATTTGCTACAAGCAGTACATGTCAAACAGGAATCACTATGACACACATATCACACGCCAATCAACTAGTGAGCCTGCCAACACATCATGCAGAACCAACTATTGACTCATGTCTCTCTGCACTGTCACAGGTGATCAAGGATATGCACTCTGCCCTTGGATGATGACACCCCTCCGAGCCCCGAACACACAGGCAGAGGCAGTACAATTGGGCCCACAAACGCACCAGGGGCATTGTGGAACGCACATTTGGCGTGTTGAAGTCACGTTTCAGGTGCCTGGACATCACAGGTGGAAGGCTCCTGTACAGCCCAGACATCGTGTGCAAGATGATCGTTGCATGTTGTGTGTTGCACAACATATGTGTACGCACCAATGCCCCATGGATCCAAGTGCCAGATGCACCGGACGATGATGACGAAGATGAGGCAGGTGGACCACACCCCACTGCAGCTGCAGCAGGAATAGCCCGTAGGAACAACATAATTGACAATTTCTTCACATGAGGACGTCACATTGTGACAGTCCTTAGCAATCATGAGACAGTACAAAATGACCACAGGCACAGCATGTGCAAATAAATTCATTACAACACACATTCCCTGAGTTTCTGTATGTGTGCTGCAGTGTGGCACAGGGCTCAGGGACTTGATCCAGAGTCATTGTGGGTGTGCAGTGTGCTCTACTTAATTGTGCATGTGTGCCATTGTGCCCATCTCCCCCGTCCCCCAGTCCCTGGTCGGTACTCACCCTGTTGATGTTGTGTCAGGTCATGTTGAGCAGTGTCCCGATCCCCAACTCCTGGCACCATATCCCGACTGATGACTGTGGCCACCATTTTCTCGATGTCATCCAGCTCCTGGTGTGCCACTGGTCCCCCACCTCCAATCTGCGTTGCTGCTTTTATGTTGGCATCGGGTTTCTTCTTGGTTTTGCCCATCACATCATTCCAGCGCCTCTTGACCTCTTCCATTGTCCTCCTCGACACTCCGACTGCATTCACGTTGTTCACGATGTACTGCCATATTTCCGTTTGTGTTGCCGATGACACAGTGGAGGTGACGAAGAGTTGTTGGTAGTGTTCTGTCACCTCCGTGACGATGATCCGGTTTTCCTGCGGACTGAACCCAGTCTTCCTCTTCCTCTTCTCCTTGCCCTTCCCCGGCCCCGGGGTTCCTGGCTGGTCGTCTGTGGGGCTTGTGGGGTTCGCGTTGTTCTCTGCACTCGGTCCGGGTGCATCCATGGTGCTACGCAATTACATTTTTTTCTTTGCTTTTATAGTGCATTTTCCCGCATGACGCGTGGGAATCGCAGGCCTGTCTCTAGTTATCGCTTATTTTTGTTTCGCGATTTGGGACATCGCAACTTTTTTCGCGTTTTTGTTTCTCATTTTTTTGGCGTCACGTTAATTTAAACGCTGGCATTTGTCGCGTTATCGTGAGACTATTGCATGGTGCCGCTGGGTTGAGAATACTGCGTTAACACGTTGTTATTTTCCCGCGATAGACTGCGATGTGAGAAGTTGCGTTAAGCGAATTTGGCGATAGTTAACACACGTTCTTGAGAATATCCCCCTAAGTGTATTCCTAGATGGTGGACTAGATGTGTAGATTTTTTCAACAATGCTCTCTAGGTGGGATAGATGCTTCTAACTGAAGATTCCTCATTTTTAGAATCAATACTAATGCAGTACCTCCCAAAGGCAGAGGGTCTGGGGAGTGGACACAGATCAAAAAGTCCTGCAGACTTAGGACCTGATTATGATCTTGGCAGGCAGGGTTACTCCATCACAAACGTGACGGATATCCCGTCTGACAAATTACAATTCCATTATATCCTATAGAACTTGTAGTACACGTTTGTGACAAAGTATCACTTCCACCAAAATCGTAATCAGGCCCTTAGTGTTCAAAGTGTCATTCCAGCATAACCTGATTATCAGGGTACTAGTGCTTCGTGAACATGTGAACAAATGCCCACGTCATGTCAATGATATCATAGCTCTTTTGTCTCTGATGGAAAGAGTTCACAGACCTTCAGGGGGTTGCCCAGTGCATAGCAGATTTTGAGGACTATTCCCCTTTATAGGGTCCTTTTCTTCAGCACCTTTCCTTTCTTCGCTCCAGAAAAATCTGGCCACCCACACAATGGTCTTTTGTTTGGTTTAATATAGAAACTCAGCCCCTTTTTAGAGTTAAACCAGTGGAGCCTCTGGTGGAGCAAAAAACATTGTATTGGATTGAAAGACATGAAAAGGAGTCAGTACTTATGGAAAAAAGGACAACCCGGTCCTCTGCACAAATTTGCCTTAGAAAAAGGCGGTGTAGTGTAGTTGCACCAAAAGTGCCTGCAGGTTCGCTCATGAGCTGATAGAAATAAGGAAGACAATTTTGAGCGTCAAGAGTAGCATTGAGCAGTCACCCATTAGTTCAAAGGGCGTGCACATGAAAAATGTTAAGGCTAGATTTAAGTCACATTGTGGCATGACAAATGGCTTCAGGAAAACCATGGGAGTCAGACCTTTTATGAAACATATGGCAGCAGGTAATATGAATAGAGAGTGGTGGGAAGGTAAACACGAAAAAGCTGGAAGGGCTCATAAGTAACCTTTGCCTGTGCCCACTGAAAAGACCTGTTGGGACAACAATACAGCAAACATTAACACATCTAAAAGTTTGGCCTACAGAGGCAACATATTTCTCTCAGAGCCCAGCCTAGATAAACTTCGTAGAAGGGAGTCTGGCCATAAGGATGACATCATGTATCTCAGTTGGCAAGTCAATATATTCGACTGACACCACTTAATCTTTATGAATGGTGGTGTAGAGTGCAGAGGCTCAGTTCCACAACCCTGCACTGTTGATGAGACAGGAGGCAATTCTTCTAGCTCAGCCTAGGGCAATTTTAAATGACTTGGGCCTGGTCCATCCTGATTCTCCTCATAACCCAGGATAGGAGAGATAGCGGTGGAAATGCATAAGCAGCCCTGTGTCCCATCTCATCTAGAAGGTGTCTCCTAGTGAGTGACATGCAGGGAACCTAAATTTGCAAACATTTTGGCACTGCATGTTCTAGATTGGTGAGATTAGATCAAGCCAGGGTACTCCATTTGCTGAAGTTACCCTACACCACCTCAGTATGCAGACGCCACTTGTGGTCTACCAGTTGACATCTATTCATATTGTCTGCGCTGGTATCGGTTTGCACTTGATGGTTGGTAACCGGAATGATGTTCACCTGGTCCCGCCACCTTCAGGGATATAGGGCATCAAGATACAGAATGCAGGACCCCACTCTGCCCTACTTTTTGCAGCACTATATGGTGGATATGTTGTTCGTGGGGAACTGCACCTGCTGCTCCTAAATGGATGAAAGGAAGGCTTTTAGAGCCAAATGCAAGCCAAAAGCTCCAAACAAATTCGGTTGAGCTATCTCTCCATTGGAGACTAGAGGACTCTGATGCCCTCCTCTCCCAGGTGATGCCCCCACCCCCACCAACCCAGCATTGACATCTGTCACAACTGTAACATCTGGGAGAGGAGGGGAGATTGGCTTTGCTGAAAGTCAGGTTGGTGCTTGTCGACTACTACTGTAGATCCTGAGCCATCTCCTGCAAGATCTGAATGGAGATGGAGAGGTGACCCTGATGCTGGGTCAGCTCTGATGTTCCACAGCAGGGCCTGCACATGCCTTCCACCATTCCAGTTAAGGAGGATGCACAAGGCCATACGTCCAAGCAGTCTCAGAGCCATCTTCATCAACACCCGGCATTGAGCTCAAAACATCAGAACATATCCTGAATGTTCTGGACTGTATTCCCTGTCTTTTCCAGTTCATAATTATTTCACCATATTGGTATTATGGAACACTTCTTCAAATTTACTATTAGTTCAGATTACCTTTACTTTGGGTTAGTTGAGACTTAATTCAGATGGTAAGTAAATATGTACATACCTATTTTATGTGATGGACCGTTATGTGGGGAAGGGAATAGCGTATTCTACCACCTACCGGATGGGCATGTGTCTGTGATGGCAAACTAAAGCAGCTTGAAAGTTGCTGCAGCAGGGGAGGAGGAGTAAGAGTATTGCTGCCCCTGCTGGTGTGAACGATATCGGCTGCTGTCATGTCCTCCGTCAAAAAGGTCTGAGTCTGCTGCTGAAGCACAAGTTGCAAGGACTCATGTTGTCTGTAATCTAGCAGCCTAGAATAGCCCCAGAACTTTCAGTACTGTTGGTGAAGTTACTTGGCTGGAGATAATAGTCCCAATGTTTGTACTGTGACACAGCTGTCCTTAAATCATTCAGAATATTTCACATTTCCTGGAAACTCAGTTGTAAAAGACTGTGTTATTAGATGAGCGGGGTGAGAGCCCAACTCAAATAAAGAAAACAATCTTTTTCAGGATGAACCACAAAAGTCACAACACAAACCTGTGCTTACCCCTCTGGTAGCTTGGCACAAAAGCAACAGGGCTTAACTTAGAGGCAATGTGTAAAGTATTTACGCAGCACTCAAACAGTAATAAAGTGGAAACCTCACACAAAAAAATCTAAAACGAATTTGGAAAATAGAGTACATTTGAATAAATAAAATGACACCAAACCAACAAAAATCTAATCAGTAGAACCGAAGTTATGAGTTTTTATAGTTCCAAAAAATACAAAGTGCCACTTATGGGTATCTGTTCGCAATGGACAGCATCAAAGTCACAAGTTCCAGCTGACCACAATGGAGTGCAGGTCAGACACAGAGACCAGATTCGTCCCAGAGAGGAGTTCACCTTCTTTGAGTATGTGTCACCTATATAGCCTCAACTGGATCTTCGGTTTAGTGTGGGCAGTGAGGAGTTTGTTGTCAGAGTGAGGAGCATATGGCCGCTGAAGCAACGCGTTGAGAGTTGACACGGATGGTTGCTGTTTGGCACAAAGGGCAGGTCATTGCTGGAGCTTCGTGTTGGTGGCAGACATGGCGGTCGTCACTGATGCAGGTGGTTGTAGGTGACTGGAAGACCTAGCTGTCACTGGAGCTTTGAGTTGGCAGGCATCAAGGATGGTTGCTTCTTTGCAAGAGTCGGCTTGCAGTCGCAAGGAGTTTAAAACTCCTGGATTTTCACCCGGAATTCTGTTCTGGGGCAGGAGGAGTACTCTCTGATGCCAATCAAGGGTCCAAGACCTGGGGTGCCACTTCTTTGGGATCAGGACTCCGAAAGCTTCTTGTGTACCTGTAGTTCAAATAGTAGGGCAACCAACTGACCCTTGGAGCCACTTCTGGGGATCCTGAGTTCAAGGCAAGCAAGACCAGTCTTCCTTCTTCAGATAGAAGGGAAGACCTTCTTCTGAATCTTCCACAGGTCCAGGAGTGTTCTTGTGAGAGGTTCTGAAGGTGCCACAATTATACCTAGGGCCAGCCTTTGTATGGGAGGCAATTCCTGGCCTACTCTCAAACTGTTTCTGGCCACTTTTCTCCTCTCTTCCCTGGGATTGGCTTTAACCTGGCTAGGGGAACAAAGACAAGGGCAGGCCTGGTCGCAAGGTCCTTTGTTTGTGCGGTCCTTTGAAGTTAATTCACAGACATCCTGTCAGGAAGACCCACTCCCACTACACCCAGATGGTCTGGAAGGAATGCATAGCCCCTATCAGGAGAGCTATTCACAGCTATGTGATCATGGACACTGGCAGAAGGCACATTTGGTTTAGGCAGAAAGATGCCAACTTTCCAAAAGAAGCATTGTCAGAATAGTAACTTAATTTCTGGCTTTACCTTAAAGATGAATTTAAATTACAACTCAAACAAGTGGAAGAAGAACTTCTTTATCTCTTCCAAAACTTAAGTTATCACGTTTTAAATTTAACAACGTAACCCAGTTTTAGTCTATGGAAGAGACAGCCTTTCCACAGTAAAAAACAGCTTTAGGAATTTTTCACTGTCGGGACATATCCTACATTTTAAATAGCATGCACCGTGCCCTATGAGACTTTAAGTGTGGCATATGTATTAAAATGGAAGGCTTAGGCCTGACAAATTATTTATTTTGTCAGGTCAAAATGGCAGTGGCAGGCCAGAGACATAGTAGATGGCTTAACGAGTGCTGCAGCCCACTAGTAGCATTTCATTTACAGGCCCTGGATGCATGTAGTACCATTTACTAGGGGCATATAAGTAAATTGAATGTATCGTTTGGCCCTCCTGAGGTCTTTTGGGATGATTGTCATGATCTCATTGGCCATTTCCCAAAAAGTATGAGTGTTTTTTAACAGTTTCATTGAGCGGCAAGAGTAGTTCAGATAAAGCAAGTCCTTGCTGGAGAATTTCAGCTAGCATATTCACTTTTATTTAAATAGTAGGCAATTGTAAGTCTCAAATTGCAGCTGCCATTCTCATCATTACTGAAGGATATGTCGTTTTCTCCATTGGTGGCACAGATGGTGAGTCTAGCTCCATTTAAAGGGATATGTTAGCCCAGCAGCATTATGTAAGTCAAAATATAAGTCATCATTTGTGTAATGACAGGGGAGTAAATTATTTGCCTCCTCATCATTATCAGTATCATGAGTCACATTAAGTACTTTCTAAACTAGATGTAAATTGGGTCCAAAAAGAGCCTCTGGTAGTACTGGCATCACAGAAGAGGCCTGGGAGTGGCATATGGCTGTATAATTACTTGTTGCACCTTTGTTATTCCATAACACAACATAAGCATGGAGTAGAGCAGAAAGGTGTAGTAATTGGATCTTGGGCTGGTGGAATGAGTATAAGCTCCAGCATTGAATGAACTGGCCTGGACCTTGTTGCCAGTGTGGAATTCTGGACTGACATTGGGACGGGCCTGACAAAGGACCTCAAGGGATCAGTCGGGGATGGACCCACCGGTAGAAAGCAACAGGGCCTCCCTGCGGCTCATTGCGGCACAAGGTCGCAGCAAAGTGAGCCAGAAGCACATGAAAAAATATGTAGCATGGCTTCTTTCAAAACAGATTTTTGCTCCGGAGTCGACAATGGACCGGGTAATTCTGGGAGGGCCAGGACCAATTGCAGGACAGTATCAGATTCGGGTGACACCAGAACAATTAAGACATTAATGTGACAGACTTACACCAGACTTGAGTGGCAAAATGGAGTTGAGTTCTGTTTGGCTTTCTTTGACTTACAGTAAAACTTTGACTGAGAATTGGACTTTTTAACCAGAATTGTGAGCAGTATTGATATTTGAAGAGGAATTTTTGTTTTGACCTCAACCTCTTCTAATGTTTGGCGATGTAGATTTTGCCTGTCACTCCCAGATCGTTTTTGGGTGCATAAGGCGCATTTATTGCATGACTTTGAGTCATGACCGAGCACAAGCACCCAGTGTCATCTTAAATGATTTCGGGGGCCACGGGCAAGACATATTTTGGGGGCCCATGTACAGAACAACTTTAGATTTATATACCCATGTCTTGCTAAGTTAAGCCTGCATAGATGCCAAGCAATACTAAAATATATGATAAACCTTTAACAGGTCATACAAAAAAGTTGGACTATGTCTTGCCATAAGGTGACACTGGCTAGAGAGACAGAAGTAGAGGTAGGCAGAGAGAGGTTTGGATAGAGAAATACAAAAGAGAGGTCAAATAGAAAGTTCACTGTCTCAGGGGGCCCTTTGAAAGGTGGGGGCCCTGGGCAATTACCCACTTTGCCCATGCCTTAAACCGTCTCTGCAAGCACCTCAAACACATGTTGTGAGGGTCTGTGACTGACATCTGCATCTTGTCTGCACTCGTGGTACAGTTTGAATCCTGTTGTTTTTGGTGGGGAAATTTTTCCTACCACACTGTCATACGAATCTTAAGCCATCAGAAGATGGACAAAGTTGCAAACAGAGCTCTGGATCATCCAAGGGTGTGAAAAAAAGGAGTGCTGCAGCGGTGCACTTAAATGCCACTCAGCTCCATCACTTCAAAGGCATTATGGAGTCACGGCAGAGCCACACGGTGAAAACATCTTCAGATATAGGGCCTTTTTTAGAGTTTGGCGGGACAGGTGTCCTAAGTGCAGTAGGCGATAATGCACTTATAAATAATACATAAAACAGGACACCTGTGACCTTTGTGATGGAGAATCCTGTCCGCCAAACTCTAAATAAAGCCCTTTATTTGGTGCCTGGAAATGCTCTAAAGATGAGGAACATATTCCTCTCTTTTAGTGTATTTAATTGTTAATTCACTTATTTATTCATTGTTTTAATAGCTTAACTGCTGCTCGGAGTCCTCGTCAGATTGCTTTCCATAGGAAGGGAGGTTAACAAGGGATCTGAAAGTGAAAATGGTGGCCAACACAGCGTAATTTAAAGCGTTGGTTTGCCACTTGAACCAAGCTAGTCAACGGTACGAAGACAGAAAGATCTGCTGCAACAGGTGTATTTGGGTACCTTGAACTTTCGACCTCTGCAAGTGCTGAAGTTCTGCTAATCTGACTTCAGTCTCAGGTGCTCTGTTTAATTGGACAACTGTTTTTACTATAAAGTGCCAGAACTAACACTCTGGTAAATAAGTGCCTGAGCACAGAGTTCCTGCACAGTTGTGCAGAGTGTAAATGTGTGGAGTAGAACGGGAGGAAATACTTTTCACTTTTGCATTTTAAATGTAACACTGCATTTAATAATTGCATGGTTACTGCAAACTAGCTGCAGAGTATATTACCAATGTTTAAAATAAATCCAAACGGTAATTCAGCAATTGGAAAGAGCTATCAAAATCAAATTCAAAGCAAAGAAGTAAAAAGGCTATGGGGGTTTGCTGGGTGAGGGAGGGGTACATTTGGGTCAGAGGTTTCTACCCCTTTGCTGGTGATCTAATGTCTTGTGTGGCATACTGCAACCTAATGCCCCTACTAAGGGGCTGTTGGTGTTTCAGGTATTTGGGTGCAGGTGGACAGCTATTTGGGGATGCCGTTTGTAACAGCAGGTTGGTTGGAATATATGATGCTACTTAGCATGCTATTATTACGCATGCTTTTAGTGCGATGTTTTTACATCGCAACTACCATTACTTTGCATATTTTTTCTTCGCATACCATTACTACGCAAATCCATAAAGGAAATAAGATTTAGCTTTTACTGCGATTATAATTACATCGCAAACCACTATTTCGCTAACAAGGATAATTCTTAATATTTTATAATAAAGAAACCTAACCCCTGGCACGGGTTTGCGGGGAAATAGGGGTTTTGGGTTGGGGAGAAATTTAAAAAAGAGTACGCAATCGCATCACGTTTTTCTTCTTCCACTAATATTGATAAAGAAACTAATTAACTATTTCTATCCTTTCCCAAACGTAATCAATAAATGCATGTCCATAATTAAATTACTTTTATTAATATATAGTTACTTTTTTATATAAAATCATACAACTAAACATACATATTTTTTCTCTTTTTAAGTTTCTTAATACATTTTCTCTGCTTTTCACTAATTATCGTTTACATTTTATTAATTATACTTATCATTATACTTTTTAAAACTTACTTTTCTTCATTTTTAGTTTAAAAATCTTCTTACCTGTTACGTGTGATAACATGCTTCTTCTCCGCTCGACTTCCATCCGACGTATTACATATTTTCGCTTTTGCGTCACTTCTTTAATCTTTCACTGTAATTAAAAAAGGACTAACTTTCCCATTGAGTCCTCTAGATTTTGAAAGGGGCACGACTGTGACTCCAGATCAGATCAGATTTGATGTGAGTTCTTCTAGTAGCCATTCTCACCCAGTGATATTTTAATTTCTCTCTTTCCGCCAGTGGGAGCAATGCCACATTTGTATTTTATCACTTGAAATAGCATAAGAGTTTTTTCCTCTTTATATAATGTTAGTTTAGCATGATTTTCTTTTTTTTTTTTAATCTTTTTTTTAAAATATGGAACACATTCAAATTTTGCAAATGAAGCACATTGCTCATATTTTCGACTACATTCACTTCGCCAGTTCTACATGTCAATCCTGACAATACAGTAACATTTTGCAGTTGGAACAATGGCAACACCTATCCTAATCAATAATACTTGCTTTCAGCCCGCCCATATAACGTGTCACAGATGCGCATCCCCCCGCCCCAAAATGACATTCAGCCTAGATACGTATTAATACATCATTCTGAATATTAGTCTGTCCGTGCATATGTTAAGAAGTCCGGTCCAGTCAACCCACTCCCTCAGGCACAATACCGTTTCCGGATTGATAGTTTGAGGCTTGCTTATTTGCTGCTGTTTATGCCCTAAACGGACCCCATATATATCTAGGGCGGGAATTTGACGGCATGATACTGGCATACGTAGTCACCAAACATTCTGGTACAGGGTGAGGACCAATATTGCGAGACACATCTACTGGCACACTATGAGATAAAGCACATGCGAAATAAAATAATGCGATGTAAACGCTTTTGCGAAGTAAAAGCATGCTATGTAACAGCATGCGTAGTAAAGTAAAATGCGAACTAAAAAATGCGTAGTAAAAGCACATTGAAGTAATGCCCGCGTAGTAACGGTGCATTACCGGTTGGTTGTGGCTGCGTTGAGTGACAGGCATAAGGGGAGCACAGAGCCTTGCTTCACAGTGTTACGGCAAATGCTGTATGAATTCCCAGGATTTTGTTTATGTGAGCAAGGGCCTTCTTTCTATGACCCTCCCTTAATGCGTTTTTATGTTGCTGGGCCAGCACTGAACCATTAGCATCCAAGAAAACTGTAGCATGGTGCACAGGACACCAGCAGGTAAGACTTGGCAATAAAATTACAGTCCTTCCTTGTTTGATTACAGTATTGTTCTTTTTTCTCATACCATTCAGTGGCACGGAAGTCATTTAGGGATAACCTTGCCCCTTACTACCCCTGCTTCTGTCCTTGCAACTCCTGGAAAACCAGGGGCATATTTACAAGCCCCTTGCGGCACCGAAGCGTCACTTGTTTTGATGCTCCTGTGGCACACTGTGCTGGCTCATATTTACAGGGCCAGGCAAAGCCACTCGCATGGATTTTCATGGCCCTGTAAATATGTCCCCCTTTCACATATTACTCTCCATGGGTGTTGCTGTGGGTGTTTCCACACAACACCCATGGATTCTGACACATTCCCAGATTTACAAGGTATCATAAACCTGGGAATGTGTCACATTCAAACGTCTCCCCATGGGAGGTGTTAAAGTGGGGCAACAAAAAGAAATACCTTTATTTGTCCTAATTTTTTGCTCTTTTTATGTGTGCTGCATTCTGCACTACACATAGGAGGAAAACGCCATCAATGATTGTTTTTGTGCAGAACGGTGTCCCTTCCTGAACAAAAGCAATCATCCCTGTACGCAGGCACCCTTTCACCATGGTGCAGTGGTGTCTGCATTGATGCTAGGCAGCCAATTGTGCGTCAGCGCAGGGAAAAGTACAGGGATGCGTTGTATTGCTGTAAAACGACACATTCCTGCACTTTCCTAATGGCGCAGTGTGCACAGCAAGATGTCTTGCAGAGCAATGCTGCATCGTTTTCTTGTAAATATGCCCCCTAGGCTTCAGCAGCAGTGTTAATGGAGGAGGGGGCCATGACGGTGCTAATTCTGTTTACCTTTTGCAGAGCCCCACCTTATGGATCTTTGAACACTGAGGCACAATAGTACAAACAGTGACTTTCTGACTTGGAGGAAGTTGTGTGTTATTAAAAAGAGTTAGCAGAGTAAGCCTCAGCCATGCCTTGTTATTTTATGTGAAGAGGTGAAAACGTGTGTTTCCTTGGCACCTGTCAGATGGGTTTTAAGAAACTCCCTGCTAAATCGTAACATTTCTGATTTGATGGCACAAACATTCCAAGCCTTCCTGCAGCCAAACCCTGAAGTAAAGGTGCAAGAGGACAGCATTCTCCTTTTTTCTGAGCTCGTGGGTAACATAAATACTTAAGGGTATGCGTGCAGGGAATATGTGCAAGGAATATCACAAGGAAAAGTGTGTTTCTTTAAAAGCATAAGCTATTATAATTAATTTATGCGATTTTTTTGTATGTAAACATAAATCTGTAACAAATTGTGCATTTCCAGAGCTATATTCAGGCCTCAAGGTCCCTTCCGGAGTATGAGGGAGTGCCACAGCTGAAGAATGAAGGTACCCCAGAAAGATCTTTATGTATTAATGATGGCATAACATGAGTTACTGCAGGTCAGGACTAAAGTGCCTAGGGTAACCATTTGATTCCAAATCACAAAGACGTAACTTTTCCAATACTGGATTTTCCTTTCACAAATCATTATTTTCAGAAGTGAATCTATAATAGGATCAATTAAAGTAAATTAATATTACATGTCACAGAATGCATTATAGTGGTAAACGATAACATAGAACTGGAAACAGGGGTCTTCATGAGATGGAACCATATGTTGTCTCTAAAGGCGAATTTATATTCTTGTTTTTCGCATTGAGTGCCAAGTATTCCTGTATCGCGTGTTTGAAAATGTAAGCAGTTTAGCGGTGAGAGTTTAGAAATCTGATCCAGTAAAACACAAATACATAGCACTCACTAAATCTTATTGTCCAGTTTGGGCTATGCCCAAGAGATCTTTATAGAGCAACATGTAGAACAGGAAATATAAACATAGACACTTATGCGGAAGGACACGCTGCCTTCTGGGATAGGAATACAACCCTAAACAGTTTAATAGCACTTGCATAGTAAGGCTGTACAGTTCAAAACATCATACACAATGTTATTTTAATGTAGCAAATATTGTGGACCTCATTCTTAAAGCTATTGGCAGATGCGATATATATATGCCCCGTTGTGTTAAAGGTCCTCTAACTGTTAACACGCAGAGGCTGAACCAAGGCATACCATGGCTGCCCCCAAGTTTGCACATGGGTGTAAACTAAACTAGGTTTTATCTGCATTAGCAATTTTCTTGATATTTTTTAATCTTGTGCTTATTGTATCATAGTGGTGTCACTTCCTGTGATCATGTTCAGAGGTCATTTCGAATCACTTCCTGTGATGCAATGGGAGGGTCTAAAGGGTGTATGACATCACTTCGGCTACCCCTGGCATTTTGGTAAATTTACATCTCTGTTCACTGGTGAGACCTTCAGGCACATGAACGATTGGCAACTTCTTAAGAATGGTTCTGTCTCTCTTTGGTTTAGTGCTTTGCTTTGGACCTGTCTATGTAAAGGCTAGAGGTATTGGCACATTCCTTCATAGCTGGGGTTTCAGAGCCCCAAAGGGTATCTGGGGGCATCGAACTAAGCTGATGAGAACAGTAGCTGCAAACAATGGATCGGGGTTGGCGGGGCCGTAAGGGGATATTTAAGAAAAAGAAAAAAACATACCTTACCGCAGCGTCTCTCCGTCGTCTCTCCTCGCATCAGGAATTGAACAGGAAGCAGGCAGCCAGGCTCCCCTGACCAATCACAACACTGCAGTGCAGCATTGTGATTGGTCTGAGCACCGTGGTTCGGCGCCCAACTAGTGACTGGGGGCCTGGGCATTGTTCTCCATGCAGGCTGTAATGCAGCCTGCAGAAGAACAGGGAAAGTGCGCATGACTGTTTGGCCAGCCCAAGAGTGCCGACCAAACTGTTATTGCGCACTTAGGAGGGTGCTACCACTCCTCCTCTTCTCTGCAGCCCCGCCCCGTCATGCAAAGCTGCCGCAGCAGGAGGACAAAATAAAATGATAATAACATTACGTTATTATCATTAAATTTTTTCCTTTCTTTTACTGCTTCAAGGCAGTGAGGCGACACTCCTCCGCCTTATCGGAGGAGCTGCCACTGGAAGAGAAGGGACTCATCCACCGACTCTTCACCATTCTGCATTGCAGTGACAGTTGGAGCTGTCCCGTCTTAGCAGCACAGCCTGCCGGACGGTACCCTCTTATTAGCTGGCACAGATAATTCAGACCAAATCTGAACCTGTATGCACCTTGGCCTGCATGCACTGAGGCTGATTTGCCACTCTAGGGGACCATGCAGGGACCTTAAGGTGTGATGTGTCCCTGTGTCAGGACCAGTTGGACTGAGTAAGCTACAATGAGTAAACTAGCAAGCAAATTTGACATAAACCCTGCCCTTCCCATCGAGACTGCCCTTTGGAGCAATTGAACACTCATTAGTACAGGCCATGGTGGAAAGGTCTGAGCAAACACAGGGATGTAAAGGAAGGCACAGTTTGTAATTTACTGTTAAAGGATGCCATCAGTTCTTAACTCAAGTGGTAATAGCTGCACCCTGCAGCAGATGAGGATACTTCAGTACATTCGGAGTGTCAATAATTCAACACTTAGATACAGGATATGCATTCACTTAGCAGTTAATCAGGCTGTGACAATCTTATTGGAGTACCAAGACACTTCCTGGAAACTGAGCACCGCTGGAGCACCTTAGCACCCTAAATAGTAAATTGAACAATGTCTCCACCATATGAGGTGCTAAAAAACGATTCCTCTGTCAGCTCAAACTTGTCCCTTGGTTGTAGACGCCGTCATCTTAAGTCGCCTTGACTACTGTATCTCTCTATACTTGGACTGAGGCACTGGCCAGTTTTCCTGACTGCACCGGATTAAGAAGTCAACAGCAAAGCTTGCCCTTCAAAGGTCACTATTTCTGGATGTATCTAAGCATATCATATTTAAATCATGCTGTCAAGTTTAGCATCGTCTACCAATATGGCCCTAGACTTGCAGCAGAAATTCAGCAAATATGTTCCTAGGAGTAGGCTTAGATCACCTTCTATCATTTTCCTGGCAGATGTCAGATTTGGTTGCTATAGGATCAATTGCCTTGGGAAACAGCCTTCACAGCCCCGCTGTAACCACGCATTACCTTTACCAGGTGTCCATTACAGCGTATGCAACATTACCACGCATGTCTTTACCACACATTTTTTACCACTAAATAGCTATGTATGTGCAAGACTTCTTATCATACATAAAGTGTCCGGGTGCAAAATATCACGATCAGTGGATCTAAGATGTCCAAATATCTAAAGTGCTCTAGAACAGAAATAAAGACGTCTCCTGTTGCACAGCCTGCCAGTATGAAAACCCATAGAGATTCAATCATTTCAAAAGACAAGGCATATTAATTAATGAGCACTGAATGGGGAACAGGGAAACGGGTGACGTGCCCTTCACCCCAAATGTACTTCTAGCTCCTCATCCCTGTTCAACCCATTTGAAAATTTAGTGTTCAGATCCAAGATGTATCTGGATTCCAGACGTCTTAAATTGATAATTCTATTGCCTCCTCTGATGTTCGGGGGAATCCTATCAATAGTGAAGAACATCAGCAATCCAGGATCACTATCAAGTTTGTCATAGAAGTGTTTTGCCACAGAGTATGTGAAATCCTGGTTCCTAATCGCTCGCTGATGTTCTAGCTTGCATTTTTTTAACGGAAAAATAGTGCTTCCCACGTACAGCAGGGGACAAGGGCAGCTAAGTACATAAATACAGTGGTCAGTATTGCAGTTATAAAAACCATGTATCTTTTTAGTATGTCCATCATTCGATTTGAATGTAAGGAAATGTTTCACCATTCTACAGGCCTTACAATGATTGCACTTATAGAACCCCTTCATGGTAGATAGCCATGTCTCTGGTTTACGACTACCATCAAAATAGCTATGTGTCAGATTATCACCCAATGTCCTCCCTTTCCTGTATGTCACTGGAGGTGCCATTGGTAAATCTTTGCCAATTACATTATCACTTTTGACTACCTGCCAGTGTCTTCTCAGGATCTGATATATTTTTGGAGACATTTGATTGAAACAGGTGATAAATCTGACCACTGTCACAGAGCTTTTGGATATATATATATATATATATATATATATATTAACTGAAAAAACCATAGGTTTCAGGAACGTTATAGTTAGTTGGACATTTCCCTCGTAAAAAACCATAGAAATTCCGGCGTTATAGTTAGTTCAGCTAACTATAACTCGTGCCCCCGCAATGCACTGCTGATGACGTCACATATTACCTCATTCATGACATGGTCAGTGACATCACTGATGACATCACAGTTAATTTCTATGGTTTTTTAAATGCTAATTTCTAACTATAACGTGCCTGAAACCTATGGTTTTTTCAGTGAATTTCTATGGTTTTTTAAATGCTAATTTCTAACTATAACGTGCCTGAAACCTATGGTTTTTGCAGTGAATTTCAAAGGTTTTTTAAATGAAAATTTGTAAGTCTAATGTACCTCAATCCTATGTTTTTTTATTTTATATATATATATATATATATGCTGCAACAAGGTACATTTCATCTTCGTACCAAACAAAAAGCACTCACGGGAACAATTCAGGTAGAAAATTACTTTATTGGTGCAGACCCCCCGCTCCCCTGACAGACGCGTTTCGCCTTACGGCATAGTCAATGTCCCAAAAAAAAAATATATATATATTAAAAAAATTGTGAATAATTTTTAGTTAGGAAAACTATATTCATTCTTTTAAAAAAAAAAATATATTATACAGAAGTCGCGCACCCTACACGATGGGTGCGCGCATTCCGGTAGCCATTTTGAAAAGTCGCGCTGGGGTCGCGACTTCGGCGTAATTTGTAAAGTATGAAATATCTTTAAATTAATTATAAATAAAAGTTTTCCTTTAAGTGTTTGTCTAAATTTATTAATTAAAGTATTTTTAAAGTATTATTTTCAATATAATTTCGACTAAAAATTATTCGATTATTATTGATTCGGAGGTTAGGAGGGATGGCCATTTTGCTCGATCTGTTTTGTAAGATTTTTGGTCTAGTCAGGTGGACACCCTCCTCCGGGTGAGGTACGGCTTGACGATTCTATTCAAAGGTGAGGAATCAACAGGCAGAAGTATCCATCAGAAGAGCAAGTTACTTACCTTCGGTAACGCTTTTTCTGGTGGATACAGTATCTGCCTGTGGATTCCTCACTGTCCCACCCTCCTCCCCGTTGTCCACCTGTTTCTACCAAAAAGATGCTTTTACTGTTTGGCATGAATGTTTTTAATATGTCTTACTCATGCTTATGTTTTAATAGTGAGAAATGCTTGATCTGTTGCTATTTCTTTATGCCTTTATTGGTTATGCATTTGTGTATATATATATATATATTTAGTATACTATGTATACATGTGAAAATGTGTCGGTCCACCTGTTTACCTCGGTGGCACGGAAAAAATGGGTGGAACTGACGTCAGCACGCCGACGAGGTCCTCTTATGGCTCCTATGACGTCATACGGTGTCGCGAGCGGAGCCGTGCTATTATGACATCGTCGTCGATGTGGGAGAGCTAGGAAAGAATTTCCGCGGAATGCTGGCGCAGGGGATATTCACCTGTCAGAAAACACACAAATGACCCTGCACCCAAAAACTCCAATAATCTATTAATAATAATCGTACTTGTACATCAGAGGTGTAGAAGGAAGCAAGAAAAGTACAGAAAGAGGCACGTGAGATGCAGAAACAGGAAAGAAAGGTACAGAAAGAGGGAAGACGAGTGCAGAAAGAGACAACAGGGGTGCAGAAAGAAGCAAGACAGGTGCAGAAAAAAGCATGGAAAGTACAGAATGAAGCAACAGGGGTGCAGAAAGAGGCAACAGAAGTGCAGAAAGAAGCAAGAGAGTTGCAGAAACAGGCAAAAGAGGTACAGAAAGAGGGAACAGAGGTGCAGACAGAGGCAAGAGAGGTGCAGAAACAGGTAAAAGGGGTGCAGAAAGAGGCAAGAGGATACAGAAATTTGCAAGAGAGGTACAGAAAGAAGCAAGAGCAGTGCAAAAGAACCAAAAGAGGTGCAAAAAGAGGCAAGTGAGGTGCAGAAGGAGGCAAGAGAACTGCAGAAAGAGGCAAGAGAACTGCAGAAAGAGGCAAGAGAGTTGCAGAAACAGGCAAAAAGGGTGCAGAAAGAGGGAACAGGTGGCAGACCGAGGCAAGAGAGGTGCAGAAAGAGGGAAGAGGGGTTAAGAAAAAGGCAAGAGGGATGCAGAAATTTGGAACAGAGGTGCAGGAAGAAGCCAGAGCAGTGCAGAAAGAACCAACAGAGGTGCAGAAAGAGGCAAGAGGGGTACAGAAAGGGGTAGGAGATGTGCACAAAGAGGCAAGAGGGGTACAGAAAGAGGCAGGAGGGGTGCATAGGAGGAAGAGAACTGCAGAAAGAAGCAACAGAGGTGCTGAAATATGCACGAAGGGTGCAGAAAGAGTAAGACAGGTGAAGAAAGAAGGAACAGAGGTACAGAAAGAGGCAAGAGTGGTGCAGAAGGAGGCAAGAGAACTGCAGAAAGAGGCAATAGAGGTGCAGAAAGAGGGAAGAGGGGTGGAGAGAGAGGCAAGAGGGGTGCAGAAAGAAGCAAGACAGGTGCAGAAAGAAACAAAAGAAAGGCAGAAAGAAGGAACAGAGGTGCAGAAAGAGGCAACAAGGGTGCAGAAAGACGTAAGAGGGGTACAGAAAAAGGTAAGAGAGGTGCAGAAAGAGGGAATAAGGGTGCAGAAAGAGGCAAGAGGGGTACAGAAAGAAGCAAATGAGGTGCAGAAAGAGGCAACAGATGTGCAGAAAGAGGGACGAGAGGTGCATAAAGTAGAAGAGATTTGCAGAAAGAGGCAAGAGAAGTGCAGAAAAAGAAAGAAATGTGCAGGAAGAAGCAACAGAAATGCAGAAAGAGGCAAGAGAGGCGCAGAAGGAAGCAAGAGTGGCTTGCACACCATTAGTACCAATTTAACACCCACATTTAGCAATAGGTAACAGGTGACCATTCTAGGTTTGCAAAGGGCCTTCCACCATGCTGTAACACTTGTCGCTGCATTTTTGGTAACGTTTGAGCCGTTTGAGCTAGAAACAAGGCTTTTTTTGTTCAAATCTGCTGATTAGGGAGCAGATGATGAATTATGTGGCTAATGCAGAAAATGTATAATTGTGCGAAAGTCGGTGCAGCCAAACAGTCGCATAATTCCAGTGGCCCTGCTCATACCTCTGACTAGGTCCACAAGTGCTCCTTAGTGATTCCTTCTTTTTTTGTCTCACTGAGTTCAAAGTTGAGCTTCTATGGAAACGAGGAAGACTAAACCTGACGTTACCACTCCACAACACAGACTACCATACCACATAATTACTCTCCATAACACATAATCCCACTCTACATAATTCCTATACACTAAATACCACATACTTTCTATCCACATAATTTCACTGCACAACATATCACATAATTCCACTACACACAACGTACATCCACTCCACTCCAAAAAACATTAGTAAAAAACTTTTACATTTACAATGCCAATAGCTCTTATTCTCGCAAATGCGAAACCTATTACATTGTAAACACTTCTTTAATTAGTAGTCGCGTTTGCAGAGTGGTGGAGAAAGGGTGCTGGGCCTCCGACCAGCGCTCAGGAATTCCGCTGCGTAGGACTTACAGGAGGTACCAGGAGGGCTTCTTGGCCCCCAAAGTTCCTCAGGAATAAATTGGACTTCATCCCCCATCCTGTAGTCTGCCAGGAGGCGCGTTTGCAGAGTGGCGGAGAAAGGGGGGCATGGCCTCCGAAGACGTCTTAGCAATCCCACTGTGTGGGACTTACTGGAGGTAACAAGAGGGGTAGGACATCCTTGGGGGCCAACTACCCCTCCTATTACCTCCAGTAAGTCCCACACAGCAGGATTGCTAAGTTCTCATAGCAGGCCACGCCCCTTTGCCCACCACTCTGCAAACACGCTCCCTGGTGCGCTCTTGGATGGGGATTGAAGTCCCCTTCTCTGCTGGGGGTCCTTTAGGGGCCAACTAGCCTACCTCTTACCTCCAGTAAGCCCCACACAGTGGGATTGCTGAGAGGTGGACAAAGGCCACGCCCCCTTTCCCCACCACTCTGCAAACACGCCTCCTGGCACGTTCTAAGTTGGGGTATTAAGTCCCCATCATTCCTGAGGGTCCCTGGGGACCAACTAGCCCACCAGGTACCTCCAGTAAGTGCCACACACCTGGATTGCTGAGAGTGGTCCGAGGCCACGCCCCCTTTTTACACCACTCTGCAAACACGGCTCCTGGCACACTGCTGCTCGGGGGATCAAGTCCACTTGTGTCCTGAGGTCCTCATTGGCAAGGGGTATTAAATGCCAAGTCGAAATGGCAGTAAACTGCACATATAGACTCAGCAGTGGCAGGTCTCAGACAGTAATTTTTAAAGGGCTCCTTGTATGGATGACTCAATTAGTGCTGCAGGCCCACTACAAGCATTTAATATCCAGACCCTGGGCATAGGTAGTGCACTTTACTAGGATACGTCAATTTAACCATGTTTAGGTGAGAGGCACATACACTTTACCACTGTCTAGCAGTTCCTAAGGCAAACTGGGTGTCTCAAAATGTGAGTGAGTGTGTTAGTGACTATATGGGTGTCTAAATGGGAATGTAAGTGACTGTATGGATTGGTAACTGTGTTGGTGGGTGTTTGGGTGTGTAACTTTGTGTGGAAGTCACTCAGTTAGTGGTGGATAAATATGTGCTGTGTCCGTGTGTGAGTGAGTTTGAAAGTGCCTCTGTCACTGTTTCACTGGGTGTGTGAGTGGTTGAATGGTTTTGTAAAAAGATATGTGAGCTGTTGTATGGGTGGGTGACTGGATGTACAACTCGGTTTATGCGTGTATAAGTACGTGTGTAACTGACTCTGTAAGTGCTGGGTACATGAATGGCTGTATAGGTGTGTGAGTGGGTGTGACAATGCCTGTATGGATGTGTGTATGACTATGTAAGTGGATGTATGGGTGAGTAAATGAGTGTCTGAATGGTTTTATGGGCGAGTGTTTGAGTGTGTCAGTCACTTTCTGACTATATCAGTGGTAGGTACATAAGTGATTTTGTGAGAGTATAAGTGGGCATGTAAGTGTCTGCCTGCCTTACATATTATTATAAGCAAGCACCCATATCTAATTTCTAACACATTCATTTATACTGGCTTAATATAATAACTATATTTTCAGTATTGCAATTCCTCTTTCTCCTTTGCTGCTCACTATATTTTTAGTTCATGTTCTCATCCAGCTCCCTTCTATTCTGCCTTCTACTGTAGTGTATAGAAGTTATACATTTTCTTTCAGCCTATATACACTTAAAATGTTTTCAAATATAAATTTTATACTGCAACCTAATTAACATACTTGTAAAATAGTTTTGCTGTTGTCGAACCTTTGTTATAATATCTGTTAACATCTGTTCTCCACTGCGAATCTCAAGTTAGAACTACGGCAATCCACCTCCACTCTCAGTATAAAAGTACCAAAAATGGTTACCCTTCCCCATGTGCTCTTCTTCATATTCCTATACTTAGCAAACCACAGACTTCCTTTCATCTTTTTTGTTATACCACTCCTAAATGGTCACTATTTTTTAACCTTTTCCATATTTCCTGGAAAAAAGACAAATTCGATAGGTGTGTGAGCAGATCCGTGTATCCACTGTAGCGCTAACCGCGCCCCCTGGGTAACTTCACTCATGACCCAAGAATCCACATGGAAAACCTTAAAAGCATTCACTGTTAATGCTTTTTAATTATATTTCATTTGGTAAAATAATGCAAGTTGCAAGGCATACACCCCCGTGGAGCAATTTTTGTACACTAGTCTGCTTTTCTGTTTTTACACAGCAGTCTCTTTTGTTCTCTTCCCCCACAATCTTTTAGCTCTGTTTCCATAGTAATCACATTTCCAGTAGTCTCTGCCTACCAGTAGCTGAAAGGTTCAGAAGACTTTCTCTAAACAGCACACTAGCTTCACATTAACTGTAGCAGGTATGGTTGACTGTTACTAATTCCAAGCATATCCCAAACAACCTAACTTTTTATTTTTCCAGAGCCAATCACAGAGGTAGTTACTTTTTTGTTACAGTCACTACCTAATTTTAGTTCCCTGCACATCTCCAACATCCAATCAAATATGTTATTTTTATATATTACTTGCTGCCCTCCATTTTAGCTGCCATTCATCTTCAAAACTGTCTCATTCTGCTGCAGCCTTTTCCTGTGTACCACTCCTGCTTGTCGCCAAAATGATCAGAGTCTAGATTGTGGACCATAGTTTTGTGTTTTGGGCTAGAGAGAGTGCTAGAAAGAATGCATTAACAGGGACCTCGGCTTATCTAATGTACACATTATATGAGTTGGCCAGAAAGGATTAAAGTGGCATCAATTTCTTGGTTGAAAGCATTATGGATTGCCAACATGTAGCCCTCAGTATTGTGCACTGTGGTGGCAATGACTTAGGCACAATTAGTGGGGTAGGACTTGAAATCTTAGTGAAGGATACCTTTGATAAATTAATGCCACTTTTCCCACATACTGCCTTGGTGTTCTCCAACATTTGCCGAAGAAAGAAGTGGCAGTGGTCAACCCAATTTTGTCCCCAGATACATCAAATCCAGGAAACATGTTCATAAAACTGTTTCTGCATTCATCTAAGACCACAACATGGGCACAACAACTTATGCTTTGATATGGGCGGAATATATTGAAAAGATGGAGTTCATTTAACATATGGAGCCAACAGGGTGTTCCTCAACAACTCAAAAACTGCATCCTGTTCTTCTTGTAATTATCATCTCCACATCATAAACCCAAAGGTTCTTGAGGTTGTGGGAGTGGGAGTGGGAATGGCTGTATAGGTCTGTGAGTGGATGTGTGAGTGCTGAATGGGTATGTGAGTGGGTGTGTGAGTGGCTTTGTAGGTGTGTGAGTGGGTGTGTGAATGACTGTATTTGTCAGTGAGTGGGTGTGTGAGTGGCTGTATGGGTTGGCGATTAGGTGTCTGAGTGGCTGTATGGATGGTTTTGAGTGGGTATGTGAGTGGCTGTATGGGTCTGTGAGTGGATGTGTGAATGCTGTATGGGTATCTGAGTGGGTGTTTGAGTGGTTGTGTGGGTGTGTGAATGGCTGTATGGGTCAGTGAGTGGGTGTATGAGTGGCTGTATGGGATGGTGATTGGGTATCTGAGTGGCTGTATGGATGGTTTTGAGTGGTTATGTGAGTGGCTGTATGGGTCTGTGAGTGGGGTATGAGTGGCTGTAAGGGTCTGTGAGTGAGTGTAAGAGTTGCTGCATAGGTGTGTGAATGCGTGCATGGATCTCTGAGTGGGTGTGTGAGTGACTGTATGAGTTGTGAGTGGGTGAGTGGGTGTCTGAGAGTGAGTGTGAGATTTCTTTGAGTGGCTCTGAGGGTGTCTGAGTGGGTCTGAAAGTGTTCTTTTTTTTTCAAAGTGTGTCAAAATTCGCGAATCCGTCTCAGATTTACACTGAGGCCTCCCTGAGTCTCTGGTGAATCTGCGGATTCCCGAAGTGGGGAAAAAACATTTTAACTCAGTTTCATACTAAACATAGGTCCCTCTGACACTCTTCTAACACACCATGGGGTACCTCTACCTTGACCCCTTTAATCATTTTGCAAATGTGACCTTTTCACAATACTTGAAATGGTGGCTGCATCTTCCCGGTCAGGTTGTGGTCCGCCAATCAAGGCATTACTGGTGGTTCTGTGGAGGTTCTGAGTACCTAGATATACACATTTGTTTTTCTTTCAATAGCTCTGGAACTACTGAATGTATTACACCAAATGACAACAAGGGCTCTTTCTGAACCAAGAGCTATCTCTCTGCCAGATTTGGTGTAATTCCGTCCTGCAGTTTAGGCTGTAGTCATGTTCAAAATCCCTATGGGAAATTGCATGAGAAGTGCTTATTTTCTTGACCCCCTCCCTTTTTCTCAGCCCTCGCTTAACGAATCACTCCAAAGACGTCCATGCAAAACTAGTCAAAGTGGGCCACTTTATTGGGAAAAGTTTGTGAAGATTCGTCGAACTGCAAAAAAGCTATAAGCAAACCAAAAACGCTTTTCCTATAGAAACTAGGTCCTAACTATAACTACCTACTGGTGGCCGCCAGTAGTGGTCATATATATATATATCCTGTGCCCAATCCTCTTTGATCTACCATCCCTCACCGTGCAACATATGTCATGTTCCCATTTTGCACTGTGCACAACCTTCAGGCAGGCCCTGCTTCCAACCACCTTTGGCTGTGTGCAGAACGAGTTGGTTGCAGGGTTTTCCTAACCTTGCACTGGGCTTGATTTTTTGCTGCAAAATTTCACGCAGATTAATTCAATAGATACTAATAAATGAATCTCTAATTGATCTCCCATTTATATTTGCTCCCATTGGATCTGCCCAAAACTTTATCTAACAGTGAGCTAAGCCCACTAAACTTTTGCCAAATGTCATGTGGATTCATCTAACAATGACAAATTAGCAGATGAACACCTCTTTCACCCCCCCCCCCTTTGATCTGCCGCGGCCTGTGCAGGTAAGAGCGGTGGGGCCGGGTGGGGGAGATTTCGACAGAGGATAAAAGAAAATTAATTATTTATTTAACTTTCCCTTGTGATCATCTGTCGAATCCCCCCCCAACCCGGCCTCACTGCTCTTACCTGCATGGGCCGCGGCTGCCTTTGATGTGCCTGCATCAAATTAAAAAAGGCTAAATTGAGTAGGTTAAATTTGTTCAGACCAGTCTGATGGTAGCAAAGTTATTAGTAAATCACAAATATTGGCCCCCTTTTTAATTCCTGCCCCCATGGGATCAGCACGGTACCTGAAATTCCTGTACTGAGTGAAATGTGATAACTTCCTTCCACATTTTATGCACATTCATCAAACAGTGCTAACGTCATAAGCAAATGAAACATTTGCAGGCCTTCCTTTAATATGCCTTTCTTAATATATTGGCAAACAATTTGGCATACCAATCAAATACCAATACTTGCTAGCTTCTGCTAAATTCTGATTCATCCCACATTGCTAAAAATATTAGCACATGAACAATTCCCCCACCCTTTCCAACCTAGCCCCCTTGGGTAGATCTGCACAAACTTAAAAATAGTAATGGACTTTTCTGTGGACCTGTCTAATGGTGCCCAAAGGCATTTTCCCTGATCTATTAACTGAGCATGGAATTTGCCTAAAAACTTTATTCTCTGCCTATAACTCAACTAATTTACCCTTCCACTAGAGGCCACATCCTAATCCGGTTATTGGTTTAAACAGGGAGATAAATTGATTAGTGAGGCTTCAACATCTGGCATTTTCCGCTGAACAAAGTGTATTAATCAATCTCCAGAAAAGAAGAAGACATAAAAAAATGCTCCCTGAAGAAAAGAAAGGAAGACTATAATTGGATCCAGCTAAAGGAAGCAGCCTCTCATAAGGATGCCAAAAAATATTGGGAAATTATTTCTGACAGCTGCGGCTCCAGAGTAAAGTCCCTCCATGCTCCTATAAAGGAAGCAGTTTGGAGAGTGTATCTGGAAGATCTCTATTGTGGCAATGTTGAGTCAGTGTGGCCACATTCTCCTTTTATTGCATCCCCTTCTTCTTCCCCAATATACAGTGCTCCCTCTATGAATGAGGTTCTGGACATTATTAATTGAATTAGATTTTCTGGGGCAATGGACCCGGACGAAGTGCCCATTACTATAATTAAAATGGATTTGCTTATTGTTATCAGTGTGATGTTACCCCTCCTTCCTGGTCTGGAAGCATCCTAATGCCGTGTAGAAAAAGGATCCAAGACATCTCCCTGGCAATTATCGCCAAATAGCACTACTGGATGCTGTAGGGAAAATATTTGCCAGGAGAATCTTGGAGCACCTTATGGGGTGGGTTGAAGAGGAAAGAATTCTCCCGATGGGCTTTACAAACATTGTACACTTGATAACATATGTATGCTGAAACTCATAGCAGAAAAGTATACCTCAATCCGAGGGCTCAATGTTTATGTGGCATTCATAGATTTTTCTACACCTTGGACAGGGTGGACCGTCTGACAGTATGGAAAAAACGAAAGAAGTTAAGGGTGCCCAATATTCTCCTCTCATTAATAATTGCCCTTCATTCCTCTACATGGTGCCAGCTGTTATTGGGGGGGTCGAGGTCTATCCTCTATAATTTAAACAAAAAATGGTCTGAAACAGGGTTGTCTGCTGGCCCCTTTGCTTTTTTCATTGTATGTCTCGTACCTTTCTGACTGCCTTGCATCCTACAAGGGAGAGGCGCCCAAGATAGGTTGTCGTCCCTTCCCTTGGTTGATGTATGCAGTTGACATTGTGGTCATGGACCTAATGCCCAAGGACCTAAAAAACAGGATGCTGTCTTTACAACAGTATTCCATCAGGCAATATTTGTAGGCCAACGTGTCAAAAAGCAAGGTAGAAAGGCGGTGAAGTCTAGCAAATTTGTTTGGGGCTTAGGTCAAGAAAAGCTGGAGATTATAAAGTCATACCTTTATTTAGGGAAAATTGTTACAGGTAATACACTGAAAAAAGCTCATATTGAATTTTGTTCCTTTAAGGCCTCCTTGCATGCTAATGGGTTAGGTGCTTTTTATAATGCAACAGGGAGAAGACATTTTACTCAGCTGTTAACCCTTTTTAAGGTGAAAATCCCTCCAACCCTGTTATATGCTATAGAATCTATTAATAAGTCAAAATGAGAATTCTTAGAGAAAATAGAAAGGGCAAATTATACGCAGATTATGTAATTTTAGCCTTTTTGTGTCAACGCTTGCAATGAGGTTGGAATTTGGTTTGATAAGCTCATGTGTGCAAGGGTTGGGTGGGTTATTGGCTCAAGAACAGTGATAAGGACCCCATGAGGGGTTTCATGAATAGTGAAGTATTTGGGAAAATATTCCTATTCTCTGAATTTTGCCTTGCCCCTGAGTTATTTTGACTTCACACAACATGTCACCCCTACGTTAGGCCCTAGGTAGCTCAAGGGGCAGGGTGCTGTGTAGTTAAAAGGTAAGACATGTACTTTTAAGTTTTAGTCACTCACACACACATTTACAGACTCATACATCCAGTTATACAGCCAGTCACCTACCATTACAGCCACAAACATACCTATTTAGAAACCATACAGCCACTGTCACATCCAGTCAGACAGTGAAAGAATTGCTTACACATCCACTCACACAGTACTTAGGTATCCACTACTAATAGAGCCACTTGCAGACAAAGTTATACACCCAAACACCCACTAACACAGTTAGTTACCAATCCATACAGTCACTACATAGCCATTTGAACACCCATATAGTCATTAAGACACCGAGTTGCATAGTAAGACACCCAGTTTGCCTATGAAATGTGACCAGTTTGCCATTGCTAGATGGTGGTAAAGTATATGTGCTTCTCCCCAAAACATGGTTTGATTGACTTAACCACAATTAGGATAGTAGCGATCCTACAAAAGTAACAGTTTTATATGTTTTTTCATTTTTTTAGGAAGAAAATAAACAAGGTATTAAAAGTGGTAATGGAAGGCAACTGGGAAAAAGCAACTGGCTTCAGTCTATGAAAAACATCAAGTTTCAAAGGGGTGCAAAAAAATAATTAACAGCAATGATTCTTCACTGTATCAATGTATGCAGCCACAGTCAAAATCTTTAGAGGCATTGGCATCTGGCATTTGCTGCAGTGAGTTGCTGTCTCAGATAACTTATCGCAGACAGCTGGAGCAGTTATGACAGCCCATGACAGTGATGATTCCCCTAAGCCTACTGCAGATAATGATTGTTTTTCTGCTGCATCTGCCTTCTACTGCATTATGCAATGGTACATGTATTGATGGATAGTTTTGATGTGCTTCCACATGGAACTTGTCCCATGAGAATACTTCTTCTGTTGCGGGGATTCTGCTCATACACAGAACTATGCACAAGAAAACAGGACCTCAGTAAATAGGGGTGCACCTCCTATCACCTTAGTACCCAAAATCCCAACCGACTAGCAATAGTGTCTCATTCGGTCTCCTACAAATATCAAGAAGCTACAAATGTTTAGACAACCCAGAACACGAGCACTCCCGACTCACCTCAGAGTCGCGCGAACAAGACACTCTTTCGCTCTCACGTACTTGTCCACAATAAAAATAATCAGAGTCACTAAATAAGTTCAAAATGTTTAATTTGACTATAGTGATCCATGATACAATATGCGAACCACAACTAGCAGCAAAATGCATAAAGCAAGAATCATTAGCATTGTTACAATACCATAGAATTTAAAAGGAGTCGTCATTTTATAAAGACTGTGAAAAAGGCTAACTGGGCCTAATCACCCTCCCCAAGGCAGAAAGAAGTTATTTTATATAACAGAAGATCTCTAGGCGTTATTAGCAGACCCCTACCTGAAAGCCTAAACCCAAGGGTTTACATCATAGGAACAGCAGCGCTCAGCTCCATGGAACGGCTGTCTTCGAGTGTGTTTCAAAAACAAGCAACAACGTTATATCAAAGCACGATTCTTCCGCATTGCAGCTGTTGGTTACATGTTTTGTCTAGGTAATAGGGACTGACCAGAACAGAGTAACAAGAGACATTGTTGACCAACCTTGCACATTATGTTCAGATAGAATTGAAGGGAAGGCTGAGAACGTGAAAAACAATCTGTTATCATGTACAGGGCAGAGGCAAAGTGTCGCGAAAACAAACGCTTAGCAGAGGCTTGCGCAAAAGCAGCAGCATAGGGCAAGCAAAACTCATGCTAACTTAGCAATGTCGACAATGTGTCTTAGGGCCATATAACCCCATATAACACTTCCCAGTCTGTTTCGACAATTGCTTGCTGCAGACATTGCAGAAGACAAATTTGGCAGCAACCATTTTCTCTCCCAAAGGAATACTGAAATGTTTCTAAACATCACTTTCTTTTTTGGAGGTGGCAACTTTTCCTGCTCATGGGGACATAATCAGGTTGTCCTTGCTGGTCTAAAGACATACCTGCATCTATCTGAAATACTTGTGCACCAAAGTGTATCTGTTAAAAGTTAAATCAGTTATGTTATTTTTATTTGTTAATTGTTTTCTTTATATTGTATAATAAAGTTACCTAATCAGATAACTTGTTGCCGTAAGCTGGTACTCTTATTTGTTGAACATTTGAAGGTTCCCTAAACACTACTACAGATGGTGAGCATTCTTCTCCCCACTTGCCTTCTCCTGCATCAAGTGACTATATGTCCTTTCGTGGATGGTTTTAACATCCTTTCACATGGAACTTGTCCTATAAGAATATTTTTTACCAGCCTCTCTTGATAATTGATACACTGCACAAACTTGACAAAAACACAACTCTGTCTTTACATTCTCCTTTTGTTTTGAATTTGATGCCTTTAATTTTACAGTTTGCTTCTCTCAAAAAGTCATGTAAGTCATGCCAAGGATATTCTGCACACATGAGGGTTAGAAACCAAGTTGGTGTTCTTAAATTTCGCAACATACACTTGAGCTCACCATGACAACCATACCAGTGCTCATTGGTGCCACATTGGCATACCAACATATTTATCAAATTTGGAGATATAATATAAACAGACAGCAGCACTGCAAGTACATGGCTGGGATCTTAGTGTAGCTAATCAAACGTTCAGGTTTGGGTCTATTTCTGTTTCATAAATAGTTAAATAATTTATGATATGTTTATTTGTTAATTGTTTGGTTTACATTGTGTAGTAATGTGTTAATTAAATGTATTAATTAACTTATAAAAGTGTAGATTACTGAATTGAACTCATGGTTCAAATTGTAGTATATTTTATGTTAGAGCAAATGCTCAAATTCACCAAAAACCAAAGGTTACTTGGACGTTATAGTTAGGAAATACCATAAAAAACCATAGACTTTCATAGTCAGACACTCACTTACAGTCCCATACAGCTTCTTACATACTCACTCACATGTCTAGACATACTGTCACCTGTGACATACGCATTCAGTCACTTTCACACCCATACAAACACTCACACAGCTGCTAACACACCCACACACTCACTTACAAACACACCCATACAGGGACTCATACACATACTCTTACACTCATAGAGTCACTAACAGGTACTGACACACCCACACAGCCACTCACACACCCTCTCAAAATCGCATAGAGTCACTAACACACCCATTTACACATGCAAACACCTACTGACAGAGTCATACACCCATCCAGCCACTCATACACCCACTCACACACTGATACAGCCACTCACACAACTAGCCATATACCAATGCAGGCACCCACACACCCAGATACACACCAATACAGCCACTCACACACTGATATAGCCACTCACACAGCGATGCAGCCACTCACACACCTACAAAACCACTTGCACACTTGGGAGTAGTAAAAAGGGTCGTCACTGTTGGATAGAGAGGTGTTGGCAAAAGATCCCATGGGTGGATGGTAATTGCAACATATGGCCAACTAAAACCCCAGAGTTATCTGGGGGTCTGAATGGATTAAATGCAAAGCTAAAGCTCTTGAGACTCTGGCTTGGTAATTTCCAATTTTGTAGTAACGCTCCTACCTGGAAAATATTGAATAACAAAACGTCTTGTCGCCTCTGCAATTGCAACAGAGAAGACATTTGTCACATAGTTTGTAGCTGCCCAGCCTTAACTGCTGAAAGTAGAAGCCTGCTAAGACAGGATTTCAATCAATATGCTATTTGTACACGCTGCCAAGCAGTAATAACTGGTCTGCAAGGAGAAGATTTACTATTTACTGGAAGATTCTTAAAGTTTGTTGATATTGCAGTGGATAAATTAGTTAAATGTGCACAGTAAAGGGTTTTTGCTTCACACTATTCTATCAATTTAGGAAGACACCACTAGGAAGGAGAGATAATCATAGCAAGAGTCGTGCTGGCTCATTATTATATGAGCACCTTGAATAATGCAAAAAAATAAGGGCTTAGTACCTGTAAAGTTTAGAGATGATTTTACAAAAGGCACATTGCACTTTAAAACCTTATATGATGTAAGCTCATGTTATCTAATGCCAGTGCCCAATATAAAGCTCACGAGATACCCGGCAGGCCAGATCACAGTAATTCTTTGTTTCCCCACTGAATGGGATTACTTATAGTGTGTAGCATGATTAATAACTAATAGAGGAAATGGGGCACTCTAGGTACAGCAGAAATTGTAGGTGGAACATGTCTCTTGCAAATGCACTTTGGCAGTAGGTTTTTAGGTGGTTTTAAACTAATTGTTTTAAATATGGGAATACACTTTTTATTTTTAAATTTGTGCTTTTACAGTTGTTAACTTGTGATATTATGCATGAAATGTGCAAAATGCTTTACATTGTAAGTTTGAATTAACTCAACAATGAAAAAAATTCTTCTTCTTCTACTTGCACACCCACTCACAGGCCCAAACAGCCACTCACACACCCACTCACAGACCCTTACAGTCACTCACACACTCACTCACCCACCTATACAGCAACCTACACATCCACTATCAAATGTTACAGGTTACAGTTAGGAAATAAAATTAAAAAATCTTCAAAATTCACACAAAAAACACAAAAGTTACAGGGACGTTATAGTTAGGAAATAATATTAAAAAACCTAAGAAATTCACATATAAGTATATATTTTTCAACAAACAATGTGTCTATGTGTCCATACACAAAACACTAGCGCTCCAGGGAAGTTTTTTCTAATGAAGTTTAATGGCTACACCTTTCAACCTGACGGTCTACTTCATGCTCCTGTGCTTATGTTTTTAATATTATTGGTTGTCAACAATTGTTACAAATGCGATTTATGTATACAGATGGTGCAAGCACACAGACCTATGTATCACTTCTATGTCTACTGCTGTCAGAATCTTTTTAAAGGTGATGGTGCATGTATTCACTCAGGCCATGAGGTAGACCATCAAGTTGAAATGCGTAGCCATTAAACTTCATTAGAAAAAACTTCCCGGAGTGTGAGTGTTTTGTGTATTGACACGTAGACACAGTTTGTCGAAAAATAGATATTTATATATACACACACATGTATATATGCATATATATATATATACTTGAAACTCCAACCTTCCCCCGAACTCACAGGAACAGGACCAGGAACAGGAGCACAGACCACAGAGTAGGTGCAGATTCTTTAGTTTATTTCATCACCAAATTCACCATCATATATATATACATACACACACACACACACACATATATATATATATATATATATATATAAAGGGTTTCTACTTTCCTGTAAAATACTTACATTTTTGTGGTAAAGGCATATACGTGGTAAAACAATTTGTGGCACAGACATGCGTAGTACAGATGAATGCATTGTAACGGACAAGTTGTAAAGGCATGAGTGGTTAAGGCATGCGTGATTCCGTCATCCAACCATTGTCTTATGTTCTCTGTCAGGTCTGCAATATTAAGGAAGCAGCTGCCTGCACATTTGCCCTTTGCAACCAGATCTTGATTTTCAGAAAAGGCTTAAAAACTTGGATCTATTGTCTTTAGATTAGGGCTGGCTAATACATTTTTTCTGCTAGTATTCTATCATCACTAAGAGACCTTTTAGGTAACAGAGTGCTTTAGAAAACTTATTTTCATTACGTTACATATAAGGCTTGATAAAAATCAAATACGTGGTTGTAGCTTTCTACCAAAGATACTTTGGTACACTTGGTTGATCAATGTGGTTGTGTATCAGAATATCTAGTGCAAAACTATTGTGTCACAAGAATATCATAGCCAGAGTATCATCTACCAAAATATTTGTTATTTCACATTGATGTACTTTGAAGGTATATACATCTCCACAATAGATGTATGTTGTGTTAATGATAATAAACTTGTACTCAGGATTGTGTTGAGCAGGTATATTTTTGGGCATCCTAGAGGTTTTATATGTAGCATACAAAGCAAGTTTTTTTCAATACTGCACATGGTTATTTAACCATTCTACATCCTTTTAGAGGGCTTGCTGACCTACTTGTCATGCGTACAGTTGCCCAACTTTCTCCAGCTCTGCTCATAAGTGTTTTGTAGTGCCACCAGTTCAACATAATTCTTTGTCAAACTGGCCAGATTCACCACCACTTGTTTCCCGGCACTCAGGCATTTTCCTCAATATACCAATCGTCTACAACCTCATCAAGCTCTCTTGACCACCTTGCAGTACTTCCCCCTTTACTTCTAAAATAAAGCCTAACATTTTATTAGAACCAGACCCACCCACAGGAGCCTGAACTAGAATTACCTTAGCATATTGGTCACTCACCACTCTCTCATCAATTAGGTAATCTAGCACTCTACAATAGATTATGATATATTCAAATATAGTTGTCTCTAGAAGGATGCGTTCAAGCAAGTGCATGTGAGTAGTTTTGCAAATGCATGAAAAGAACAGAAGCACATGTTAGTCCACACATTAGAATGGAAGGTTCACTAGTGCGGTGGTTCTAAAAGAATGAAAGATAAAACAGACAGCAGCGACAGTGCCCCCACAGACTTTACTATACTTCCCAGGTTGGTGAGAAGAGCGTGTACATAACGATGTACAGGAAACTAGAAAAAAGAACAGCAGTCGCCTATTCACTGCACTACCTAGGTAGGATATGCCTGAAAAGGGAAACTGCAAGAATAATTAACATTGATTCCCTTTATGTTGTGTACTTTAAATCCTTCATGGAATGTGCAGCTTTTTACTGCACTCTTATATTTTCAATGACAGGGGTTGTTCTAACTCATTGTATTGGTTCAGTGGTCCTTCTTGGATCTAAATACTAATTTACTGCCGAGGGTCAGAGGACATTACAGAATTTTACCAGCACCAGAGGTAGGGAAAACGTTATATGCAATGTCTTGTTAAACTAATGTGCACTGTGGGAAACATTAATTGTGCTATTGAAATAACTCTTTATTGAAATTAAGTGGTGTACAGTTCCAATAATGGCGTGCATGCATTCAGAAAGAATTCATTGTGACTTTCGCCAATTTCCTGGTCAAGAACTGAGAGGCTACTTCATGGTTCACATGAATTAGAGGAAACACAACGAAAGACAGTAGCTATCAGTTCACCCTATATTTGAGCTGTGGTGGATATTTTTAGGTTCATTGAATAGTTTATGGAGTGGAAAACGCCGAAATGAATAAGGAAATGGATTCCCGAGTGTACGTGTTGAGTCCAAATAAGCTAGAGTAAGATTATGCAGAATAGTGGTACTTTGTGAAATTTGCCAGGATGCAGCAAGTGTGGTAGCACCTAAGAAAGGAGAGGAGAGAGAATTTTCGAAATGTAATGAGTTCTAAGGGTTAGGAGCAGAAGCCACAATCAGGAAGAAAGGGTTTATACTCTTATGAGAGGTTGGTTGTGTGTCACAACTTCATAGTCAGAATATCAACCTGCAACTACACAATCTTAATTCCCATTTTATTATCAAGGTAATTATATAGAGTGGAGTATACATTTAAGATTCATAACTCCACATGTACTTACCAGGCTGATGCAGTGGTAGTTGATATTGTGGAGCGCTGATATTGCTAAAGGTCAATATTTTTTTTTTACCACAATATTGTCATCCCCCACCTTGAGGATACTGAGTGCATTGATGAAAGCGTTGAGAGACAATGCAGTCACTGAAGAGGAGGTGGAGGACCAGTAAGAGGAAGTGAAGAAGAGTAATGGGGTGCAACCATTGGGATAGGTAAGGACGTTGTCATTTCTAGTGTGGCTAAAGGTGGATATGAACTGTTTTGTGGCTTCTGGAGAGACAAGAGCAGTGATGGGAGTAAATGTGTGTAATTCGAGAAATATGGAGATGGAGTTAATGGCCCCTGGAATTCTCTTGTCCTTGATGTTGTTGGTCCATCTTTGGCTGCTGGTAAACCCACATTGTATGCATGTGCTCTGTTGTTTGAGGATTCGACTCAGCAGATGCTGTGAGCCCTCTGGGTACAGACAATGTCATTTTATTGACAAAGAAATCTTTGTCAATAAAGGTGAATCAGGAGTTCAATGATTTGCTTGTGGATATCACCCTGTATCTGCTATATTAGGGTGATTTCTGTCTCGAATAGGGCAGGAGAGAAAATCGGCATCAAGGGTAGGTTCTCTAAGAGAGTTGTGTGCAATGTTGACAATAGGTTGTGACGTTAGTGAGAAAGAAGTTGAGTACCCAGTTCACAAAAGTGTGCTGGAAACATCCAATGTCACCGTATGTTCTGGGACAGGATCAGGACCTAAGAGTTCATGGCTGAGAGGAGCAAACTCTTCCACCAATTGTAGCAGAAGATATGCTGCAAGGAGAGGCCTCCAGCTCCTGGTGGGAATGAACAGTGGAACAGTGGTGTTGGTCATATTATGGCAGGCGTGAGCAGATAAAGATTGGCTGTGTGTGATGGGGGCTACTGGGAGCAATAGAGTGATGTTTTGTTCTCACGATGCTGCTACTTTTTACATTGTTTCTTAAAATGTGTTAATTTTATGTCTGCATTTTCACGGAATTGATCCTTTTGGAACTATTTATTCTTTCCCTCCTTTCAAGAGGGAAGTTGTGTTACACCTAAGTTAGGATCCAACACAGCAGTGGAATGGGGAGTGTGGGAGTTTGAAGAGCTCGCTGCCGCGCTAGGGCCAGCCTGACAAGCTGTGTTGGGACTGTGGAGAGTAAACCTTCTCTGAATGTACTCTGCGCACGGCATTTCCCGCCTGGTAAACAGAAACAAAGTAGCTATGGAAGTACTCGGTGTTCTTTTCGGTTTTCGCTAATAATACACCCCTCTCTCCTGTTCCTTCTTCCCAATTGTTTTTCTCTCTTTTCTATGCGATCTAACGCGACCTCCGACAAGTTTCTCCTGAGAAATAACCAGTGTCCCTACAGTTGGAGGCGGGGATGCTGGGCGCATCCTCTGCAAAAAACACTATTTACTTCGCAGAGTTTGCCCTCTTTACTAAGATGCAGAATTGAACGGGTGTGCGATTAAATACAGAAGGGAAGTGAGAGAAGATGCTACTGAACAGAGAGTACATTCTTTCGAAGAACATTACATTTCTTCTAATTTTCAAATACGTTCATGAAAGTGTACATGTAAAGCACTTAATATAAGCATTATTTTTATTTTATTCATGGGAGAGGCTGTTCCAAACCCACAATGCTTAGGGAGTTTCCCATTACGAAGTTCAGTCTTCAGTTGTGTCTATTTATAGACATTCACCAAACACATGAACAATAGCCAGAGAGCTGTCCTACCTTCCACAAGGTGCAGGGTCCGGGGGCCCCCTGAAGCCGGTGTCTGGTGCATTTCTTTGGTAGTGGATTGGAAAGAGACCCCCGATGATAATATCCCCATCGCGAGAGTAGACGTCAGTAGTCAAGCTCCGATCCACGCATGGCCAGCTCAGCACAAAGGAGCGTGTAAGAAGGAGTACACATAGACAGCCAGCTGCAACTGCAGTGGTTATTTTACACTTTCTAAACTGAATAACCATCACGATCAACACCACCATCATCATGCCTCAAAGTCTCTATTGATGCTAAAACTCCAAAAGTGTTGTATCCTATGATAGCACTGTATGTGATGAGATTGTCTGCTTTTAAGGTCCAGTTCTCTGAAATTCACAATATCCATTTATAACTTATAACTGTGTATAACTGCTGGAAGAACATTCTCCCCAGGTCATAACTTTTATATATTTACATGTTCATCTCCCTGAGGAAAAAAAATATAATTGCAAATAATTTTACTATAGAGGCATTCCTCACAATCTCCAAAACTCTCTCTGAATGGCATAGTTTGCAAAGTACACCTCTGTGGAAACGGTCCTTTTATAATAACAGTGTCAAAAATATGTCTAAAGAATAATATTCAATGTAGGAACACCTGTCGATTTCCCTCTGCTTGAGGTCCTCTCTCCTTATAAAATCATCTGTTTTAGAAGTATTACTATTATTATTGCTCATTGGCACTTGTACAGCACAACATGTGCCAATAATGTACCAACTCTCCTAGGAAACACATCCTCTCTACACAAAGCTTTCCTCCTCCTCTACAGTCATCTTCTTACCTAGGACCATTGTCTAGAAAAGACCCTTTTTCCAAAGATGTTTGGTGGGTACCACAGCACATCGCCACAGGATGCTAATTCCCAGAATGATACATTATTCCAGCTCTAGGCATGGCATCTCATTTCTACTGAAAATGTGACAAATTCAAATTGAGCTCTCGATTGCTGTTGAACATTGATGTTGCCCTAAGACGAAGACTGTGATTCCTATTAGCAGATCTCGGTGGAAATCCATCACACCTGTGTGTCAAAGAAGCACCATTAAAAATAACCTAATATTACAGACCTTCACACCTAACAAATGTCAAATAGTGCAGTACTTTAATGCATTCACATTTTCATATCCCTAATCACATCAATAAATTCAGCATCTAATCTACATTCAAGAGATGCCCATCCTAGCTTGATGCTGGCATGCTCTTTCACAGCTCTTACTAAGCTCATTCCACAGACAGAAGTACATGCATGAATTTATCTCACACACTATACTGTTTCCCTACTCTTGGCCATCATTTGATTTAAATATTCTTTGATGCTATTGGCCTTTGATGTCTATTTATCAATTGTCTAGGCATAAATCTCGGTGGTCATGGACTGTTAGGGATAATGAAGGATAAAAATACAGGAGAACATCTGTTTTGCTGCTCTGCCAACCTCAGAGAATGATATGGTTTATTCGATGCAGTATATATAGAGCTGCACCTTTCCATTTCCTCTCTTTGCAGCAGGCAGCAGGTTGTCTTTTCTGCAATTATTTGAAAATTACTATGAGACTGTTGTTGTCTCACAAGAAGTTAATGGGTTCTAGGGAGCCTTTGCCATAGCGAGGCAGTGGGCATGAGATGGCAGCACAGCGGGTTAGTCTCCTAATGCAGCCTCCCAGTGCTCTCAGTCACCAGCTGGGTTTCTATTCTACAAGGGCATTTCTGATATGACATCTGCTGTCACCAGTGAAGTCGGTATGAATCCCCTATAGTGCAGTAACTGCTCAGCTCTAGTGAATGCTGGGAGAGCACCCACCGAGCAGCAAAGCTATCAATCACTGGAGCACCATCTGATTTAATCAAAAGAAAATATATGTTTTAGCTGCATTTGCTCAACTATTACTTAAATTAAAGCAAATGGTCTTAGTTTTTATTGCACCCAAACTTCAATTTGGATGTACCACTGATATCCCCAAAAACCAATTTCATTATATATCATCCACGCACAAGCCACTTACTAATGCTTGTGCCGTAAGATCCTGTATCTACTATAATTTATCTTTCTTAAGCACATAAGTTAATCGGCTAGGAATACATTTATTTATGTATTTTTTTTATAATCTGTTCATTCATGTATTTTTGCATTAATTTAAAAGCATTGTTTAGCCGCTTTAGCTTTACAACATAATTAAAGCAATTAAACACATTTAAAATTCAACTAATTGAACACATCAGAAAGCTTACAACATTCAAATCTAACGTGGGGTGGTCGCAAATAATAAAAAGACACAGTTATCATAATCCCTCTGGCCAATCTTTCAGGAAAAGTACAGCATCGGATGTCGAGTTATTAAAGTCTAGATTGTAAACTTGTTACTTTTAAGTGCACATGTGTAGAAGGTTCTAGTAATATCCTTGCCATGGTAAGCAATGTTTTTTAGTTTGGATATTGTTCATCTGTGGGGGATACACGAACCAAGTGTTTTGGGTCAGAATCTTGACTGATGAAGGAAACAATAGTAGCTCAGAGGATGCTGGAGTTCTATGTAATATGGTATAGGCTGATAAACCATTTGCACCCCCTACCCACTAAAGAATTGCCCAACAGTGGCTTGTTAAGTTCTATCATGATAAATGGTGTCTGAAATATGCCCTGGTGGAAAAGTCCAGGTTTTACAAAGGATGTGGCACACTGAGCTGTAGCTTCTTGTATGTGTGTGACTTATGTCTGTGTGCTTGTAATTGATACAGTGTAAATGAATATCACGTTCTTCCCCCTCATTCATACTTCTGATTTATGTTTGCCAGCAAAGAGAGGAGCACTGATAATAGGGTGGGGAATAGTGTGACTCAGTTTCTGGAGGTCATCAGGCCCTTTACTCTGTAATGCCCTTAGCAGCACACGCTTGATCTTGAAGGTCCACTCTATTCTGCCACAGAGTGATTTTAAATGCTTATGCATATGTTTGTAGTTCTTCAGAATGAGGCACGTCCTTAATTTTTCTTTTGAACCATGTATAGATTCTAGAACTTGCATTTGATCAGTCTTGTGAACAAAACAGTGCAGCAATGATTTAGGGGACTAGTGACATTACAAACACTGTAATGATTGAATTGACCTCCTGGACCTATTTGCTACTTTTAAGAGTTAACCATCAAGCACCACTGACCACCTTTTCAACATGCATGAACTTTGACAACACTAAAGGCTATTCAGAATAAGTCGCTAAACCTATTTTATCATTCAGAAAGGGTTTTCTGAATCACAAAAGACATTTCATACATGGTAAAAAGGATTTTGTGGTTGCAAATCCCATGATTGTGCGGATCGGAGGGTGTGTGAATACAAAATTGTTTTGTACATCATTGTGCTTGTCTTCTAATAATGTAGAAGTGTCCAACATTTCTAAGAGGGGGCAGGTTATTTTTTTATTGCAGTTATCTATAGTGCGAACTTGACCTAAAAGCACAATAGTGCTTTACATAAGCACCAGATTACATTACACAAAGTCAGATTCATTTTTTTAATGTTTTTGTTAGTCAATCTGCTACATGAGTGAGTGAAAGCGAAGCAAGCAAGCCTGACCCTCCTAAGAAAGGCTCTGGGAAATTGTGGGGGAGATAGTGTTCTTGAACAAAAACATGTAAAAATATTAAGGCCAACTGGTGCATTTTCTAAGGCCACATTTTCTGCAATTCACCAGAAAAATAGTAGTTTTATTTAATGGCATTTCTGAATGGACACACCGAGAACAGAGATGCTTTCTGGAAGTCAGTCATGTGTCAGTATTGGGGCAGCAGTGCATTATAGAAATCAGACTATCAATGAGAGATAAAGTGTTACCTATTATATCTATGTCTCAATTTCTATATCTGGAACAACTAATTATTTATTTATGAAGAAGTTTTATAAAATAATAGCAGTTTCCTTTCGGTTGTAAGTTGAAAATGAAAGCTGCGCGGAAAAAATTAAGTGTTTCAGAGGTCATGAATTTGAATCCAAACAAGGCAGAGTAAGCCTTCCATCGTTCTTAGGTAAGTCAATTCAGAACCTTAGATGAGTAATAGTAAAACCTGTTGGTTACAAAGCATAGAAACAACAGATGTGCAGTACTGTTAGACGTGGCTTTTTCAGCGGGTTTATCCCCAGAGTTTTTGCTTTTTGGCCTCGTGTTTCTGACCTGTTTTTGTTGGTTCTATGACTCTGGTCATTTTACCACTGCTGATCAGTGCTAAAGTGCATATGCTCTCCTTGTAAATTGTTGGTATGGATTGGTGTTTCCATGATTGGCTGATTTGATTTACTAGTCAGTCCCTAGTACAGTGCACTGTGTGTGCCCAGGGCCTGTAAATCAAATGCTGCTAGTGGGCTGCAGCACTGATTGTGCCACCCACATAAGCAGCCTGTAAATGTACCTCTAGCTTGCCATTGCAGAGCCTGGGTGCAGTCTAGTACTGCCATGTCAACTTTGCAAGTGCACCCACTTGCCAGGCCCTAACCTTTTCTTACATGTTAGTCACCCCTAAGGTAGGCCCAAGGTACCCCTGTGGGCAGGGTGCAGTGTATGTGAAAGTTAGGACATGCCCTGGTGTGTGTGGCATGTCTTGATAGTGAATTACTGCCAATTTCGTTTTTCACGATTGCAAGGCTACCTGTTCCCATAGGACAGAATGGGGAGTTTGTTTATAACATCTTATAAACATAACTGGCCCTGGGAACACGGTAGAAAAATAAAGTTTAGCATGCCTGAACTCAGAATGTTAAAATGCATCTTTTAGTGAGGGTGATTTTTACATTCTGTGTTTGAAAATACCACTTTTAGAAAGTAGGTATTTTCTTGTCTAACCATCCAGTGTTCCTCTGCTAGGTTTGTGTATTGCATGTATAGCTTTTGGATGACAGGGGCTGGAGAGGGGCAGTGGCTCCAGAAGTCTGATGAGTCAGGGCTGGGCTGAATAGACCTGGGCTGTATTTAGAGTAGGGGGAGGAGATTTCCTTTCCCCTGAATGGGCCTGGTCTGCCAAGGACAATGCTGTCTCCACCTCCTGCCAGGAGGCTGCACCAGAGAGGACAGAACCAGTTTTGACCAAGATCAGGGCTTCTCTGCCACTGGAGAACAAAGGATTTTGTAGTATAAATATTGGGGCCCAGACCCCAGAACTTTAGATCATTTCTGGGAATCAAGAGGTACCTTTTCCAAGGAGACGAGCTGGAGAAGCTGAGGAGGAATGCTGCCCCTGTGCTGTTTGCTGTCTGGGGTTGGCCTGCAGTGGCTACTTGCAGCCAAGGAAAGGAGATAAGGACTTTGCTGTTTGTTGTGTCCGCTGCTTGAATGAATATCTCCAAGGGCTTGAATTGAGCTTGCCTCCTGTTCTGAAGTCTCAGGGACACAAAGACTTCACCCCCAGCTCCCCTGAGCTTCCTTGCTGGGAGTTCTGACCTGCTAAGAGGTGCCTGCTGTTGTTTTGGACCTCTGGAGGCTGTTTGCCCGCTGGGAGCTGGGAAAAGTAACGCAACTTCAAGAAGCGAGACGCATCCGCATCTGTTTCCGATGCATCGCTGAAGAAATTGTCACAGCGCCTGCCCACGGCTTGAGAAATCGATGCACGCCGCATTAAGTGCATCGATCTACGAAGTCCGGGATCACCGCACCGATTTCGCCGCAAGGCCTGCTGTGCGGCTGCAAGAATCCACGCATCGTTCCGGATCGTCGCATCGCATCGAGGAACCAAGTTTATCACATCATTGGGGAACGCAGTAAGAAACCGATGCATCACCTCCAGATGCAGTAAGAAACCGACGCATCACCTCCTCTTCGGTAAGGAACCGATGCATCACCTCCCCTGCGCAGCAGTAAAGAACCAACGCATCACCTACCCCGGAGCAAGGAACCGATGCATCACCTTCCCTGAGTGTAAGGAACCAACACATCACCTTCCCTGTGGCCCTTTTTGTTTGTCTGTGTGATGCATCCAAGGTACTTTGTGTGAAAAACGTGTTGCATCTGCAATTTGCTATGAACTGAACTATTTCTACCATCTGAAAGTCATATTTTTATTACTGTATTGTGGATTTTTGTTGTTTGGTCTTGTTTTGGTTTAGATAAAGATTATTTATTTTTCTAAACTGGTGTGGTGTCCATTTGTAGAGTTTTCACTGTATTACTGTATGTGTTCACAAATTCTTTACACACTGCCTCTGAGATAAGCCTGTCTGCTCATGCCAAGCTACCAAGGGGGTGAACAGGCGTTATTTTAGGAGTGTATCTCCCTTGCCCAGACTAGAAGCAAGGGTCCCTATTTGGACAAAGGTACCTACCTCTGCCAACTAGAGACTCCCATTTCTAACATTGGTGGTCAGCGGTGAGTATCTGGACTTGCATTTGTGTCTTACATACAGTGATTGGTGTACATTACTAGTTTAGTGCAGACCATTTCGTGACCACATACTATTTTTCTGTTTTCTGGTGTCCTCCTGGAAGTATTTTTTGATACTAGGACTCTAGTTAGTTGTTGAGAAATGGAACTTGACTTCTGGCACATGTTCATCCACACAATGAAGGAGCTACGTGTGTTCTGCAAGGAAAGAGGGCTGCCTGTGAAGAGAAGATCCAGGGAGGGTCTAGAGGCATCCCTATTTCATTATGAGTTACCCCGCTGGGGACCAACACTACAAGTGGAGTCTGAGGAGGAGGACTTCCTTGAAAGTGAGGGAGAAACAGAAAAAGATGGCTGGCTTCTAGCTTGTGAGCAGAGACTGAGAGAGCTTGATGAGGAGCTCGAGAGGGCTAAGGCCAAGAGGGCCTTAACGCAAGAAGAAGAAATGTGTGTAGCTCAGAAGTTAAGCTTGGCTGGGTTGGAGGTGGAGTCCAGCTCAGATGGTGTCAGCAAAATGGTGTTATCTAGTGCTAAGTGAGCAGTACACACACCCAGAGATGTGGCACCTGACTTGAAGGACGGGGCTAACATACACCAGGGGGTTCAAGGATATGAGGTAGCTCCAGGGGTGCGCAGTGTCCCTGAGGTGGATTGAGGAACTGGCACAGGGGTTCATAGTCCTAGTGGTGGGAGGGACACTCTACTGACTCTAGATGAGAGGTGCAGGGAGAGGGGTTCCCCCATGGTAGAAGTCCTAGTGTGTGATTGTGGAGACCGCCCAGAAGAGTGTGGGTTGAGTGACAGAGACAGTCAGACACTGTCTTGCCGATCTCAGGAGAATGGTGTGGGGTACGTGTGTGCGGCACTGGATGGTAAGGCAAAGGATAGCTTGGTTAACACCTGTTTGGGGCGGTGTGATTCAATTAGTGGAGAGCATATTTTAAGTCCCTGATTTCCAGAGCTATTCCAACACCTGGTGGAGTGTGAGTTCTCTGACCCCAGGGAGCTCACACTGGAGGCAGACCTTTTGGTGGATTCCATAGGGTCTGAAGAGGCATCTGGGGGGATCCTGATGGAGGTGGCTCAGGTATTTCCCAACCGAGGGTGGTGGGAAAGGTTCTTAGTAGCCCAGATAGGTCCCAGTGTAGTGGGAGGAGTGTAGGGACTCACGTCTAGTCTCCGCGGAGAAGGAGTGAGAATGGAATGCGTCCCAAGGTGCCCGAAACCCAGTCACAGGGCCAGGAGGGTTCCCTAAGGGAGTACCAGGTGGGGAGTCTAGGCTGTACTGGGAGGCCATCCCCTGAGGGGGATCCCAAAATGTCAGTAGAGCTGCGGGACACTGCTGTAACTAGCATTCCACCAGCTCTGGTGTCTGGCAGCACCTCTCCAGTAGGGAGAGGGCATGAGTCCAGAGAGAGGGGTGAGAGGGGGACGCAATACCCATTGGAAGCACCAGTGGGTCAGGGGTTGCCAGCTCTGAGGTCTCAGCACCCCAGGACTGACACTGGAGAGGCCACTTCTGGCCTTGGGGGGTCTTCAAGCTCTGTCAGGTGGACAGGAGGCTGGAGACCTGCACCAGGCAGACTCTTACACAACTCCAGAGGAGTGTGTTTCCCTTGGGGGGGGTTGGTGTACTCCCCCAGAAGTCCTGGGTTGCCAGGCACAGGTCCAGCCTAAGGGTACAGACCCTGGGTTGGTGGGCCAGGTTCAGGGTACCCCCCTGACCTGGAGGAAGGGGCAACTGCTAACAGTGCCCCTACCGGTTTGCCTTCTGGGGACACTGCTCCAGGTGGGAGGGTGCAGGGCCCAATAAGGGGGGCGGGGAGAGGGCAGCCTCACCCCTGACCTCTGCCCAGTCTAAGGGTACAGACCCTAGGCTGGGATCTAAGTTGCAGGATAGAACCCCTGAACTGGTGGGCGAATTTTGCAGGACATCTGCCACAGGTGCCCTGACAATTCTGGAAGGGGGTACCGCTCCAGGTGGGAGGGTGCAGAGCCCCGAGGAGGAAGACCGGGTATGGGAAAGCCCACCCCAATCCCCTGTCCAGTCTCAGAGTACAGACCCTGGGCTGGAGGGTCAGTGTCAGGATGTCATCCCTGACCTGACTGGAGGGAGAGTAGACAATGGGTGCCAGGCACCTGGGGCTACTGCCCCCCACTCTCTGACGCCACAGAGGTTCAAGAGCCCTGAGAGGCATAAGGCCTGGGTCTCATCACTGAGCACTGTCAGTAGCCACTGTGGCTTGCTGTTGTGGTGGACAGAGTGGCTCCTGGGGCCGGTACAGGAGTCACACCCCGGGGGTGGACTGGCCCACACCACTGTGTTGGTCATGTGGGAACTGTCTGCCTGTTGGAAAAACACCTGTGAGCAAGCTAAGGTTAGGTGCTGTACAGATGGCTCCCCTGAACTTCCGTGCTGGGAGTTCTGACCTGCTAAGAGGTGCCTGCTGTTGTTTTGGACCTCTGGAGGCTGTTTGCAGCAGGGAAAAGTAATGCAACTTTGAGAAGCGAGGCGCATCCGCACCTGTTTCTGAAGAAATCGTCGCAGCACCTGCCCGCGGCTCGAGAAATCACCACACGCTGCATCGAGTGCATTGATCTCCGAAGTCCGAGATCACCTCACCAATTTTGACGCAAGGCCTGCTGTGCGGCTGCAAGAATTCACGCATCGTTCTGGATCATCGCATTGCATCGAGGCGCCAAGTTTGTCACATCGTTGGGGGACGCAGTAAGAAACCGATGCATCAGCTTCCCATGCAGTAAGAAACCGACGCATCACCTCCTCTTCGGTAAGGAACCGACGCATCACCGCCCCTGCGCAGTTCTAAGGAACCAACGCATCACCTCCCTCGGAGCAAGGAAGCGACGCATCACCTTCCCTGAGTGTAAGGAACTGACGCATCACCTTCCCTGCGGCCCTTTTTGTTTTTCTGCGTGATGCATCCAAGGTACTTTGTGTGAAAAGTGTTGCATCTGCAATTTGCTTTGATCTGAACTATTTCTACCATCTGAAAGTCATATTTGTATTACTGTATTGTGGATTTTTGTTGTTTGGTCTTGTTTTGGTTTAGATAAAGATTACTTATTTTTCTAAACTGGTGTGGTGTCCATTTATAGTGTTTTCACTGTATTACTGTATGTGTTCACGAATGCTTTACACACTGCCTCTGAGATAGGCCTGTCTGCTCGTGCCAAGCTATCAAGGGGGTGAGCAGGGGTTATTTTAGGAGTGTATCCTCTTACCCTGACTAGAAGCAAGGATCCCTTTTGGACAACGGTACCTACCTCTGCCAACTAGAGACCCACATTTATAACAAGTACTTAGTTCTACATATAAATAAACAATAAATGTTTTTGATGATCTTTTCATGGTGCAGATCAGCAAAGATGTGCCTTATCAAATCTTTGAGAAATTCTCATTACTGGTACGCAATTATTGTGCAATGCTTGACAGGGGTGAATTGTTAGACTGTTAGAGCTGTGTGGATGTCTAAAAATATAAGGAGGTCCGATCAATGTCTCAAAACTGGCATATTAGTGGATGGTACTGAACAAAACGCATTACTGTATGAATACATTTAAACTTTGGACATGATGCAGAGATAAGAAACTGCAGTCTAAACATTTTGGAGGGTTACTGTTCCTACTGCAGAGCAGAGGTGTAAGGAAACTTGAGGTGGCCCCCTTACAAAGTACACAGAGCCCCCTCTCCCCTGACAAAGCAGGAGTTCTCAGGCCAGGGGCCTGCCGCCTGTGAACTCTGCAGCCGGGGCCCACGCCCCACGCCCCCCCGGGGCTGCGGGGGCTAATGTTACATGACTGCTGTAGAGCTCTGCATGTAACTCGGAAATTACTTGCTTGTGTCCCAATAATAAAGCGCAGTGGATCTAGCAATGTTTGTAGAAATCCTTCTGTAACGCGCTGTTCATGAGTTCCAAATAATGCTGCTCAATTGTTCAGTGGGTTATGCGCCTGACACAAATATCTGCACATAACCAGGAAAACATAGATTTTAGTCCTGTCTGGATGGGTGAAAAACTCTTAGATTTTCTTAAATCAGATTTTATTGCAAATTCTGTGATCCGAATGTGTTATTGAAAATGTATGCAATTGTTATGTAATATATGGGAGAGAACACATAAAATAAAATTCAGATTCGTACTGAATTGATGTCTGCATGGCTAACTTAAACATTATTCTTCTCCAAGCCAAAAATACATAAATGCCCATCATTATCATATGCATATGCAAACACCTTTCTACATATGGTCCATTATTTTATATGTAGTATGTTTTGAACAGGCATGCTATTTTCCTTCCCTGTAATAAAGAAATGATGCATCTCATATCTTGCTGCAAGTAACTGCAGCTGCCGCTTACCCTTGCTCTTTTGGCATAATAACACAATTTTTTTTAGAAATCCTTTATTAAGTTTCACCCACAGACAGCTGTCTATTTGCAAAAGACTTCTTGTGGTCCATACCAAAAGGTTACAATGGGCTTAGCTCCTGTCATTGCTTACCATTGGTTGACTTTGTTGTCGCTCACATTTGCTTGCTTCTTATTTGATGGTGTGCCACTTTCTTTGTGTGTTTGTCCCTCCCATGGAGCATAACGTCTTTACCTCACATTTTAGTAACTACTTTTTCATTAAGCATTAAATAAGAGTGTGTTTTCTTGCTCTCAATTGCTGCAGCCCTCTCCAAATACCTGCTTCACCGTTGCTCCTACACCATTTCCACAAACAAATTGCGAGTTTCTGCCCATCAAATGATGCGTCTAGGTAGTAGGTGGGCTGCTATCCTGCTTTTATCTTTTTACACTAATCAGAGTCTGTTTCCAAGAGACAATCTAGTGTCAGGTCCGTAGGGACATTCTAAGGGGCCGATTACGAGACGGTCCGGAAAAGGCTCCGAACTGCGGTTGGAGTCTTCAGGTCCTCATCATAATGGGCCGCTCGGTTTCCTTTCCGACCGCCTCATTATGATGGAGGCAGTCAGAAAGGAAACTGGCTGGTCATTCGGGCTGGCTTCCAACGGGATCTTAGAACCCGTCCGCCAGTCGGAAGCTGGCTAGTAATCTCAAGGGTGGGCCTTCCCGCGCTTGAGATTACAATGCACGGCTTCCATGTTGGCCTGTCCGAGCGTGTTTGAGGGCCCCCAGCAGGGCCCCCTTGGGTGCACGGCCTCTGGTTGGAGGCCTAGGGGGCACCTATGGTGTCCCCCTGTTGAGCCCTGCACCCCGTGACAGGCACCTTGAGGTGCCTGCCATGGGGTGCAGGGAGGAACCGCACCTCCAATTTCACTATGGGAGCATGCAATACGTCCGGTTCATGGCCATAATGCATGCTCCCATAGTGAAATATAGGAATGAGACGAACAGTGTTCGGTCGCATCCTAATGAGACGATCAGGACCGCCGACCGGGTGTCGGTCAGTCCCAGGACTGAGTCGGTGTTGGGAGGAAGGAATTCCGCCCGACATTGAATTCAGGCCTAAAATGTCAAACAAAATACCTGTCTTTGGGCTACTGGACTGCTTGAAATACACTGGAGGCCATGCAGTGGTGCACTGTGCACATGTTGGACAAGTCTGGGTTAAAGAGACAGAGGAGCAATGCTAAAAAATTGAAATCTCATGATAGGGACACTGAAGTGAGTATGCAGCACTCCATGGGATCGCTGCCTGTTCCTCATACCTGCATCTCTCACTCACACAGTGGAAGCTGTATATGATGGACAACTTAACCTTTGTAAATGGCTGATGACTACCCTTACCAACTGTTAACTATTCAATGTGAATGTAAGCAAGGTGACAAGACACAGACTCATTTCTTCGCGCACCGAAAGGAGAACGGCCTGCCACCATCTTCTCTGGGATTCTCAGTGGAGACATTGCAGTTCGTAAAAACATTTGTGAATTGTGAAGTAATTTTAATGCATTGCACTTTTTGATTTTTATACCCAATCATACCACTTTGTGATGCACCGACTTTACGAAATAAAGAAGCGCGTTAGTAAATATGAGTTGCAAAGGAAAAAGACTACAACACAAGGCATCTATGATTGCTACCCCTCCACTTTAAAAGGAACTGGAAACCTGTATCCAAAAGGAACATTCTGTGCATCATTGGCAGAAACTACTTGGAACCTACTCTGTGACTGCACGTGAAGAGAGCGTATTCCCTGTTGCCAATCTCATTTTTTATACTTATGTGTAAAGCGCTCAACTGCTCTTTGGCTAGATTTGTGCTACATAATTTCCAATATATATACTTGGCTGGATCTGGTTATCAAATGTCTCCTTAGCTAGAACAGCAAACTGCATGATTTGACAAGCTGCAGTAGGGTACATACAAAACACTGAATAGTAGGGGCCATAACCAATAAATTGAGCACTGGGAATGCTAAGTTAAGACTCTGCCACAGTTTTGGGTTGACTGCTGTCTCAATAAGTTGAAGAGCTGAAGCAGTGCTATTTTACCATCATAGAGAGTGGTAAATGGTTGCTTGTCACAGAAACTTTCAAGGCATATGCTGCTTTTAGCTAGAAATGCAGCAGCATTTGTTTACAAAAGCAACAAAACATAGCACAATAGCATACACAAAGCAACATAACACAATAAAAATATCATAGGGGGTGGGGAGGAGCTTAGCTATGAATGAAAATGGGCATCCTTTAGTGGAACAACACAAGGACTTGCTCCTAGGTGAAATTGTGCAGGGCCGGATTGGCTGTAGCAGGCATCAGGCTTTTTCCAGGAGGCCTGTAGGATTGGGTCCAGTTTTGCAGCAGTGGGGGCTGTTTTTGTTACTTTGGGCCGGTTTTGCAGCAGTGCTGCAATATCGGCCCCCAGTAACAAAAGCAGCAGTGCTTCACACTTTCACTCCCCTGCCCCTCCTCTGGTGGGGGAGGATCCTACTAAATTTCTAGGGCTGCTTTGGGTTCTCAGTCCGGCCCTGAAACTATGGCTAAGGAAAAACCCTTACATGAGTCTGAAGACTGCCCGACCCCCTTAAGGAATCCCTGGGGGACTCACTGGTGCAGTCTCTGGTATCAGCTGCAACAAGTGTTTAAAGATGTTCTCAGAGAAATGAGTAGAGAGGAAGGAGCAGGCCACCAAATGGCAGTAGTCAAGAGCACAACATCGGGGACTTTCCTCCGCTACCCTGGGCGGACCCCTCAACAATCACAGTGAGGTTGGGTGGGGCCTATGCTGCCCCTCTCCACACAGAGTTTGCAGCAAGCTGTCTCGCAGGCATCCCACCAGCTGTGCTCTCATCAAAGAATCAAAGGACAAGGCTGCACCTGCCAATATAGAGGTCGCCAGGCAACCAGCTCCCTCCCCTGAATTTGCACATTAATTCGACCTGTTGTGGGCAGAAAAACAAAGATCGAGCTGGTCCCTTGTGTCACAGGCATGAGCCATCTTAGGATCCACAAGAGGTGATGATGTCATCATAGCCTATGAGAGCCACCACCTTTGCTTTTATTGTGGTCACTGTTTAAGCATCTTTCCATGGCTGACTGTCGTCACTTTCAAAATGATAAACAAAGGACTGATGTCTGAAGCAATCACTAGAGTAATTTTAAGCCAATAAATGCCAGATTTCTCAGCTTCATACGACCTCCGCATATCACTGAACATAAGGCAGGTGACCTGCAATGAAACTATCACAGCTCACAGACTGCTTTGCTTACGAGACTACAGGATTTGAGAGAAATTGTAACAGACAGCCTACATGGCGGCAGTAAACCAATAAAGATGTTGTAACTAAATGCAAACTATATTAGCCAACCTCAGATTGGAAAAAATAGCAGAAGCCTGCTTTGACAACCTGGAATGCAAACTGAGTGGAATTCCCCGACTGTCGTAACGATGCATGTATTCACAAAAGAAATTAACAGACATGGAGGGGAGGAGTTGGTGGCATAATAAGAGTATTTGGGCTTCCCAAAAAATAAGGGGATAACATGCTGACATTCCTGGCCACATTCCTGCAAGACTTAAGTATAACTTCCAACTCTTCCCTTGAACTTCAAAGAGCTCATTGGGTATGCTCCCGTCAATCTAATGTATCAAGACTAGTGATAGTCTGTCTACTGCAGCACCAACATGCCCAATACATTTTTCAAACTGCAAATTGGAACAACCCCTTTCAGTACAAAGGAATCAACATTTCAATAGTATCTGACTTTTCCAGAGAAACGAACATCATATGGAAAACATTCCTGGCATTTGACCAAGCCTTGGAAATTGGAACATCAAATTTGGCCTTCTAGAACCTGCACAATGATTATAACCATGAGTCTACGAATGAAGGAATGTTATGCCCCGAATAACTAAAATGAATGAATGTCAATGGATCCTGAGTTTATACTGCTGGCAACTCCAAGCACCAGAAACCTCATTCCAGGAGAGAGGACGAACCCAACAAGGCAACACCTTTCCAATGCATCAACTTCTCCTACCGTATGGTGGAGAAGATCCAGAATCATTCGATGCTCTGAGGGACAAGTCCAGCTTCCCACTGAAAGACTGCCATGAAGTTTCAAAATGCAGTATAAGATGTCACCCGTTTGTTATACCCTGCATACGTTTCTATTGCCACCAAATAATGGTGGTCCTGAAACCCTTTTACATCTGAGAGTAGGCAGTGCAACTCAAAGTGTAGTTGGCCTATATAAGCTTTAGGCACTGAGTGAGTGCAACTTACTCTTAGTCCACCCTGCAAACAAGCACTAACTGCATTAATGTTAACAAAGGACTTGCATATTTTATCTCTGAATGTTAATTGTCTGACTTGCTATGTCAAGAGAAAAGAAAATGATTTCTCCTTAGCAATGAAAAAACAGCCCTTACTGTGCTCCAGAAGACTCACTTGGTCCTACAAGAATCAGACAAATTGAAAAGAGACTGTGTCAGCAGACTAATTTCAGCCTCAGCCCTGGAATACAGGAAAGGAGGAGGGGTTTACATACTCATAGATACAAATCTACCTATCAGTGTTAACAAGATCGGAAGTGATGTAAAGGTCACTTTGCCTTTGCAAAAAAACTGTACAGAAACCTCAACTACTTGGCTCAATATATGCCCCAAATGGGAGCAAACATTACTTTTTACAGCCATGAACAGACTCATAAAATTGACTGAAATTGATCACACCAAGATATTGCTTGGGGAAGACTGGAATATAAATCGTAATCCTATATTGGATCAATCAGTTTCACGCGAAAAATCCTGAAATAGAGACGGATGTCTGCTTACAGGCTTAATAGCAGATCATGCTCTCTTAGAACATGGCATTTTATACACTCAACATATAAACAATACACATTGTTATCTTATGTGCATTGTACAGAAACACAAATTCAATATTTCCTCACTACCAGCACGTTCCTCTCCAACATGTTTCACTGCTTAATAATTGACCATTCATTACTACTAAACCCAAGTGCAAGTAGATAGAGGATGTCAACACTAAAATACAGAAATACTTGTGACAAAGACAACTACAAGAGTACCTCAAAGAATACATGGTAGGGACCAAATGTTTAATTTCCTCGTTGCAATTTTACAGGGCATCTAGCAAACAGCAAGAGGCCAGTTAATGAAAGTCCTTGCCCTAGTTAAATGAAAATCGCTGCAAAAACAACTAACAACGGTAAAATAAATTAAAGATTTATTGGAAATCTCTGAATTTGAGATCTCCTGATCTTTTGACAGCGATAATCAAAGCAAAATTTGAACTCAACTAATTTTTTATTTCATTTCAAATCTTTATTTGGTTTACGCACTAATAAACCATAACAGAAAAAACATCATAAAATACAGAAGACTGCTGGACAACAAAGTCTGACCACTAGAGACCATTTTTATTGGTAAATTAAGCAGTTGTAGAAATTATTTCCTATTGCTATTCAGTATACATCTCAAACATCCTGTGGTTTTGGGCAAATCACTTAATCTCCCCATGCCTAGAAATGAATGTGTCCGTCTGTAATGCAACTGGTGCTCATGTAAAGCGCTATATAAAACTGCAAAATAATATATATATATATATATAATATATATATTATTTTATATATATATATATTATGCAAAAGTGGCAAAGAATGACGTGGAATTAAATCCATTTACGCCTGATAAAAGTCCTTTTTTGGATGCATTATTGAGTCATTTTTGGATGTAATTATAGGGTTACGGGGGGAGAGGGAAATTCGGGAGGGGTGGTAGCCTTCGTAGTCACACACTGAGAAGGGTTAAAAATTAGTGACGATTAAAACATGGAAGAGAATGGTAGCGGACAATGTATAATATTAGTAATCAACCTAGTAGGTAATTCAATTAATTGTAGTTTCATTTAAGTATGATAGCGTTTTTTTCCTTCAATGTGAGTTCATGAGGCTCAATGGTCAAAAGAGAGATATGCCACTATGATTGTGAAATTCAACCTTCCCCGGCTATGCCGGCTGTGTCCTCGAATGAATTAGTTCTGATCAGAGTCAACCATGGTTATGCTAACTGACCAAAAAACATCCTGGTTGTGTGTTACCTCTGGTGGGCAGAGGATGTCTATGATGAAGCATGACACAATATTGTGTGTGAGACATCCTCTTCCATTAAGGATGGCCTTCTAGACCTCCTTCTTAGTCTCAAATACAAGACATTTTCTTTTGATCTTGGGTGGCAATCGCTTTTCCCTCTCCCCCCCTTTTCCTTTAGATTTTTGGCTACCTACTCTTCGTGTGTTTACTGATCTTTGAGTGGGGACAGTAGGCTGGCCGTTCTTTCCCCCGACTCTCTCTTTTTGTGGTTTACGTTATAGGTTTACGGCCATAAAAGGCTCTGTGAATCAGGCCCTGCATGCTCATTGTACACATCTGATACGTTTCATAGGAAGGAGCAAGAGATTAAGGATGTATAAGACATTTGGAGGAAGGTTGATAGTGTGAGTAATAATTACAATGAACAAAATACTCAATACCGTGCACAAAAAGTATGCTGCAATTCACTTCAGAGTTTAGTGCCCTGACAAAGGAACTCAGCTATTGGCCTTAGCACTATCCATGCAAAATTCCTTGGGGGTTTGCAAAATCCCTATACTGTATAGTACTTTGCATTGCATCCCATATATAATCCACTGTTCCTGGTTAGTGACTTTTTGGAGGCCTCAACGCACCTCTCCCCATAAGAAATTCTTTCGTGTTCATGTCAGGTCTCAGGAGAATGATGTAACACTTGGGGATAAAGATGCAAGACATCAACCCACAGCTGGAAGCTAAGATGGCGAAAACCTCTACAGCCACCATGTGTTTCCCCTGGGCACTGAGGTAGACAGGGATGAAAGACAGCCACACACTGACAAAAACCAGCATGCTGAAGGTAATGAACCTGGCCTCGTTAAAGCGGTCAGGAAGCTTCCTGGATATGAATGCAATGAGGAAGCTGACCATGGCCAGAAAACCCATGATTCCCAGCATGCACCAGAAGGCTGCGGAGGACCCCTCATTGCACTCCAGGATAATTTTGCCTGGTACAGAAGCAGTATTCTTTACAGGAAAAGGTGGAGCAATGACAAGCCAAATAGTGCACCCCACAGTCTGGACGGAAGTGCAGCCAGTGATGATTAGTTTGGGGAAGCCAGGTCCGAGCCATCTTTTAAGTTGGCTTGATGGCCTCCTGATATGAAAAGCCAAAAGCACCATGCAGGTCTTCCCAAGGACACAGGAGATACAGAGAACAAAGCTGATGCCAAAGGTCACCTGGCGCAGAAGACAGGTTACCAAACATGGTTGGCCAAAGAAAAGAAATGAGGAAAGAAAGCAGAGGAGGAGAGAAAAAAGGAGGAGGAAACTGAGCTCCCTGCTGTTGGCTTTCACAATTGGCGTGTCCATGTGCCTTATGAAGATGAAAAAAATGATGAGTGGAAGGAGCAGAGCCACTGCAGCCACAATGGACAATGACATCCCCAGAGGTTCCTGGAGAGAGAGGAATTCAACTGCTTTTGAAAAACACAGATCCTGTGCCTCGTTCGGCCATTCGTCCTCGTGGCACTTGGTGCAGCCTACAGCATCTAAATAGAGAACAACAAGTGTTAGCTAGATGTGTACATCAACAATGTCGTTGGAGTAATGATGTTACCAAATGTTGGATAAGAGATAAAGGGGCACATGCATCAAGCCTTTTTCCGTTCGCCCGTTTGTGAATGGAAAAAGGCCTTTTCAGATACATGTACCTTTTGTCATTCGCAATTTAGGTAATCGCAATTGTTTGCGATTACCTAAATTGCGAATGCATTGAGGGAATCGCGATTTGCGAATCGCTATTTTGCGATGCAGTAGCCTTTCCTAAATGCGAACAGTGCATTTAGGAAACGCTAATTACAATCAGCTTCAAGTTCGTGAAGTGCACACATGCCATTAGGGAATGTTGTGTGCTTCACATGTGCACACTTACCTTTTATTTGGGGGTGCTTCAGGGCGGCCTTAGGCCCCCGGACACCCTTGGATTTGCATTTGCAATTTGTGCGATTACCAATTTGGTAATCGCAATTTGCGAATGCATTGCCATTCATTCCTATGGGCCTGTAGGCCCATAGGATTAAATAGAGTCACATTAGCTAATAGCGATTCTTAATTTCAGAATCGCTATTAGCTAAGGTTAAGGAATCGCACATTTTATTGAGATTCCTACATGCATAGGTATTTAGGATTACCAAATAGCGATTCCTTAAAAATCATTATTTGGTAATCGCAAATGAGGAGTTTGATGCATGGGCGCCAACATCTATTGTGCCATTCATGGCTCCTCCAAAGGGGAATATAATCTTGTTGGCCCGAAATGTAAAACATCGAAAAGTCTACATTTCATGTTACTGTTATTACTTGACAACAAAACACTAGCAGAGGATCGGAAACTTACAATTAATAGCAAGCGAGATTGGTTGTGCAGGGCCAATTGCCTAACAGTGCATGTGTCAGGCAGATATGGAGGTCTGGTCAGTAATGAATGTGTATGAGCCACAATCTGATGGATGTAATGTGATTCTCTCACAGAAGAGGACCCCGTGTTCATAACAGCAACAATTATATACATTCACAATGGTGACTGTGGATTTTTTTAATAAACAAACATCAGTCAGTATTTCTTTGTAATTATTTAAATCCAATACAATTTGGTAACTGAGATTAATTTATTTTTTGTACGTTGAAATACTTAAGATCTATTCTCATCACTGAATTACCACGCAAATAATTGTTGACGTTTTCGTATAACATATGAAATACCAAGAAGATGATAAATATATATTGCCTATGTTCTGAACACACAGTTCATGTCCACTTTTACATTTCATCTGGCAAACCAGCAATTAAAGTCCTAAACAGGCACCTCGAGGTACATACTCTTATAGCTCCACTGTATACAGTTATAGGATGGCACAGGTTGCCAAATCCTTTCGAGTCAGGCAAAATGTTTTTGGGGCAGAATTCATGAAATAGATAATATCAAAATATACAACTTACAAAATGTACCAATTTAAAATATGGCAGTATACTAATTGTGATTCTAGGATGTTTTACTGAGGGAAATCATCGCGGAACATACTATGTCGCTGATCCCTTAGCATTCTAAAAATAATAATAATAATAATAATGTGATTTGGGGTTTCTCAGCACTGAAGTTCTACCTCATGGAGACCAAGAAGTGTTGGAAATGGCCCTTTTTGCAGGGTTATCCCCAAACTTTTTGCTTCTTCCTCCTTTATTTTTCCTGACCTGTGGTTGGCTATAGGACTCTGGGCACTTTACCACTGCTGATCAGTGCTAAAGTGCATATGCTCTCTCTGTAAATTGTTATTGTGATTGGTTATCCATGATTGGCTTATTTGTTTTACCAGTAGGTCCCTAGTAAAGTGCACTGAGTGTGCCAGGGCTGGTGATTCAAATGCTACTAGCGGGCCTGCAGCACTGATTGTGCCACCCACAGGAGTAGCCCTAAGATGGTGTCTCAGGCCTGCCACTGCAGTGCCTGTGCGCAGTTTGTTAACTGCCATGTTGTCCTGGCCAGTGTACACACTTGCCGGGCCTGACCCTTCCCTTTTCTTACACATTGGACACCCCTATGGTAGGCCCAGGGTACACCCCTGGGCAGGGTGCAGTGTATGTGAAAGGTCCTGATAGTGAAATACTGTCAATTTAGTTTTTCACTATTGAAAGGCTATCTTGCCCATAAGATAGAATGGGGAATGCTGTGTAACATGTTTACCTGCATATCTTCCCATAGTAGCAAGATAGAAATTTGGAATCTGGTATCCCTGAACTCAGAATTTAATAACACATCTTTTAGGGATTATGGTTTTTAAATTCAGTGTTTGGAAATAGCACTTTTAGAAAGTGGCTATTTTCTTGTTCAACCTTTCTGTGTGCCTCTGCCTGTTTGTGAATTAACTGTCTGGTTTGTGAGTGACAGGGGCTGGGGTGGCTCCAGGAGGCTGGGTGAGTCAGCACTAGGCTGAATAGACCTATCTGCATTTGGAGTGGTGGGAGGAGTAGCATCTGGGTCTGAATAGGGCTGTGCCTGCCTTCCACAATGCTGGCTCCACCTCCTGCGGTGCGTCTGATGGCCCTGGCCCACACTCACAAAGGAAGAATATGTGCACTGGCAGAGTACACCCAGAACTGGTTTGGACTGGGTCCAGGACCCCTCACACATGAAGAACAAAGACTTTTGGGGTATAAATATCAGAGCTGAAACCCTTAAACTTTAGACTACTTTGGAATCAAGAGGAATCCCTACCAAAGAGAACAGCTGAAGAAGACTGAGGAAAAGTGCTGCCATTGCTGTGTGTCTGGGGCTGACCTGCAGTTGCTGTTATTACTAAGGAAGAGGACTAAGGGACTTTCTGCTGTGTGCTGTGTCCCCCTACTTGAAGAGGAACTGTGCTGTGTGCTTTGTCCCTCTGAGGTGAACCTGTATCCAAGGGCCTGAGAAGAGCTGGCCTCCTGTTGGAAACTCAGGGCTACAAAAGTTTCCAGGAAACATCATTACAGTTGCTGTGTGCGTGTCCCTGTGCACAGCTTGTGCCTTGGTGAAATCTGCTTTGTCTCCACGTGTTCGTCAATATCGACTCTGCACCACGGAGTGCGTGTGCCAGCACTTCGAGAAGAAGTGGTAATTCTCTGTGTACCAGCTTTCACCGCCGCCGGCCCGAGTTCGTGCTGCCGACGTGATCAGCTGCGAGGCATTGTGGGAAAGGCCGCACCGTAACGAGAGCAGCTGCGAGGTGGTGTTGAGGGAGAGACTGCGTCGTAGCAAGATCAGCTGCGAGGCGTTGTTGTGGGCGTGTACTCGTGCCCAGCCAGTGCCTGTGAGAAGCCGCGGGCCGTTGCCTAGCGACCAGGAGACTCTCGTCGAGTCAGGAAGCCGGCGCTCGTCGCGAAGAAGTGAGAGGAGCTCGACGGGGCCGTCCGAGGCCCTGGTAGCCGCGTGGAGCTGGGATCAGAGGTGCCAGAAGAAAAGCAACCCCCACCAGGTAACGATCGGGCTGAAGGGCCTGAGCTGCCAAGTGTGCCACTGCCTGGGTTGGATTGCGGGACCACCAAGACCTGTTCTCAAACGTGACAGTGTGATTTCAGTACCGGAGGCAAGTTTCCATAGAGGCTGACGGCGGGGGCAATATTGAAGGTCAGCGTCCTCTTGGTTTGATAAAGTGCAGCGGGGGCAATATTGAAGGCTAGCGTCCTTTTGTTTGTACCGAGGGCAGCATTCCAACTACGAGCTGCGGTACCGGAGCCTGCATTCCAAAGAGGGGGAAGTCCATGGCTCACGAACCGGACAGTGCAGGCGCTCGCAAAGGGATCAGCGCTACTGTCTTGAGATAACCAAGAGGGATAATCTCTGCACTCGTTTTCCTTTAAGAACTGAACTGTTGAGCCCACGTTATTAAGCTAAGAGAAATACCAAGACTATAAGTTCGTTTATTTTTGCTAAAGCATTCCAAAGAACATTTCTAAGGGTAGGATCAATTATGTATGTTGGCTTTATGTCGTTTTTAGTCTTGCCTCAAGTCATATAAAGAATTATATTTTTTATAATACCGATCTGGTGTCCATTTGTGGTGTAGCACTGTGTTACTGTGGGTGTTGGTGCAAATACTTTACACATTGCCTTGGGGATAAGCCTGTCTGCTCGTGCCAAGCTACCAAGGGGGTGAGCAGGGGTTATCAACAGTGTGTATCCCCCTTACCCTGACTAGAAGCAAGGGTCCCTATTTGGACAAAGGTACTTACCTCTGCCAACTAGAGACCCCCAGTTCTAACAAGAAGACAGCAGAAATAAGGAGTATCTGAATCAGCCTGGTCTAAATAACCAACAGGCACATGCATCATTCTAAATACCGGTCGCAAAGGGGCAGATTCTGTGAATCTGTCCCTTTGTGACCGGTATGTTTGCATTTGGGGTGCATCAACCCAAATGCAAAATCGCAATTTAAGTAATCGCAAAATTTGCGATTACTTAAATTGCGAATGCATTTAGGAAATCGCAAATTGCGATTCCCTAAATGCAATGCATGATGCAATTTCGAATAGCGATTTCGCTATTAGGGATCACAAAATACCGTCAAGTAAAACTTGATGGTATTTTGCGAAAACTTTGAAAAATGCATTAAAGTGCATTTGCAAAGTTCCATATTACACACACACACATGAAATAAATAAAATATTGCAATTTCAGGTGTGTGCAACAGGGTGTCCTTTTGGCACCCTTGAAATTGCATGCGCAATTTGCGAGTACCTATTTGGTATGCGCAATTTGCGAGTACCTATTTGGTACTCGCAAATTGCGCATGCAATTCCCATTGATTCCAGTGGGTCTCTAGGGGAATGGGAAGCAATTCCTTATTTGCGAATCGCAATTTGTGAGTCGCAAATAAGGACTGTGTAGGAATCACAATGTTTTTTGCGATTCCTACATGCATAGGCATTTGCGATTCCTAAATTGCGAATTCTTAATATTCGCAATTAAGGAATCGCAAAGGCATAGTTTGATGCATGTGGCCACAAGTGTTTAAGTTTTTGCGAAACAGTGATTCCGTCGGACTCTGTCGAGATTGAAGGGGAAGAGAGTTCTACAGCTTACATAGTACATAGCTGAAGGAGCTGCCCCCAATGGAAACTCTTTTTACAGTTGGGATACAAGCCAGCAAGGCCTCAGAGGATCTCATGCTCCTTGTAGAAGAGTAAGGCTTGATGAAGGGGTGCAAATAGCAGGGACCCTTGTTTGCAGCAATGCTGTAGCAGTAGCACAGGGCTTTGCATGAAAGTAACTTCCCCAAAGGTAGCAGTGCAGCTTTGAAAGTGCAGACCCCTGGGGGCCCATCTAGGGATGTTAAGCAGCAGAAGGGCTGCAGAATTCTGTCTCATCAGTCGAGATTGTGATGCTCCTAGGTACAAGACATAGCAGTAGTCCAGCCTGGAAGTAATCAGTGCCTGGAGTACATTTTTCTTAGAGGATTTAGGCAGGAGGCAAAGGATTTTTTTGAGAGTTTTCAAAATCCAGAAACATTTTCCTGCCAAAGCAGTGATCTGGCTGCCAAACATGAGCTTCTCATCGAACCAAATACCTAGGTTCTTAACCTTAGGCTTTGGGGGAGGTAGTGGGTCGAGCAAATCTGTCCACCCAGTAGAGGACCAGATCAAGGGTTGTTTGCCTACAATGAGGACCTCCGTTATCCCTGCATTCAGTTTAAGACAGTTGAGATGCATACACTGAACGACCTTTGACAGACAGGTCCTCAGTGAGGCAGCCATGCTGACTGTGTTCTGTGACAGGGTGATGATCAGCTGAGTATCATCGGCATACGTTATGATGTTGAAGACGTATAGCTCAATGATGTCAGCCAGGGGCGCACATAAAGGTTGAATAGGGGAGGGCTAAGATAGGCGCCCTGAGGCACCCCTTGCTGCAGCGGAAAAACCTGAGAGTGGAAAGGTTTTTGAAACACGTGAAAGGTGAATTTCTGCAGATAGGAGGCGAACCACTGCAAGGATTTATGATAGACACGCAGCTCCACAACCTCTCGATTAAGAAGTTGTGAGACACTGTGTGGAAAGGCGCACTGAGGTCCAACATCAGCAGTGCTGTAGTATTGCCCTTGTCAAGAATTTGACAGGTAAATTCTAAGTCAAGCAACAGGGCAGACTCTGTCCTATAAAGGGGGCTGAAGCCCGACTGTGTTCTGTGAAGTAACTCCTTGGCCTCACTAAAGATCGAAAGCTGCTGGTTGAAAGATTTTCCTGCAACCTTGGAAGAGAAAGGGACCAGTGAGATAGGCCAATACTTTCATGCTTATTTGAGTCTAGCAGAGGTTTTTTGAGGAGTGGAACTACCGTTGTGTGCTTCCTTTGCCGTGGAACCTGGCCCGCCACCAAGGAGCTATTAAGGAGCTCACAAAACACAGGTAGCACCGCTTCCATTCCCTGTTCCAGGATAGAGGGGGATGCTGTATCGAGTGGAGAGCCAAACTTCACTGACGCTATCAGGGAGGACACTCCATCAGATTCGATGGCTTAAACTGTAACAGCCTGGTGCTGTCGGCTGAGGGTTCGAACCATAGGTTGAGAGACAGAGTGTCTCTGGAAGCCTCAGAAAAAGAGGACTAGATGGATGCCAATTTATCAAATAAGAACTGTGCAAGAGTGTTACAGCCCCCCTCTGAAGGTGTGGTAGAGGCTGAGACTCGGCCCAAGGAAGATAAAGTCTTAACAATAGAGAAAAATTCTCAAGCTAAGTTGTGGGCAGCCGCGATTTTGTTGGTATAAGAATCGCGATGGACATGCCTATTGCGACTGTGGTATACTTTGAGGGCTCACTGATAATTAGCCTTGCTGGCAGGGTCAAAGTCTCTGTGCCACACATGCTCTAGGCACTTGCAGTTCTTTTGAAGAGAGAGCAATTTGTCACTAAAGCAATCACCCTAAGGTTTAGTTCTTCGTATTGTTCGATATACCAGCCGAGCAATTTGATCCAGTGCACCAGATATCCAACCATCCAATTGCAAATTAGCTGTGTCAACACAACTGTAAAGGGTAGGATGATTCGCATCCAACGCCTGGGTAAAACTGGCAGGGGTCACCCTGGCCCACTTCCGTGTCCTTACTATCTGACCAGAAGAGAAGACAGGTGAGGGTTTAACAAGGGACCCTGAAAGGGAATAGTGTAGTGGTCAGACCACAGGAGAGGAAGGTGGGATCAATGGATACGTTGGTCATGTTGGACAATATGGGATCAAGGTTGTGTCCAACCGTCAGAGTGGGGAAAGAGACTGATTGAGAGAGCTGGAGGTCCTCCAAACCTGTAACCCATCCGGTTGCCACGGGACACCTAGTATCATCAAAATGGAGAATAAGGTCTCTGATCACTATAAAGTCAGAATAGCTCAGGAAGAGTGGCTACAGTGCATCAGCTAGCGATTTGATGAAGCTAGATGCCCAGGCCAGGAGGGTGATAGATCAAAGTCCCAGCTAAGTTGAAGTTACTGGAAAAGTTTAAAGAGAAGAAGGCTGCCTCACACCCTGAAATGGATAATTCAGTAAAAGTGCAGAGCACAGTCTGTTTAAAAATAATGGCAATCCCACCTCGCTCTGAGATTGCCTATCCAATCTTGCAATCGCAAAGCCTTGGGGAATGGCTGAAAGAATGTCTGGCACAGAATTCTCAGTGAGCTATGTTTCTGTCAGAAAAACCGAATCAGGCAAATGGTCACTAGGAAATCATACATCTTAAGCTTGTGTTTGGGTAATGATCGACAGTTAAGAGAATAAAACTGAACTGCATACAAGGGCTGGGGAATAGCGCTTCCCTTCAAACTAGGCACGGCCAGGGGTACGATCCCACACTTACCGCTGTGAGTTGCCATTTGGGCAAGGTCTAGTGCATGGCGACAGGCATTGGGTAGTCGCCTGATTCAGTAGCTCATAGAGGAGTACTGCCTGAGGGCTGACCCAAAAGGACAAGGGGTCCTGGCCTCTGGCGCCGTCCAGGCATGGATGGGTGCAGATGGGGTTGCCTTTTACGTGCCAGCGGCTCACCCACTGCGTGCAGACACTCACATGTATGTCTAAAGGTGGCGTGGCTATGGTGTAGCGAATATGCCTTAAAGCAGAGAGGGGCTCCTTACACCCAAAGAGGTAGAGCACCAAGTAGACCCAAGTCAGAAAACAAACTTCCTCTTTGGTGGAATCAAACACTTCAATCTCATTCACACAATCTATTCATCCTGTATCATCAGAACATAAATTCACATTCTATTTTTATTGAAGACCTTATTCTGCATAAGTTTATGTAAGAGGTTGGAAGCAGGAGCCCCCTTATTTAATAAAAGGGAGGTAGGTATTGTGACGTTCTATATATAGAAAGTAAGTAGATATGACCCTATTGGTAGGATTAATATTGAGGGATGTCGTCTCCGATATTCACAGGTGCTGACCCCCATATCAATAACCATTGAGACATGGATGTGTCTCACATGAAAAACAGGTAATTGGCATCCTATCTATGGGCCGGGTGGTGTGATAATAAGGAACTTTTCTAATGAACGAAATGGTCTTTTTAGATCTTCGTGAAGTAGTTTGAAAAAGGAAAAATCAGTTTCCTCGAACTCTGGAACTTCTAGACTGCATGAGAAGCTAATCAGGAGTGTTTATCCAAAAAGTCTTTAAAGGTATTCTCTTGCCACAACACCATTAGAGTTTGATACCTGGGTGTTTTATAATGGGTTTTGGAATCAGTTTGAATGTGGGTTTGGGGTGTATGATTTTAAAATGGCTGTATCATCAGAATATAAATGAACTCAATTATGTTTAGAGGGCAAAATTATTAATATATTATTTGTGTGTTTGTTTTTTTTTCTCTGTATGTATTATGTAGGTACAACAAATCATAGCCGGGAGATATCTACTTTCCTGAAGAAGGTGGTTGTTATACGCTAGTACCCACCGAAACGCGTCAATGCCTTTTTAATGTATATACACTAGATCTTTGGGATATTTGTAAGTCAATGGTAAAATACTATGTAACAAATTCCGACTGCAACGAATAATCTATTATAGACTGGTGTCTTTACATAATGACATGAGTTTTCTGTCTATTGTTTTCTCCCGCCTTGTTGTATGTATAACTGTGAAATTAATGTTTGTTGTCTTTTTATGTGACCCTATCTTGATGTAATATAGGTTTTTATGCTTTTTATTGTATGCACAACAATTGGTTGTGTTGAAGAAATGAACTGTTCAGTCTGATGGTTTTTTAAAAATAATTTTTTAATGATTAAAATGAATTATTCAATTAAAGGTTCAAATAAATCTTTATATTTTTTACAACTATTCCTTACTCCAAATGTGAATTTATGTTCTGGTGATATGGGATGAATAGGTTGAGTGAATGAGATTGAAGTGTTTGATTCCACCAAAGAGGAAGTTTGTTTTCTGACTATGGTGTAGCGAATGCCAAAACGGGGGGGAAGGGCAAAACAACACAAGCTGGAGTTCAGCAGCTCCTCTCCCTCCTGGAAGTCTTCCCCACCAGGGAGGAGTACTGGCAAAAATAACAATAAAAGCAAAGCAAAGGTGAGAAACAAACACATAAAAATATTAAAAACAATGTGGGTAGACTGACCTAAGATGGCTCCCAAAGAGTGGAGCCAGGCAACTCCAGCGCGACAGAGCGCTACTAGGATATTAAAATTAGACACTGTGACAGATGGCAGTACAAAGCAACAGTGTATCTGCTGAAGAGTCAAGTGCTCCTCCATGCCTGTGCTAGCTCCCATGCCTTCCAATCCTTTTTCAGTGCATAATTTTAATCCCTCTCTCTCCCCACTCTTCTTTTGTTAATGTGCAATCATGACAGTCTTCTTCAAGTAAAGGCATGGTGAATTGCACAACCTTCAATGCAGGCAACAATCTAGATGCATACCTGAGTTTGCCTTTGTGTCCCAGCACTATTTATGTATGCCCATGCTTGGTCCTCTTGCCATACCTATTGTAATCTTTTATAAAGGGCACTTTACTGCTCTCTCTTTTTTTATGGGGCTGGCAAAACAGGCTTCTAGTTCTTTCCTGTTTTCCAACCTTTGTAGGCTGTAATGCACAATTCTACAGTGCAGGCAGACAGGGAAATGCCCACTGGTGAGGCGTGGCTGCCATAAAGTCCACATGCCATACATTGCATATTCAAAGCAATTTTATCAAAGAAAAATAAATCACACACAGCTCCTCATTTTATATTTCTGTCCAATTAGATAGAGTCCCTTAAATAATTACTGTTAATAACTGTACGACAGATGTTCCTTCGTTTCCATGCAGCAAATATATCCATGGTTATATTAGAAGGGATAGATAGATTAGCAATTGCTTTGAATTTAAAGAAACCTGCATAACAAAATGTATTCTTAAGTCCATTCTTAAAGGAATATTCCACTTATAACACGCCACAAAGGTTTCTGCACTATTGGCAGAAAAAGTAGAAATGTAGGATTATCTCCAGACAGAAATCATCACAGGAGAAATGAGGTTTCTGGACAATCTGCAGAAGAGTGGTTTTTTGCTAATCTAATGAATTGTTGTATTTGTAAAGCACTGTGCCACCCCTAGGCATCATGGTGATAGACCTATCTAAGACTCACAACAAGCCATCAGAATGGTAAACAAAAAAGTGCGAGTGAAATACCCGAATAGAGGGCCAGGGAGGGAAAACTCAGAGCATGTAACTGTCTACAGACAATGTGTCCAACTTAAATATTGTGCACAGAATTTTATAATATTTTTTACCTAGACATGAACATTCTATCTAAATTAGCCTTACCACCAGGATCTAGCTTGCAAGTAGAGATCATTAATTGTTATTGGTCTAGAAGTATCCAAAAAGCTATTTTGAAATATAATCATGGGAATTAAGATTTGATCATCACTTAAGGCATATCCTCTAGGTATAGTACATTCAGGGATATTAAAGTCGATGAATATGCTTGGCCCATGGGATTTTGATACACCCAGTGATGTCATCAGTGATGTCTTTTGAGATGTCATCAGTGATGTCATCACTGATATCACTGACCATGTCATGAGTGATGTAGAATGTAAGGACATACGCAGTATATTGCGAGGCTTAAGTTATAGTTAGCTCAGGTAAATATAACTGCTGAATTTCTCTGGTTTGTATGAGTAAAATGTCAGCCTAACTATAACGTCCCTGTAACCTTTCTTTTTTTCACTGAAAAAAAAAAATATATATTTATATATATACATACAGATGCATATATATATATATATATACATATAAATAATTTTTTTTATTCCAGTTCCAATTCGTTTGATAAAGATCGTATCCCAACACCAAGGTGCGACACATTAGTGATTTTCTTTTCGAGCTTTATTTCATTCCGCTGTAACGCATTTCGGCATTGCTGCCTTGGTCACACACAGAGCGTTATCTAATCATTGTTTTTAAAACCCCGGAACCTCCGGTCACATGGTTTACAATTTCAATTACCACTGAAAACAGACTTTCACTCGATATCTCACCGGGTGATTTTACATTTCATCAAATATCCTGATGTTGAAATTATTTTATAAAATTAGATTCATTTTGTTTACATCACAAATAAATTCCAAATCTTAATTCTGAAGTCACGATTAACTTGTAAAGTCTTTAAGTTTCAGCTCCTATCAATTCTAATGAGGACTTAGATCATTCAACAGTATAACGTGCAAGTGCATGATGGAAGTTACATTTAGTAAAAACCCCTCCTCTCAATGTATTTACTCCTTTCAATACATTTCTTGACTAAGTTTAAACGCCAATTGCTTTTTGACCAAATGACATACAACGTGCATATATTTCTCACTGTAATTAATCATCATGAAAGTAATATCAGCCAAGTGGCTTTTTGTACAAATTTTGAAAGTGCATGTGCAACTAGCACTGTTAAGTACATGATTAGATTCTAAAATTATTTGTCAAGTTGGTCATAATTCCTTTTGTAAATGGAGCTACTTTGTTTCACCCAATTTTTTGTTTGTTTATGATGGGTTGTTGCAATTCACTTTTTATATACTTTGCCACTTCATTGACATAATATGTTTGAAGAAGTTATCAATGCCACACATCAATTATGTACATATCGCCTCATCAGCATTTCCTACTCATAACCCAAAGTTCCCACATCAAGTTAAAACTCATCTAAAAATGGGGAGCATATCCCAAGGATATCTAAATTCCTAAGTGCAAAAAGAGGTCTTCATCTGAATTGAGGCCAAAAGGAATCTTGGGATTAAACAGTAGGATGTATTTTGATTCTAGCTGTCGTAATCTTTGTTCTCGGTTCCCACCTCTTCTACTTTTTGTCACCTGGTCAATTGCAAAGTACGCGAGGTCTTCCATATTACCCCCATGTACTTCATTCACGTGTCTTGCTACCGGGTAGCTTTTGTAATTATTTTTAACTGCTCCCATATGTTGCAGTATTCATACATGTACCATGTGAATTGTACTGCTCACATAGATCCTGGGACATGTGCATTGCAACATGTAGGCAACATATTCACTTCTGCAATTTAGGTAAGTTCTTATATTCTATGGTTTTTTAAATAGGGGAGATGTAAACTGTTTCATGTTTCGCCCTATCTTGCATGCTTTACATTTTGCACACTTATAAAAGCCTGGGCTCACCCTCAACCACCCTTCTGCACCCCTTATTTCAGGGCTGCTATTGACAAGATCCTGTCTCAGGGACCTCGCCCTTCTGAAAGTGATTAGCAGTTTACGAGAAACCAGTTCTCTCAATATGGGGTCCCTCTTGACCAAATGCCAATGCCTACTCAGACAGTCTCTCACCCTGCTGTGGTAGGAATTGTAGGTGGTAATCATACGTGTCTCATTTTTATTTCTTTTCACTTCTCTGTCCTTTTTACTGGGATACAATAATGTTGTTCTATTAATTGTATTCACTTTAGTCAGTGCCTGGTTGAGTACCTGTGGGTTGTATCCTCTCTGCGTGAATCTAGTTGTGAGGTCTTTTTGTGCAATCTTCAGGGTTGATGCTTCATTGCAATTCCTTTTTATCCTGAGGTGTTCTGCATACGGAATGCTATTTTTAATTTACTGTGGGTGGGAACTCCTAGCATGTAAAATGGAGTTTCCAGCCGTAGGCTTCCTGTAAGTACGTGTGTGAAGTGAACTGCCCTTAACATAGACCTCTAAATCTAAAAAGCACACCTGCGTTTCACTGATGGTATTGGTGAATGCCAGGTTCAGAGAGTTACTATTTAGTCGACGTACAAACTGCTCTGCTGTTTCCCTGGTTCCATCCCACACTAGAAAAAGATCATCTATGAACCTGGTCCATATGATTATATTGGTCTTCCATTCCTCAGCATTTTGTACCCTGAGCACCTGCTCCTCCCACCAGCCAACATGCAAATTCGCATAGCTGGGGGCGAAGCTAGTGCCCATGGCAGTCCCTCTCATCTGCCTATATGTATCAGTGCCATACATAAAGAAGTTGTTTTCAAGACATAGGCTGCCCATTTTTACTAACATAGCAGAATGCTGATATAGTGTTATAGATCTCCTGTTTAAAAAGTGCCTCATTGCTCTTAATCCATCTTCGTGATGTATGCTTGTATATAAGGATGACACATCCAGTGTGATTAAAAGGAATGTGTCCTTCCATTCAATGTTCTCTATCCTTCTACGGAAGTCCCTTGTGTCTTGGATATAGGCTGGTAATTCCCTCACATACTCTTGTAAAAAGAAATCCAGGAATCTAGATGTTGGTTCAAACAAACTTCCTATGGAAGAGATTATTGGTCTACCAGGGGGGACCTCTGCGTTTTTGTGTATTTTTGGGATGGGGAATAGTAGGGGCCTCATTGGATTATCAACCTTCAGAAACTGGTATTCTTCTTGCGATATCATACCCAACCCTCTCCACCTGGCTAAGTCTTTATGCAATTTATTTTTCGTTTCCACCAAATTACTGTTGGGTACCTTTTGATAGCATCTATTGTCCCTTAGCTGAAGCATGGCTTCCTCATTGTACATTTAAAGTGGCCACAGTACTACGTTACCCCCCTTATCGGGCTGACGCCCTACTATGTCTTCGTTTATTTTTTATTTTTTGCGCAATCATTCCATAGTTTTTATCATTTCGGCTGTTCCCTCGCAAAAATTCTTCACTGGATTCAATTGATAAGAATTTCAAATCCTTTACCACTAAGTCCGTAAAGACATCTATTAGTCTTTAGATGTAATGGCGACAAAGGTAGATTTAAGCTTGAATGGGGTTTTAGTGCTATTGTAAATGTCTAAACTCATCATCGCAGCAGTTTCTCTTGCAGACTCAGGTCGGCATATACCTTCACATTCCCTCTCTAGCTGGTGCAGTTCATGTAAGAGGTTCAGATCCTCCACTTCAAGGGATGTAGCTTCTTTCAAGTGCGGTTCTTTTACTGTTAGATTCTCTGCTTGAGTGTGGAAAAACTTCCTCAATTTTAAATTTCTCACAAATTTATAGAAATCTATACGAGTCTGGGCATAATTGAAATTTGTTCTTGTACAAAAGGACAGTCCTAGTGAAAGTGTGTTCTTTTCATCATCCATAAGGTGTAGATTGGACATATTATTTACTGTTGCTGGATCATGTGAGAAGTTGGCCTGGCATATGCTGTCCACTAATTATAGTGGGCACCTTGCACCAGTCCAAATCGACTCTTATGGTAGGTAGGTTAAAGACAACCTTATTGAAAGCTATCCTAGTGGTAGCTGTGGAGAGCAGCCTTCAGGCTAAGTCTTGAAGGAATGTAAAGCAGCTTGTTTTACCAGTCTATAATCTCTTGAGTGACCAAATGAAAGAGCACCACACCAGGTATATATTCAAAATATATGTATTTATTACTAAACACACCCCTCTAGTCTCTTTATGAGGCTAGAGTTCGAAGTACATAGGTTATAAGATCTTAAATCACAGTAATAGCACAAATACACGTTTGGGCCCTAGGGGCGTACCAAACCATATACCAATAAAGTGGTATGCGAACCACGACTGAACTAGACACTAGGCCTAGAGCCTCTAGAAGTGCTTGGACCACAAGGAACCACCCAAGGTAGTGACACAGGGGACCCACGGGAGACGCGTGCAGTGTAAATACACAACCGCGATACGCCGTTAACTTCTATGGAGAAAGTCGGGATCGGGAAAATAGAGGAAAGGGACACTTTAAAGAGGACTAGGACAAAACCCTTTGAGATCTAGGACTTTGAAGAGTCTCTACCCACGGGAGCACCGGAGTACTCGTGTTACCTCACCCAGGGAAGCCGGGTGCATAGGTGCCTTTCGGGGTCGGGTTTCGTCGTCGGTTCTTATGGCGATCTGCTGCAAAGTGCTGCTGGCGACCAGGAGAAAAGTGTCCGGGTGGATCCAAGAGTGGATCGGAGTTCTGAAGAACCTGAAAGCAGAGGGGACAGAGTCTGGGTCACTAGCCAGTGACCAGGGAGGCGATGGACAGAGGCCCACCGCTGTCGAGTGCTTCAGGTGCGTTGACGGTCGTCTCGTTTCTGCAGCCACGAGGTCCAGGAGGCGTTGTCGGCGACCAGGAGCAGGATTCGGGCTGGTACACGATGTCTGTCGAGTGCTGCGGTGTCGGCGACCAGATTGGACCCAACAAGCCTTGGCAACGGCAAGTCTCGATGTAGCTGAAGATCGTCGATGGTGCAGACCAGCAAGGTCTGGGGAACTCACCCAGCAAGGGTAAGAGAGGGCAGGCCTAGAGCAACCAGACTGCCAAGTAAAGAAAAGATTGGCCTTCGGTAAGGGCTACTAGCCAACGGGCTAGCAACCGCGAAGGAGCCTCGTGACACGGCACGTGGAGCTGGCTTACAGGACACTCGTGGAGTGGGGGCCAGTGATCTTCGGTGCAGGTGGTGCTGGAGGCTAGGGCTACTCGGAGCCCAAAGCACGACTTCTTGGGAGACCCAGAAGATGGTGCACTTGCAAGTGTGCTCGGTGTCCAGGGGTCACGGTCTCACGTTACCCACGATAGCCACGGGCCTCAGCTTTGCTGGGGACTCAGGGTAGCCTCGGGGAAGTCTGAGAATCCACCTCTGGTGATGCGATGACTTCGGCGTCCGACGGGAGCTTCAGTGATGCGAACCGGACAGATGCTTCTTTGGTGCCTGCCAAGCAGGGGAGTCACTCCTTGACCCCAAGGGAGATTCTTCAGTCCTCTAATCGTGAGTAGAGCGTCGAAGGTCCAGGATTCTGTTTCAGAGTTTCGTCCAGGTATAATCTAAAGTCCTAAAGACTGGGTTCCTACCTTTATTCCAAAAATAGGGGATGGACTACTCTGTGGCCCCACCTATGGGTGGGTCAGGGCAGAGGGGTGGCTACACCCCTTTCCTTTGTCCAGTTCGCGCCAAAGCAGGGGCTGCAAGCCCCTGATCCGGTTTGAACTGGGGTATGCACAGGGACACCAAATGTGCCCCCAGTGCAGGACTTCAAAGCACCCGAAAGTGCTCCCGCCCAGCCCCAATACACATTGTCCTGTCTGGGGAGGTGGTCACACCCTCCCTGGGACAGGACACCTATTGTCCAGGCCTCCCCTGCCGGAGTTTCGTCCAGCAGCAGGAGGCCAGACTCGTGTCTGTGGCAGCAGCATCCATTTTGTGATGCCAGGGCTCTGGAAAGAAGTTACCGGACTCGTCAGAGTTAACATGCCTTTCCCTCTAGAAGGGTGGAATGCTACCCCCGCCGCCAGAATTGGCGGGGGGTAGTATTCCAAGATGTTTGACACCAAACACGACATGTTTCGGTGCAGCCATTCCATAGTTAGCATTTTACCGCGAGGATATAATGCGTTTAAGAGTATATGGTCAGGCTGCACTACAAACAGCATCAGAGATGGTCTCCGAACGCTGCAGAGGGGCCCTGCTCATGCAGGGGCACCCTCTCACATAGGAACCATGCACTCTGCCTTTAGGATTGATAAGGCCTGCCTTAGGAGTGACTTATAGGTTTATATGTGTGTATGCATTTAGTGATATAGGTAACCTATACCACAGCAAGGGGTGCATGCACCACCTTACCCAGGCTGCAGTAGCAGACCTGTGGTGTCAGTTTGGATGGCCTACCAGGGGTGGCATAATATATGCTGCAGCCCCTGGCAGGCCTCTGAGGTACCTATGCCCTTGGTACATAGTATACCATATACTAGGGACTTACAAGGGCACTCCAGATCCCAATCAGAGATGTGCCTAAGGCACATGGAGACCCTTTTAAAGAGGAAACAGCTAGGCTGGGGTTCTGAATAGCAGGGCCCCAGCCAGACTAATGTCGAAAACCAGTGAAGTATCAGCAAAAAGTGGGGGTACCCCTGTGAAGCAGATCCTACTCTCCTACAGATCATTCACTACTTGCGTTGGTACGTATCCTTGATTTTGGCACCTGAGCGCAGCTCCATGCCCTCCCCTTCGTTTCTTGTGTTTCCTTGTCGCTTTTTTCCTTTCTGTTGGCGCTTCTGCTGTATAATGAGAGTCCTGTCCAAGCGTAAATAACGCAATTTCTAAATAACTGAGGGAGGGTCTTGAGGTTCTATGTTCTTACTTGTACTCCCAGTACTACTCTCTGGTTCTGTGTCAGCTTCTGAACTCACATTGAAGCTGGCTTCCGAGCTATATTCCATAGTAGAATGTCGTTCACGTGTTCTTTTGCCATCCCTATGCTGCCTGATAGTCTTTGGTGGTGTAAGTTGTCAAACCGACAGCCGAAAGTATATATCTGGCCTCTCTCATAGTCCAGTCTGTCTCTAATACATTTCGTAGCCTTCCTATCTCTGATGGTCTGTTCATGTTTTGTTAGTTTCCCATCAAGCTCCTTTGCAAATTCTGTGAGATCTTCCGATTTTGCTAATCTACCTATTTCCTTTTCCACAATTGTAATTTAATCCAGAATCTTCTCTCTGTCCCACTTGGCATATTTGACCAAAATCCTCATCATGTTGTGCGATGATTCTGCACTGTTTACTGCCCCCTCTTGGAGCATTTCAGGGTCAGGGTTTTCAAAGGTCGGGGCAATCAATACTCTCAAGCCCTTTGGTACTCTTCCTACTGCCAGATATTTTTCTAAAGATTTTACTTCCCACCATTTTGATACTTCGGTTCACCTCCGTTTTTCCAATTTGCATATCTGTGCTTGTAAAGTCACTTCCTGTGTTGATGTCCCCGGCCCTTTATTGCGGACGCTCGTGTTGACAGCTTTCTCGTGAAACACGGCGTTTGCTGCCTCTTCTCTCTCTTTGATCCAGTTATCCATTCTGCTCCCTCTATTGAATGCTTGAAACGCTCACTAAAACTTTCAGCCTTGTCAGCGCGTTTAGTTGTTCCCCACCGGATTAGCCTTTCCGGTACCTCTCCCTGCAGTTTCTTAAAAAGGGACCCGCCTTACTCGGCGAAGGGCTTACCCATTTACAGGTGACCTCCAACACTCTGCTCCCGGCCACTCTCCGCCTCGCGGTTTCCTTTTCACTTCTTCCTCAGTCTTGCAGGGGGCTTCTCGGTATGCGCCGGACTCCGAGAGGGATATATATATGTATATATATATATATATATATATATATATATATATATAAAATCATGGAACAAAAAAAAGGTTGACGATAAGTTATAGTTCAGAAAACCTAATTATTTATTTGTATATGAAATCAACTCAAACTACACAAACACTGGAAATTCTAAAGTTATAGTTATAACTTAAAGTTAAACAATACGATGTCGGCCGACATGTTGCGGGACCGCGAAGCAGCGGCCCTTGAAATGTTTAGTGATCTGCCTACAACAACCCCAGTAACGAGACCGGGCAATGAGGCAAGCAACAGCATGAATAGCACAATAAAGGACAAGTTCAGACTATTAGAAAAACTCATGCGCCAAGAACAGAGCAAATGGTGGGAGTCCCGGTCCTTACAAAGGTATATAGATGTGGGAAGGATTCCTAGAGGCTTGCGGATTTTCATAGCGCCCAGCTATGAAAATCCAAATCCCCAAATGATGCAGGAATGGGCCGATTGCAATTTAGAGTCTTCACGGAAATTAATCTTAATTCTGATCAAATATGCTGACTCTGACCGAACTACCCTGCTTGAGCAAATAGACAAACTAAATGAAGAGATTGGAGCCAGTGGGCAAACAGAAGATATAAGCAAATTGCGCAAAGATATGTTAGTACGTATAAAAAAGGAGGAAGAAAAAATCAAAGAAAGAAAGACGTACAAATTCATAAGGGACAAAACGGACTATGAAATGGGTCAGATTTTCACTTTTTCTAAAAAATATGATGCCTTGAGAAGAGCAGAGACCAACAAAAAGGATGGGCAGACACCCAGTACATCTTGAGCCAATTACACAGCAAAACATGCGTCTAATTCAGACCTCAGTTCAGTACCAGATAGTGGCTCCGATTCAGAACTAAGGGACAATAGCACTACTCAGCAGATACCTTCCCCAGGCCAAGAGCTTAATTTTTTATGCATGGACAGAAGGCAAACACTCCGCCCAAGAAATCAACAAAACAGAACTCAAGTGACAGAAACTACAAACGTGGGCAGAGGCGGAAGGCAAGCAGGAAACGCCACCAATGCAAAAAGACAGACAACGGGAAGATGGAAGCAGAGATAAACACCAACCTGGATACCAACAAAACCATAATCAATCTGGCAAAAATTAATTTAACGAAAGCTGAGGAACAAATACTTAACCTGGGACTTACTTATTGCCCAAAAAACGATTTCAATTATGCCAAAACACGGCTGGACATTTACCGTTGCATACGAAAATTGAAATTAATGAAATATCATATGATGCTCACCAAGGAAACACCAGCAGCACAAACATCTCAGAACAACTATGAAGGGTCAATGCACCCTGCAGATGTAGGGATAGATGACATTCCCTTGACGACAGAACTGCTGGAACTATGGAATGAAGGACGGATGCCTAGTACACAGGAGGATATATCTGGACAATCCATGATGGTCACCCCTAGTACACCAATGCAATGGGAACCCAAGATGCCAACTCCCTTCAGAAATAAAATCTACATTTGTCCCGATTAGTCCACGAGATGCTATTGATGTCTTCAATGAGCAGGTGACTACACAAATAAAACAATTGAATTACAAAATCATGAATAACAAAAACAAAAGGAACAGAGTCAATACCCAGTATCATACATTGATGAACAAACTTGGAAAGGACCCCACTATTGTCATCAGAAATTCGGACAAAGGTGGCAACATTGTTATCTGGGGAAAGGAAGACTACACAAAGGAGGCCCTACTACAACTGAATGACCAAGCCTGTTACACTAAGAGTAAAGGGACCGACCTCAAAGCAATGTACAAATGTTATTATTCCCAACTATCAGCATGGAGAGCTCAGGGCTTAATAACAATGGATGAACTTAAATTTCTAAAAAATGATTACCCGATTACACCATCTATTCACTTTATTCCTAAAATCCATAAGGACCGATGCAATCCACCGGGCAGACCGATTATATCGGCACTTGATGGACTTCTGGAACATACGTCACAATACATTGATTACTTTCTACAAGGGTATGTTCAATCCTTGGACTCCTATGTAAGAGATACAAGTGACTTTTTGAATAAATTGCAGGATTTCATTTGGCAGGATGGTTACTTAATGATAGCGCTTGATGTTACATCTTTGTATACAAGCATTAGACACAGTGATGGTTTGACAGCACTAAGATACTATCTGTCTAAGAGATCAGATCAATTTAAGCAACACAGTGCAATGTTAATTGAGATGGTTGACTTCTGCTTGAATCACAATGTATTTATGTTTAATAACATGCTCTTCCAACAAATCAGGGGAGTAGCTATGGATGCCAGCTTCTCCCCCAGCTATGCATGTTTACACATGGGCTGGTGGGAGGAGCTGGTACTAGCTACCGTACATAGCAGTTACAAAACTAAGAACATTAGACTATGGTTACGGTATATCGATGATTTGTTTGTCATTTGGAGAGGCATACATCAAGAAGCAGAAGAATTCATTAACTCCATCAATGATAATACACTGAATTTACACTTTACTGCCACTATAAGTGAAACAACTGTTAATTTCTTAGATACCAAGGTGTACATCAAAAATCAACAGATTGAGACACAACTATACAGGAAGGAAACAGCTGGCAACTCTACGTTGCATGCCAGTAGTGCTCACCCAAGACACCTGATAAATAGCATTCCCTATGGGGAAATGCTTAGACTCAGAAGGGTAAACAGCACTGAGGACACTCTCAAGAAAGCCCAAGATGAAAGTAAAGTAAGGTTCCGTGAGAGGGGTTAGTCACTCAAAACCATTGAGGGGGCCATAACAAAGTCTATGACACACAGTAGAACAGAACTGATTAAAGATAAACTGGAGATAGGATAGACCAGTCAGTTCCACCTCCCACTAACTCTTCTACTAACGAATTTAGAGTTATTATGGAATTCAGCAGTCAAGACAAGGAACTACGTGGGATTATTACCCACAACTGGCCACTACTTTTGAGTGATCCAATAATTGGGAAAACATTACCTTCCAAAGTCTCTATCACTCATAGCAGGGCTCCCTGTATGAGGGATAAATTGGTTAAAACAAGTCCTGAAATCATTGAGAGTTGCAATTGGCTTCAGACTCATAAAGGATTTTTTAAATGCAAAACGTGTAAGGCATGCCAACAGGGGATTAATAAAACCAAATATACTACCCCTTTAGCCCAAAAGAACATGATATTAACAAATTGTTGACATGCAAAACTGAATACGTGGTCTATGTGTTGTTATGCCCATGTGGCCTACAATACATAGGCAGCACAAAGCTGCATGCACACAAACGGGTTCTTCAACATTTGAGGGCTATTACCAATCAAGACAACACGTATCCAGTGGCGAGACATTTCAAGGAGTACCATGGATCTAGGAGTCATGAACTAAGATACTTTCTCATTGACTCAGTACCCCTAAGCAGAAGAGGTGGTAACAGGGAAGCAAAACTACGTAAACTAGAAACCAGGTACATCCTTGAGATGAACTCTAAACATCCAGGAGGGTTAAATGTAATGGAGGATTTACACACTTGCCTTTAAATTGATGAGATAGAATTATGATTATATCAAACAAATAATATACAAAGTGTACACCGAATAATAGGAATTAATCGAATCACTCAATGAGTCACAAGGATACTATATATTTTATATTTTATATTTTATATTATGTGTTCCATGTTTTATATTGCATATTTAATATTTATTTATTTATGCATATAAAGACCAATATTTAATATTTAATATTTTATGTGATGTATATTTATGATACGTTATATTTGATATTTTCTGTTTTATACTTCATGAGTAATATTTAGTGTTCAATGTTCAATATCCAGTACTCAATGTTTATTATTCTATTATTCTGTGACTATTCCAGCGAACAAAAACATGAGTGATATCTGACTCACATCACCTTTATTAACTGGGTGGTTATGGACATAGCCACCCCCATGCAAACTATTAACCTCAGGATGAAGGGGTAACACAAGGTATTCATACCAAGATGTATGGCAGACACGTAAGATAGATGACATAAATTAGTGTGATATACATATGAAACATCAGGCAGCTAATATTGTTATTTTAATGAGATTTAAGTGAAGTAAATAATCCTGATTATAGACTCGCAAGGTAGCACATACAGCACTTTGAGCACTTTAGGCACTTTTTAATTTTCCAGGACATACACATATATGTATGATATTTATACAAACCATGAGGCACAATGACAAATTCAATATGACCGCAAACATGTTTACAGGGACAATGTATTTATAAGGATTTATCCAATGCATTTAAAAAAAAATTAAAAATTTGAAAATGTATAAATGTAAACACAACATGTGGGCGCTATATATTTCTAGTATGAAACCATATTTTATGTATACAATGTAATTTTATATAACATCAACTTTTTAAATGTGGCTTTATATTTTTAAATCTTAGCTAGGACTTTTTCTCTATGCTTTTATCCTGATATATACATTTATAGGTTTTAACGACAAATATATATGTGGATATACATCATATTCGAATGGTAATTGGCATGTGATAATTATAAAAAAAGCGAAGCTAATGATACTTATTCAACCATTATTGAAATCAATCATTGAAAGTCTAAAAAATATTCCAAGTCATGATGCATTGTTTATACTTTGTTTATGTCCATGATTCACGTTGAACTTTGCACTTTCCACTATGCACTATGTCACTTTAAAAGGCGAAAAAACTTACCGCAAAATCATGTCATGTGATCAAGGCTCTTGAGGAGTCGAAACGCGTAATGGCGGCAGAATAAAGCAGTAAACTTTCACATACAAGTGGTCCGTGTCCGTGTGTTTCGGAGAGGATTTGGAGTGACGACGGCGATCGTGATATATATATATATATATATATATATATATATAATCATGGAACAAAAAAAGGTTGACGATAAGTTATAGTTCAGAAAACCTAATTATTTATTTGTATACAAAATCAACTCAAACTACACAAACACTGGAAATTCTAAAGTTATAGTTATAACTTAAAGTTATAATTTGCTCACTACCCAAAACTTAATATAACTCATGCACCTCAGTACACAGTGTTGTGAACTTGCAAGGCAGACTAAATGAACTATAACTCTGCCCTCTACCATGCCCTGTGTTCTCATAAATTATGTCAATTGAGATATCATGAGTGTTGTTATGAATGCTATGAATTAACATTCTATAAGTGATGTAATATGAACGGGTATATGCAGTGCATGGAGAAGACATGAATTATATTCATTTATTCTGCCTAGCAAGTTGACAACACTGTGTACAGAGGTACAAGAGTTATATTAAGTTTTTGGTGGTGTGCAATTTATAGCTTCAAGCTAGAACTGTAACTTTAGAGTTTCCAATGTTGGTTGTGCATACAAATAAATTTGCTAACTATAACTTATCTTCAAACTTTTTTTTTGGGTGAATTTCAAAGTGTTTTTTTTTTTTTTAAGAAAATTGGTTCATGATCACATAGTTTTCTTTATTTTGGTATTTGATACTTTTATATATATATTTTAATTTTTACATTTCAATAGTAACGCGGTACTTTCTTGATAATTTATTGTGGAGTGGTGTGGAGTGAAGTGGCATGACGTAGAGTGGTGTAGAGTGGCATAAATTGGATTAGAGTAGATTGGAGTACAGTGGCATAAAGTGCAGTGGAGTAGAGTGGTGCACAGTAGGGTAGAGTGGCATAGAGTATAGTGGTGTACAGTGCAATGGCGTAGAGTAGAGTGGTGTAGAGTGAAGTGGGGTAGAGTAAAGTGGGTAGAGTAAAGTGACATAGAGGAGAGAGGCATACAGTAGAGTAGCATAAGGAACAGTGGTGTAGCATAGAGTAGAGTGGCATTGTGTGGAGTGGAGTGGGGTAGAATTGCATAGAGTGCCACTGTGTGGAGTGGAGTGGCATGACGTAGAGCTGAGTTGCTAGCAGTGTAGTGGCATAGAGTGTAGTTATATAGTGCGGGATGATGTGGCATGGAGTGGCATAGAGTAGAGTGGCATACAGCAGAGTAGAGTGGACTGGTGTAGAGTGCAGTGGCATAGAGTGTAGTGGCATAGAATACAGTGGTCCAGAGTAGAGTAGAGTGGTGTAGAATGCAGTAGCATGGAGTAGAGTGTTGCAGGTTAAAGTATTGTGGCGTAGAGTGCAGTGGCATGGAGTGGTGCACAGTAGAGTGCAGTGGCATACAGTGCTGTGCCGTGCAGTGGCATAGAGTAAAGTGCTGCAGAGTAGAGTGGCATAAAGTGCAGTGGCATAGAGTAAAGTGGTGCAGAGCTGATACGAGTAGACAAAAAACAGAGGTTCCTGTGGACACTCAATGATTGATATTACAATATATATCAGCACATTCGCAGTAAAAGGGAGTTACACAGATGTCAGAAAAAGAAACGACATGTAACACAGAGTATGTGGATAAACAAGGTATTTTTATATCTTAAATTCACAGTTGTAGTAAAATTTCAGGTGCAAAGTGTCCCAAGTGAAAAGTGAAACCTATAAGTTTGAAATGTGACTTTTAGTGACATAAAAGCAAGGTTTCAATATTTTTACAGAAGCGACCATTCAGTAGATACACAATCAATGTTGGCAGCCTCCTAGTGCAATCATAGGGGCTGAGAATTGGTTTGCTTCAAGTTGTCGACGGCCCCTTCCCTCCATAGGTGCCCGGACGGGCTCTATGTGAGTATCCCCTGCTACCCTTCACTTCAACAGGTGCTCACCACACCACTGTCAATCAACCACAGGTGTCCCTACATTGATAGGTCCTGATGAGACCCCGCATTGCTATTTGGGTCGAAACGCCGTCGACAACTTGAAGCAAACCAATTCTCAGCCCCTATGATTACACTAGGAGGCTGCCAACATTGATTGTGTATCTACTGAATGGTCGCTTCTGTAAAAATATTGAAACCTTGCTTTTATGTCACTAAAAGTCACATTTCATACTTAAAGGCTTCACTTTTCACTTGGGACACTTTGCACCTGAAATGTTACTACAACTGTGAATTTAAGATATAAAAATACCTTGTTTCTCGACATACTCTGTGTTACATGTTGTTTCTTTTTCTGACATCTGTGTACCTCCCTTTTACTGCGAATGTGCTGATATATATTGTAATATCAATCATTGAGTGTCCACAGGAACCTCTGTTTTTAGTCTAATTGTAAGTACCCTGGTTCCGTGTGAGTAGGGTGTCCCTTGTTTCCTTATACACGAGCTGATACGAGTGACATGAGTGCAGTAGCATAGAGCACAGTGGTGCATAGTAGAATAGAGTGGTGCGGAGAAAAGCAGAGTGGCGTAGAGTGTGATGGTGTAAAGTACAGTGGCATACAGTGGCATAGAGAACAGTGGAATGGTGTGTTGTATAACTCGCCCCTCTACTCGCCTCTCATTTTTTTGTTTTACATTTCCAAGTACTGCAGTACTTTCTCAATACCTTTCAGAAAATACTCCGGTACTTTATAAGCTTTTTAAAAAATATATAAATCAATAGAAATTATTTTCCCTACCGCCACATAGTTTGCTAAACTATCTCATGTCTTCCTATACATTTAAAAACACTTACAATCTAGATTTCACATTAAAATCCAGAACAAAGACAAAGTGTGGTCTTAACAGTATGGCTGTCATTCATCTTGTAAGGGCTTTCATTATTGTGTTTCGTCATCGCATCGTACCGAGGTATACCGTGAAGATACCATGGTATACAGCTACCCAATATATCACTAAGTTTTTGTCCCTTATAACTGAAGAACTACTGATCCCATTCAGATCAAATAACAACAAGCATTGGCAAAGTCAATAGGTCTCACCTACGCCAGAGCTACTAGCTTTCCCAATGTCTTTAGCCATGATGTAGACCAGCATGGCTGCTGTTCAGATTGGCTAAAATTTAGTGGTGTAGAGGAGAGTGGAGTGGTATAAATTGGAGTGGAGTGGACTGTCATAGAGTGGAGTGTTATAGAGTGGAGTGGTGTGGAATGGAATGGATTGTCATAGATTGGAGTACAGTGGTGTAGAGTGGAGTGGAGCAGAGTGTCGTAGAGTAGAGTGGAGTAGAGTTTTAGAGTGGAGTCCTATTGAGTAGAGTGGTGTAGAGTAGAGTGGAATCGAGTGGCGTGGATTGTCGTAGAGTCGAGTTGAGTGTTGTAGAGTGGAGTGGCATAGAGTCGGAATACAATGTCATTGAGTGGAGTAAAATATAGAGTAGAGTGTCCTAGGGTAGAGTGCTGTAGAGTGCAGTGGCATGTAGTGGAGTAGAGTGTTTTAAAGTGGAGCAGTCTAGAGTGGAGTGGCGTAGAGTGGAGTAATTTATGTTATAGGTGCCAGCTCGATGCTGCCAATGTTAAGTAATTGGTGGCCTCTAATACCTTTTCAGGTGCGTTTAAGATACTATAGATCTCGATGAGACAGCACATGTGTGCTGCCTCAGAGGAGATCTGAAAAGGAATCATTCGTTTTTACAGCGCACACCCTGAGCTTAAGAATTCCAAGGTGCACTCGATGTATGCTAATGTGGTGATTGGCACATATGAGAGCACTTTGCAATACATATGCTCAGGATGTTCACAAAAAAAGGATTCATTTTTGATCGGTGCACATCCTGAACTTAAAACTTTGAAGGTGCTCTCATATATTCTAATGAGATCATGAGCACATTTATGTGGCTAGCGGTACATAAGCTCAGAATTTGCACTGTTCCAAAATGTTTTTTTGCATATCACACATTCCGAACTCATGCATTTCAAAGCGCTATCATATATGCGAATGAGGTAATTAACACATATTAGAGCACCTGACAATATGTAACCACAGGACGGGGGCTATACAAAAAAAACAAAAAAACTATGTCCTTACAGCACAGAACATGAGCAAATACAACTTATAGTTATGTATACAGTGAGCACAATTTTGAAGAACTTTTGCACATAATCATAACATGTACCCAAAAACCTTGTTTCGAACCCGGATCCCCAGTACACATAAGTAGCAGTTATAGCCTGCGAGGCTACTTCACCTCCACAAAAACGCAGCTTATGTTTTTTAACTTGATGTTTTCCACCTCGCATTACTAAAAGCGAACTATTTATTTGTACAGCACACATTCTGAGCGTAACTATTGCAATGCACGTTCCATATATGCTAATGAGGTCATTGGTAAATAAGACAGCGCCTTACACTCCTAAGCATATTCAAGACTTGTACAGTATTATAAAAAAAAGGATTCATTTTGGTACAGCAAACATCGTGATCTTAAGTATTTCAAGGCGCTCTCATATGAGCTTATGGTGTCATGAACACATATGAGAGCACCTGGCAAAAAGTTAGTACAGGATGTGCGCTGTTCCAAAATGCTTTTTTGTATAGCACACATTCCAACCTCACGCATTTCAAGGTGCTATGTGGTCATTAACACATATGAGAGCGCCTGGCAATATGTGACCACAGGATGTGGGCTTTACAAAAAATAAAGGATCCAATATTCTTATAGCACAGAACGTGAGCAAAACACAATATAATGTCATTTAAACAGTGAGCACAAATTAGGATAAAATTATGCACATAATTAGAGGAAGCACGTTTGGGGTAGAGACCAGGTTTCATACCCAAATCCCCATGACTCATGAGAGGAAGCTATACAGGCAAGGGCACATCAGCTCCTTAAAAAGGCAGGCTATGTTTTTTTAACTTGATGTTTGCCACTTTGCATTAATAAAAAAAGAATTATGTGTTTATACAGCGCACCTCCTGAACTTAACTATTTCAAGGCGCACTCCATATATTCTAATGAGTTCATTGACACATATGAGAGTGCCTTGCAATAAATATGCTCAGGATGTCCACAGTACAAAAGAGGAGTGAGCATCATGTGGCTGTCTCAGTGCAAGTTTCATTGAAATGGTATAAGCAAACAAATGCAATGGTTTTGAGGAAACAACAAAAAAAGCCTAAGCGAGTGCATGCAGCGGAAGGACACATATAAAGAAATCAATGAGAACCTGGACCATGTTCCAGCCTTCAGATTGAAGGGAGAAAACATGAAGAGAAAGTGAACTCAGGACTGGCTGACCAGTGAGAAGCAAGGAATTGAGACTGAGGTTGAAGCCAACAAATGCTAAGTAAAAGGGGGGCTCTAAGCCCTTTTAAAGATTTTTTTATTTAAAGAACAATAGACTCACAGACAGCGCATGCAAACTCAAGGCAAGACCATTTCCACAGCATAATCTATATTCCTGCCAAATTTCATACAAATCCGTTCAGCCGTCTTGTTGCTAAGTTTATCTAAAAGTCTATGGAAATTGCATTAGTGGGAAAACGCGTTTTGGGACCCCTTTTTTCTTTTCACCACTTAACTAATCACCATCAAACTTTGCATCATCAGCCAATGTAGAAAAAAGCAGTAAGTCTGTTAGGTTTTGTAGAGATTCATTGAATGGTGGCAAAGTTATTAGCAAGCAAAAATAAGAGGAATTCCTATCGCAGGGAATCCTAACAATACCTACAGAATGGCTGAATGGGTAACTGAACTGGTACATAAGTGTCTGTATGGGTGAGTGATAGGGTCCATGAGTAGCTTTATGGGTGTGTAAGCGGGTGTATGGGTGAGTGAATGGGTGTGTGAGTGGCTGTATGGGTGAGTGAATGGGTGTGTGAGTGGCTGTATGGGTGAGTGAATAGGTGTGTGAGTGGCTGTATGGGTGAGCAAGTGAGTGTGAGAGAGGTTGTATGGGAGAATATGTGCTTGTCTCAGTGACTGTATAGGTAGTGAGTACATGTGTTAGTTTATATATGAGTAGGTGAGTGGGTGTGTAAGTAACTGTATGGATGAGTGAGTGCCTATGTAAGTGACTGTATAGGTGAGTGATAGGTGTGTGAGTAGCTGTATGGGTTACTGTGTGAGAGTCTCTATGGTTGTATGAGTGAATATGTAAGTGTTTGTATGTCTGTATGACTGGATGTGTGAGTTGGCATATTGGTCAGTGAGTAGGTGCATGAGTGCCTGTATATGTGAGTTAGTGGTTGTGTTAGTGACTGTATGGGTGAGTTGATGTATGAGTAGTTCCATTTATTAGTGAGAGGATGTATGAGTGTTTGTATGGGTCTGTGAATGGGTATGTCAGTGGTTGTGTGGGAGTAGGTGTATTAAATAATTGCATGTGGTGTACGTGGGTGTGCCAGTGTTTCTGTGGATGACGTCACCAGTGATGTCATCGGTGATGTCATTTGAGATGCCATCAGTGATGTCATTTGAGATGTCATCAGTGATGTCACTGACCAGGTTATGAGTGATGTAATATGTGAGGTCATAAGTAGTGCATTGCGAGGGCGCAAGTTATAGCTAGCTCACATAACTATAACTGCAGAATTGCAGCCTAGCTATAACGTCCCTGTAACCATTGGTTTTTCAGAGAATTTCTAAGGTTCTTTAATTCTAATTCTTGAACATAACATCCCTGTAACCTTTGTGTTTTTCCAGTGAATTTCTACGTTTAATTGTTTTTTATTTCCTAACTGTAATTTGTTGAGGTTTAATTTCTATTAAATGAGCATCATGCCACAATGAATCCTGCTCTGCGTATTTATCCAAGAAGAGGCCACCATTTGTGCAACACCTCTACTCTACTACTGTATAGTGCATCTCGTACACTACAGCTGCATAAAGGACACAGAGGAAATGTTTCCAGTGACCTTGTGTGTCTTTAACTTGGCCAATGTTATTGTTCCTTGAGCGTCTTCACCAGATAACTTTACAAAGTGGAACAGCAGAGAAAACACACTTGGATGATTTGTACTTTGCATAAGTCAGTGCTACTTTCTTTGGTGGAGATGCGATCATATTACTAGGCATGAGGAACGTCTCTCCAAAATCTCTGTTAAATGCGGTGGTGGGTCCTTTTAGTAAGCTGTCCATCATCCTGGGAAAAGGGCCGGAAGATGTTGCATACCGCTAATGTATATGGGGCGGGGTCAAATGGGCGGGGCATCTAGGTAAATTACATACTTCTAGTTTTTGAAAGTTTAGAACACGATCTCTGGTCTCAGCAGCAGATGACAGGAAAGAACCCCCTCGTCACAGACACTGTGTGGGATTTTGTGCTTCAGAAAAGCAAGAATGCAAACACCTTCATCAAGGATTACAGATAACTTTTCACAGTGGAAATGCAGAGAAAACACACTTGCTTTGCCTTGGCCATCCCCAGAAAGTTAGAATGATCAGTACTTTACAGAAGTGGATTCAACTTGGGCACCTGCTTTGCTTATATATCTAACTGCTTCCCGTTGAGGTTTTATATGCGTGAAATGAGCATCGTGCCAGAATAAATCCTGCCATGGGTATTTATCCAAGAAGAGGCCAGCATTTTGTGCAACACATGTACCCAACTGGAGTACTTTCTGCTGGCTACCTCATTGGGTAAATGTATAATGTATCTCCTACACTACAACTGCGTAAAGAATGCTGAGAAAAGGTCTCCAGTGACCTTGTGTGTCTGTAACCTTGCCAATGTGATTGTTCCTTGAGCGTCTTCACTGGATAACTTTACAAAGTGGAACTGCAGAGAAAACACACTTGGATGATTTGTACTTTGTGGAAGTAACTGCTTTTTTGTTGGTGGAGATGTGATCATATTCCTAGGCATGAGGAACGGGTCTCTAAAATCGGCCATAAACACGCTGGTGGGGCCTTTCAGTAAGCTGTCCATCATTCTGGGAAAAGTGCGGGAACACATTGCATTCCACTAATGTGTATGGTGAGGTGCCAAACAGACGGGCTTTACAGGCAATTTACATACTTCAAGTTTTTAAAAGTTTAGAACACTATCTCTGGTCCCAGCAGCAGATGACAAGAAAGAACACCCTCGGGGAGAGGGGCCGCACGCCCCCCCTCCCCGGGCCGATTTCAGCCCCTGGGACCCCATCCCCCAAGGCCTGATCTTTTTTTCTAATTTTTAATGGGGTAGGGGGATTGCGCAGATAAGGGTGGCGCGGCCCCCCCTCCCAGAGTCGATTGTGGCCCCATGTATCCCATCCCCAGGGGCCTCGCCATTTGTTCTGGTTGTCCCTATGGCAATCAGTCTGTATTAGGAATGCGGGGGGAGCCTGAAGGCTCCCTCTGTTCTTGCCGGCTCCCCTCCTCTTGTGGGAGATGGCATTGCTTTCAGACACAGGGAGCTCCTAACAGACAGCTCCCTGTGTCTGAAAGCAATTAGTCTGTTTCCCTGCTCGCTTGAGAGTGGGCAGAGAAACAGACGAATGCTCCGCTTCCAGCAAGCGAGAGCGTTACTCCACTCTTGCTTGCTGGAAGGGGTATGGTTTGTAGTGACTTGGCGGAAGTGGTAAAGCTCCCGCCAAGCCACAGAAAACAGCTATGTCCCAGGGGTGGGCACCCTGGGACATAGCAGGAGCAGGCCCTGAGGGGTTGGCAGTCCCCAGGGTTATCTATGGTTCCAGGAAGGGGGCAGTGCGGCCCCCCCTCCCTCCTTTGTTGTAGTAGGGCCTGCCCCGGGGAGGTGGCCATCCCTGAGGCCGAGAACTGCCATAATAAATTATTCTATTGGCATATACCCATAGGAATCAGTCTAAATAGCCATAATTCCAACAATTCAATAATTGTTGCTACAGGTCAATAGGATGCTCCTTCCAGAATCACAATACAGCAGTGTAGCAGTAATCATTCTACATTATGGCTATTCAGACCATTTCCCACAGGTATGTGTCAATAGAATTATTTATCATGGCAGTGATGAGGGGCATTTATTGATCAAATAACGGAATCAGAATGCACCACAAAGCAAATTGGGAAATGACTGCTAAAACACGCCGGATGTCGGTATTTGGATGGTGTGTGGCGTTGACATTGTGCACCTATGCAAAGAGTAATGGTTTATTTGTCATCAGAGACTGTATTGGGACAATTGGCATAATGTTAATGTTACTATGAATAAATGTGAAGAACAAACCTACCAGACATGGCTGCCAGAACCATTGAATTACAATCAGGACAACAGCAGTTCTTACTTGAGTACCCTGACCCCCTAGGCCTGCTCAGGGGGTCCCACAAGGACCCCCAGGGCCAAAAAAAGCATTTTTTTTTTAAACGGCAGAATTCGCGCTGGGTACGTCCAGAAAGCGCCACAGAGCTGCGTTGCAGAGAGGTGCAAAAGGGCGTGGCCTCTGAACACCTCTCTGCAACGCAGCTCCTGCGCATACTGGAGGTACAGGGTGGGCTAGTTGGACCCCAGGGAACCTCATGATTCAATGGGACTTAATCCCCAACTTAAAACGCGCCACGGGCCGCGTTGAACACATGTCACCTCAGGCCCCGCCCCTCCCTTCACCATTGTGCAAATATTCCTCTAAAATCAGCCGAACTACGAATTCCGATTTACTCACCTGTTATCAGGAGAGACCTCAGTGCTGCATCTTTGAGCCCAGTACTGATCCTGAAAAGTAATTTTAACCGTACTTACCAGTAACTTGAATTTCCTTCCATAGGCTAACATTGACTGGTTTCACTTGGAAATTCTTCTAAGTGTGGAGTTTTGGAACTTTATAATATTCCTCTAAAATCAGCCGAACTACGAATTCCGATTTACTCACCTGTTATCAGGAGAGACCTCAGTGCTGCATCTTTGAGCCCAGTACTGATCCTGAAAAGTAATTTTAACCGTAGTTACCAGTAACTTGAATTTCCTTCCATAGGATATCATTGCCTGCTTTTTGCTGAAAAGTTTGTGTCGATTTTGAAACTTACAAATATTCCTCTAAAATCAGCCGAACTACGAATTCCGATTTACTCACCTGTTATCAGGAGAGACCTCAGTGCTGCATCTTTGAGCCCAGTACTGATCCTGAAAAGTAATTTTAACCGTACTTACCAGTAACTTGAATTTCCTTCCATAGGCTAACATTGACTGGTTTCACTTGGAAATTCTTCAAAGTGTGGAGTTTTGGAACTTTATAATATTCCTCTAAAATCAGCCGAACTACGAATTCCGATTTACTCACCTGTTATCAGGAGAGACCTCAGTGCTGCATCTTTGAGCCCAGTACTGATCCTGAAAAGTAATTTTAACCGTACTTACCAGTAACTTGAATTTCGTTCCATAGGATATCATTGCCTGCTTTTTGCTGAAAAAGTTTGTGTCGATTTTTGAAACTTACAAATATTCCTCTAAAATCAGCAGAACTACGAATTCTGATTTACTCACCTGTTATCAGGAGAGACCTCAGTGCTGCATCTTTGAGCCCAGTACTGATCCTGAAAAGTAATTCTAACCATACTTACCAGTAACTTGTATTTCCTTCCATAGGAATCCATTGTCTGGTTTTCAGCAGAAAAGTTTCAAAGTGTCGATTTTCACAAACTACAAATATTCCTTAAAAATCGCCTGTATGACTTAAACGCATTCTTTCAACTGTTTACAGGAGATGCACCAGTGCTGGATCCAGGATCCACCACTGAGTAAGAAAAAGTAACGATAACACTACTTACCTGCTAAGTGAATTTCCTCCCATAGGATAACATTGGTGATTCTATGTGAAAAAGTTTCTAAGTGTCAACTTTTAAAATACAATAATACTCCTTAAAAATCACTACTGTAACCAAAACGCTTTTACTTAACTGTTTACAGGAGATGTCCCAGGACTGAATCTAGGATCCAGTCCTGTGGTTAGAAAAGTAATCCATAAAGTAACTAATTGCATTTAACTAGAAATTCACATTGAGCTCAATGTTGCATTGTGTTTGAAATTGTGTTGCCCATTGCAACAACTGTAACTACTGTACTTAAAAGTCTATTGTCTATTTGCAAAGTATTTAAACTAAAGTAATTCATTCTGAGAAAGTATATTTTGTAATGTAATGTATAATGTAATTACCATGTAATTTAAAAAATAAAATATCTAAAAATAAATAGTTTAAAAAAATGTAGTAAATCAGTATCAAAAAAATAAATATAACAATTAATACATTTAAAAATTGTCATTTACAAAACCTTTGAAATTCACTGAAAAAAACCATAGGTTTCAGACATGTTATAGTTAGGAATTAGCATTTTAAAAACCTTTGAAATTCACTGAAAAAACCATAGGTTTCAGGCACGTTATAGTTAGAAATTAGCATTTAAAAACCTTACAAATTCACTGAAAAAACCATAGGTTTTAGGGACAGTTATAGTTAGTTGGACATTGCACTCGTACAAAACCCGTGAAATTCCCCCGTTATAGTTAGTTCAGCTAACTATAACTCGCGCCCGCAATGCACTGCTGATGACGTCACATATTACATCACTCATGACATGGTCAGTGACATCACTGATGACATCTCAAATGACATCACTGATGACATCACTGATGACATCATCCACGTGATAATCTGATGCACCTCCTCACACCCTAATATAACCTTTGATACACCCACTCTAAATTACAGACTGCCATTCGCAAAACCATAGAGACTCCAACACCAATAACTACATACCCACTCACTGATTCTTAGGTCTACACACACATCCACTCACTCACCCGTACAGTCACTCATACTTACGGTCACTCAGTACAGGACTATCATATGCACTCATACTCCTATATAGACACTCAAACACCGCCACTCATCCATAGAGGTACTCACACACCTAGTCAGTCATGCAAATAATTAAACACACTGCCATTTACTCACCTATACAGTTATACACACACCACCTCACTTATTCATACAGACTACTAGCACATACTTACTCTCTTATACAATCACTGATACAAGTACACACTCATCCATACAGCCACTCTCACAATCACTCACTCTCACATATAGTTATTTATATACACCATCACTCACATATACTGTCTTTCACATATGTAGTTACTCGCACATGTACCACTGAGACATCCATTCACTCACCAACACACCCATACACACACTCACCCACCCATACAGCTGTTTCACACATGCACTCTTGAAACCATACACCCAGTGAATCAACCACTCACACATCTATGCACAGAGTCGCACACACTCCCACCCACCCACACACACACTCAGGCACCCATACAAATACTCAGGCAAGCAATCAATAACTCATATAGACAGTCATGTAGCTACTCACCTACCCATGCAGCCAGCTTACACAGCAACAGACAGACAGATACAGACATTCACACAGTTTAGTCACTAACCCATGCATTCAGTAAGACACATTTAATAACTCACTTATACAGTCAGTCACGCACCTACTAAATCCTCCATCCAGACACTTATACACCCACTCATTCTTCAATACACCTTGGCATATATTTATTAAAACATATTTAAACTTTATAGAAACACACAGTCACTGGATGATGTCATCAGTGATGTCATCAATGATGTCATTTGAGATGTCATCAGTGATGTCACTGACCATGTCATGAATGATGTAATATGTGACATCAGCAGTGCATTGCGGGCGCGAGTTATAGTTAGCTGAACTAACTATAACGGCGGAATTTCTCTGGTTTTGTTCGAGTGAAATGTCCAACTAACTATAACGTCCCTGAAACCTATGGTTTTTTCAGTGAATATATATATATATATTACCTACTGGGGGCATGGTTAGGACCTCGTTTCTTTCAAAAAGCGTTTTTTCTTTTGCCAACATCTTTGGCGCCGTTTGATGAATCTTTGTGAAATTTTCAAAACTAATGGTTCGCTCAGGTCAGCTCCTGTCTTGAAAGTTTCGGGGTGGTTCGTTGAGCGGGGGCTGAGAAAAAAGGGGGTTCCAAATGCGTTTTCTCCATGTTAATTTCCATAGGAAACTTTAGACAAAGCTACAGCCCGAACTGGTGAACGGAATTACACCAAATTTGGCAAAAAGGTAGCTCTTGGTTCAGAAAGCGACCTTTTTTTTAAATGGTGTAAATCCGTTCAGTAGTATTGATATCTGGTGACCGCGGTGGATCCGCAAACCCTCCCGAGCACGAGCTTGATTCTGATGGGCTGTCAACACTACAAACCAAAAAGTGTTGGCAGCCATCTTGCTACTCGGTAGAACCGAATCGCAAGAAAAAAGGTGAAAAAAAGAAAAGGGGGCAGGGTAGAAACACCCTGATCCCCTTGGCCTGGTCAGGGGGTCCCACAGGGATCCCAAGGGCCCAAAAAAGCATTTTTTTTAAAAAGAAATTCGGCGCGATTTGCAAATCCAGCCGGAAAAAAAAAGAAGCGCGGTCTCCCGCGCTTTCTTTTTTTAAAGCCCCTGGGTAGGCCAGGTCCCGGGGCATTGTTTTATTATGGTGCGGGGGCCCGTGGGGGCCCCCACAGCCCTGGGGACCACCACCTTCCCGGGGCTTTATCAATAATGTGCGGGGCACATGGCCCCCTGCAGCCCTGGGGACCGCCACCTCCCTGGTGCTTCAATTTAACTAAAGAAAGTGTGGGGGGGGCTTCTGCCCCTCCCCACACTGCCCTGGGGACCACCACCTCCCTGGCGCTAACTTTAATTACAGCAGACCCCCGGCCCCGGGGACCACCACCTCCCCGGGGCTTTAAACTTGGTGGGAGGGAGCCGCGTGGCCCCCCCTCCTGGAGCCCTTCATGGCCCTGGGGAACGCCACCCCCCAGGGCGGGCTCCAGCAATGTCCCGGGGTGCCTACCCTGGGACATTGCAGTTTACAATGACAGGGCGGGAGCACGGCTCCCGCCCTGTCATTGCAAACTCTGCTTCGCTTCATGGAAGCGAGAGCAGAAAACCTGCTCTCGCTTCCATGAAGCGAAGCAGTATTACTTTTGGACAAGGGGAGCTGCATGTCAGCAACTCCCCTTGTCCAAAAGCAATGCCAGCTCTCGCAGGAGGTGGGGAGCAGGCTGGGACCGCGGGGGTATTGGGGCTCTCCCCGTGGTCCCCATCAAAGAGGCTAGGCCCCGAGGGATGGGGTCTCCGGGGCCAAAAGTGGCCCAGGGAAGGGGGGCCACGCAGCCCCTCCCATATAAATAATTATTAAAAAAATGAGGCCAGGCCCCGGGGGATGGGGTCCCCGGGGCCAAAAGTGGCCCAGGGAAGGGGGGCCACGTGGCCCCCCTTCTGTATAAATAATAAAATAATAAACGAGGCCATGCCCCAGGGGATGGGTTCCCCGGGGCCGAAATCGGCCTAGGGAGGAGCGCTGCGCGGCCCCCTTCCCGAGTTTTTTTTTTAAAGTAAAAAAAATGGGTCAGGCAGGCCCTGGGGGATGGGGTCCCCTGGGCCCAAAAAATACTAAAAGAAGGGGGGCCACACAGCCCCCCTTCTAAAAATACAAAAAGAAAAGCCAGCATCTCGCCGGAGGCCCCGCCCCCTCCCTGCACCATTCTGCAAACGCACCTCCTGGCGTGTTCTGGGTTGGGGGATTAAATCCCCTTGAATGCTAAGGGTCGTTAGGGGTCAACTAGCCTACCAGGTATCTCCATTGGGTTTGCTGAAAGGTGGTCCGAGGCCACGCCCCTTTTTACACCACTCTGCAAACACGCCTCTTGGAGCATTGCTGGTGGGCAATGACGTCCTCTTGTGTCCTGAGGACCTCAGGACTAAAGCGGACTTCATCCCCCGAGCAGTAGTGTGCCACGAGGCGCGTTTGCAGAGTGGTGTAAAAAGGGGGCATGGCCTCGGACCACTCTCAGCTATCCAGCTGTGTGGGGCTTACTGGCGGTACCTGGTGGGCTAGTTGGCCCCCAGGGACCCACATGATTCAAGGGGACTTAATCCCCTAACCCAGAATGCACCGGGAGGTGCTTTGCAGAGTGGTGGAGAAAGGGGGCATGGCCTGTGTCCACCTGTCAGCTATCCCACTATCTGGGGCATACTGGAGGTATCAGGTAGGCTAGTTGGCCCCTAAGAACCCCCAGCAGCGAAGGGGACTTTAATCCCCATCCAAGAGCATGCCAAGAAGTGAGTTTGCCGAGTGGTAGGGAAAGGGGGCGTGGCCTGCTATGAGAACTTAGCAATCCTGCTGTGTGGGACTTACTGGAGGTAATAGGAGGGGTAGTTGGCCCCAAGGTTGACCTTGGGGGCTAACTACCCCTCCTGTTACCTCCAGTAAATCCCACACAGTGGGATTGATAAGAGGTCTTCAGAGGCCACGCTCACCTTTTTCCACCACTCTGCAAACGCACCTCCTGGCACAGTACTGGTTGGGGGATGAAGTCCACTTTACTCCTGAGGGACATTGGTGGCCAAGTAGTCCTCCTGGTACCTCCTGTAAGTCCTATGCAGCGGAATTCCTGAGCGCTGGTCGGAGGCCAAGGCCCCTTTCTGCACCACTCTGCAAACGCGACTACTATGTTATAGTTAGAAATTAGCATTTAAAAAACCTTAGAAATTCACTGAAAAAACCATAGGTTTCAGGGACGTTATAGTTAGAAATTAGCATTTAAAAAACATTTGAAATTCACTGAAAAAACCACAGGTTTGAGGGACGTTATAGTTAGTTGGACATTTCACTCGTACAAAACCAGAGAAATTTGGCCGTTATAGTTAGTTGAGCTAACTATAACTCGCGCCCCCGCCATGCACTGCTGATGACGTCACATATTACATCACTCATGACATGGTCAGTGATATCACTGATGACAACACTGATGATATCTCAAATGACATCACTAATGACATCATCCAGAGACTGGGTGATTTTTAAAAGTTTAAGAATGTTATATATAGATACGCAAAGGTGTATTGAAGAATGAGTCGGTGTATGAGTGTCTGAATGGATGATTTAGTCGGTGCGTATAAGTGAGTTATTAAATGTGTCTTAGTGACTGCATGGGTGAGTGACTAATCTTTGTGAATGTCTGTATCAGTCTGTCAGTTGGTATGTAAGTGGCTGCATGGGTTGGTGAGTAGCTACATGAGTGTCTATATGGGTTAATGATTGGTTGTCTGAGTACCTCTATGGGTGCCTGAGTATCTGTGCACATGGGTGGGGGGTGTAACTCCCTGCATGGATGTGTGATTGGGTGATTCAGTGGGTGTATGGGTTCATAGGTGCATCTGCGAGAGGCTGTATGGGCGAGTGAATGTGTGTATGGGTGTGTTAATGAGTGAACGGATGTCTCAGTGGTATATGTGTGAGTAACTACATATGTGAAAGGCAGTATATGTGAGTGTTGGAGTATATAACTGACTATATGTGAGAGTGAGTGATTGTGAGAGTGGCTGTAAGGATGTGTGTGCTTATGTTAGTCAATCAATCAATCAAACATTTGTAGAGCGCGTTACTCACCCATGAGGGTCTCAAGGCACTAAGGGGAGGGGGGGAGCAGCTACTGGTCGAACAGCCAGGTCTTGAGACGTCTCCTGAAGGTCAGCAGGTCCTGGGTCTGACGCAGGTGGACGGGGAGGGTGTTCCATGTCTTGGCGGCGAGGTGGGAGAATGATCTTCCGCCGGTGGTCGTTCGGCCGATGCGTGGGACGGTGGCGAGTGCGAGGTCAGTGGAGCGAAGCTGGCGGTTCGGGGTGTAGAAGGACAGTCATTCGTTGAGGTATGCTGGTCCGGCGTTGTGGAGTGCTTTGTGAGCGTGGGTGAGGAGCTTCAAGGTGATCCTCTTGTTGACCGGGAGCCAATGCAGATCTCTCAGGTGGGTGGTGATGTGGCTGTGGTGAGGGAGTCCGAGGATGAGGCATGTGGAGGCGTTTTGTATGCGTTGGAGTCTCTTCTGGAGTGTGGCTGTGGTTCCTGCGTAGAGGGCGTTGCCGTAGTCCAGCCTGCTGCTGACGAGTGCTTGGGTGACCGTTCTTCTGGTTTCGATGGGGATCCACCTGTAGATCTTGCGGAGCATGCGGAGGGTGTTGAAGCAGGAGGAAACCATGTTGACTTGCTGGGTCATAGAGAGCGTTGAGTCCAGGATGACTCCCAGGTTGTGTGCGTGGTTGGTGGGTGTCGGGGCAGCTCCCAGCGTGGTCGGCCACCAGGAGGGGGTGGAGCCAAGGATGAGGACCTCCATCTTGTCCGAGTTCAGTTTCAGCCGGCTAGTCTTCATCCACATGTTAGTGAATGTATAAGAGAGTAAATATGTGTTAGTATCTGTATGAATAAGTGAGGTGGTGTGTGTATAACTGTATTGGTGAGTAAAGGCAGTGAGATTGAGTCTTTGGGTGACTGACTAGGTGTGTGAGTATCTCTATGGATAAGTGACAGTATGTGAGTGTCTGTATGGGTGTATGAGTGCATATATCAGATGGTATGCAGACATAATATCGAGTTTTAAATATCGATATGCCATAATATCGATGTTTAAATTTCGATGTGACAGAATATCGCCCTGCAAGAATATCGTCAACAAGAATATCGACATGCAGGTAAGAAATATTGTTTTACTTAATATCGAAGTTAGTAATATCGTAAGTAAAAATATCGTTGTTTATAATATCGATTTTTTTTTGTAGTGTTTTGTATGTTAGTATATGTGTTAAAAGTATAGCTTATTTTTCTAATGTATGTTTGAATTTTTTACAAGTAATTAATTTTATGTTAATTAATTTTTGCGTATTTTAGTTCCGTAGCGGGTTGTAGGTTTATAGGGGAATAGGGTGGGAAGTAATTGAATTATAATATATTAATTAATAATTTTTTAGAAGTTATTATTTAAAAAAAATATATATATATTGGGTTTTAGTTCCGTAGCGGGTTGTGGGTTTATAGGGGAATAGAGTGGGAAGTAATTTAATTGAAATTAATTAATTAATGATTGTATTAATTAATATTTTGTATTTAATAATTTATATTGTTAATTGTGTTAATTAATTCGTTATTAATTAATTTTTAATTGGTTATTAATAATTAGTAATTAATTGGTAAATATGTTAATTGTGTAATTTTTTCAGGAGCGGGTTTAGGTTTTATAGGGAGTAGGGTGGGAAGTAATTTAATTAAAATTAATTAATTAATAATTTTATTAATTAATATGTATGTAATTAATATTTTATACGGTTAATTGTGTTAGAATTCTTTATTAATTAGTTATTACTTGGATATTAATTATTAATAATTTATTGGTAAATATGTTAATTGTGTAATTTTTTTAGGAGCGGGTTGTGGGCTGATAGGGGAGTAGGGTGGGAAGCAATTTAATTTTAATTTAAAAAAAGTATTTTTTTATATAATATTTATTTAAAGTTATATTATAGTGTTAATTGTTTGATCTAATTTATTTTTGATGGTTTTTAATTTGCTTGTTAATTGCTATTAATTAATTAATTCATTGTTAATTAATTATGTTAATTGTGTAATATTTTATAATATTGGTGGTGTCGTTTATAGGGGAATATGGTGGGATGTTAATTATTTTTGACAAATTAATTATTTGTTAATTAATGTTAATTATTTTGCAGGAGTGGGAATACTAAATTATTCCCCTCCGCTATCCAACACTTTCCCTACTGTTGCATTTGCTGGAGTGGGAATAGTAAATTATTCCCTTACGCTATCCAACACTTTCCCTACTGTTACACTTGGTGGAGTGGGAATAGTAAATTATTCCCACCGCTATCCAACCCTTTCCCTACTGTTGCACTCACTGGAGTGGGAATAGTAATTTTTACCCCCCGCTATCCAACACTTTCCCTACTGTTAACCTCGCTGGAGTGGGAACAGTAATTTTTACACCCCCGCTATCCAGCACTTTCCCTACTGTTGACCTCGCTGGAGTGGGAATAGTAATTTTTACCCACCCGCTATCCAACACTTTCCCTACTGTAGCACTCACTGGAGTGGGAATGGTAATTTTTACCCTACGCTATCCAACACTTTCCCTACTGGTGCACTCACTGGAGTGGGAATAGTAATTTTTACCCTCCCGCTATCCAACACTTTCCCTACTGTTGCACTCGCTGGAGTGGGAATTGTAATTTTTACCCACCCGCTATCCAATACTTTCCATACTGTTGCACTCACTGGAGTGGGAATAGTAACTTTTACCCCCCCCCGCTATCCAACACTTTCACTACTGTTGCATTTGCTGGAGTGGGAATAGTAATTCTTACCCTATGCTATCCAACACTTTCCCTACTGGTGCACTCACTGGAGTGGGAATAGTAATTTTTTCCCTCCCGCTATCCAACACTTTCCCTACTGTTGCAATTACTGGAGTGGGAATAGTATATTATTCCTGTCCGCTATCCAACACTTTCCCTACTGTTACACTCCGTGGAGTGGGAATAGTAAATTATTCCCTTCCGCTATCCAACACTTTCCCTACTGTTGCACTTGCTGGAGTGGGAATAGTAAATTACTCCCCTTCGCTATGCAACACTTTCCCTACTATTGCACTCTCTGGAGTGGAATAGTAATTTTATCCCCTACGCTATCCAACATTTTCCCTACTGTTATAGTTAATGTAGTGTAAAATATTTTTTTACAAATAAATATCAATTTTAATATTTTTATTTATTATATATATATTTTATTTTTATATTTATATTACAGGTTTATGTATATATATGTAAGCTTCCAACCTCACATTCTCCTTCTGAACGTAAAGAAAAGCACTCACGGGGGCGAGTCCAACGTTTTATTTCATGGACTCACAGCAACCAGACGCGTTTCGGCAGTCGCCTTTTTCGATGGTAATCAGGCGCACCGGAAACGGCCATCTTTTATGTAACCCTGGGCATAATACTTTGCTACGCTCACGAAGCATGCAAAGTTTGTGCTACTACGCACTACGCAAATTGCACGTAGCAGAGTGAATAACTGTGCTAATAAACATAGCGTAGCAGGAGTATAATAAACTCCTTCAAATGCTTTGATAAAGCAATTTTTTATGCTAAAAAGCATTTAACCAATTCACAAAAATGAATTTTGACAATAAAATAGCAAGCAATGAGAGAGGTGATGATTTTGGAGTTCCCCTAACCTAGGGGAGGACCAAGCAGATGCCTTGAACACAAAAAGCATATCATGTGAACGATTCAATGGTGGTCCCTTCCTCCTAGGACCACCCCAAGCACAGTTATGGGCAGAAATACAATCCCAACCAAAGGCCCTGCAAAGCATTATGGGACGAGATTAGCAGTGGGCAGTGAATATTATAGTGTCCAATATCAAAATAATTCTACAAAGAGCTGCAGTTCAACTAGTCGTTACTAGGTGTCGTCCCTCACGAGTCAAATGCAAAAGCTTCATGAAAGGTTTTCAATACTTTTGCATTTCACTCTTGAGGGACGACACCTAGTAACGACTAGTTGAACTGCAGCTCTTTGTAGAATTATTTTGATATTGGACACTATAATATTCACTGCCCACTGCTAATCTCGTCCCATAATGCTTTGCAGGGCCTTTGGTTGGGATTGTATTTTTGCCAATAACTGTGCTTGGGGTGGTCCTAAGAGGATGGGACCACCACCTAATCATTCAATAAGATGTGCTTTTTGTTTTCAAGACATCTGCTTGGTTCTCTCCCTAAGTTAGCGAGGATACCAAAATCATCACCTCTCTCACTGCTTGTTAACTTTTTGTTTTCACTTTAGTGAAATGACTATATGCAATTTTAGCATATAAAGACAGAGATATTTATTTTATCTTAACTTGCACTGTACAAGTTTGATTTTGGTAATTATTGTACAGTGCAGTCAAGCACACAGCTACGCACTACGCAATTTGCATAGCTACGCCCAGGCTTAATAATAAACTCCTTCAAATGCTTTGATAAAGCAATTTTTTATGCTAAAAGCATATAACCAATTCACAAAAATGAATTTTGACAATAAAATATCAAGCAATGAGAGAGGTGATGATTTTGGAGTCCCCCTAACCTAGGGGAGGACCAAGCAGATGCCTTGAACACAAAAAGCATATCATGTGAACGATTCAATGGTGGTCCCTTCCTCCTAGGACCACCCCAAGCACAGTTATGGGCAAAAATACAATCCCAACCAAAGGCCCTGCAAAGCATTATGGGACGAGATTAGCAGTGGGCAGTGAATATTATAGTGTCCAATATCAAAATAATTCTACAAAGAGCTGCAGTTCATCTAGTCGTTACTAGGTGTCGTCCCTCACGAGTCAAATGCAAAAGCTTCATGAAAGGTTTTCAATACTTTGCATTTCACTCTTGAGGGACGACACCTAGTAACGACTAGTTGAACTGCAGCACTTTGTAGAATTATTTTGATATTGGACACTATAATATTCACTGCCCACTGCTAATCTCGTCCCATAATGCTTTGCAGGGCCTTTGGTTGGGATTGTATTTTTGCCCATAACTGTGCTTGGGGTGGTCCTAGGAGGAATCGTTCAATAAGATGTGCTTTTTGTTTTCAAGACATCTGCTTGGTTGTTGGTTCTCTCCCTAAGTTAGTGAGGATACCAAAATCATCACCTCTCTCACTGCTTGTTAACTTTTGTTTTCACTTTAGTGAAATGACTATATGCATTTTTAGCATATAAAGACAGAGATATTTATTTTATCTTAACTTGCACTGTACAAGTTTGCTTTTGGTAATTATTGTACAGTGCAGTCAAGCACACAGCTATGCACTACGCAATTTGCATAGCTATGTGTAGTTGAAGCTGTACTTCACGTAGCTACGTGAAGTGCTACTACGCAAACTACGCCCGGGCTTACTTTTATGTCAATTACTTTCATTACACCAACATTAGTGAACACTGAGAAAGGACAGATTTTTCCACATATTGGAGCCATCTTGGAATGTGCAAAAGATCGTTGCGATTACCTCATTTCATCGGGTGCACAATAAATAATTCAGTAGATACATATATACACGTTCATGCGCTTATTAATTAAAGCTCATACATAGTTATATACTGTTAAATAATTAATTGAGCCCACTGATGGGCATTCGAAATTCAATACATATAGCCCACAGATGGGCTCATATAGTGCCCTCGATTATTCCACTTCCACAACATTTCGATACAATTTAATGTTTGTATACCATCAAATATTGCCCTGTATGGGCCTTGAGATTGTCATGTGAGACATGCAACAGATCCTAGCAACTTAAACCATAGTCTATTCCTTTCCCAATGCAAACCCCCTACAAAACATATATAATCACTTTACACAATTCCATCTCAAACGTATCACACATTGATAAATTTCATAATCAAGCACGAAATAGTTTCTTCAATACAACTCTCCCATAGCCATGAGAGTATCCAACTAATCTCCTAAATGTACTGAAATTTCCTCATTACAGTTCAGACCTTCAGGTACCTTCGTTTGGAGATCGATTATATACCTGGATTCCAGTCTCCTTAGATTGGTAACCCTATCTCTACCTCTTGGATTTAACGGGACATGATCTAAAGCAAAGAAAGTTAGAAGGTCCCTATTACTGTTGTGTTTGGGTTTAAAATGTCGAGCCACTGGGTACGACAGATCACCATTTTTGATTGCCCGTGTGTGCTCCAAGATTCATATCTTAGTTTGATGTATGGTACTCCCAATGTACCTGAGACCACACGGGCAATTCAAGCAGTATACTGTGTATGGTGTACTGCACGTGATGAATTTCTTGATATTCTTAGGTTTCTGTACCCCTGGTATTTGGTATGTTTACACTCTTTTACTGCCTGCGCAAGCTTTGCACTTGCCACAGGGATAAAATCCCTGTAGCTCCCTATCGAACAGCTTTGGTGCTTCTCTTCGTGAGAGAATCTCAAAGGGACCTTGCTTTGCGGAAGGTTAACAATGGTCGCGCTGGAATGTCCATACCTATAACTGGATCCATTTTAAGCAGGTTCCAATTCCTGCACAAAATGGTTCGCAGTTTCCCTGCTTCATTCGAAAATGTTGTGATCATCCTGAAGTCACACCCATCAGCCTTTTCAATCGGTTTCTCTTCTAACAATTTATTTCTAGGGACAGAATTCACTTTCTGTAATGCCCCCATAAGAACCTGCTCACCATATCCACGCGCTCTGAATCTATCCAGACACTCACTAGAATGCTTCTGGAAGTCACTCTCCCTGGTGTTATTCCTTTTTATCCGTAGTAGTTCCCCATAGGGGATACTACTAATCAATTTCAGAGGGTGACCACTGTGGGCATGTAAAATCAAATTTCCCGCAGTGGGTTTCCGATACAATTTAGTACAGATTTTATCATCAATCACACAGACTTCCAGATCTAAAAAGTTCACAGACTTGTTACTGATATCAGCATTGAACTTTAAGTTCAGATTGTTATTATTAAGCTCTTGAACATATTCCGATGCCATTTTATTAGACCCCCTCCAAACCAGGAAGAGGTCATCTATGTATCTGTACCAGGCAACGACCCTATTGGTCCAGATGCAGATGGCATCTGCCAGGCCACCTGCTCCTCCCACCAGCCCACGAATAAATTTGCATAGCTGGGGGCGAAGCAGGTGCCCATGGCTGTTCCAGATACTTGTTTATAATACTGCTCCTGGTACAGAAAAATGTTGTTATTTAAACAGAATTCTAAGAGTTCTAACAGCATCTCACTATGTTCGGTAAATTTTAGTGGTCGATTCTTAAGGAAGTAGTGAACTGCCTGTAAGCCTTGCTGATGTGCTATACAGGTATACAAACTCAGTAATATCCATCACAATCATCTGGTCTCCTTCCTGCCACACAACACTTGTTATGTGTTGTAAAAAATCTTTCATATCTTTGATATACGATTTCAATTCCACCACAAATCTAGATAAAAAGTGATCTATATACATTGATATGTGTTCTAAAAGACTGCCCTGTGACGAGACAATTGGTCTCCCTGGTGGGAACAAGGCGTCCTTATGCACCTTAGGCAAATGATAAAAACAGGGTGCAACAGGATTCAAACATCTTAAAAATAGATATTCTTCTGTTTCTATCTTGCCTCTGTCATACCAACTTTTCAATAACACATGGCAGTTTGCAATGCTCAGATTATATACACTTTTCCCCACTTTTTCATAGAATGCAAAATCAGACAGTTGACGTAATGTCTCCTTGTTATAGGCATCAAACATTTGAAGCACAACATTACCGCCTTTGTCTGAAGGCTTGCAGACAATGGACGTGTCTTTTCTGATACTTTCAATTGCCAAGTACTGCTCGTGAGTAAAATTGTGTTTCTTTGTCTGTGCATGATCACTTTTCCGTAAGTTCACTAGCTCCTTTATGACAGCATCAGAGAAGGTATCAATAATATTACTGGGCATTTGCGGTAAAAAGGTTGAAGCTGGTTTAAAAGGAGTGATCACATTCCGTTGTTCAATGCCCATAACCCCCACTGAATCATCAGTCACACCTGGGCCTGCAAATTCATTGCCCAGATCTTCCAAGGCTTGCAATGCCAGTAAATCATGCCCGACTAAAATGTCAGTTTCTGATGAGTGCTCACCCATTCCCTTGGTCTGTTGTTTCTTGGGTTTCAATTTAAAGAATTTATGGAGCTTAAGCTTTCTCGTGAACTTAAACAAATCAATTCTAGTTTGTGTGAACTAGAGTTTTTTCTGTGGACAGAAAGTGAAACTCAACTTCAATACTTCTTCTTCATGTTGTGTCAGTTTGCGTGGAGTAAGATTGATAATGGTGAGATTCTCCTTTGCTGTTTGTCCTAACGGCGCTTGTTGAATTTCTTCTTGCTCCTGGTAACTGGAGGGGACCTGCGTCCTTTTGCGCCATTGTCCCCCTCGTCTTGTCGGTCTCCGCTTTTTGACTCTGGGGGTTTCCCCCTGGTACCCCTCTGCCATGATTGGCGGATGACTCGAAATTCGTCGTGTAAAAGCGATCTACTCATGGCCGTACTTGAAGACCCACTCTCGTCTTCTGACTGCTCCGGAGTAGTTACCTCCGATTCAGAGGTTTCTAGCTGACTTGTTGCCTGTAGCACAGTTTTTGTCTGGAGAGCCCTCCGCGGTGCATCAAACTTTTTGGCAAACGTCAGTACTCTTCCTAGCGCGTAATCGCGCTCGTCATGCTCAAACTTCTCTTGTTTTCTCTGCCTGATTTTCCCTTCATATGTCTTCAAACGTTTGAGCATTTGCACCCTCAGTTCATCCTGCCTGGTTCTATTGTCGTTTTTGCCAATTTCGACTTCCAGGTCTTCAATGGCTTTACGCGCCTTATCGCGATCGCTCCAGGCGAATTTGATAAGAATAATGAGCATTCCTTTGCAAGAACTGGCCGTATGTTCAGACCACTCTTCCAACAATTGGGGGTCCGGATTCTCATAGGCGGGTATGGTGTATATACGAAGGCCCCTCGGGACCCTTTCCGCCTCTATATAATGTTGCAGGGACGTCCCCTCCCACCATTTGCGGATCTCCCGCTCGTGAAGCCTTTCCAAAGCTGTGAACTGAGTCAACAAAGTAGATGGACTGCGTTCTTCTCCTTGTGGCCTCATTGCCCCGTATATGGTCTTTTCTTAAAGACTTCCAGGGCCGCCTCACAGCGCTCTGAATCCCTGTACAGGATTATTAGCAGATACGTTGCCGGAATTTCTCAAACTTTAGGATATCAACCCCCTCGTTCTGCCGTCAAATAATGTCCCATATAAGTTCAGCCTCTTACCTCCGAGACTCTTACATCTGCATACGGCATGGACGATAAATATCCTTGACGGTGGTGCACGAAGATAATATCGTAGCTCCTCAGTTTTTCACCTCCTTCGTGCACTCGCAAACTGGTGCTTTCTCACGGGCGGTGTACCCGCAATTATGTAAGCTTCCAACCTCACATTCTCCTTCCAAACGTAAAGAAAAGCACTCACGGGGGCGAGTCCAACGTTTTTATTTCATGGACTCACAGCAACCAGACGCGTTTCAGCAGTCGCCTTTTTCGATGGTAATCAGTCACGCTGGAAACGGCCATCTTTTACTTTCATTACACCAACATTAGTGAACACTGAGAAAGGACAGATTTTTCCACATATTGGAGCCATCTTGGAATGTGCAAAAGATCGTTGAGATTACCTCATTTCATCGGGTGCACAATAAATAATTCAGTATATACATATATACATATATACATGTTCATGCGCTTATTAATTAAAGCTGATACACAGTTATATACTGTTAAATAATTAATTGAACCCACTGATGGGCATTCGAAATTCAATACATACAGCCCACAGATGGGCTCATATAGTGCCCTCGATTATTCCACTTCCACAACATTTCGACACAATTTAGGGGTCGATTCCGATTCGGGCCGGAAAAAGCACCGACCGACTCGGAGCCGGAATTTATTCCGACCGACACGTACCTGTGGCGCCCGACACGCCAAGTACGATGCAAGGCGTGCAAAATCCGACCGACACGTACTGAACCCAAGCCGAACGACCGAGCCGCACGGAAAACAGCAATCCGGCCGGAAAAACACGCGAATCGAACCGACCGAAACGCACCCGGAACAAATCCAACCGAAACGTACACGCGAACTCCAAACCGCTAAGTACGATGCAAGGCGCGAAAATCACGACCGAGTCGAACGGAGGACAAGCCGTACGACCGACACGCATACAAAACTGCGAGCCGAAGTAACACAAAACACCGCGACCGACGCGTACGCAGCATAGAAAACTGCACAAACTCAGAGTGAACGAAACGGAGAAGACCGTACGAGACAAATGCAGGGTCCGACTCGGTCACAAGAACGTTTCCAACATGCACAAAAAGTACTAAGGAAAAATACACAAAAAAAGGCCAAACAAGCAATTACAAAGCCAATAAATACTGGGGGGTGGGGACAGAGAACAAAGACACACCCACAACTCCACCCATATAAAGGACACAAATCCCAACCATGATCCTTTGCAAATGCCATTCTACTGCCAGCACTCAACAGACAGCAACCACACACCCACAGCTCATCCCTCACACAAGCCACACACCATCAGCACACCAACAAATAGCTACCTCACATACACCCAGCAAAACACACACTCACACACCCTCACCTGCACACCAACACACACATCACTCACCATCACCACCCATCACCATGCCCCCCAAGAAGAATCACAAGTTCCTAGATTGTGAATTGGAAGTCCTGGTAGACGAGATCCTCAGGGTAGAGCCACAGCTGTTTGGCACACTGGTCCAACAGACCCCCATCTCCCAGAAAACCAAGATGTGGGAGAGGATCATCAACAGGGTGAACGCACAATCACCATGTCTGCGCACAAAGACTGACATCCAGAACAGGTGGTATGACGTGCGCAGGAGGGTATGGGAGCTGCTCAAGAAGGACTACCTCCTGAGCCAATACACCGGCAGTGGCCCTCCTGCCAAGCCAGTATACCTCAGGCCCTGGGAGGAGAAGGTGCGGGCCATCCTTCCGCCAGTGAGCGTCTATGGACTAGAGAACATCCCAGAGCCTGGTGAGTACACAACAAATGTACACAATATTCTGCCACAATACACACACACATCACTGTCAAGGGGAGAGTCAAACCATGCACTCATAGCAATTACACAGCAACCAGAACAGAATCATCCCAAAATGTGTATGTCAGTCAGATAAACACAACACATGCCATCTCAAAGTTACATTTAACCGTGTCATCACATGTACAAACACAACTACAACTACAGCTAGGCAGTGGCACAAATAGAACTAACAAACACATCCAGACATGTAGCCACCACTACAACACCAACACACAGTGAAGACCACTGAAAGGAAGGAATTCTGTGTATGCTGGGCAAGTCAGTGTAGCCAATAGCATCATGGGAGTCGTAGTCACACATATTGCTCACCCCCACAACTGTCCCATCAACACCACCATGAACCATGCGCACATCACAGGGAGTGGAAAAGGACTCACAAGATGGCTGACACTGGCTACTGCTGTGGGGAGCACAAGGCCCTGCTGGCAACTGTGCAACAACCAACAGCAGGACACCACTGACTGACATCCTGAGAGACAACTTCCACTCCCTGCAATGGAAGGACGTTCCATGGTGGGATATCTGGCTGGCTGGGTGGGAAGGAGGACTCGCAGCACTGACCATAGTCACAAGCACCTCCCCTCACACACCCCTCAACACAAACTCCACAGAACCCACCTGGGAGAATGCAATGCCTCACATCCTAACTCAAGATCCCACAAAGAACCTCCACCCTGGGTAATGTTGTGTGAAGCACAGGGACACTCTTGGGACTTTTAGCCAAACAACTGCCAGGACAACACTCCCAGCCATCCTGTCAGCACAGGCAGCCCACCCCACAGGGAAGCAGAGTCAAAAGGAAGGAAGCATGGGCATGCTGGGAAGGGGGTGGAGGCAATAGCATGATGGGAGTAGTAGGCACAGATATCGCTCAGCCTCACAACTGGCCCATCAACACCACCCTGAACCATGCTCACATCACAGGGAGTGGATAAGGACTCACAAGATGGCTGACACTGGCTACTGCTGTGGGGAGCACAAGGCCCTGCTGGCAACTGTGCACCAACAAACAGCACAACACCACTGACTGACATCCTGAGGGACAACTTCCACTCCCTGCAATGGAAGCACGTTCCATGGTGGGATATCTGGCTGGGTGGGAAGGAGGACTCGCAGCACTGACCATAGTCACAAGCACCTCCCCTCACACCCCCTCAACACAAACTCCACAGAACCCACCTGGGAGAATGCAATGCCTCACATCCTAACTCAAGATCCCACAAAGAACCTCCACCCTGGGTAATGTAGTGTGAAGCACAGGGACACTCTTGGGACTTTTAGCCAAACAACTGCCAGGACAACACTCCCAGCCATCCTGTCAGCACAGGCAGCCCACCCCACAGGGAAGCAGAGTCAAAAGGAAGGAAGCATGGGCATGCTGGGAAGGGGGTGGAGGCAATAGCATGATGGGAGTAGTAGGCACAGAAATCGCTCAGCCTCACAACTGGCCCATCAACACCACCCTGAACCATGCTCACATCACAGGGAGTGGATAAGGACTCACAAGATGGCTGACACTGGCTACTGCTGTGGGGAGCACAAGGCCCTGCTGGCAACTGTGCACCAACAAACAGCACAACACCACTGCCTGACATCCTGAAAGCCAACTTGCACTCTCTGCAATGCAAGCACGTTCCATGGTGGGATATCTGGCTGGGTGGGAAGGAGGACTTGCAGCACTGACCATAGTCACAAGCACCTCCCCTCACACACCCCCTCAACACATACTCCACAGAACCCACCTGGGAGAATGCAATGCCTCACATCCTAACTGAAGATCCCACAAAGAACCACCACCCTGGGTTATGTTGTGTGAAGCACAGGGGCACTCTTTGGACTTTTAGCCAAACAACTGCCAGGACAACACTCCCAGCAATCCTGTCAGCACAGGCAGCCCACCCCACAGGGAAGCAGAGTCAAAAGGAAGGAAGCATGGGCATGCTGGGAAGGGGGTGGAGGCAATAGCATGATGGGAGTCGTAGGCACAGCTCTACATCCCCCACCACATGGCCCAGCAAGCTCACACTCACGCATGCACATCCCACAGAGAGTGGAAAGGCCCATCAAAGATGTCTGACACTGTTGCTGTGTCGTGGGGAGCACAAGGGCATGCTGGGAACTGCACACCAACCAACAGCAGGACACCACTGTCAGCCATCTTGCCATTGCTCTCACACCCACACACACTGAACTCCCCACAAAAGCAAGTAAGTATGGGAATGCTGGGAAGTGGGGTGGAGGCAATAGCATGATGGGAGTCATAGTCACAGACATAGCTCACCCCCACAACTGTCCCATCAACACCACCCTGAACCATGCTCACATCAAAGGGAGTGGATAAGGACTGACAAGATGGCTGACACTGGCTACTGCTGTGGGGAGCACAAGGCCCTGCTGGGAACTGCACACCAACCAACAGCAGGACACCACTGTCAGCCATCTTGCCATTGCTCTCACACCCACACACACTGAACTCCCCACAAAAGCAAGTAAGTATGGGAATGCTGGGAAGTGGGGTGGAGGCAATAGCATGATGGGTGTCATAGTCACAGACATAGCTCACCCCCACAACTGTCCCATCAACACCACCCTGAACCATGCTCACATCACAGGGAGTGGATAAGGACTGACAAGATGGCTGACACTGGCTACTGCTGTGGGGAGCACAAGGGCATGCTGGGAACTGCACACCAACCAACAGCAGGACACCACTGTCAGCCATCTTGCCATTGCTCTCACACCCACACACACTGAACTCCCCACAAAAGCAAGTAAGTATGGGAATGCTGGGAAGTGGGGTGGAGGCAATAGCATGATGGGAGTCATAGTCACAGACATAGCTCACCCCCACAACTGTCCCATCAACACCACCCTGAACCATGCTCACATCACAGGGAGTGGATAAGGACTGACAAGATGGCTGACACTGGCTACTGCTGTGGGGAGCACAAGGCCCTGCTGGCAACTGTGCAACAACCAACAGCAGGACACCACTGACTGACATCCTGAAAGACAACTTTCACTCCCTGCAATGCAAGCACAGTCCATGGTGGGATAACTGACTGGCTGGGTGGGAAGGAGGGCCGGCTGTCAACCAAATACAACCAATGCAGACCATGTTCACACCCCAACAAATACATAGAAATGCCCAAATAATGCAGGACAATGTGCTACACCAATATCAACCCCTGACTGTGACGACTTAGGACAATGCAATGTACAGGCCCGCACCCAGAGGCACAGTCACAACTGTCAGGTGTGTCAACCATTGATGCCTGCAGAAACATAACATACATTGTGTGTGTCTCCCAAAAACAGGTGATGATGGGGACACAGCAGCAGACGCTGAGGAGTCCCAGTCCCAGGCTCAAGAGGATGCCGAGCTCACTGGTGTCGTACAGCCTCTGCCCTCCTCGGACGAAGAAGACCAACCTGGCACATCCGGTGCAAGTCTACATGCAGCACCAGCAGGACCACCAGCTGCAGCACCAGCAGGACCACCAGCTGCACCCCCTGCACCCACCCCTCCAACGACTGTCACCACAAATACCATCCCTGCCGACATGGACAGAACAAGGAGCAACACCAGCACAGGGTCCCTGGACCAACGTGGGGCCATGTACACCACCACCACCACCAACCCCCAAGGGGGACAAGGGTCATCTGTGCGTGCCACTGCACGCACTGCACATGTCGGCAGGGGTGGTGGGAGGGGTGGGAGACAGAGGTCGCTGCTTGCAGAGGTTGCTGGTGTGCATGATGACCCACAACTGGTACGCATAGCCGATGCGTACCAGTCCAGCACCGGAGATCTCAGCCAGGTAGTAGGGCTCCTCAGAGACATGAAACAGCAGCAGGCTGCCCATCATGCCCGCTTGGACTCACACATGTCCCGCGTGGAGTCCAAGTGGGACGCACTGCAAGAGATGACGGCGGTGCACAGGGACATATTACAATGCCTCTGCCAGATGAACAGCAACCAGTCCACACCTCCCTGTGTGCCAACAACATCTGGTGCTGAACAAACTGCAACTGCCACAGGGAGGGAGGATGACTCTGGCGGAGAGTCCCCTGCACCGCAGCAGCCTGTACTTGAGGGGCCCCCCAAAGAAGAGGGGTCGTCCGAGGGAGGGGCAAGTGAGAGGCCGATGGCCAAGTGCAACTCCCAGGAAGCCTGAACCTGTTCTGGATGTTCACCTTTGTGCACAAACTGTTCACCCTGTTGACGGCAACACAACTCCCACACATTACATGGGGAGTACAAGTTGGACCAATGTCTCAGACAACTGTGGCCCAGATACTGGGAATTTTGTCTACCAGGACTTTCAATTCACCTAGGAACTTCTGATTGCAAGATATATGTACAGCACTAACCATCCTATGCACTATTCACACAAATGTATCACAATAAACACACTAATACACCATACTTGCCTCTGTTGTGATTCCAACGTGGGTGCTGTCATGGGGATGATGAACTGCAAAATTACACTGTGTATGCGAACTGCAACAGCAAGTACAACACAGGCATGTGAGTAAAGGCAACGTGACACATATGAGGGAGACACACCACCAGGGCTACACAACACATACACACCTAGGCCATCTGACTCATTGCCTACACTGATGTTGCCAGGGAAGACGGTGCAATGCACAGACACCACACCTATTCACAGTTGTAGTCAAGTAGCCCACAGGTGCAGTAAGCAAATGGCAGTCAAATGTGTGACCACAGACAACGCACATCACAAAGTGAAGCACAGGTTTATTACACAGTTGCAACATGTCGTAACCACTACAGATGCAAGGTAATCCCACCTGGCAGCGGGCACACAGTCAACAACTGTAGAAGGAAGGAAGTCCATGGGTGTGGCGCACATCACCTGTAGGGACACAACAGCTACCACCCTGGAAGTACAATCACGTCGTCGGTGGACACAGTTGACCAAACGAATCTGAAAGTACCCTGTGAAGGACAGAAATGACACACAGTCAAAAGTAATGGAGAACAGGACAGAACAGCAAAACTCATGCACAATACATGTTACAAGATACCCACCCAGAACCAAGTTAGCATGTCAACACTGTTGGGGAGTACAGACCACCTGTAAGCACACATCGCTACACACATCCAGTCAAGTAGCCCATGGACACACTCCAACAGCACCAGAGCACCACCTACACATATCATGCCAACTCACATCATTGACATGACACCTCAGGATACTCACATTCAGCTAAAGAAGTTGGTGATGAGCTGTGTGCGGACATCACCCTCATCATCATCATCATCATCACTGGCATCGTGGTCCAGGCCAGGATCCTCCACAGGTGGCGGATGTTGGTCATTGTCATCCTGGATGAGAGGCAACTCCTTCCGCACTGCCAGGTTGTGGAGCATGCAGCAGACGATGATAATCTTGCACACTTTCGCTGGGGCATATGGGAGGGACCCTCCTGTCTTGTCCAGGCAGCGGAAGCGGCTCTTCAGGAGACCAAATGTCCGCTCAATCACTCTCCTGGTCCGACCATGTGCCTCATTGTAGCGCATCTGGGCTGGTGTCACAGGGTTCCTGAGGGGTGTCAGCAACCACGGCATGTTGGGGTATCCCGAGTCACCTACGGACAGACAAGTGCACATTAGCTGACTTGGAAAAGTGGGCGGAATACTACAGATCAGATCACACACAATGGCACAAAGTCAGTACACACCGACAAGCCAGGCACGCTGGTTCTGCATCTGTGCCATCATCCTGGGGATGCGACTACTCCTCATCACAAAGGCATCGTGTGCTGAACCAGGGAAACGGGCACACACGTGTGTGATGGTCATATCTGCAAGACACACCACCAGTGCATTGACCGAGTGTTAGTGCTTGCGGTTACGGTAGGCCTGCTCCTGGGCCTGTGGTGGTACCAAAGCCACATGTGTCCCATCAATGGAGCCAATGACATGCGGCATCCTCCCCAGGGCATAGAAGTCACTCTTCACGTCAGTGAGTCGTTGCAGTCTAGGGAAATAGATGTACCGGTTCAGGAATAGCAACATTGCCTCCAAAACATCGCGGAGCACACGGCTCAACATGGTCTGTGACATCCCACCAGCAGTCGCCACAGTATGTTGGAAGGTACCGGTGGCAAAGAAGTGTAGGGCTGCCATCACCTTCACCTTGGGGGTCAGCGCTGTAGGATACGGCCGGCCAGGCTGCAAATGTGGGGCCAACTGCACTGCCAAATCCTCAATCAGCTGCCTGGTGAAGCGGTACCGTCGGATGCTGTCCCGTTCCACCATCGTTGCCAGGTCTGGGAATGGTCGATGGACAGCAGGAGCCCTGCAGTGCAGAGGAGAAGAAAGCAAGATTGTCAGTCACCCCACATATGCGGCATTGAACACACTCAATATCACAACATACATCATTATGAGGCACAACTACATGAAGTGTGCAGTTCCGTAAGGACATGTATGGTACATACATGGCCAACATCTGTCATCACGGTTCAACAAGTGGCATCAATAAGTCCCAGGTTGGCCCATTGGATATCATGAGGCCGTGTCACAGTTCCCATCTCCTGCTGCCGTGTCACAATCACCCCCACAGTGACATGTGAGGACAGATGTGCCCCAGGCAGCACAGCTCAACGACAGGTACATTCCCAGGGACCCTGTATTGCCACATGGACACTGGCATTACATGGAGTATCATGTATACACCACAGCAAAACAACCATGACCCCCACAGGTAGTGGTCCCACTTGCCACTGCAGGACAGACATGGACGTCTGTGACACACACACGCACAACATCAAAGTCCATGCACACACAACGTGGATGTGGAGACTGTCTCCCATTGTGCACATGAAATCAGAGACATTGTAAACACTACATGCACACAGACTGTGGAGGACCATCACTATTGTGCCACTGGGACACCCTGGCTCAAACATACCGTCCCACATGGGACTCACGGGGTATGTGACATGACATACACATACACCACCGTGAAATGTGACCATGGCACATGCACAGATATGAACAGTTGCACATCACAGTTGTCATGTACACGTAACACCCAGGATCCTGTCCCCATGAACACGTGCACAGCCTGGGGGTGGCTGCCCCCAGGTGACACCCACAGGACAACATGTACACCAACATACACACAATAGGAAATGCAGCCTTACATGCCTTATGATACAGTTTGGACAGGCTGTCGTGTTGTAGGTGTGCCCCTCACTCCCTGGGAGCTATCTGTGGCTGGCATATGTTCATCTGAGACAGGCATGGTGACATATGCCAGTCACTTGTACAGGGATGCGTTGAACAGCAATGGACCGATCGGTGCCCCCGGCCGGCCCATTGCATTCAATGTGTGCGGGTACGCGTTGTACCCCTGTACGCGTTGTACCAGCAATGGACCGATCGGTGCCCCCGGCCGGCCCATTGCATTCAATGTGTGCGGGTACGCGTTGTACCCCTGTATGCGTTGTACCGCAATGGACTGATCGGTGCCCCCGGCTGGCCCATTGCATTCAATGTGTGCGGGTACGCGTTGTACCCCTGTACGCGTTGATACCGCAATGGACCGATCGGTGCCCCCGGCCGGCCCATTGCATTCAATGTGTGCGGGTACGCGTTGAACCCCTGTACGCGTTGTTCAGCAATGGACCGATCGGTGCCCCGGCCGGCCCATTGCATTCAATGTGTGCGGGTGCAGCGTTGTACCCCTGTACGCGTTGTACCGCAATGGACCGATCGGTGCCCCGGCCGGCCCATTGTATTCAATGTGTGCGGGTACGCGTTGTACCCCTGTATGCGTTGATCAGCAATGGACCGATCGGTGCCCCGGCCGGCCCATTGCATTCAATGTGTGCGGGTACGCGTTGTACCCCTGTACGCGTTGTACCGCAATGGACCGATCGGTGCCCCGGCCGGCCCATTGCATTCAATGTGTGCGGGTACGCGTTGTACCCCTATGCAGCGTTGATCAGCAATGGACCGATCGGTGCCCCGGCCGACCCATTGCATTCAATGTGCGGGTACGCGTTGTACCCCTGTACGCGTTGTACCGCAATGGACCGATCGGTGCCCCGGCCGGCCCATTGCATTCAATGTGTCGGGTGCAGCGTTGTACCCCTGTACGCGTTGTACCGCAATGGACCGATCGGTGCCCCGGCCGGCCCATTGCATTCAATGTGTGCGGGTGCGCGTTGTACCCTATGCAGCGTTGATCAGCAATGGACCAATCGGTGCCCCGGCCGGCCCATTGCATTCAATGTGTCGCGGATGCGCGTTGTACCCTATACGCGTTGTACCGCAATGGACCGATCGGTGCCCCGGCCGACCCATTGCATTCAATGTGTCGCGGTACAGCGTTGTACTCTGTACGCGTTGATCAGCAATGGACCGATCGGTGCCCGGCCGGCCCATTGCATTCAATGTGTGCGGGTACGCGTTGTACCCCTGTACGCGTTGTACTGCAATGGACCGATCGGTGCCCCGGCCGGCCCATTGCATTCAATGTGTGCGAGTACAGCGTTGTACCCCTGTATGCGTTGATCAGCAATGGACCGATCGGTGCCCCGGCCGGCCCATTGCATTCAATGTGTGCGGGTACGCGTTGTACCCCTGTACGCGTTGTACCGCAATGGACCGATCGGTGCCCCGGCCGGCCCATTGCATTCAATGTGTGCGGGTGCAGCGTTGTACCCCTGTGCGCGTTGATCAGCAATGGACCGATCGGTGCCCCCGGCCGGCCCATTGCATTCAATGTGTGCGGGTACGCGTTGTACCCCTGTACGCGTTGTACCGCAATGGACCGATCGGTGCCCCCGGCCGGCCCATTGCATTCAATGTGTGCGGGTACGCGTTGTACCCCTGTATGCGTTGTACCGCAATGGACCGATCGGTGCCCCCGGCCGGCCCATTGCATTCAATGTGTGCGGGTACGCGTTGTACCCCTGTGCGCGTTGATCAGCAATGGACCGATCGGTGCCCCGGCCGGCCCATTGCATTCAATGTGTGCGGGTACGCGTTGTACCCCTGTACGCGTTGTACCGCAATGGACCGATCGGTGCCCCGGCCGGCCCATTGCATTCAATGTGTCGGGTACGCGTTGTACCCTGTACGCGTTGATCAGCAATGGACCGATCGGTGCCCCCGGCCGGCCCATTGCATTCAATGTGTGCGGGTACGCGTTGTACCCCTGTACGCGTTGTACTGCAATGGACCGATCGGTGCCCCGGCCGGCCCATTGCATTCAATGTGTGCGGGTACGCGTTGTACCCCTGTACGCGTTGAACAGCAATGGACCGATCGGAGCGCACCCATTGACAATGGCTCTAGCCTGGCAACGGACGCGTTTTCGAAGTCGAACGAGTCAGTTGCTGGAAATTCAGTTGGTCACCCACAACAATGTTGCAAAATCATGTATGTCATGAAGTTGAAGATTTGAAGGATGCTGTGGGCGTGTATTGGTGCTGCTATTCCATGGATTGGCCAGATTCAGAAGATGCAAACGACTTGGACCTTTCACTTTGGACACATGGGACAGTATCTGCCTCTCCAGCACATATATATTGCTGGCTGTTCCCCTGAGAGCTCACTTGCCTGCACTACATGCTCCAGGACGACATCTGCCACTGCACTGCTGCTGTCTCTGCCCCCTCTGGACCCTGCAATGGCACGTACTGTGGAGAGAGCCCCAGCCTTCAGCCTTGAGGAGAACCAGGCCCTGCTGGACAGCCTACTTCCACAGTACAGCAAGCTGTATGGGACACCAGGGGAGCAGGTGAGTGTTCTGTGCACTGCCTTTCTAAATGTGCATTTTGTCTGACTAGCAAGGCTGAAAGTCTGCACGCCACTGGCTAGCAGGCTCACTGAGTAGTTGTCACCACCCATAGTGTGTAGTGACATGCACTGGACAGGTATGGTGCAGTGACAGTGCATTTGAACAAGGTTTTACTTCCCATGCAATGATACCATGTAGTGACTTCTGGCAAACTGTCCATGGGCAGCGTTGCACTGCCTGTGTACATCATGTGCCCCTGTGATTGAGACATGTATATACAACTGTGTCATGCACGGATATGTTGCATGTGTAGTAATGGCCTTTTCACTTTGTCATCCTGACAGGTTAATGCACATCGGAAGCAGGTGATCTGGAAGGACATCGTATGGGCTGTCCGGTCCGTGGGGGTCTACAAGCGCCGGATCCGCAACTGCCAGAAGAGGTGGCAGGACCTTCGGGGCTGGACCCGGAGGATTGCACGGGTCCAGCTGAAGCTGTCGCCTCCTCGCAGGAGGGGCGGAACACGGACCCTGACCCCCACATGCTCCAGATCCTGGTGGTGGTGTTTCCAGACCTGGATGGGCAGCTGAAGGCCAGACAGCAGCAAGGAGGGGGTGAGTCAAAGACTGCACTGTGAACTCTGTATTACATGCTATGTGCCCTCCTCTGGCCTGGTTAAACTGCCACAGTAAAGGAGTCATGTTGTCCAGGAGCCATGTCCCTCTATTGTGCACTGCCCACTCCTCATCTGATACCCAGGTGTGGCCCTTACATTCAGGGAATTGTGTCACTTGGGACTGTGTCCTTGCAGTTTGCTTCACTAAAGGTGGGGGACAGCATCTGTTTCCCTAACTCTGTTGTGGGCATCATGGGTGGGTCCATTGTTCACACAACGCCTGTGTTCGGACATGTAATCTGCGTGTTGCTTTGATATGCAGTCCACTTGCTGAGCTGAGCCACCACATGTGCCTGGGGTATGTGGCGCACGCCCATGCAGCGGGTGGGAACAATGTTTGGGCCCCAGGATTGTGCAGATTATGTGTGTCACACATACATAGCCAGCTATCCACTGTCCAGGGCTCATCCCTCATTCATGTGGGGCAGGACAGTCATGCCTACTCCAGGCCATGCAATGCACTCTGTACTCCCACTCCCGTGTATCAGCTGACACATTGTGCGCAGTGATTTGACCCCTCAGGTGTCTGCCTCTGTGTCAGTGTGCTGTGGATTTGTTGCCAGGACTGCTGGGGTGTTTCTCGGTAGGGGCTCAGCATGCCACTGGAGATGTGACCATAGGAGACGATACTTGTGTGTCACATAGGTGTTTGATCAGCTGCCCGTGCAGACTGGGGTATGCGAATGTGAAGTTCAGGCAGCTGTTTCCCATTCACAGCAGATTGTGAGGGGCTCAGGTTCAGAGGGTAGTGTCACAGGTCTCCCATATGTCCAATCGGTATGACCTGGACAGATGAGGGTTAAGATGATGTGTTGTGTGGGGGATGTACATGTGCACTTGTGCAGCTCCAGGACTTGCATTCCCCATGACCTACTATTGTGACACAGTGCAGAGTGTTGTTGTCTGGCTGCCAAGTCATACATCACTGAGACAGTGATGTATGACTTAGCAGTCATGCCTCCGCCATGGCATGTGTCTACTTATTGGTGATCCTGCAGGGGAGTGACATGTGCTACATGCACACCATTGTGGCGATGGCTATCAGGACATGGGTGCATCATGGTGTCTGTCGCTGGTATGCATCACATGCATTTCCTATTTGACTCTGGGCATCCCTGTACTGACTCAGTGGCAAGAATTGTGATGTGTGCATGTCCACATGCTACACCGTGTCCTCTGCACTGTCCAACTACTGTGTAGGTGGTGCATGTGTCCACACTGGGGTGTTGCTATCCAACAGACACCAGACAGATGGGTGCAAGGCCATGTGGGATGTGAGTGGCATGGTTGGCATCAGACTGACAATTGGCTTCTCCTGTTCAGTTAGGGCACTTTTAGCAATGTTCAACTAATGATGCCAGGGCTTGCTCTGTAATGTGCTGTGCTCACAGTGGTGTGTGCGTTTGGTGCAGGTGACTGATGTCTGTCTGTTTCCCCATTGTTTGCAGATACATCCACGGCCACGGAAGGGGACAGCTCCACGGACCAGGAGGAGCCGGAGAGCCAGACTGGGTCAGCAGCCGAGGAGTGGTCGGAGGGACCCAGTGGCACGGAGGGCGAGGGGAGCCACACCGAGGAGTCCTCAGCACCATCCACCTCAGCTGATGACCAGAGCAACTCGGAGGATGACTCCCTTATGGAGGCGGGTGTCAGCAGCCACCACACCCCAGCTAGTGTTGCTGTCCCCGCCACCACCAGCACCACCACCGCCCTCCCATCGGCTCCCATTCCCCAGGTCCGTGGAGGCTCCCATGTTCGGGAGCGTGTCTCCTTTGGGCCAGGCACCGCACCCCCTGCCCCTGTGTCCCCTGCTGCCCTGAGTGAGGAGTCTGTGTACCTCCTTCGCCAGCTGAGTGTCCTCCATGCGCACACCGCTCTGTTGACTCAGCTGGTGTCGTTCATGGAGGGCATCTCATCGGGCATGTCTGACCTACAGAGGGGCAATAGGTCCATGGACTCCTCCCTGACGGCAGCAGTGTCCCTCCTCAGACAGTCCCTCACCCCTCCTGCCTCTGCTCCATCCACACTCCCCAGCACCTTACCAGTCCCAAGCACACACACACCGGCACAGGCACACACCAGCACACACACGTCCAGCACACAGACACACACGCCACAAACAAAATGCACACGCACGCACAGTCAGGGGACTGAAACCAGACTCACAGGGGATGGGGCCCTGGAACACACACACGCATCCACGAGCACTGCGCAGTTCTCAGTTGCCTCTCCCTCCAAAGCACCCTCCCTTGCCTCACCTGCAACCCCAAAGACCCAGCGGCTCTTCCTCAGTGACCTCGGCCTCTTCCCCTCCGATCCAGCTGATACAGCATTCAGGGGAAGAGGAAGCCCACCCACACGAAGCAGAGTGCCCCTCGCCCCCGGACACCCTCGCCCAGGCGCAGACAGACTGAGGCCCCCACCCGCAAGGCCCCCCCGAGGCGTAAGAGCAAGACCCCGCCGCCGCCCTGCAGCTCAGGCACCAGGTCTCCTTCCTCCATCCCTCAGGCCCCCACTCCACAGGTGCCCCCACCACACCCTGCCCCAGGTTCCCCCACCCACAGATATACCATCCCCAAAAGGATCCGGCCTTCTCCCCCTGCCACTTGCTCTCCCGGCACCACACCCTCCGCTGCGCTTGTCTGTGCCACTGATGTGGTGAGGGTGTCCTCCCCCTCTGTCCAGCCCACCTTGCCTGTTCCCCATTCTCCTCCCCTGGTGGTAGGCACTGCAGTGGAGTCCACTACCACCCTGTCTGACTAGGGCACTGCAGTGGCGGACCTGTCCACTCCATCTGCAGGGTCCACTGCAGTCGTGCCGGCACCCACAACATCTGAGTCATGCCCCCAGTTGTGCCGGCACACACCATGTCAGACACCTCCACTGCAGTTGTCAGTGGCTCTCCAGCACCCACCACCCCTTCCCTGCTTCCTCCTGGTGAGCCCTGATCCTGTCCCTGCGGTGCCTGGCCTGCCCCCCCGGTTGCCCCTCCTTGTGGATTGTCCCTGGTTTTGTGCAGTGCAGGCATGTGTAGGGTGACATCTGCCACTGTCACCCTGTTTGGACTTTGACAATGGACTGGCCATTGGCCTTTGTGTTTTTTCTGGACTTTCAGTTTTCAATACACACATATGCTGAATAAAGCAACTTTCTGTTCTCTAGTGCTTATGCTTCTGATGTACATGTTGTTGATGATGCTAACCATGCCCTTGCTGCAGTGATGGTGATATTTGGTCTCATGATAATGAAGTGTTACTGTGCAGGAACCCATGTGGTCCAGGGGGAATGTGTCCTATCCTGTGGTGTATCCATGTCATCCATAGCAGCATCTGAGGGTGTCATGTGTTCAGTATTTGGCAATGGGATTTCCTACTTACATTAGCAATTTCACATCTGTGGCTTCCACCCCTGCACATCTGTTGTGCCTGCCATTGTTCAATTCGTCTACTTCCCTGACCGTGTGGCCATCTCCACTGGACATGCAGGTTTGGGCATCAATGGGGAAGGACTCATCTGTGTTGTCAGTGCAACATTGCTATACAAGTGTGTTGGATCTGTGCTGATGATTTCGTTGGCACTTCCATGACCAGGCTGATGTGACGGGAGCCTTCATTTGGTGCTAATTGTTGATTGTGTGACCAAGTGCTCAGCTGACATGATGGGGCCCTACTCAGGCAACATATGGCACAGCTTTCCTCACACAGGAGTGGAGTCCCCTCATGGCAGTGTGTACTCCTGTGACACTGCCTGCGCCCAAGGTGTGTGTTGTATGAGCATGTCTGTGTGTTCACTTCCGTTTAGCTGTGCATGCTGTGATCCCTAGTGTTGTACCTGTTTGTGATGCTTGCTGAGTTGACCTATGTTCCCTCAAAGTCTTCTCCCTGGGTTCTCTGTGATGTGGGTGCATGGCACATTACTGGTCATCAGGGTGTCACCCATAGGTGTGTTTGCTGTCAGGGCTGAGTTTGTGTGCAGACGCAGATGGGTCACAGTCAGGTTTCCCCTTGGCACTTGTTGTTTGCCCCTGTCATGTGATTTCCAGTTTGTGTTATCTTTCAGTGATTGTGACACGTTGTGTGTGTGACTGCTGGCACTCCTCAGGGTCCGGGCTGCAATGTTGGTTGTTGTCTATGTGTGTTCTTTGTGGGTGACCTTGGCTTCTTCATTGGTGTGTGACTGTGGCTGGGATCCCATTGGTTGGTGTGGTATTGCCGTCATGTCCATGTACAGCGTAGTGTGCAGTGTGTCAGACATTCAGGAGTCTTGTTGAGTGGCCATGTGTGATGTGTTTCTGCACCTTGGTTCCCACCCACCACCCTGGAATAGTCATGGGTGCATGTGCAATGTCACCAGTGCATGTGTGCTTCACTGCTGCACATTGTTGGAGGTCGAGGGGTGTGGTGTTGAGTGTGTGCAGATGAGAGTTGTTGCCCGGCTAGGCCCCTGCCTCCATGTTGGCCTTGGCTTACTGGCCGTGCTGATTGATTTGTGCTTGTGTAGGTGTGATGGTAGTTTGTTGCTCAGGACACATGACTGTGGTTCACAGTGTGAACGACATTTAGCTTTGTCATCACAGTGGGATTGTAATGCAGCCCAGGGTCACCACATTGTGGGGGCCCTGGGGGTAGTGCTGTGGTGTGTCTGTGTCTTGCTGTGTCAGTTGCTGTTCCTACGTGCCTGTGTGACATGTGTGATTTGTGCTACCTCTCATCTGACAATGCCTGCTTGACCACATAGGGGATTTGGATCCATGAGTTACCTTTGTGTGGCACTGTATGCACATCTGTATGATTGGTATTCAGGTCTCCTCATGTGTTGTGTGGTTGCCTGGGGACACTGGCACCCCCTCACCTGTTGTGTATGATGTGCAGTGTGGGTCTGCCTGTTTGTGTTTGTGCATCTGCACCACTGCATTGGCATATCTTGGGTGTGCCATTGGCTGTATGGAGTTTGGTGGGTTTCCCCTGCTGTCCCTGGGACTCCTAGGTCATCAGTCAGCACAATGACCATGGTTTGTGTGTCCCATTGCTGCCATGGTATGGTATCTGTTCACCTCACATCTACAGTCTCCACAGGGTATCTGCATTTGTGTGCCCATTGGTGCAAATATGTGGATCTGCATTCTGATGGTCACTTCTGTCATTGTGTCATTGATGAATGTTGACAGTGTCAGCCCCCATGGGTGTTGTTTGTCTGCACATGGCCAAAGGTATGTCTTATTTGTACTGCAGTATTTGCCTCCCCCAATTTATGTTGCAATGGGACACATGCACTACTTTGCCACTGATGTGTTTTATGTTCTGTGACCAGGAATCATCCATGCAGTTTGGCAGTTGCAGCGTTTTCTTTGTCAACACTTACATTTTGGTCACTGTGATGATGGGGGTTTGGACCCCATTGCCACAATGTTCAAAATGTGCTTCAGCTATGGACCCCACACTTACATTTTGGTCACTGTGATGATGGGGGTTTGGACCCCATTGCCACAATGTTCAAAATGGGCTTCAGCTATGGACCCCACACTTACATTTTGGTCACTGTGATGATGGGGGTTTGGACCCCATTGCCACACTGTTCAAAATGTGCTTCAGCTATGGACCCCACACTTACATTTTGGTCACTGTGATGATGGGGGTTTGGACCCCATTGCCACAATGTTCAAAATGTGCTTCAACTATGGACCCCACACTTACATTTTGGTCACTGATATGATGGGGGTTTGGACCCCATTGCCACACTGTTCAAAATGTGCTTCAGCTATGGACCCCACACTTACATTTTGGTCACTGTGATGATGGGGGTTTGGACCCCATTGCCACACTGTTCAAAATGTGCTTCAGCTATGGACCCCACACTTACCTTTTGGTCACTGTGATGATGGGGGTTTGGACCCCATTGCCACAATGTTCAAAATGTGCTTCAGCTATGGAACCCACCCTTACATTTTGGTCACTGTGATGATGGGGGTTTGGACCCCATTGCCACACTGTTCAAAATGTGCTTCAGCTATGGACCCCACACTTACATTTTGGTCACTGTGATGATGGGGGTTTGGACCCCATTGCCACAATGGTCATGGCCTGCTTGCATTGTGGGGGCCACACACATATATGTGTGGCACATGTGATAGGGGGTCACATTGTATGTTCAAAGTCATGTTCAGTGTTGTAGGCATTTGGCACAGTCTACACACGCTTGTCATGGTGGTGGGGGGATGTCTTTTTCTTGCATTCCCTAGGTTGTGGTGTGCTGGTTGTGTCATGCATTGTCCATCCTATGAGTGGGGGTGGTGTTGGTGGTAGGCATCCAGCCCCCCATGGGTAGAGGTAGTAGTAGTGACAGGCATCCAGCCCCCTGGGTAAGGGTGGTAGTAGTGGTAGGCATCTGGCACCCCCTGGCTAAGGGTGGTAGTAGTGGTAGGCATCCAGCCCCCCTGGGTAAGGGTGGTAGTGGTGGTAGGCATCTGGCACCCCCTGGCTAAGGGTGGTAGTAGTGGTAGGCATCCAGCCCCCTGGCTTAGGGTGGTAGTAGTGGTAGGCATCTGGCACCCCCATGGCTAAGGGTGGTAGTAGTGGTGGGCATCCAGCCCCCCTGGGTAAGGGTGGTAGTAGTGGTAGGCATCCAGCCCCCCCTGGGTAAGGGTGGTAGTAGTGGTAGGCATCTGGCACCCCCATGGCTAAGGGTGGTAGTAGTGGTAGGCATCCAGCCCCCCCTTGGTAAGGGTGGTAGTGGTGGTGGGCATCTGGCACCCCCATGGCTAAGGGTGGTAGTAGTGGTAGGCATCCAGCCCCCTGGGTAAGGGTGGTAGTAGTGGTAGGCATCTGGCACCCCCTGGCTACGGGTGGTAGTAGTGGTAGGCATCCAGCCCCCTGGCTAAGGGTGGTAGTAGTGGTAGGCATCCAGCCCCCCTGGGTAAGGGTGGTAGTAGTGGTAGGCATCCAGCCCCCTGGCTAAGGGTGGTAGTAGTGGTAGGCATCCAGCCCCCTGGGTAAGGGTGGTAGTAGTGGTAGGCATCCAGCCCCCTGGCTTAGGGTGGTAGTAGTGGTAGGCATCCAGCCCCCTGGCTTAGGGTGGTAGTAGTGGTAGGCATCTGGCACCCCCATGGCTAAGGGTGGTAGTAGTGGTAGGCATCCAGCCCCCTGGGTAAGGGTGGTAGTGGTGGTGGGCATCTGGCACCCCCTGGCTAAGGGTGGTAGTAGTGGTAGGCATCCAGCCCCCCTGGGTAAGGGTGGTAGTAGTGGTAGGCATCTGGCACCCCCATGGCTAAGGGTGGTAGTAGTGGTAGGCATCCAGCCCCCTGGCTTAGGGTGGTAGTAGTGGTAGGCATCCAGCCCCCTGGCTTAGGGTGGTAGTAGTGGTAGGCATCTGGCACCCCCATGGCTAAGGGTGGTAGTAGTGGTAGGCATCCAGCCCCCCTGGGTAAGGGTGGTAGTAGTGGTAGGCATCCAGCCCCCTGGCTAAGGGTGGTAGTAGTGGTAGGCATCCAGCCCCCTGGCTTAGGGTGGTAGTAGTGGTAGGCATCTGGCACCCCCATGGCTAAGGGTGGTAGTAGTGGTAGGCATCCAGCCCCCTGGCTTAGGGTGGTAGTAGTGGTAGGCATCTGGCACCCCCATGGCTAAGGGTGGTAGTAGTGGTAGGCATCCAGCCCCCCTGGGTAAGGGTGGTAGTAGTGGTAGGCATCCAGCCCCCCCTGGGTAAGGGTGGTAGTAGTAGTAGGCATCTGGCTCCCCCATGGCTATGGGTGGTAGTAGTGGTAGGCATCCAGCCCCCCTGGGTAAGGGTGGTAGTGGTGGTGGGCATCTGGCACCCCCCTGGCTAAGGGTGGTAGTGGTGGTGGACATCCAGCCCCCCTGGGTAAGGGTGGTAGTGGTGGTGGGCATCTGGCACCCCCCTGGCTAAGGGTGGTAGTGGTGGTTGGCATCCGGCCCCCTGGGTAGGGGTGGTGGTGCGCATTCAGGCCCCTGTGTGCATATGTGGCATTGGTGATGGGCATCCCGCCCCTATGGTGCTGCTGTTGCTGGTGTAAGTAAATTCTGCATCCCTCTGTGTGTGTGTGATGTGTCGTGTACGTGTTGTATGTGTTTTGTGGTTGGTGTCTGACTTACCTTCTGCGCCGTACGCGTCCGTGCCTGTTCCGGTAGTAAATGTAGAATATTGGTATGATCGGGACGAAGGGATTCATGGTTGGTTCGTGTCGTTCGTCTTTCTCGTTGCTTCGCGTCGTCCTCGTCGCTTCGCGTCGTCCTCGTCGCTGGCGTGTTCGCCTCGTAGCCGTGGATCGTGTTGTGGCGCGAATCGGAGCTTATGTGCGCCTCTCCCGGATGCTTTGACGTGCCATGCGTAGCGACGGGTTCGGCGCGTACGGAAAGCGCATCGTACTTGTTCGGCCGGACGGGGCTGCATTTTCCCTTCCGTGCGACTCGATTCTGCGTTTCCGGATTCGCCTCGGTCGGAGGACAGGACCTGGATTGGGTGAGTATGACTCGGCCGGATTCTGTGCTGCTGTGCGCATCGTACTTACTCGTTCGGTATGCTGTACGGATCGGTCGGGAAACAGGCATTCGCATGGCTTTTTTCCCGACCGAATGGTATTGGGTGCGCCTCCGACCGAGATCGGAATCGGCCCCTTAATGTTTGTATACCATCATATATATATATATGTATTTATAATTTTTATTATGTTTCTAACATTTTATAATTAAATAAAATAATTATTTATTAATATTATTAAGTTAATATATATATATTTTTTAAATATGTATGTTTAATTTTTTTATATATTACATTTATTATGTATCATTTTTAACTTTTTAAAATAATTCTACCTATGTTTTTATTAATTATATTTATTATTTAATTAATTTTATGTTATTTTTAAGACATTTAAAAAAACGATATTTTAAACAACGATATTTTAAACAACGATATTTTGGTTTCGATATTTTTGTACTTACCTTTGTAGAGATAGGATGTCGATATTCGGTCCGTCGATATTCTGTCAGTGATCCCTATCAGAAGCTGTATTGATGAGTGACTGCGTGTATGAGTGACTGTTTCGGTGAGTGAGTGGATGTGTGTAGACCTATGAATCAGTCAGTGGGTATGTACCAACTGGTATTGGTGTGTCTATGGTTTCGAGAATGATAGTCTGCATTTCAGAGTGGTGTATGAAAGGTTATATTAGGGTGTGAGGAGTTGCATCAGATATTAAGTGGATGATGTTATCAGCGAATTCATCAGTGATGTCATTTGAGATGTCATCAGTGATGTCATCAGTGATGTCACTGACCATGTAATGAGTGATGTAATATGTGACGTCATCAGCAGTGCATTGTGGGGGCACGGGTTATAGTTAGCTCAACTAACTATAACGGCCAAATTTCTCTGGTTTTGTATGAGTGAAATGTCCAACTAACTATAACATCCCTGAAACCTGTGGTTTTTCAGTGAATTTCAAAGGTTTTTTAAATGCTCATTTCTAACTATAACGTCCCTGAAACCTGTTTTTTTCAGTGAATTTCTAAGGTTTTTTAAATGTTAATTTCTAACTATAATGTCTCTGAAACCTATGGTTCTTTCAGTGAATATATATATATATATATATATATATATATATATATATATATATATATATATATATATATATATATATATATATATATATATATATATATATTATCTACTGGCGGTCACCAGTAGATAGTTAAAGTTAGGACCTATTTTCCATAGGAAATTCGCAACATTCTATTTGAAATAACGTTGGCGCCGGTTGACGAATCTTCGCGAAATTTTCAAAACTAGTGGGGCACTCCGGTCCGCTCCTATCCTGAAAGTCTCGGGGTGATTCGTCAAGTGGGGGCCGAGAAAAAAGGGGGGTCCCAAAACGTATTTTCCCCATGCAATTTTCCATAGGAACCTTTAGTCGCAGCTACAGCCCGAACTGCTGAATGGAATTACACCAAATTTGGCAAAAAGGTAGCCCTTGGTTCAGAGTCATGCCTTTTGCTTAAATGGTGTAAATCCGTTCAGTAGTTCCTGAGAAAATCAAAAATAAAATCACATATATATCTATGGCCGCGTAGGGTCCGCGTACCCTCCCGATCACAAGCTGTATGGTAATTGGCTGTCAACACTCCAAACCAGGAAGTGTTGGCAGCCATCTTGTGCCTCGGTAGAACCGAGGCACAAGAAATCAGAGAAACAATCGCGAAAAACGCAAAAAGGGGGCAGGGTAGAAACACCCTGACCCCCTAGGCCTGCTCAGGGTGTCCCACAAGGACCCCCAGGGATGCGCTTAGGGTGTGCGGATCCCGCCGTCAAAAAAAAAAAACGAAGCGCGGTCTCCCGCGCTTTGTTGTTAATTGGCCCCTGGGTGGGCCAAGTCCCGGGGGCATGCGGGGGTTTATGAAATTAATGTATGGGGGCCTCTAAGGCCCTTCAAGCCCCGGGGACCGCCAACCCCCGGGGCTTTAAAAAAAAAATGATGCGGGAGGGCCACCCCCACCCCCCGGGGCTTCTTTTTTAAAATTAAAATTAACTGTGTGGGGGGGCTCCAGCCCCCCCACACGCCCCGGGGACCGCCACCTCCCCGGGGCACTAAATCGTTAAATATGGGGGTCCGTTACGGGGCTTTCAAGATGTTTGGAGGCGGGACGCGCGGCCCCCCTCCTGGAGCCAGTGATGGCCCTGGGGACCACCACCCCCCAGGGCCGGCTCCTGCAGTGTCCCGGGGTGCCTACCCCCGGGACACTGTAGTTTGCTATGGCAGGACGGGAGCCACGCGGCTCCCGTCCTGTCATAGCAAACTTGCTTTGAATTTTGGAAGAGAGAGCAGGGAAACCAAATTGCTTTTCCACACAGGGAGCTGCATCTTAGCAGCTCCCCATGTGGAAAAGCAATGCCGGCTCCCGAGGGACGCGGGGAGCCGGCGGGACCGTGGGGGGATTGGGGACTCCCCTACGGTCCCCAACGGAGAGGGCCAGCCCCAGGGGATGGGGTCCCCGGGGCAAGTAGTGGTCCGGGAGGGGGGGCCACATGGCCCCCCTCCCCCAAGTTACCAAATAAAAAAAATTAAAATAAGGCCGGCCCCGGGGGATGGTGTCCCTGGGGCCTAAGGAGGCCTGAGGAGTTGGGCAACGCAGCCCCCCTCCATGAAAAAAAAAAAAAATGTGGCAATGACCCGGTGGATGGGGTCCCTGGGCCGAAATTGGCCACAGGAGGGGGGCCCACGCGGTCCCCTTCCCGTTCCATTTTTTTTTTTTAAATAAAAGGGGGTCAGGCCCTGGGGGATGGGGTCCCCAGGGCCCAAAATAATTAAAAAGAATGGGGGCCACACAGCCCCCTATTAAATAAAAAATAAAAAAAAGACCGGCATTGCGCCGGAGGCCACGCCCCCTCCTTGGCAGCACTCTGCAAACGCACCCCCTGGCGCGTTTGCAGAGGGGGAATGAATTCCCCTTGAATACTGGGGGTCCCTGGGGGCCAACTAGCCCACCAGGAACCTCCAGTATGCGCCTGGGGGATGCGTTGCTCTGTGGCGCTTAATGGAGGTAGCTGGTGGGCTAGTTGCACTCCAGGGACCCTCTGGATTCAAGGGGAGTTAATCCCCCAACTTAAAATGCGCCACGGGGCGCGTTTGCACAGTCGTGAAGGGAGGGGGCGGGGCCTGAGGTGACATGTGTGCAAACACGCCCTGTGGCGCGTTTTAAGATGGGGAATTAAATCCCCTTCAATCCTGAGGGTCCCTGGCGGCCAACTAGCCCACCAGGTACGTCCAGAAATTCGCCACAGAGCTGCGTTGCAGAGAGGTGTAAAAAGGGGCGTGGACTCTGAACACCTCTCTGCAACGCCACTCCCTGGCGCATACTGGAGGTACAGGGTTACCTTAGGATGTGAAGGCGGCTCTGCGGTCCGCGCTGATCTCCGGTGAAGCCGATTTCGCCGGTGTGACGCGCCTCGGCCTCAGGTTCAGCTCCTTTCCTCGATGACGAGCGCGAGGGAACCCCGGTTGCTAGGGGACGCCTCGCGCCTCTCCAGACTCAATGTAGCTCCGCCTGACGAACTTCCGCGTTGCTGGGGGAAACCCTCGTTGCTGTGACCAATCCGAGCGCGGCTCGGAAATGACGATCCCGGGCCGGTGGTGGTGAATACCGGCAGGGTGTTTTCAAGGCTCCTTCTCAGAGCGGCGAACCCGGCCTCGGGCACACAACACAGCTCGAGGGGCTGCAGGCCGTAAAAGCAGGGTCGTGCCGGTTCTAACCGGCTGTTGTTGTGCCGATGGCTGGCACGATGACGTAGGTGGCGCTGCGTGTTCAAAGAGAAGGGAAATCCCGAGAGAAAGTGTCTCTCTTCAAAGGATTTCCCTTCCTGCTACAATGACGTCACGCCTTAAGCAGTGCGCGCGCATGCTCACCCGAAACACCAAACAAAAACCGGGACGTCTGGTCACCCTACCTTTGACCTTTGAGGCCCGAAAATAGAGCCCCTAGAGACCCCTTTCGAGGCCCCCCAAAAAAACTGGGGTGCTCAGACCCCCACAGACCCCCCACTTAAAGCCCTGTATATATATATATATATATATATATATATATATATATATATATATATATATATATATATATATATATATATATATATATATATATCAAAGTAGATTTATTTCAGCAAATGCATTTCGGCCTTTAGCCTTCCTCAGTGCTTATCCACTTTGGCGCCAGACAAAACACATGTTTAAATACATTTTGGAAAGATTTCATTGGGGAAGCACACAGTCACGGCCAGCAATGAAGGACTAGTAAAATTCAAGGTCAAAATACCAATCTCTCTGGCTGCCATGCCAGCGTGTGTTTTGCAGCCTTGGAATTTCTACATGTTTTCACCCTCATGTAAAGCGGAGAATAGCACCCGCCCTGAGTTCGACAGTTAAAGGGTGAAATTTGGAGCAACTATTGTTAAACTGCCAGAACCGCCGAGGAAAAATGAGAAACTTACCTACTAGCCTGCACTGACAATTATTTAATTGAAGGATCGAAGTAATTCATACCGAGACCTGTAGGAATGTGTAACATTCAAAACCTGGGCAGTGGCGAGGACTGAATTACATTTGGAGGCACAGAGTCTGGTTTTTTCACGAAGGACCCCATGGAACATACTGCGTGTGAGTGAAATCTGACATTTCAGCTTTTCTCTCTATCTAAGATGGATTGCAGTTATCGTCTATTATAGACTGAGAACTTTGAAAACGAAATGTTTTATCATCGGATTACAAGCAGCAAAACACACGCTGGCATGGCAGCCAGAGAGATTGGTATTTTGACCTTGAATTTTACTAGTCCTTCGTTGCTGGCCGTGACTGTGTGCTTCCCCAATGAAATCTTTCCAAAATGTATTTAAACATGTGTTTTGTCTGGCGCCAAAGTGGATAAGCACTGAGGAAGGCTAAAGGCCGAAATGCATTTGCTGAAATAAATCTACTTTGAACATGTCCCGTGAGTGCTCCGCATTTTTGCAGCCTTGGAATTTCTGCATGTTTTCACCCTCATGTAAAGCGGAGAATAGCACCCGCCGTGAGTTCGACAGTTAAAGGGTGAAATTTGGAGCAACTACATATATATATATATATATATATATATATATATATATATATATATATATATATATATATATATATTCATTGAAAAAACCATAGGTTTTAGGGACAGTTATAGTTAGTTGGACATTGCACTCGTACAAAACCCATGAAATTCCCCGTTATAGTTAGTTCAGCTAACTATAACTCGCGCCCCCGCAATGCACTGCTGATGACGTCACTCATGACATGGTCAGTGACATCACTGATGACATCACTGATGACATCTCAAATGACATCACTGATGACATCATGCAGTGACTGTGTGTTTCTGTAAAGTTTAAATATGTTTAATATATATAGGCAAAGGCGTATTGAAGAATGACTGGGTGTATAAGTGTCTCAATGGATGATTGAGTAGGTGCGTGACTGACTCTCCAAGTGAGTGATTAAACATATCTTACTGAATGCATGGGTTACTGACTAAACTGTGTGAATGTCTGTATCCATTTGTCTGTTGGTGTGTAAGTGGATGCATGGATTTGCGAATAGCTACATGAGTATCTATATGGGTTATTGATTGATTGTCTGAGAATCTGTATGGGTGCCTGAGTGTTTGTGTGGGTGGGGTGTGTGTGACTCTGTACATAGATGTGTGAGTGGGTGATTCACTGGGTGCATGATTTGAAGAGTGCATCTGTGATGGACTGCTTGGGTGGGTGAGTGTGTGTATCGGTGTGTTAGTGAGTGAATGTATATCTCAGTGGTACATGTGTGAGTAACTACATATGTAAAAGGCAGTATATATGTGTGTTAGAGTATTTAAAAGGCTATAAGTGAGAGTGTGTGATTGTGAGAGTGAGAGTGGCTGTATGGATGCGTGTGCTTGTATCAGTGATTGTATAAGAGCGTAAGAATGTGCTAGTATTTGTATGAGTAAGTGAGCTGGTGTGTGTATCACTGTATAGGTGAGTAAATGTCAGTGTGATTAATTATTTGCATGACTGACTAGGTCTGTGAGTACCTCTATGGATGAGTGGCGGTGTGTGAGTTTCTATGTAGGTGTATGAGTGCATATGATAGTCCTGTACTGAGTGACCATAAGTATGAGTGACTGTACGGGTGAGTTAGTGGATGTCTGTGTAGACCTAAGAATCAGTGAGTGGGTATGTAGTTATTGTTGTTGGAGTGTGTATGGGTTTGAGAATGGCAGTCTGTAATTTAGAGTGGGTGTATCAAAGGTTATATTAGGGTGTGAGAAGATGCATGAAATTATCACATAGATGATGTCATCAGTGATGTCATCAGTGATGTCATTTGAGATGTCATCAGTGATGTCATCAGTGATGTCACTGACCATGTCATGAGTGATGTAATATGTGACGTCATCAGCAGTGCATTGCGGGGCGCGAGTTATAGTTAGCTGAACTAACTATGACGGGGAATTTCACGGGTTTTGTACGAGTGCAATGTCCAACTAACTATAACTGTCCCTAAAACCTATGGTTTTTCAGTGAATTTGTAAGGTTTTTAAATGCTAATTTCTAACTATAACGTGCCTGACACCTATGGTTTTTTCAGTAAATTTCAAAGGTTTTTAAATGCTAATTTCTAACTATAACGTGCCTGAAACCTATGGTTTTTTCAGTGAATTTCAAAGGTTTTTCAAATGCTAGTTTCTAACTATGCCTACAGAGGTAGGACATGTGAAGAAAGAAGAAAAAACGCACAGAAAGAAGCAAAAGAAATGCAGAAAGAAGCAACAGAACTCCACAAAGACGAAGAAAAGTGCACGAAGAAGCAAAAGATGTGCAGAAAGAACCAACAGAGGAGCAGAAAGAGGCCTTGTTCCAAAATCATCCTGTGCCCACAACTTTTTCCGACGATAACTGCAATCCATCTTAGATAGAGAGAAAAGCTGAAATGTCAGATTTCACTCACACGCAGTATGTTCCATGGGGTCCTTCGTGAAAAAACCAGACTCTGTGCCTCCAAATGTAATTCAGTCCCTCGCCACTGCCCAGGTTTTGAATGTTACACATTCCTACAGGTCTCGGTATGAATTACTTCGATCCTTCAATTAAATAATTGTCAGTGCAGGCTAGTAGGTAAGTTTCTCATTTTTCCTCGGCGGTTCTGGCAGTTTAACAATAGTTGCTCCAAATTTCACCCTTTAACTGTCGAACTCAGGGCGGGTGCTATTCTCCGCTTTACATGAGGGTGAAAACATGTAGAAATTCCAAGGCTGCAAAAACACACGCTGGCATGGCAGCCAGAGAGATTGGTATTTTGACCTTGAATTTTACTAGTCCTTCGTTGCTGGCCGTGACTGTGTGCTTCCCCAATGAAATCTTTCCAAAATGTATTTAAACATGTGTTTTGCCTGGCGCCAAAGTGGATAAGCACTGAGGAAGGCTAAAGGCCGAAATGCATTTGCTGAAATAAATCTACTTTGATATATATATATATATATATATATATATATATATATATATATATATATATATATATATACAGGGCTTTAAGTGGGGGGTCTGTGGGGGTCTGAGCACCCCCAGTTTTTGGGGGGGCCTCGAAAGGGGTCTCTAGGGGGCTCTATTTTCGGGCCTCAAAGGTCAAAGGTAGGGTGACCAGACGTCCCGGTTTTTGTTTGGTGTTTCGGGTGAGCATGCGCGCGCACTGCTTAAGGCGTGACGTCATTGTAGCAGGAAGGGAAATCCTTTGAAGAGAGACACTTTCTCTCGGGATTTCCCTTCTCTTTGAACACGCAGCGCCACCTACGTCATTGTGCCAGCCATCGGCACAACAACAGCCGGTTAGAACCGGCACGACCCTGCTTTTACGGCCTGCAGCCCCTCGAGCTGTGTTGTGTGCCCGAGGCCGGGTTCGCCGCTCTGAGAAGGAGCCTTGAAAACACCCTGCCGGTATTCACCACCGCCGGCCCGGGATTGTCATTTCCGAGCCGCGCTCGGATTGGTCACAGCAACGAGGGTTTCCCCCAGCAACGCGGAAGTTCGTCAGGCGGAGCTACATTGAGTCTGGAGAGGCGCGAGGCGTCCCCTAGCAACCGGGGTTCCCTCGCGCTCGTCATCGAGGAAAGGAGCTGAACCTGAGGCCGAGGCGCGTCACACCGGCGAAAGCGGCTTCACCGGAGATCAGCGCGGACCGCAGAGCCGCCTTCACATCCTAAGGTAACCGGCTCCAACACGTGACCGGAGTTTGCACAGGGGGGGAGATTGTGATCACACGCACTACCGGCGGGCCGCCGCAGGGGTGATTAAAGCTTGGTGACTTGACTATGGCAATCACGGGGTTATTTGAGAAAGCGCTATTTTTGTGATTTGAGAAAGCGCTATTTTTGTGATTTGAGAAAGCGCTATTTTTGTGATTGGGAAAACGCTACTTTTTTAAACTTTATTTTTGCATTTTAATAGTAAACAATACGATACATTCGTAGTATAGCAGTCATGTACGCAAATGACGATGTTGTTTTACAGCTTACAGTTAATTGCATTTTCATCGCATTTATGTGAAGGGAAATATACAAAATTTCTTATCGCCTACACATTAGCCAATCTCTAATTACACATTAGTTGCCCCAACTAATCCGTTGTAGTGTAATAAGAAGGTGTTTTACAGTTGTAATACATGGGAAAACGCTACTTTGGGTGATTCTCTGACTCCACGAGTGCATCTGGGGCATTTTTGAAAAACATCTCAGTCACATTAGTTTTGAAATAACGTTCCACACGCTAGGAGCAGGAGTCCTCCAAGCCGAATACATTGGTGGTGACAGTACACGAATGTAATGCAAAACATATGGAGAGCACATGCAGGGTATTTGACACTGCCTACTACTTGGCAAAAAAGATCGCCCTTTCACTGACCACCCTGATCTAATTCTCCTTCAGGCAAAGAATGGCAGTGCAATGGGCCGTGTTTTGCACAGCAATGTGACTGCAACTGAAATAATAAAACACATTGCACTGGAAATGCAACAAAGATTGGTCTGTTATATCAGACAACACAAACCAAAGATAACAGTATTAATTGATGAGAGCACTTCTATTAGCAATGCTTCTACCTTAATCATCTACCTCCGTGGCATTTTTGGAAATGAAAGTACCCCAGTGACCATCTATTTCGGCCTTCTGGAGCTGGCAGAAACAAATGCCCTTGGCGTAAAGACAGCTCTCCTAAGCTACTTCGAAAAAGTTGAACTCACAAAAAGTCTGCTACATGATATCTTGATTGCAGTATGTTCAGATGGAGCAGCAGTAATGTTTGGTAAAAAAGGAGGAGTAGTAGCATTGCTGATATCAGAATTTCCAAATCATGTACTGACATGGCACTGTTTGGCTCACAGACTAGAACTTGCTGTGGCAGATATAGTTGATGAGGTTGCCGGGGTCAATCACTTCAACATTTTCATGGACTCATTGTATGCCACATACAGCATGTCACCAAAAAACCAGAGAGAGCTAAATCTGGCCGCCAGCGAGCTATGTGTAGAGCTTCAGAAGATAGGGAAAATGCTTGATACTAGATGGGTAGCATCCAGTTACAGATCTGTGAAAGCTGTTTGGAACTGCTTCCCTGCCTTGTGCAAACATTTTGAGAATGCTTCTAAAGACCCATCCAGACCCATAAGAGACCAGAGTAAGTATGAAGGTCTCTTGAAGAAGCTTACATCCTATTCTTTTATCAGAGATTTGGGGGTAATGTGTGATGCACTTCAAGAGCTCAAAGACTTATCACTCTCCTTACATAGGAGGGACATTACAATTGTTAATGCCCACAGACTTTTGGTTAGTCAAGTACGTATATTTAGAGCAATGAAGGACTCACCAGGGGAGTTTGCTTCTGCAACTCAGAGAGCAGTTGACGAGGGCAAATTCAAGAATGTTCCTCTTTTCCATGGTAGAAGTAACTCTGTTGCCCTTAATCAAAATCAGTTTTACCAAAGTCTGTCTATCAATAAACGATGTGCCCCGGATTCTGAGAAAGAACTTATAGCCAGCTTCAGTGTGCTAGATGCAGGCAACTTGCCTTCTAGTGATGAATGCATTCTTTATGGTGAAACAAATATCCAGAAACTGTGTTCAGAGTTTCAGCCGCCAGCAAGAGATACTATCCAAGCTTTTAGACTTTTCAAAGATTTTGGTGGAAAGAAAACCCCTGAAGCATTAAAAAAGTTAGTAGTTTGCATGGAAACCCTGCCAGCAAGTAATGCGGATTGCGAGAGAGGTTTCAGCGCAATGAACTTAATTGCTAGTCCTACAAGGGCCTCTCTTCTTGTAGAGACCATTTCTTCATGCTTATGGGTAAAACTCAATGGTCCTCCATTTGAAACATTTGACGCAAAGCTGTATGTAAAGAGTTGGCTGGCAAAAGGTAGAAGGTCTGCTGAAGAAAATTGTTGTGAGAAACCCCAGCAAAATAGATACAGTGAATATCTTCAAGGGTTTTGGGAAATCCTGCAATAGATTTCTAAGTAATGTAAATAATTTTTACATGTTTTTTAAAGTGTTTGGTATTTTATGGCTTATACTTAATAAATATACCTTTTTGCCTATTTTATTATCCTTTGCTGGATGCGACTTCATGATTTTCTTAAGCACACAATGCTAGTTATCTTGATTTAGACCACGCCCCTACTTGGATAGGCCACACCCCTTTAAGAAATTTGCCACGCCCCTTTTAGAGCACCCCCAGTTTTTCACCCCACTTAGAGCCCTGTATATTCCAAAGATGAATTTTCCTTCTTAAATAATGAATTTCCTGTGTTGCCCAATATGTATTTTATTCCAAAGGTACATAAAGGGGAACTACCTGTTCCAGGCAGACCTATTGTTTCGGCGATCAAAAGTACTTTTGAAAACACCTCTAAGTACATAGATTTCTATCTTCAAGATTTTGTGGTTCAGTTACCTGCTTATATTAAGGACACAACAGATTTTTATTTCAACTCAGTAAAATAGAATGGTCAGATGATTACATTTTCTTGACTATGGATATCACTGCCTTATATACTAGTATAGCCCATGAAGATGGACTCAAGGCGGTGGAATACTATTTGGGTAGAAGACCAATTCAAATGTATAGTCACAATCAGATATTGATGTGTATGATTAACTGGTGTTTATTTAACAATGTGTTCATGTTTGATAGTATTTCAACAATTGCGGGGTGTTGCCATGGGGGCATGCTTCTCCCCCAGCTATGCATGTTTGCATGTAGGCTGGTGGGAGGAGCATGTCCTCAGGGTACGGCACGCCCAGGAATGGTCTGAGCACGTAATCAAATGGTGGCGTTATATTGACGACATTTTTGTCATTTGGAGGGGAACAAAAGATCAGGCGCAGACATTCATTGATGCTATCAATGTCAATACCCTTAATTTGCACTTTACAGCCCATATAGACAAAACAAGTGCCAATTTCTTGGACATTACTGTCCAATCCCAACATGGTAAAATGGAAACATGCTTATATAGAAAGCCTACATCGGGAAACTCGGTGTTACACGCTGGGAGTTTCCACCCGCAACATACAATAGCCAGTATCCCCTATGGTGAATTTTTGCGGATTCATAGAGCATGTAGTACATTTGAAGCTCGTGATTTCCACCAAGATGAAATGAAAAAAGACTAGAGGCGAGAGGTTATGTTTCCAAGAAGTTGGACATAGCAAGGAGAAAAGCAAATATAAAAGATCGCACTACATTGTTAAATCCAGATAGAAATACACTCATGGAATATATAGACACCAGCAATCAAACATGTAGAGAGGGTGGTGAGTTACGGTTAGTGACCACTTATAGTAAACAGGCTCAAGCTATTAAGGCCATTATTAAAAAACAATGGCCGATAGTTATGACCGATCCAACACTTAAGAAGGTCCTTCCCCAGAATCCAGTGGTCACGTTTCGCAAAGCTTATTCTATGCGGAATGATTTGGTAAAGAGTAGCCCTGAAACTATAAAATCAGTGAATTGGTTATCACCTAAAAGGATTTGTAAGGTGCAGTACATGTAGAGCCTGCAAATTTGGTATCAATACCTCTACATATAAGACACCTTTCTCAAACAAAGAACATTTTATAAGAGAACATTACACATGCAGGACTGACCATGCAGTTTATGTACTTAGGTGCGACTGCGGATTGTGTTACGTAGGGAGCACGAAACTGCAGGTACATGTCTGCATTTTGCAGCACCTTCGGGCTATTGTGAATTCAGACCCAGCTTATCCAGTAGCAAGACATTTCAAAGCTGTACATGAGAATAACTTGAATTGTCTACAATACTTTGTCATTGACGCAGTACCCCTCAACAAAAGAGGTGGGAATCAGGAAAAACGGTTACGTCAGCTGGAATCTGAGTATATTGTAGAACTAGACACAAAGTTTCCTTCAGGGCTGAATATAGGAGAGGATTTACACAATTTTTTATAAATAGGATGTTAACATTATCTGAGTTCCCAGGTATTTGGTTCTTATAGTGCTGTTCCCCTTCTGTGGAGTTGCAACTATATTAGCTCGACTTGTTTATCAAACCAGACTTTTTCTGGGTTTATGCCAACTGTATGTCACTATGGTAATTCATTTGATTTTATTGAGTATTATTACATAATTTCCTTTATTCCATCATGGGTACAAACGGCGATAAGTGTCACTGGTACAGGACTGCAATGTATGTTTATACCTAGTATTAGTACTGTAATGATCTGTCCTATATTTATCACAGTGGCTCAATATCAATTATCTCTGCCGCCGTAAGATCTCCATTGGGTCTAGGTTTTATATCTTTTGCACATGCACACATCAATTGTTCAATTTTGCACCCTTTGCACTTTTAGCATTTTTCAGTATCATGTAGGCATGTATTTTTTCAATTTGGCCTTCTATATTTATTGCGGTTTTTGCACACCTTACATGATGCATATATTTATATTTCAAGGTGTCCTGTTTACATGAGAAGCAACATCATATCGCTACATATTTTTACATCTTTAGAATCATCTCATGTATCCTAGCTTTTGGGCAACAGCTTTTTAATATTTTAAGCAATATATTTATATCCACTATATGTCGATGTTTACATATGCGTATTTGCACATGTTATATATGCTGGGGCATTTGCCGGTTTATGGTTTAATGTCCATACATTTCTTGCCATTTTTGCACATGATACACGGGTCATAAGTACTTTTTTATATATACATATTTTATGTTCAGGAGACAAGACATTATATTTGCTGCTAGTATACACACTTTTTTAGATAAAAACATTTATAGCAACTAATGTATTTAGACATTGAGTATTTTTAGCATTGTTAATACCATACCTTTACTAGTTTCCTGTTGATGTTTACATTAGCATATTTGCACATAATATAGAAAACATTTTTACCCGTGTATGTGAAGAAAAACAGACAAAAACGTTACACTCTTATGTATTTACTTATGTCATCGACATTAGATTGGTTCCACACTTCAGTGTTGATGTGCTAGCAAAGCCTATATTTATGTCTTTGGCCACTTGAAACTAGTTTACAGCTTGTTTCTCTATATATGCAATTGTGTATTGCAGTATGTTTTCTGTGTTCATTATCATGCCGATCATGTTACCGGAAGTGCTATGTTTGTTTTAAATTTCCTGCTTTGGAACATTTCGTCATGTGATCAAGGACACAGTTGGTGTCCGAAACGTGTCTGAGGCTGCACCTTTTCTTGTGGTAATAAAGCACGCATTCTGGCAACAGCTATATCTGGAGTCCGTAGTCCCATTTGTGCGCGCTCGCACGCGGATACTGTTAGTTGCCGTGTTCGTCGGAAGTTGGCTGCTTCCTGGTTACACGGACCCTCGCCCGAAAGTAGGCTGTCCTGGAAATCCAGCCGGTGTGGAGACTTCGCTCGGTGAGAGCGTCATTCGGGCAGCCCCCTACGAGGTGCAGATTGCTGCATATTACGCGAGGTAGAGGTGAGCTCCAGGAGTCGGAGGACTCGTGAAGACGCCAAGCTGCACGCGGTGAGTAAGTCAGTAGATTTCTGCACCAAGTAGGTGGGGAGGTGCTGGACTATTGCCTACACATATAGTAGCAATATATACTACTATTTGGATGTGCATAACATATATAACATTTAAAGGGTGCGATGTCTGACGATGTTTTACGGGAACGGGAGATGGCGGCGGATGAACTCTTTCTCAATCTACCGAAAGTATCACACGATGGAAATAATAAAAAATCTAAAGTTGTTGGCACCAATGAAGATGTTAAGAGTCTCATTAAAGCGTTAGAAAAAAACAGTAGAAGCGAACTTACCAAATGGTGGGAGATTAAATCTCTCGAAAAGTACCATGAAGTTGGGAGAATACCTCGAGGATTAAGAATTATGTTGGCTCCAAGTTTTGATAGTCCGAATCCTATGCTTTTAAAAGAATGGGCTGAAAGTAACCTTGATGCATCAATGCGTTTAGTATGCCTGCTGGTAAAATATGCCAAAATTGATCGAAATAAAAATATGGAAGAAATTGCAAGGATACCTAAGGAATTGGAGAAACCGGAACATCAAAGCCAAAAAGATTATATAGAAAAAAGCATTAAAGAGATTAAAGATCGCCTGAAAAAACAAGAGGAAGTTATCAAAACACGAAAGGCTTTTAAGTTTGCAAGGGACAAGAATGATTACGAACAAGGGCAAGTATTTACATTTGCACGTAAATTCGATAACCTGCGCAGACAAAAAGGAGTAATAACAAACAAAACATCTGCAGTCACCAGACCCTCAGATCTGGCAGGAAGTGATTCAAATCTGTCCACATCAGATGCCAGCCTAGTACCGAGTGAAACCGAATCTGAAACCAGTAACCCAGGTTCAGAACAAGGGGATTTGGGTCAGTTGACATTTGCGGAAGAGTTGGAATATATAAGAATGGAGCGGAAACAATCGTTGAGGCCACGCAATCCAAACTCCTCAACAAGCAAAGGAGGAATGCCAGAAGGCGTCAGAGAAGGAAATGCCTCAGGAACAAGAGGGCGGAGACAGCAAAATCAACGCTGGAAAAAGCGCAATAATTGAAGATAATACTATCATCAACCTCACCAATATAGAGTTAGATCAAGCAGAAAAACAACTTCTCACATTAGGACTCTCCTTTTGTCCTGAGAGTAACTTTGGTTATTGTAACACTAGAATAGATGTATATAAATTCATCAGGAAAATCAAATTAAGAAAATACTTTACCATCAAGAAGAATTTAGAGATAACTAATCCTAAAGAGGATGATCTGGAAAAAACCCATATGACGACACTGCAAGCTAAAGATATATCTCTGATGCTTACGTTACATCAGCTACGTGATATGCCGCCTGCAGACAGGAGCACGCAAGAGATTGCCAACATAGAGGGGATGGACATTACAAAACCAGGGAGTAGTCCCTTTAGACCTACGTCCAACTTTGTACCCAATATGCCACGAGATGCTATTGATATATATCACGAGCGTGTGATAGAAGAACTGAAAAAATTACAAAGGAACACACAAAAGCAACACAACGTATCCAACCTTGGTACCAAACAATACTTTGAGCTTATGAAAAAACTGAAAAATAACAACGCTATAGTGATTAATAAATCTGACAAGGGGGCAATGTTGTGTTATGGGACAGAACAGACTATGTCAAAGAAGCATATAGACATCTAGACGACGCTGCTTGTTATTGTAAAAGTACGCTGACACATGTGAAAAGAATCCAGAAGAATTACAAAGATGACCTGAGTAAATGGAGAAAAGATGGACTTATTTCCAAAGATGAATTTTCCTTCTTAAATAATGAATTTCCTGTGTTGCCCAATATGTATTTTATTCCAAAGGTACATAAAGGGAACTACCTGTTCCAGGCAGACCTATTGTTTCGGCGATCAAAAGTACTTTTGAAAACACCTCTAAGTACATAGATTTCTATCTTCAAGATTTTGTGGTTCAGTTACCTGCTTATATTAAGGACACAACAGATTTTTATTTCAACTCAGTAAAATAGAATGGTCAGATGATTACATTTTCTTGACTATGGATATCACTGCCTTATATACTAGTATAGCCCATGAAGATGGACTCAAGGCGGTGGAATACTATTTGGGTAGAAGACCAATTCAAATGTATAGTCACAATCAGATGTTGATGTGTATGATTAACTGGTGTTTATTTAACAATGTGTTCATGTTTGATAACACAGTATTTCAACAATTGCGGGGTGTTGCCATGGGGGCATGCTTCTCCCCAGCTATGCATGTTTGCATGTAGGCTGGTGGGAGGAGCATGTCCTCAGGGTACGGCACGCCCAGGAATGGTCTGAGCACGTAATCAAATGGTGGCGTTATATTGACGACATTTTTGTCATTTGGAGGGGAACAAAAGATCAGGCGCAGACATTCATTGATGCTATCAATGTCAATACCCTTAATTTGCACTTTACAGCCCATATAGACAAAACAAGTGCCAATTTCTTGGACATTACTGTCCAATCCCAACATGGTAAAATGGAACATGCTTATATAGAAAGCCTACATCGGGAAACTCTGTGTTACACGCTGGGAGTTTCCACCCGCAACATACAATAGCCAGTATCCCCTATGGTGAATTTTTGCGGATTCATAGAGCATGTAGTACATTTGAAGCTCGTGATTTCCACCAAGATGAAATGAAAAAAAGACTAGAGGCGAGAGGTTATGTTTCCAAGAAGTTGGACATAGCAAGGAGAAAAGCAAATATAAAAGATCGCACTACATTGTTAAATCCAGATAGAAATACACTCATGGAATATATAGACACCAGCAATCAAACATGTAGAGAGGGTGGTGAGTTACGGTTAGTGACCACTTATAGTAAACAGGCTCAAGCTATTAAGGCCATTATTAAAAAACAATGGCCGATAGTTATGACCGATCCAACACTTAAGAAGGTCCTTCCCCAGAATCCAGTGGTCACGTTTCGCAAAGCTTATTCTATGCAGAATGATTTGGTAAAGAGTAGCCCTGAAACTATAAAATCAGTGAATTGGTTATCACCTAAAAGGATTTGTAAGGTGCAGTACATGTAGAGCCTGCAAATTTGGTATCAATCCCTCTACATATAAGACACCTTTCTCAAACAAAGAACATTTTTATAAGAGAACATTACACATGCAGGACTGACCATGCAGTTTATGTACTTAGGTGCGACTGCGGATTGTGTTACGTAGGGAGCACGAAACTGCAGGTACATGTCCGCATTTTGCAGCACCTTCGGGCTATTGTGAATTCAGACCCAGCTTATCCAGTAGCAAGACATTTCAAAGCTGTACATGAGAATAACTTGAATTGTCTACAATACTTTGTCATTGACGCAGTACCCCTCAACAAAGAGGTGGGAATCGGAAAACGGTTACGTCAGCTGGAATCTGAGTATATTGTAGAACTAGACACAAAGTTTCCTTCAGGGCTGAATATAGGAGAGGATTTACACAATTTTTTATAAATAGGATGTTAACATTATCTGAGTTCCCAGGTATTTGGTTCTTATAGTGCTGTTCCCCCTTCTGTGGAGTTGCAACTATATTAGCTCGACTTGTTTATCAAACCAGACTTTTTCTGGGTTTATGCCAACTGTATGTCACTATGGTAATTCATTTGATTTTATTGAGTATTATTACATAATTTCCTTTATTCCATCATGGGTACAAACGGCGATAAGTGTCACTGGTACAGGACTGCAATGTATGTTTATACCTAGTATTAGTACTGTAATGATCTGTCCTATATTTATCACAGTGGCTCAATATCAATTATCTCTGCCGCCGTAAGATCTCCATTGGGTCTAGGTTTTATATCTTTTTGCACATGCACACATCAATTGTTCAATTTTGCACCCTTTGCACTTTTAGCATTTTTCAGTATCATGTAGGCATGTATTTTTTCAATTTGGCCTTCTATATTTATTGCGGTTTTTGCACACCTTACATGATGCATATATTTATATTTCAAGGTGTCCTGTTTACATGAGAAGCAACATCATATCGCTACATATTTTTACATCTTTAGAATCATCTCATGTATCCTAGCTTTTTGGGCAACAGCTTTTTAATATTTTAAGCAATATATTTATATCCACTATATGTCGATGTTTACATATGCGTATTTGCACATGTTATATATGCTGGGGCATTTGCCGGTTTATGGTTTAATGTCCATGCATTTCTTGCCATTTTTGCACATGATACACGGGTCATAAGTACTTTTTTATATATACATATTTTATGTTCAGGAGACAAGACATTATATTTGCTGCTAGTATACACACTTTTTAGATAAAAACATTTATAGCAACTAATGTATTTAGACATTGAGTATTTTTAGCATTGTTAATACCATACCTTTACTAGTTTCCTGTTGATGTTTACATTAGCATATTTGCACATAATATAGAAAACATTTTTACCCGTGTATGTGAAGAAAAACAGACAAAAACGTTACACTCTTATGTATTTACTTATGTCATCGACATTAGATTGGTTCCACACTTCAGTGTTGATGTGCTAGCAAAGCCTATATTTATGTCTTTGGCCACTTGAAACTAGTTTACAGCTTGTTTCTCTATATATGCAATTGTGTATTGCAGTATGTTTTCTGTGTTCATTATCATGCTGATCATGTTACCGGAAGTGCTATGTTTGTTTTAAATTTCCTGCTTTGGAACATTTCGTCATGTGATCAAGGACACAGTTGGTGTCCGAAACGTGTCTGAGGCTGCACCTTTTCTTGTGGTAATAAAGCACGCATTCTGGCAACAGCTATATCTGGAGTCCGTAGTCCCATTTGTGCGCGCTCGCACGGGGATACTGTTAGTTGCCGTGTTCGTCGGAAGTTGGCTGCTTCCTGGTTACACGGACCCCTCGCCCGAAAGTAGGCTGTCCTGGAAATCCAGCCGGTGTGGAGACTTCGCTCGGTGAGAGCGTCATTCGGGCAGCCCCCTACGAGGTGCAGATTGCTGCATATTACGCGAGGTAGAGGTGAGCTCCAGGAGTCGGAGGACTCGTGAAGACGCCAAGCTGCACGCGGTGAGTAAGTCAGTAGATTTCTGCACCAAGTAGGTGGGGAGGTGCTGGACTATTGCCTACACATATAGTAGCAATATATACTACTATTTGGATGTGCATAACATATATAACATTTAAAGGGTGCGATGTCTGACGATGTTTTACGGGAACGGGAGATGGCGGCGGATGAACTCTTTCTCAATCTACCGAAAGTATCACACGATGGAAATAATAAAAAATCTAAAGTTGTTGGCACCAATGAAGATGTTAAGAGTCTCATTAAAGCGTTAGAAAAAAACAGTAGAAGCGAACTTACCAAATGGTGGGAGATTAAATCTCTCGAAAAGTACCATGAAGTTGGGAGAATACCTCGAGGATTAAGAATTATGTTGGCTCCAAGTTTTGATAGTCCGAATCCTATGCTTTTAAAAGAATGGGCTGAAAGTAACCTTGATGCATCAATGCGTTTAGTATGCCTGCTGGTAAAATATGCCAAAATTGATCGAAATAAAAATATGGAAGAAATTGCAAGGATACCTAAGGAATTGGAGAAACCGGAACATCAAAGCCAAAAAGATTATATAGAAAAAGCATTAAAGAGATTAAAGATCGCCTGAAAAAACAAGAGGAAGTTATCAAAACACGAAAGGCTTTTAAGTTTGCAAGGGACAAGAATGATTACGAACAAGGGCAAGTATTTACATTTGCACGTAAATTCGATAACCTGCGCAGACAAAAAGGAGTAATAACAAACAAAACATCTGCAGTCACCAGACCCTCAGATCTGGCAGGAAGTGATTCAAATCTGTCCACATCAGATGCCAGCCTAGTACCGAGTGAAACCGAATCTGAAACCAGTAACCCAGGTTCAGAACAAGGGGATTTGGGTCAGTTGACATTTGCGGAAGAGTTGGAATATATAAGAATGGAGCGGAAACAATCGTTGAGGCCACGCAATCCAAACTCCTCAACAAGCAAAGGAGGAATGCCAGAAGGCGTCAGAGAAGGAAATGCCTCAGGAACAAGAGGGCGGAGACAGCAAAATCAACGCTGGAAAAAAGCGCAATAATTGAAGATAATACTATCATCAACCTCACCAATATAGAGTTAGATCAAGCAGAAAAACAACTTCTCACATTAGGACTCTCCTTTTGTCCTGAGAGTAACTTTGGTTATTGTAACACTAGAATAGATGTATATAAATTCATCAGGAAAATCAAATTAAGAAAATACTTTACCATCAAGAAGAATTTAGAGATAACTAATCCTAAAGAGGATGATCTGGAAAAACCCATATGACGACACTGCAAGCTAAAGATATATCTCTGATGCTTACGTTACATCAGCTACGTGATATGCCGCCTGCAGACAGGAGCACGCAAGAGATTGCCAACATAGAGGGGATGGACATTACAAAACCAGGGAGTAGTCCCTTTAGACCTACGTCCAACTTTGTACCCAATATGCCACGAGATGCTATTGATATATATCACGAGCGTGTGATAGAAGAACTGAAAAAATTACAAAGGAACACACAAAAGCAACACAACGTATCCAACCTTGGTACCAAACAATACTTTGAGCTTATGAAAAACTGAAAAATAACAACGCTATAGTGATTAATAAATCTGACAAGGGGGCAATGTTGTGTTATGGGACAGAACAGACTATGTCAAAGAAGCATATAGACATCTAGACGACGCTGCTTGTTATTGTAAAAGTACGCTGACACATGTGAAAAGAATCCAGAAGAATTACAAAGATGACCTGAGTAAATGGAGAAAAGATGGACTTATTTCCAAAGATGAATTTTCCTTCTTAAATAATGAATTTCCTGTGTTGCCCAATATGTATTTTATTCCAAAGGTACATAAAGGGGAACTACCTGTTCCAGGCAGACCTATTGTTTCGGCGATCAAAAGTACTTTTGAAAACACCTCTAAGTACATAGATTTCTATCTTCAAGATTTTGTGGTTCAGTTACCTGCTTATATTAAGGACACAACAGATTTTTTATTTCAACTCAGTAAAATAGAATGGTCAGATGATTACATTTTCTTGACTATGGATATCACTGCCTTATATACTAGTATAGCCCATGAAGATGGACTCAAGGCGGTGGAATACTATTTGGGTAGAAGACCAATTCAAATGTATAGTCACAATCAGATGTTGATGTGTATGATTAACTGGTGTTTATTTAACAATGTGTTCATGTTTGATAACACAGTATTTCAACAATTGCGGGGTGTTGCCATGGGGGCATGCTTCTCCCCCAGCTATGCATGTTTGCATGTAGGCTGGTGGGAGGAGCATGTCCTCAGGGTACGGCACGCCCAGGAATGGTCTGAGCACGTAATCAAATGGTGGCGTTATATTGACGACATTTTTGTCATTTGGAGGGGAACAAAAGATCAGGCGCAGACATTCATTGATGCTATCAATGTCAATACCCTTAATTTGCACTTTACAGCCCATATAGACAAAACAAGTGCCAATTTCTTGGACATTACTGTCCAATCCCAACATGGTAAAATGGAACATGCTTATATAGAAAGCCTACATCGGGAAACTCTGTGTTACACGCTGGGAGTTTCCACCCGCAACATACAATAGCCAGTATCCCCTATGGTGAATTTTTGCGGATTCATAGAGCATGTAGTACATTTGAAGCTCGTGATTTCCACCAAGATGAAATGAAAAAAAGACTAGAGGCGAGAGGTTATGTTTCCAAGAAGTTGGACATAGCAAGGAGAAAAGCAAATATAAAAGATCGCACTACATTGTTAAATCCAGATAGAAATACACTCATGGAATATATAGACACCAGCAATCAAACATGTAGAGAGGGTGGTGAGTTACGGTTAGTGACCACTTATAGTAAACAGGCTCAAGCTATTAAGGCCATTATTAAAAACAATGGCCGATAGTTATGACCGATCCAACACTTAAGAAGGTCCTTCCCCAGAATCCAGTGGTCACGTTTCGCAAAGCTTATTCTATGCAGAATGATTTGGTAAAGAGTAGCCCTGAAACTATAAAATCAGTGAATTGGTTATCACCTAAAAAAGGATTTGTAAGGTGCAGTACATGTAGAGCCTGCAAATTTGGTATCAATCCCTCTACATATAAGACACCTTTCTCAAACAAAGAACATTTTTATAAGAGAACATTACACATGCAGGACTGACCATGCAGTTTATGTACTTAGGTGCGACTGCGGATTGTGTTACGTAGGGAGCACGAAACTGCAGGTACATGTCCGCATTTTGCAGCACCTTCGGGCTATTGTGAATTCAGACCCAGCTTATCCAGTAGCAAGACATTTCAAAGCTGTACATGAGAATAACTTGAATTGTCTACAATACTTTGTCATTGACGCAGTACCCCTCAACAAAAGAGGTGGGAATCAGGAAAAACGGTTACGTCAGCTGGAATCTGAGTATATTGTAGAACTAGACACAAAGTTTCCTTCAGGGCTGAATATAGGAGAGGATTTACACAATTTTTTATAAATAGGATGTTAACATTATCTGAGTTCCCAGGTATTTGGTTCTTATAGTGCTGTTCCCCCTTCTGTGGAGTTGCAACTATATTAGCTCGACTTGTTTATCAAACCAGACTTTTTCTGGGTTTATGCCAACTGTATGTCACTATGGTAATTCATTTGATTTTATTGAGTATTATTACATAATTTCCTTTATTCCATCATGGGTACAAACGGCGATAAGTGTCACTGGTACAGGACTGCAATGTATGTTTATACCTAGTATTAGTACTGTAATGATCTGTCCTATATTTATCACAGTGGCTCAATATCAATTATCTCTGCCGCCGTAAGATCTCCATTGGGTCTAGGTTTTATATCTTTTTGCACATGCACACATCAATTGTTCAATTTTGCACCCTTTGCACTTTTAGCATTTTTCAGTATCATGTAGGCATGTATTTTTTCAATTTGGCCTTCTATATTTATATTTATTGCGGTTTTTGCACACCTTACATGATGCATATATTTATATTTCAAGGTGTCCTGTTTACATGAGAAGCAACATCATATCGCTACATATTTTTACATCTTTAGAATCATCTCATGTATCCTAGCTTTTTGGGCAACAGCTTTTTAATATTTTAAGCAATATATTTATATCCACTATTTGTCGATGTTTACATATGCGTATTTGCACATGTTATATATGCTGGGGCATTTGCCGGTTTATGGTTTAATGTCCATGCATTTCTTGCCATTTTGCACATGATACACGGGTCATAAGTACTTTTTATATATACATATTTTATGTTCAGGAGACAAGACATTATATTTGCTGCTAGTATATACACTTTTTAGATAAAAACATTTATAGCAACTAATGTATTTAGACATTGAGTATTTTTAGCATTGTTAATACCATACCTTTACTAGTTTCCTGTTGATGTTTACATTAGCATATTTGCACATAATATAGAAAACATTTTTACCCGTGTATGTGAAGAAAAACAGACAAACACGTTACACTCTTATGTATTTACTTATGTCATCGACATTAGATTGGTTCCACACTTCAGTGTTGATGTGCTAGCAAAGCCTATATTTATGTCTTTGGCCACTTGAAACTAGTTTACAGCTTGTTTCTCTATATATGCAATTGTGTATTGCAGTATGTTTTCTGTGTTCATTATCATGCCGATCATGTTACCGGAAGTGCTATGTTTGTTTTAAATTTCCTGCTTTGGAACATTTCGTCATGTGATCAAGGACACAGTTGGTGTCCGAAACGCGTCTGAGGCTGCACCTTTTCTTGTGGTAATAAAGCACGCATTCTGGCAACAGCTATATCTGGAGTCCGTAGTCCCATTTGTGCGCGCTCGCACGGGGATACTGTTAGTTGATATATATATATATATATTTCCCAACAGTGATCCTTTGGTTCCGAAAGCGCTCAACAGCGGGTGCTCTGCAAGGGGGCCGGATCCAGGCCCAATGTATTAAATCGCAAGACAAAGGATGCGGCACTCTTAAGCAGACTTTTTCGTGCAAGTTTATATATATATACACACACACACACACACACAAAATAACAATGTATTTCACGCGCGTCCAGTCATAGAAAACGACACAGACGACTCTGAATACTTTTCTTCTTTATTGCTGTTGCTTTAGTCACTGTAACGTGTTTCGGCTGCAGCCACGGCCTTGATCACACTAATGCGGCGGCGCCATTAGTGGAGACTTTAAACCTATGGTATGTACAAACATAAAGGAAATACTATTCTCTTCCCTCTTATTTACATTGCTGTTGTAATGATACATCATATATGCATATCTATTTCATTGTGCCAATATATAAATTATATATCACATCTATATTCATGTTTAAATATCTTTGTATATATCAAATGGCCAGAATTCTATTTATGTATATTCTACAAAGTATCCTAGTGTGTGCTTTTTCCATAGCATCAGTTCTTAGTTGCAGACAGAACTTCTTTAATACCAAAATATCATGTCCTTTGTTTCTCAAATGAAACCTCTCTCATTTATGTTGCCCCACATTAATTTCGACCACATAGTAAGACATTTGGGTTACATCACTGTGATGGATTTCGGCACAATGCCTGGCCACTGGGTAAGTCAAAACCTTTTTTTATGGCACGAATATGTTGCAGGATACGTTTACGTACCTGCAACTCTGTACAGCCGATATATCTTCAATTTCAGCTACATGTTAACACATATATGGCAAAATCATTTTTGCAGTTCTGATTTCCTTTGATAGGTATTGGTCCACAAACTAATGGAGAAATATATTCCTTAGTGTTGATTCCTATTTTGCAAGCTTTGCATCTAGGACATCTATGAAAAACATTTGTTCCTCTAAGACAGCTTTCTGATCTTATTGTTTCTGGACTAGATATTACTAGACTATCTCTCATCGAGCTGGCTCTACGGTAGGTTATGCTAGGTTTAACCGATACCTTAGTGCCTATGATAAGATCAGCACAAACTATGTGCCAAATTTTTCTGACTGCCTTTTCAAGTTGTTTATGTTAGTTGCGATAGGTAGTGATTAACCGTGCCTTGTTGTCTGTCTTCATTTTTTTTCTTGTGCCAAATAAAATATGTTCCCTTGGTATTTTACTAATCTTTTTCATTGCTGTACTGATAATCTGTGTGTTGTATCTTCTTTCTGTAAATCTTTCTATCATCTCTCGTTGGCTGGATTGAATATGTTGTGTTAAACTGCAATTTCTCTTGGCACGCAATATTTTGTCATAAGGAATGCTAGCTATTACATATCTAGGATGAAAACTGGAAGCATGTAAGATTGAATTACCAGCTGCGCTTTTCCTATACAGCTTAGTTTCCAGTTTTCCTTCTGCTACAAAAACTTCTAGGTCCAGGAAATGCATCTTTTGTTTACTGATCTCTCCTGAAAAGTGTAAATTGAGATTTTCACATTGATGCTAGATATGAAATCTTTTGCACTTCACTCTGACCCTCTCCATATAATTAAGAGGTCGTCAATGTAATGCAGCCAGACCACCACTTTTTCCTCCCAATCCTTGGAGTGATCCACTTTGGGGACCCGCTCCTCCCACCAGCCCATGTGTAAACATGGATAGCTAGGGGAGAAGCAAGCCCCCATTGTGGTCCCCCGTATTTGACGGTATATGTTGTTATCAAGCATGAACAAATTATTGTCTAAGCACAACCTAATTATAGTTATTAACATCTTTGTATGTTGATGCAAAGCTAGCGGCCTATTGTTAAGAAAGTGTGTAGTATCCTGATGCTATTGATTGCCTCTCCCATGTTTCCCTGTCCCTAGCTGCTCAGCCTGTGTGAGTGTTCTGAATGGAATGTTTGGTGTGTGGGCTATGAGTGGAATGTGTGGGTGACTGGATGAGGAGTGACAGTTGGATGGATGGGCTGAGCAGCTAGCAGGCTGCTCCCGGTGGGGCTTATGATATGGACTTATACATCTGCTGATGAAGTTTATCCTACCTGTAACCTACCTGTGAATAAACCTACTTGGTTTACATCTACCAGCGTGTCAGTCTTCACTACATTTAATTTGGCGATGAGGATGGGATGAACCCACGCTCTACACTTGATTCAAGCGGCTTTTAAAGACTTTAAAATGATTTCTACAAATTGCCGGCAAGAAGCTTCTACAGGTATGAGGACATATCGAAGGACACTGGCAACTGTAACAAGAAGAATCAAAAAGGAGTCACAAAAGGCAACTCAAAACTGTCAAGTCAAAGACATTATCATTCAAAAGGACCTTCTCAACCAAGTATAGCGCGCCGTGCAGCCCCACCGGTGTCCATCACATCGGACAGCCCCCACACAAGCGTGCTGTATCCCGTCTCAAGAGGCTACTACAACAAGATACTTCATGGATGCTGCGCTGGGTGAGCCTTCAAGTACAGTAAGCCTCTTCATCTACTTCAGTGATGCTGCGCAGTATGTGACTCACAAGGACATTTTATTTCTAACAAGTCTTACTAACTTTACATGGGTCTGCCTGATTACTGGCTGCGGTGGAGCTGACCTGCACGGAGACATGCTTGTCCACAAACAGCAACACATGGTCTTGTGGATCGTTTTTTCAAGTTGCTGGGTGTGTTTTCTTCCAGTGCCTGGCAGATGGTGAGCAAGTCTAAAGAGTTATTAGGTACTGTACAGCTGTGGTGTCTCTCGTGCTCAACGGGGTAAAGAGAGGTGTGACGTTTTATTTTGATAAGGCCCTACCTTCAGGATGCCTCTACAAGCTCCCTAGTACGTTTTCTCTAACAGTAGCGTTTGAATCTGGTGAGGCACATTTTTTGTCTTCTACTGTTTGTCGAGGTACTGCCTGTTCAATCACTATGAGTTCGTTAAAAAGATGGAGGTGAGCCACTTTTATGTCTATTATTTTTGACATATGTTGAGCCATGTTGGAGCCAGCGCCAGTTTAACTGCTTCTTCTACATTTCAAAATGTAGCGCGTGTCTCACCCAGTGCGCGCACACTTACCTGTTTCGTGACGTCTCCAGCTAGGTGCGATCCTCCTTGACACTTGTTTCTGCTCTGGTGATGCCTATAGATGTATTTGGTGCATTTACGCGCCTGGAGCCACCCGGTGCAACGCCGCAAGCGTGCCGCCATCTTAGGGTTGGTGGTAGCACATAGTCGCATAGCATGTCATGGTGTCCTCTGTTCTTCCTGCCAACCACGGTGTTCGTGCTTTATCCAATAAAGTTTTGTGAACGTCGACATGAGGGCCGGGGACAACGCTGTGTCTTCACTACTTGAACATTGTCCAGAATCGTCAACTTCTGAGTCTTTTTGGATATCCTCCTATACTTGGAACTAATTTCTCTTCTGCCAACCATGCCAACCACGTTTTCATTCTGCTGCGGGAGTTGGCGAACATTATGAGGAATCCTCGGTGTGCCTTTCTTTGTTGGTCGCTCTCCAGTTCACACAAGGTACATTTTATCCAGCGCACGGAAGGCACATTTTGAATACATGGGTCTTTTTCTTTGAGGTCTTCAGCGTTGTTGTTCTGATCTGAACTAGTTTCATTAACTGCCTGTGCTCTGACCCATTGTGGAACCTCATGTGCTCGTTGGGTCATGCTACATCTAGCTTCTGCTTACAATCGTCTCTGTATTGTATTCACAAGTTTCTTACAGTTACACTGGAACATTTTACATGTATGTGTATTAGTCATATTCACATTTTAGTGTTTCCTTTTCGTACATGAGTGGGTTTATATTCCCAATGTAAGCTATATTTTACGGTGTACCCTTACGTGAGGGTTGGCCCTACAGGGGTAAGTTTATGGACATTTTTCCCATATCTACATTTGTAACTTCAGTCACACATGTCTGGGTCTTCAGTCCCATTCCACGCTATTTTACAGTGTACCCTTACGTGAGGGTGGTCTCTGGAGGGTTGTGTTTTGGTTTGGCTTCCTTTGACCTGTTGCAGGGGTGGGTTCCCTGCGTGCATAAGATGCCTTGCGCTGCACGAGTTATTGTTGCAGGGGTGTGACCCTGCGTGCTTAAGACGCATTGCGCCGCACGAGTTGTGTTGCAGGGGTGGGTCCCTGTGTGCATAAGACGCATTGCGCTGCACGAGTTGTTATTACAGAGTCTTCACATTGTTGCCTCCTCACATTGGCGAGCTTTCTCGTTTTTTTTTACAGGTTGTCCCTTGTAATTTTGGGGGCAGGACATTGGGTGTAAGTCCCTTTTGTCCTCATGTCATTCTCTACATAATGAACATTTTCTAACTCACTTGTTGTCCCCTTTTGATTAGTGGGGGCAGGGCATTGGGTTTAAGTCCTTCTGTCCACATTTATCTACACGTTGTCCTTTGATTAGGGTGGGGGCAGGACGTTGGGTACTAGTCCCTTCTTTCCACATTGACTTTTCTCCTTACATGGAGATATTACATATTTACGTCTACTCATTTTTTATCATTAGAAGAGGGAGATGGGTATTATTGTTTATCCGTCTTTCTCTATAGTCTTCTGTTCCTTTCCCTCTCGTGATGCGTGTTTCCCGCCATCCCTGGGTCTGAGCTTTAGATTCATCTTTATTAGTTCTATTCCCTTTGTGATGTTGTTTTTCTCATCCCTGGGTTGTGAACTATTTACCGTTGTTGTAATTTTATGTTTATAGTTACATGCTGTTTTTATCTTTTATGCTTTGCTTACGTTACACCATTCTTCTGTTCATTAGGGAAGAGGTATGTAGTATCCTGATGTTATTGATTGCCTCTCCCATGTTTCCCTGTCCCTAGCTGCTCAGCCTGTGTGAGTGTTCTGAATGGAATGTTTGGTGTGTGGGCTATGAGTGGAATGTGTGGGTGACTGGATGAGGAGTGACAGTTGGATGGATGGGGCTGAGCAGCTAGCAGGCTGCTCCCGGTGGGGCTTATGATATGGACTTATACATCTGCTGATGAAGTTTATCCTACCTGTAACCTACCTGTGAATAAACCTACTTGGTTTACATCTACCAGCGTGTCAGTCTTCACTACAAAGTGTTACACTGCTCTTATACCATCATTGTGGCCAATGCTAGTGTAAAGTGCAGAGATATCTAATGACATCAGAGTAAATTCCTTCTCCCATGGCATGTAGTAAATCACCTTTAAAAATCACCTGTATCTTTGATAAAAGATGGAAGGTTTTGTACATAGAGCTGTAAAACATAATTGATATACTTTGATATATTCTCATATAGTCCCCCAATAGCCGAAATAATCAGTCTTCCAGATGGCTTTATTGGATTCTTGTGGACTTTTGGAATTATGTACATAACCGGCAACTTGGGATGGTCATTGCGTAGATAGCTGTATTCATGTTGTGTGAGAAGTCCTTCATTACGCCACTCAAACAAAAGTTCTTTTGTTTGGATTTTAATTTTTGTCCATTGTTCTCTTGATGCCCAGGCATAGCATGAAGTGTCTTGTAATTGGCATTGGATTTCTTCCTTATATTCCTGTAATGTCCACAAGACAATATTGCCTCCTTTGTCAGCATTGGATATGACAATCTCATGATGTTTTTTGAGTTTGTCGGTTAGAGTAAGATATTTCCACTGTTGCCTTTTATACTTGTTTATAAAGGTCACTTCTGTAAAATTATATGTAGGCACTATATGTCCATAGCTCTCAACGAATATGTTTTAATGATGCTCTTCTTCAACTCATTAAATGCACTGAACTGTAATAGGACTTTTTTGAGAAAGTCACAGCAAAAACACACCAGATGTGGGTCCCTTAAGAGCCAATATATCGTGGGAGTTGCAATGTGTGTTTTTAACTAAGCAACATTCAATGGGCCAGTACATGGAGATATAGCTGATTGTTATGAAGCCCACTTTGTTAAAATAGGTGCTCACAGTAATGTCTCAAGCACAAAATACATGGTATGTCACTGACTGGCATGTGCTTATAGAATTGTATGTTGCGTTTTTAATCTAGACAATATGTCAGGTATTAGGATATTTCATTGAGAATAGGGATTAAAACATGCCTATATGTCATCTGTAATGTGGGTTGCTCTGATATTGAATTGTTGGTCCAATTTAAACTTACTATTGAAAAACACTGGAATGGTAGATAGCTATTTAAGAGTCACATCTGAAAATACATAATTTCTTACTAAATATTATGCAAATGTGTTGGCAGAATGAGGCCCTTACCTCCCAAATAATGGTAACTTAAGAGCGAGTGTATCTTGTATATGTGGACTTGTATCGTACCTCCTTCACAATTTGTAACAACTGCATGAAAATACCCTAGTCCAGGACAGAGAGATTTCCCACTCACTAAGAGCAAGTCAAGTCAAAGGTAACTTGATGTCACTTCTTGTAATGTAATTTCCTGTGATATCATCCATAGGTCGAAGGATGTGTGAAGTCAATTCCACTACCACTGACATTTTGCTGAATTGACGTCCATGAGTATGACTGAATATGAGTTGTGCATTATATCAGGTGAATTAGCTATCAGTGCAGAAAACTGAGGCCTCCATTTATGAGTCTGGTGGAGTGGTTTCCCCAAGAGGATACTGTTGCATCAGACTGCGAGTTTCCTGTGTTTAAGTGCAGCTGTTATGAGAGTTATTTCTGCCCAGAGTGCAGAGCTGAGGCCCTTTCCAGCCTCCTTAGTGCAATGGCCAAACTTGAGAAAGGAGGTGTCCATTCAAGTATGCAGTCTGGGCAGCAGCGGCCCGTGCAGGTAAGAGAGGTGGGGCCAGTGGGGGAGGATTTCAATGGACGATGACGAGGGAAAAGTAATTATTTATTTAATTTTCCCTCGTCATCCATCGTACGTCGAAATCTGTCCACACACAGCCCCACCGCTCTTACCTGCACGGGCCGCGGCTGAGTCTGAGGGAGTTCTATCTCGCTTACTGAGAACAACTGTCCAGCTTGTAGTGCTGATGGCTTCTGTGCGGCATCTCGGAGCTCCTATACAGCTTTCTTAGGGCTCCTGTCTATCTTTCTGATAGCTCCTGGACACGAAGCTGGGCTGAAGGCCTTCTGTGAACACTTGGGCAGCCTACTTAGTGCTAATGTCAGCCCTCCAATGTGCCCTGCTGAAAGCACCCATCCAACTTGTCACACAAAGGGCTCTTGGCTATTTCACAGTGCACAGGACTCATGCTTACTCTACCGCAGGAACCTGCCCTTCCTGCTTTACTGCAGGCTTTTGTCCAGGTTGCTAATGACTGCTGTACAACATTTTGAGGATTTCTATTTGAACTGTGGTGATGATGACTCCTATGTAAGCCACTAAGTGTTCATGTCCAGCCTCCCAAGACTCCTTTCTAGGTCTCGCCTAATAGCGTTCATGCCCTGTTGCTGCGAAGTATGCAAAAGAAACAATTGATGGACGGAATGCAGGACAATGCAAACATTCACCCCCAGTCACAAGGATCTGGGTTTAATCCATCATTCTTTTGCTCACCACACCACCCCAGTTTGGACCCAGCCATATGCAAATCAGTCTTGACCCTGTTCCTTGTGGGAACAGTCCAGCCCGAACTGCCAAGCCAGGTCCTCCCTGGACCGGAAACAAGCATCCTGGGACCGGTTCCAGGGCATCACCCTTCATCAGCCAGGCTAGCTTGAATCCAGTGGTGTAGTGAGCACGGGACCCACGTCTGGGCATACCCTTCCCACTTAGGGCGACATATGCAAAAGAAACAATTGATGGACGGAATGCTGGACAATGCAAACATTCACCCCCAGTGACAAGGATCTGGGTTTAATCCATCATACTTTTGCTCACCACACCACCCCAGTTTGGACCCAGCCATATGCAAATCAGTCTTGACCCTGTTCCTTGTGGGAACAGTCCAGCCCGAACTGCCAAGCCAGGTCCTCCCTGGACCGGAAACAAGCATCCTGGGACCGGTTTCAGGGCATCACCCTTCATCAGCCAGGCTAGCTTGAATCCAGTGGTGTAGTGAGCACGGGACCCACGTCTGGGCATACCCTTCCCACTTAGGGCGACATATGCAAAAGAAACAATTGATGGACGGAATGCTGGACAATGCAAACATTCACCCCCAGTCACAAGGATCTGGGTTTAATCCATCATTCTTTTGCTCACCACACCACCCCAGTTTGGACCCAGCCATATGCAAATCAGTCTTGACCCTGTTCCTTGTGGGAACAGTCCAGCCCGAACTGCCAAGCCAGGTCCTCCCTGGACCGGAAACAAGCATCCTGGGACCGGTTTCAGGGCATCACCCTTCATCAGAAAGGCTAGCTTGAATCCAGTGGTGTAGTGAGCACGGAACCCACGTCTGGGCATACCCTTTCCACATAGGGCGACATATGCAAAATAAATAATTGATGGACGGAATGCTGGACAATGCAAACATTCACCCCCAGTCACAAGGATCTGGGTTTAATCCATCATTCTTTTGCTCACCACACCACCCCAGTTTGGACCCAGCCATATGCAAATCAGTCTTGACCCTGTTCCTTGTGGGAACAGTCCAGCCCGAACTGCCAAGCCAGGTCCTCCCTGGACCGGAAACAAGCATCCTGGGACCGGTTTCAGGGCATCACCCTTCATCAGCCAGGCTAGCTTGAATCCAGTGGTGTAGTGAGCACGGGACCCACGTCTAGGCATACCCTTCCCACTTAGGGCGACATATGCAAATGAAACAATTGATGGACGGAATGCTGGACAATGCAAACATTCACCCCCAGTCACAAGGATCTGGGTTTAATCCATCATTCTTTTACTCACCACACCACCCCAGTTTGGACCCAGCCATATGCAAATCAGTCTTGACCCTGTTCCTTGTGGGAACAGTCCAGCCCGAACTGCCAAGCCAGGTCCTCCCTGGACCGGAAACAAGCATCCTGGGACCGGTTCCCGGGCATCACCCTTCATCAGCCAGGCTAGCATGAATCCAGTGGTGTAGTGAGCACGGGACCCACGTCTGGGCATACCCTTCCCACTTAGGGCGACATATGCAAAAGAAACAATTGATGGACGGAATGCTGGACAATGCAAACATTCACCCCCAGTCACAAGGATCTGGGTTTAATCCATCATTCTTTTGCTCACCACACCACCCCAGTTTGGACCCAGCCATATGCAAATCAGTCTTGACCCTGTTCCTTGTGGGAACAGTCCAGCCCGAACTGCCAAGCCAGGTCCTCCCTGGACCGGAAACAAGCATCCTGGGACCGGTTTCAGGGCATTACCCTTCATCAGCCAGGCTAGCTTGAATCCAGTGGTGTAGTGAGCACGGGACCCACGTCTGGGCATACCCTTCCCACTTAGGGCGACATATGCAAAAGAAACAATTGATGGACGGAATGCTGGACAATGCAAACATTCACCCCCAGTCACAAGGATCTGGGTTTAATCCATCATTCTTTTGCTCACCACACCACCCCAGTTTGGACCCAGCCATATGCAAATCAGTCTTGACCCTGTTCCTTGTGGGAACAGTCCAGCCCGAACTGCCAAGCCAGGTCCTCCCTGGACCGGAAACAAGCATCCTGGGTCCGGTTTCAGGGCATCACCCTTCATCAGCCAGGCTAGCTTGAATCCAGTGGTGTAGTGAGCACGGGACCCACGTCTGGGCATACCCTTCCCACTTAGGGCGACATATGCAAAAGAAACAATTGATGGACGGAATGCTGGACAATGCAAACATTCACCCCCAGTCACAAGGATCTGGGTTTAATCCATCATTCTTTTGCTCACCACACCACCCCAGTTTGGACCCAGCCATATGCAAATCAGTCTTGACCCTGTTCCTTGTGGGAACAGTCCAGCCCGAACTGCCAAGCCAGGTCCTCCCTGGACCGGAAACAAGCATCCTGGGACCGGTTTCAGGGCATCACCCTTCATCAGCCAGGCTAGCTTGAATCCAGTGGTGTAGTGAGCACGGGACCCACGTCTGGGCATACCCTTCCCACTTAGGCGACATATGCAAAAGAAACAATTGATGGACGTAATGCTGGACAATGCAAACATTCACCCCCAGTCACAAGGATCTGGGTTTAATCCATCATTCTTTTGCTCACCACACCACCCCAGTTTGGACCCAGCCATATGCAAATCAGTCTTGACCCTGTTCCTTGTGGGAACAGTCCAGCCCGAACTGCCAAGCCAGGTCCTCCCTGGACCGGAAACAAGCATCCTGGGACCGGTTTCAGGGCATCACCCTTCATCAGCCAGGCTAGCTTGAATCCAGTGGTGTAGTGAGCACGGGACCCACGTCTGGGCATACCCTTCCCACTTAGGGCGACATATGCAAAAGAAACAATTGATGGACGGAATGCTGGACAATGCAAACATTCACCCCCAGTCACAAGGATCTGGGTTTAATCCATCATTCTTTTGCTCACCACACCACCCCAGTTTGGACCCAGCCATATGCAAATCAGTCTTGACCCTGTTCCTTGTGTGAACAGTCCAGCCCGAACTGCCAAGCCAGGTCCTCCCTGGACCGGAAACAAGCATCCTGGGACCGGTTTCAGGGCATCACCCTTCATCAGCCAGGCTAGCTTGAATCCAGTGGTGTAGTGAGCACGGGACCCACGTCTGGGCATACCCTTCCCACTTAGGGCGACATATGCAAATGAAACAATTGATGGACGGAATGCTGGACAATGCAAACATTCACCCCCAGTCACAAGGATCTGGGTTTAATCCATCATTCTTTTGCTCACCACACCACCCCAGTTTGGACCCAGCCATATGCAAATCAGTCTTGACCCTGTTCCTTGTGGGAACAGTCCAGCCCGAACTGCCAAGCCAGGTCCTCCCTGGACCGGAAACAAGCATCCTGGGACCGGTTTCAGGGCATTACCCTTCATCAGCCAGGCTAGCTTGAATCCAGTGGTGTAGTGAGCACGGGACCCACGTCTGGGCATACCCTTCCCACTTAGGGCGACATATGCAAAGAAACAATTGATGGACGGAATGCTGGACAATGCAAACATTCACCCCCAGTCACAAGGATCTGGGTTTAATCCATCATTCTTTTGCTCACCACACCACCCCAGTTTGGACCCAGCCATATGCAAATCAGTCTTGACCCTGTTCCTTGTGGGAACAGTCCAGCCCGAACTGCCAAGCCAGGTCCTCCCTGGACCGGAAACAAGCATCCTGGGACCGGTTTCAGGGCATCACCCTTCATCAGCCAGGCTAGCTTGAATCCAGTGGTGTAGTGAGCACGGGACCCACGTCTGGGCATACCCTTCCCACTTAGGGCGACATATGCAAAAGAAACAATTGATGGACGGAATGCTGGACAATGCAAATATTCACCCCCAGTCACAAGGATCTGGGTTTAATCCATCATTCTTTTGCTCACCACACCACCCCAGTTTGGACCCAGCCATATGCAAATTAGTCTTGACCCTGTTCCTTGTGGGAACAGTCCAGCCCGAACTGCCAAGCCAGGTCCTCCCTGGACCGGAAACAAGCATCCTGGGACCGGTTTCAGGGCATCACCCTTCATCAGCCAGGCTAGCTTGAATCCAGTGGTGTAGTGAGCACGGGACCCACGTCTGGGCATACCCTTCCCACTTAGGGCGACATATGCAAAAGAAACAATTGATGGACGGAATGCTGGACAATGCAAACATTCACCCCCAGTCACAAGGATCTGGGTTTAATCCATCATTCTTTTGCTCACCACACCACCCCAGTTTGGACCCAGCCATATGCAAATCAGTCTTGACCCTGTTCCTTGTGGGAACAGTCCAGCCCGAACTGCCAAGCCAGGTCCTCCCTGGACCGGAAACAAGCATCCTGGGACCGGTTTCAGGGCATCACCCTTCATCAGCCAGGCTAGCGTGAATCCAGTGGTGTAGTGAGCACGGGACCCACGTCTGGGCATACCCTCCCACTTAGGGCGACATATGCAAAGAAACAATTGATGGACGGAATGCTGGACAATGCAAACATTCACCCCCAGTCACAAGGATCTGGGTTTAATCCATCATTCTTTTGCTCACCACACCACCCCAGTTTGGACCCAGCCATATGCCAAATCAGTCTTGACCCTGTTCCTTGTGGGAACAGTCCAGCCCGAACTGCCAAGCCAGGTCCTCCCTGGACCGAGAAACAAGCATCCTGGGACCGGTTTCAGGGCATCACCCTTCATCAGCCAGGCTAGCTTGAATCCAGTGGTGTAGTGAGCACGGGACCCACGTCTGGGCATACCCTTCCCACTTAGGGCGACATATGCAAATGAAACAATTGATGGACGGAATGCTGGACAATGCAATCATTCACCCCCAGTCACAAGGATCTGGGTTTAATCCATCATTCTTTTGCTCACCACACCACCCCAGTTTGGACCCAGCCATATGCAAATCCAGTCTTGACCCTGTTCCTTGTGGGAACAGTCCAGCCCGAACTGCCAAGCCAGGTCCTCCCTGGACCGGAAACAAGCATCCTGGGACCGGTTCCCGGGCATCACCCTTCATCAGCCAGGCTAGCATGAATCCAGTGGTGTAGTGAGCACGGGACCCACGTCTGGGCATACCCTTCCCACTTAGGGCGACATATGCAAAAGAAACAATTGATGGACGGAATGCTGGACAATGCAAACATTCACCCCCAGTCACAAGGATCTGGGTTTAATCCATCATTCTTTTGCTCACCACACCACCCCAGTTTGGACCCAGCCATATGCAAATCAGTCTTGACCCTGTTCCTTGTGGGAACAGTCCAGCCCGAACTGCCAAGCCAGGTCCTCCCTGGACCGGAAACAAGCATCCTGGGACCGGTTTCAGGGCATTACCCTTCATCAGCCAGGCTAGCTTGAATCCAGTGGTGTAGTGAGCACGGGACCCACGTCTGGGCATACCCTTCCCACTTAGGGCGACATATGCAAAGAAACAATTGATGGACGGAATGCTGGACAATGCAAACATTCACCCCCAGTCACAAGGATCTGGGTTTAATCCATCATTCTTTTGCTCACCACACCACCCCAGTTTGGACCCAGCCATATGCAAATCAGTCTTGACCCTGTTCCTTGTGGGAACAGTCAGCCCAGACTGCCAAGCCAGGTCCTCCCTGGACCGGAAACAAGCATCCTGGGTCCGGTTTCAGGGCATCACCCTTCATCAGCCAGGCTAGCTTGAATCCAGTGGTGTAGTGAGCACGGGACCCACGTCTGGGCATACCCTTCCCACTTAGGGCGACATATGCAAAAGAAACAATTGATGGACGGAATGCTGGACAATGCAAACATTCACCCCCAGTCACAAGGATCTGGGTTTAATCCATCATTCTTTTGCTCACCACACCACCCCAGTTTGGACCCAGCCATATGCAAATCAGTCTTGACCCTGTTCCTTGTGGGAACAGTCCAGCCCGAACTGCCAAGCCAGGTCCTCCCTGGACCGGAAACAAGCATCCTGGGACCGGTTTCAGGGCATCACCCTTCATCAGCCAGGCTAGCTTGAATCCAGTGGTGTAGTGAGCACGGGACCCACGTCTGGGCATAGCCTTCCCACTTAGGGCGACATATGCAAAAGAAACAATTGATGGACGTAATGCTGGACAATGCAAACATTCACCCCCAGTCACAAGGATCTGGGTTTAATCCATCATTCTTTTGCTCACCACACCACCCCAGTTTGGACCCAGCCATATGCAAATCAGTCTTGACCCTGTTCCTTGTGGGAACAGTCCAGCCCGAACTGCCAAGCCAGGTCCTCCCTGGACCGGAAACAAGCATCCTGGGACCGGTTTCAGGGCATCACCCTTCATCAGCCAGGCTAGCTTGAATCCAGTGGTGTAGTGAGCACGGGACCCACGTCTGGGCATACCCTTCCCACTTAGGGCGACATATGCAAAAGAAACAATTGATGGACGGAATGCTGGACAATGCAAACATTCACCCCCAGTCACAAGGATCTGGGTTTAATCCATCATTCTTTTGCTCACCACACCACCCCAGTTTGGACCCAGCCATATGCAAGTCAGTCTTGACCCTGTTCCTTGTGTGAACAGTCCAGCCCGAACTGCCAAGCCAGGTCCTCCCTGGACTGGAAACAAGCATCCTGGGACCGGTTTCAGGGCATCACCCTTCATCAGCCAGGCTAGCTTGAATCCAGTGGTGTAGTGAGCACGGGACCCACGTCTGGGCATACCCTTCCCACTTAGGGCGACATATGCAACTGAAACAATTGATGGACGGAATGCTGGACAATGCAAACATTCACCCCCAGTCACAAGGATCTGGGTTTAATCCATCATTCTTTTGCTCACCACACCACCCCAGTTTGGACCCAGCCATATGCAAATCAGTCTTGACCCTGTTCCTTGTGGGAACAGTCCAGCCCAGAACTGCCAAGCCAGGTCCTCCCTGGACCGGAAACAAGCATCCTGGGACCGGTTTCAGGGCATCACCCTTCATCAGCCAGGCTAGCTTGAATCCAGTGGTGTAGTGAGCACGGGACCCACGTCTGGGCATACCCTTCCCACTTAGGGCGACATATGCAAAAGAAACAATTGATGGACGGAATGCTGGACAATGCAAACATTCACCCCAGTCACAAGGATCTGGGTTTAATCCATCATTCTTTTGCTCACCACACCACCCCAGTTTGGACCCAGCCATATGCAAATCAGTCTTGACCCTGTTCCTTGTGGGAACAGTCCAGCCCGAACTGCCAAGCCAGGTCCTCCCTGGACCGGAAACAAGCATCCTGGGACCGGTTTCAGGGCATCACCCTTCATCAGCCAGGCTAGCTTGAATCCAGTGGTGTAGTGAGCACGGGACCCACGTCTGGGCATACCCTTCCCACTTAGGGGCGACATATGCAAAAGAAACAATTGATGGACGGAATGCTGGACAATGCAAACATTCACCCCCAGTCACAAGGATCTGGGTTTAATCCATCATTCTTTTGCTCACCACACCACCCCAGTTTGGACCCAGCCATATGCAAATCAGTCTTGACCATGTTCCTTGTGGGAACAGTCCAGCCCGAACTGCCAAGCCAGGTCCTCCCTGGACCGGAAACAAGCATCCTGGGACCGGTTTCAGGGCATCACCCTTCATCAGCCAGGCTAGCTTGAATCCAGTGGTGTAGTGAGTACGGGACCCACGTCTGGGCATACCCTTCCCACTTAGGGCGACATATGCAAAAGAAACAATTGATGGACGGAATGCTGGACAATGCAAACATTCACCCCCAGTCACAAGGATCTGGGTTTAATCCATCATTCTTTTGCTCACCACACCACCCCAGTTTGGACCCAGCTATATGCAAATCAGTCTTGACCCTGTTCCTTGTGGGAACAGTCCAGCCCGAACTGCCAAGCCAGGTCCTCCCTGGACCGGAAACAAGCATCCTGGGACCGGTTTCAGGGCATCACCCTTCATCAGCCAGGCTAGTTTGAATCCAGTGGTGTAGTGAGCACAGGACCCACGTCTGGGCATACCCGTCCCACTTAGGGCGACATATGCAAAAGAAACAATTGATGGACGGAATGCTGGACAATGCAAACATTCACCCCCAGTCACAAGGATCTGGGTTTAATCCATCATTCTTTTGCTCACCACACCACCCCAGTTTGGACCCAGCCATATGCAAATCAGTCTTGACCTGTTCCTTGTGGGAACAGTCCAGCCCGAACTGCCAAGCCAGGTCCTCCCTGGACCGGAAACAAGCATCCTGGGACCGGTTTCAGGGCATCACCCTTCATCAGCCAGGCTAGCTTGAATCCAGTGGTGTAGTGAGCACGGGACCCACGTCTAGGCATACCCTTCCCACTTAGGGCGACATATGCAAATGAAACAATTGATGGACGGAATGCTGGACAATGCAAACATTCACCCCCAGTCACAAGGATCTGGGTTTAATCCATCATTCTTTTACTCACCACACCACCCCAGTTTGGACCCAGCCATATGCAAATCAGTCTTGACCCTGTTCCTTGTGGGAACAGTCCAGCCCGAACTGCCAAGCCAGGTCCTCCCTGGACCGGAAACAAGCATCCTGGGACCGGTTCCAGGGCATCACCCTTCATCAGCCAGGCTAGCATGAATCCAGTGGTGTAGTGAGCACGGGACCCACGTCTGGGCATACCCTTCCCACTTAGGGCGACATATGCAAAAGAAACAATTGATGGACGGAATGCTGGACAATGCAAACATTCACCCCCAGTCACAAGGATCTGGGTTTAATCCATCATTCTTTTGCTCACCACACCACCCCAGTTTGGACCCAGCCATATGCAAATCAGTCTTGACCCTGTTCCTTGTGGGAACAGTCCAGCCCGAACTGCCAAGCCAGGTCCTCCCTGGACCGGGAAACAAGCATCCTGGGACCGGTTTCAGGGCATTACCCTTCATCAGCCAGGCTAGCTTGAATCCAGTGGTGTAGTGAGCACGGGACCCACGTCTGGGCATACCCTTCCCACTTAGGGCGACATATGCAAAAGAAACAATTGATGGACGGAATGCTGGACAATGCAAACATTCACCCCCAGTCACAAGGATCTGGGTTTAATCCATCATTCTTTTGCTCACCACACCACCCCAGTTTGGACCCAGCCATATGCAAATCAGTCTTGACCCTGTTCCTTGTGGGAACAGTCCAGCCCGAACTGCCAAGCCAGGTCCTCCCTGGACCGGAAACAAGCATCCTGGGACCGGTTTCAGGGCATCACCCTTCATCAGCCAGGCTAGCTTGAATCCAGTGGTGTAGTGAGCACGGGACCCACGTCTGGGCATACCCTTCCCACTTAGGGCGACATATGCAAAAGAAACAATTGATGGACGGAATGCTGGACAATGCAAACATTCACCCCCAGTCACAAGGATCTGGGTTTAATCCATCATTCTTTTGCTCACCACACCACCCCAGTTTGGACCCAGCCATATGCAAATCAGTCTTGACCCTGTTCCTTGTGGGAACAGTCCAGCCCGAACTGCCAAGCCAGGTCCTCCCTGGACCGGAAACAAGCATCCTGGGACCGGTTTCAGGGCATCACCCTTCATCAGCCAGGCTAGCTTGAATCCAGTGGTGTAGTGAGCACGGGACCCACGTCTGGGCATACCCTTCCCACTTAGGGCGACATATGCAAAAGAAACAATTGATGGACGTAATGCTGGACAATGCAAACATTCACCCCCAGTCACAAGGATCTGGGTTTAATCCATCATTCTTTTGCTCACCACACCACCCCAGTTTGGACCCAGCCATATGCAAATCAGTCTTGACCCTGTTCCTTGTGGGAACAGTCCAGCCCGAACTGCCAATCCAGGTCCTCCCTGGACCGGAAACAAGCATCCTGGGACCGGTTTCAGGGCATCACCCTTCATCAGCCAGGCTAGCTTGAATCCAGTGGTGTAGTGAGCACGGGACCCACGTCTGGGCATACCCTTCCCACTTAGGGCGACATATGCAAAAGAAACAATTGATGGACGGAATGCTGGACAATGCAAACATTCACCCCCAGTCACAAGGATCTGGGTTTAATCCATCATTCTTTTGCTCACCACACCACCCCAGTTTGGACCCAGCCATATGCAAATCAGTCTTGACCCTGTTCCTTGTGTGAACAGTCCAGCCCGAACTGCCAAGCCAGGTCCTCCCTGGACCGGAAACAAGCATCCTGGGACCGGTTTCAGGGCATCACCCTTCATCAGCCAGGCTAGCTTGAATCCAGTGGTGTAGTGAGCACGGGACCCACGTCTGGGCATACCCTTCCCACTTAGGGCGACATATGCAAATGAAACAATTGATGGACGGAATGCTGGACAATGCAAACATTCACCCCCAGTCACAAGGATCTGGGTTTAATCCATCATTCTTTTGCTCACCACACCACCCCAGTTTGGACCCAGCCATATGCAAATCAGTCTTGACCCTGTTCCTTGTGGGAACAGTCCAGCCCGAACTGCCAAGCCAGGTCCTCCCTGGACCGGAAACAAGCATCCTGGGACCGGTTTCAGGGCATCACCCTTCATCAGCCAGGCTAGCTTGAATCCAGTGGTGTAGTGAGCACGGGACCCACGTCTGGGCATACCCTTCCCACTTAGGGCGACATATGCAAAAGAAACAATTGATGGACGGAATGCTGGACAATGCAAACATTCACCCCCAGTCACAAGGATCTGGGTTTAATCCATCATTCTTTTGTTCACCACACCACCCCAGTTTGGACCCAGCCATATGCAAATCAGTCTTGACCCTGTTCCTTGTAGGAACAGTCCAGCCCGAACTGCCAAGCCAGGTCCTCCCTGGACCGGGAAACAAGCATCCTGGGACCGGTTTCAGGGCATCACCCTTCATCAGCCAGGCTAGCTTGAATCCAGTGGTGTAGTGAGCACGGGACCCACGTCTGGGCATACCCTTCCCACTTAGGGCGACATATGCAAAAGAAACAATTGATGGACGGAATGCTGGACAATGCAAATATTCACCCCCAGTCACAAGGATCTGGGTTTAATCCATCATTCTTTTGCTCACCACACCACCCCAGTTTGGACCCAGCCATATGCAAATTAGTCTTGACCCTGTTCCTTGTGGGAACAGTCCAGCCCGAACTGCCAAGCCAGGTCCTCCCTGGACCGGAAACAAGCATCCTGGGACCGGTTTCAGGGCATCACCCTTCATCAGCCAGGCTAGCTTGAATCCAGTGGTGTAGTGAGCACGGGACCCACGTCTGGGCATACCCTTCCCACTTAGGGCGACATATGCAAAAGAAACAATTGATGGACGGAATGCTGGACAATGCAAACATTCACCCCCAGTCACAAGGATCTGGGTTTAATCCATCATTCTTTTGCTCACCACACCACCCCAGTTTGGACCCAGCCATATGCAAATCAGTCTTGACCCTGTTCCTTGTGGGAACAGTCCAGCCCGAACTGCCAAGCCAGGTCCTCCCTGGACCGGAAACAAGCATCCTGGGACCGGTTTCAGGGCATCACCCTTCATCAGCCAGGCTAGCGTGAATCCAGTGGTGTAGTGAGCACGGGACCCACGTCTGGGCATACCCTCCCACTTAGGGCGACATATGCAAAAGAAACAATTGATGGACGGAATGCTGGACAATGCAAACATTCACCCCCAGTCACAAGGATCTGGGTTTAATCCATCATTCTTTTGCTCACCACACCACCCCAGTTTGGACCCAGCCATATGCAAATCAGTCTTGACCCTGTTCCTTGTGGGAACAGTCCAGCCCGAACTGCCAAGCCAGGTCCTCCCTGGACCGGAAACAAGCATCCTGGGACCGGTTTCAGGGCATCACCCTTCATCAGCCAGGCTAGCTTGAATCCAGTGTTGTAGTGAGCACGGGACCCACGTCTGGGCATACCCTTCCCACTTAGGGCGACATATGCAAATGAAACAATTGATGGACGGAATGCTGGACAATGCAATCATTCACCCCCAGTCACAAGGATCTGGGTTTAATCCATCATTCTTTTGCTCACCACACCACCCCAGTTTGGACCCAGCCATATGCAAATCAGTCTTGACCCTGTTCCTTGTGGGAACAGTCCAGCCCGAACTGCCAAGCCAGGTCCTCCCTGGACCGGAAACAAGCATCCTGGGACCGGTTCCAGGGCATCACCCTTCATCAGCCAGGCTAGCATGAATCCAGTGGTGTAGTGAGCACGGGACCCACGTCTGGGCATACCCTTCCCACTTAGGGCGACATATGCAAAAGAAACAATTGATGGACGGAATGCTGGACAATGCAAACATTCACCCCCAGTCACAAGGATCTGGGTTTAATCCATCATTCTTTTGCTCACCACACCACCCCAGTTTGGACCCAGCCATATGCAAATCAGTCTTGACCCTGTTCCTTGTGGGAACAGTCCAGCCCGAACTGCCAAGCCAGGTCCTCCCTGGACCGGAAACAAGCATCCTGGGACCGGTTTCAGGGCATCACCCTTCATCAGCCAGGCTAGCTTGAATCCAGTGGTGTAGTGAGCACGGGACCCACGTCTGGGCATACCCTTCCCACTTAGGGCGACATATGCAAAAGAAACAATTGATGGACGGAATGCTGGACAATGCAAACATTCACCCCCAGTCACAAGGATCTGGGTTTAATCCATCATTCTTTTGCTCACCACACCACCCCAGTTTGGACCCAGCCATATGCAAATCAGTCTTGACCCTGTTCCTTGTGGGAACAGTCCAGCCCGAACTGCCAAGCCAGGTCCTCCCTGGACCGGAAACAAGCATCCTGGGACCGGTTTCAGGGCATCACCCTTCATCAGCCAGGCTAGCTTGAATCCAGTGGTGTAGTGAGCACGGGACCCACGTCTGGGCATACCCTTCCCACTTAGGGCGACATATGCAAAAGAAACAATTGATGGACGGAATGCTGGACAATGCAAACATTCACCCCCAGTCACAAGGATCTGGGTTTAATCCATCATTCTTTTGCTCACCACACCACCCCAGTTTGGACCCAGCCATATGCAAATCAGTCTTGACCCTGTTCCTTGTGGGAACAGTCCAGCCCGAACTGCCAAGCCAGGTCCTCCCTGGACCGGAAACAAGCATCCTGGGACCGGTTTCAGGGCATCACCCTTCATCAGCCAGGCTAGCTTGAATCCAGTGGTGTAGTGAGCACGGGACCCACGTCTGGGCATAGCCTTCCCACTTAGGGCGACATATGCAAAAGAAACAATTGATGGACGTAATGCTGGACAATGCAAACATTCACCCCCAGTCACAAGGATCTGGGTTTAATCCATCATTCTTTTGCTCACCACACCACCCCAGTTTGGACCCAGCCATATGCAAATCAGTCTTGACCCTGTTCCTTGTGGGAACAGTCCAGCCCGAACTGCCAAGCCAGGTCCTCCCTGGACCGGAAACAAGCATCCTGGGACCGGTTTCAGGGCATCACCCTTCATCAGCCAGGCTAGCTTGAATCCAGTGGTGTAGTGAGCACGGGACCCACGTCTGGGCATACCCTTCCCACTTAGGGCGACATATGCAAAAGAAACAATTGATGGACGGAATGCTGGACAATGCAAACATTCACCCCCAGTCACAAGGATCTGGGTTTAATCCATCATTCTTTTGCTCACCACACCACCCCAGTTTGGACCCAGCCATATGCAAGTCAGTCTTGACCCTGTTCCTTGTGTGAACAGTCCAGCCCGAACTGCCAAGCCAGGTCCTCCCTGGACCGGAAACAAGCATCCTGGGACCGGTTTCAGGGCATCACCCTTCATCAGCCAGGCTAGCTTGAATCCAGTGGTGTAGTGAGCACGGGACCCACGTCTGGGCATACCCTTCCCACTTAGGGCGACATATGCAACTGAAACAATTGATGGACGGAATGCTGGACAATGCAAACATTCACCCCCAGTCACAAGGATCTGGGTTTAATCCATCATTCTTTTGCTCACCACACCACCCCAGTTTGGACCCAGCCATATGCAAATCAGTCTTGACCCTGTTCCTTGTGGGAACAGTCCAGCCCGAACTGCCAAGCCAGGTCCTCCTGGACCGGAAACAAGCATCCTGGGACCGGTTTCAGGGCATCACCCTTCATCAGCCAGGCTAGCTTGAATCCAGTGGTGTAGTGAGCACGGGACCCACGTCTGGGCATACCCTTCCCACTTAGGGCGACATATGCAAAGAAACAATTGATGGACGGAATGCTGGACAATGCAAACATTCACCCCCAGTCACAAGGATCTGGGTTTAATCCATCATTCTTTTGCTCACCACACCACCCCAGTTTGGACCCAGCCATATGCAAATCAGTCTTGACCCTGTTCCTTGTGGGAACAGTCCAGCCCGAACTGCCAAGCCAGGTCCTCCCTGGACCGGAAACAAGCATCCTGGGACCGGTTTCAGGGCATCACCCTTCATCAGCCAGGCTAGCTTGAATCCAGTGGTGTAGTGAGCACGGGACCCACGTCTGGGCATACCCTTCCCACTTAGGGCGACATATGCAAAAGAAACAATTGATGGACGGAATGCTGGACAATGCAAACATTCACCCCCAGTCACAAGGATCTGGGTTTAATCCATCATTCTTTTGCTCACCACACCACCCCAGTTTGGACCCAGCCATATGCAAATCAGTCTTGACCCTGTTCCTTGTGGGAACAGTCCAGCCCGAACTGCCAAGCCAGGTCCTCCTGGACCGGAAACAAGCATCCTGGGACCGGTTTCAGGGCATCACCCTTCATCAGCCAGGCTAGCTTGAATCCAGTGGTGTAGTGAGTACGGGACCCACGTCTGGGCATACCCTTCCCACTTAGGGCGACATATGCAAAAGAAACAATTGATGGACGGAATGCTGGACAATGCAAACATTCACCCCCAGTCACAAGGATCTGGGTTTAATCCATCATTCTTTTGCTCACCACACCACCCCAGTTTGGACCCAGCTATATGCAAATCAGTCTTGACCCTGTTCCTTGTGGGAACAGTCCAGCCCGAACTGCCAAGCCAGGTCCTCCCTGGACCGGAAACAAGCATCCTGGGACCGGTTTCAAGGCATCACCCTTCATCAGCCAGGCTAGCTTGAATCCAGTGGTGTAGTGAGCACGGGACCACGTCTGGGCATACCCTTCCCACTTAGGGCGACATATGCAAAAGAAATAATTGATGAACGGAATGCTGGACAATGCAAACATTCACCCCCAGTCACAAGGATCTGGGTTTAATCCATCATTCTTTTGCTCACCACACCACCCCAGTTTGGACCCAGCCATATGCAAATCAGTCTTGACCTGTTCCTTGTGGGAACAGTCCAGCCCGAACTGCCAAGCCAGGTCCTCCCTGGACCGGAAACAAGCATCCTGGGACCGGTTTCAGGGCATCACCCTTCATCAGCCAGGCTAGCTTGAATCCAGTGGTGTAGTGAGCACGGGACCCACGTCTGGGCATACCCTTCCCACTTAGGGCGACATATGCAAATGAAACAATTGATGGACGGAATGCTGGACAATGCAAACATTCACCCCCAGTCACAAGGATCTGGGTTTAATCCATCATTCTTTTACTCACCACACCACCCCAGTTTGGACCCAGCCATATGCAAATCAGTCTTGACCCTGTTCCTTGTGGGAACAGTCCAGCCCGAACTGCCAAGCCAGGTCCTCCCTGGACCGGAAACAAGCATCCTGGGACCGGTTCCAGGGCATCACCCTTCATCAGCCAGGCTAGCATGAATCCAGTGGTGTAGTGAGCACGGGACCCACGTCTGGGCATACCCTTCCCACTTAGGGCGACATATGCAAAAGAAACAATTGATGGACGGAATGCTGGACAATGCAAACATTCACCCCCAGTCACAAGGATCTGGGTTTAATCCATCATTCTTTTGCTCACCACACCACCCCAGTTTGGACCCAGCCATATGCAAATCAGTCTTGACCCTGTTCCTTGTGGGAACAGTCCAGCCCGAACTGCCAAGCCAGGTCCTCCCTGGACCGGAAACAAGCATCCTGGGACCGGTTTCAGGGCATTACCCTTCATCAGCCAGGCTAGCTTGAATCCAGTGGTGTAGTGAGCACGGGACCCACGTCTGGGCATACCCTTCCCACTTAGGGCGACATATGCAAAGAAACAATTGATGGACGGAATGCTGGACAATGCAAACATTCACCCCCAGTCACAAGGATCTGGGTTTAATCCATCATTCTTTTGCTCACCACACCACCCCAGTTTGGACCCAGCCATATGCAAATCAGTCTTGACCCTGTTCCTTGTGGGAACAGTCCAGCCCGAACTGCCAAGCCAGGTCCTCCCTGGACCGGAAACAAGCATCCTGGGACCGGTTTCAGGGCATCACCCTTCATCAGCCAGGCTAGCTTGAATCCAGTGGTGTAGTGAGCACGGGACCCACGTCTGGGCATACCCTTCCCACTTAAGGCGACATATGCAAAAGAAACAATTGATGGACGGAATGCTGGACAATGCAAACATTCACCCCCAGTCACAAGGATCTGGGTTTAATCCATCATTCTTTTGCTCACCACACCACCCCAGTTTGGACCCAGCCATATGCAAATCAGTCTTGACCCTGTTCCTTGTGGGAACAGTCCAGCCCGAACTGCCAAGCCAGGTCCTCCCTGGACCGGAAACAAGCATCCTGGGACCGGTTTCAGGGCATCACCCTTCATCAGCCAGGCTAGCTTGAATCCAGTGGTGTAGTGAGCACGGGACCCACGTCTGGGCATACCCTTCCCACTTAGGGCGACATATGCAAAAGAAACAATTGATGGACGTAATGCTGGACAATGCAAACATTCACCCCCAGTCACAAGGATCTGGGTTTAATCCATCATTCTTTTGCTCACCACACCACCCCAGTTTGGACCCAGCCATATGCAAATCAGTCTTGACCCTGTTCCTTGTGGGAACAGTCCAGCCCGAACTGCCAATCCAGGTCCTCCCTGGACCGGAAACAAGCATCCTGGGACCGGTTTCAGGGCATCACCCTTCATCAGCCAGGCTAGCTTGAATCCAGTGGTGTAGTGAGCACGGGACCCACGTCTGGGCATACCCTTCCCACTTAGGCGACATATGCAAAAGAAACAATTGATGGACGGAATGCTGGACAATGCAAACATTCACCCCCAGTCACAAGGATCTGGGTTTAATCCATCATTCTTTTGCTCACCACACCACCCCAGTTTGGACCCAGCCATATGCAAATCCAGTCTTGACCCTGTTCCTTGTGTGAACAGTCCAGCCCGAACTGCCAAGCCAGGTCCTCCCTGGACCGGAAACAAGCATCCTGGGACCGGTTTCAGGGCATCACCCTTCATCAGCCAGGCTAGCTTGAATCCAGTGGTGTAGTGAGCACGGGGCCCACGTCTGGGCATACCCTTCCCACTTAGGGCGACATATGCAAATGAAACAATTGATGGACGGAATGCTGGACAATGCAAACATTCACCCCCAGTCACAAGGATCTGGGTTTAATCCATCATTCTTTTGCTCACCACACCACCCCAGTTTGGACCCAGCCATATGCAAATCAGTCTTGACCCTGTTCCTTGTGGGAACAGTCCAGCCCGAACTGCCAAGCCAGGTCCTCCCTGGACCGGAAACAAGCATCCTGGGACCGGTTTAGGGCATCACCCTTCATCAGCCAGGCTAGCTTGAATCCAGTGGTGTAGTGAGCACGGGACCCACGTCTGGGCATACCCTTCCCACTTAGGGCGACATATGCAAAAGAAACAATTGATGGACGGAATGCTGGACAATGCAAACATTCACCCCCAGTCACAAGGATCTGGGTTTAATCCATCATGCTTTTGTTCACCACACCACCCCAGTTTGGACCCAGCCATATGCAAATCAGTCTTGACCCTGTTCCTTGTGGGAACAGTCCAGCCCGAACTGCCAAGCCAGGTCCTCCCTGGACCGGAAACAAGCATCCTGGGACCGGTTTCAGGGCATCACCCTTCATCAGCCAGGCTAGCTTGAATCCAGTGGTGTAGTGAGCACGGGACCCACGTCTTGGCATACCCTTCCCACTTAGGGCGACATATGCAAAAGAAACAATTGATGGACGGAATGCTGGACAATGCAAATATTCACCCCCAGTCACAAGGATCTGGGTTTAATCCATCATTCTTTTGCTCACCACACCACCCCAGTTTGGACCCAGCCATATGCAAATTAGTCTTGACCCTGTTCCTTGTGGGAACAGTCCAGCCCGAACTGCCAAGCCAGGTCCTCCCTGGACCGGAAACAAGCATCCTGGGACCGGTTTCAGGGCATCACCCTTCATCAGCCAGGCTAGCTTGAATCCAGTGGTGTAGTGAGCACGGGACCCACGTCTGGGCATACCCTTCCCACTTAGGGCGACATATGCAAAAGAAACAATTGATGGACGGAATGCTGGACAATGCAAACATTCACCCCCAGTCACAAGGATCTGGGTTTAATCCATCATTCTTTTGCTCACCACACCACCCCAGTTTGGACCCAGCCATATGCAAATCAGTCTTGACCCTGTTCCTTGTGGGAACAGTCCAGCCCGAACTGCCAAGCCAGGTCCTCCCTGGACCGGAAACAAGCATCCTGGGACCGGTTTCAGGGCATCACCCTTCATCAGCCAGGCTAGCTTGAATCCAGTGGTGTAGTGAGCACGGGACCCACGTCTGGGCATACCCTTCCCACTTAGGGCGACATATGCAAAAGAAACAATTGATGGACGGAATGCTGGACAATGCAAACATTCACCCCCAGTCACAAGGATCTGGGTTTAATCCATCATTCTTTTGCTCACCACACCACCCCAGTTTGGACCCAGCCATATGCAAATCAGTCTTGACCCTGTTCCTTGTGGGAACAGTCCAGCCCGAACTGCCAAGCCAGGTCCTCCCTGGACCGGAAACAAGCATCCTGGGACCGGTTTCAGGGCATCACCCTTCATCAGCTAGGCTAGCTTGAATCCAGTGTTGTAGTGAGCACGGGACCCACGTCTGGGCATACCCTTCCCACTTAGGGCGACATATGCAAATGAAACAATTGATGGACGGAATGCTGGACAATGCAATCATTCACCCCCAGTCACAAGGATCTGGGTTTAATCCATCATACTTTTGCTCACCACACCACCCCAGTTTGGACCCAGCCATATGCAAATCAGTCTTGACCCTGTTCCTTGTGGGAACAGTCCAGCCCGAACTGCCAAGCCAGGTCCTCCCTGGACCGGAAACAAGCATCCTGGGACCGGTTCCAGGGCATCACCCTTCATCAGCCAGGCTAGCATGAATCCAGTGGTGTAGTGAGCACGGGACCCACGTCTGGGCATACCCTTCCCACTTAGGGCGACATATGCAAAAGAAACAATTGATGGACGGAATGCTGGACAATGCAAACATTCACCCCCAGTCACAAGGATCTGGGTTTAATCCATCATTCTTTTGCTCACCACACCACCCCAGTTTGGACCCAGCCATATGCAAATCAGTCTTGACCCTGTTCCTTGTGGGAACAGTCCAGCCCGAACTGCCAAGCCAGGTCCTCCCTGGACCGGAAACAAGCATCCTGGGACCGGTTTCAGGGCATCACCCTTCATCAGCCAGGCTAGCTTGAATCCAGTGGTGTAGTGAGCACGGGACCCACGTCTGGGCATACCCTTCCCACTTAGGGCGACATATGCAAAAGAAACAATTGATGGACGGAATGCTGGACAATGCAAACATTCACCCCCAGTCACAAGGATCTGGGTTTAATCCATCATTCTTTTGCTCACCACACCACCCCAGTTTGGACCCAGCCATATGCAAATCAGTCTTGACCCTGTTCCTTGTGGGAACAGTCCAGCCCGAACTGCCAAGCCAGGTCCTCCCTGGACCGGAAACAAGCATCCTGGGACCGGTTTCAGGGCATCACCCTTCATCAGCCAGGCTAGCTTGAATCCAGTGGTGTAGTGAGCACGGGACCCACGTCTGGGCATACCCTTCCCACTTAGGGCGACATATGCAAAAGAAACAATTGATGGACGGAATGCTGGACAATGCAAACATTCACCCCCAGTCACAAGGATCTGGGTTTAATCCATCATTCTTTTGCTCACCACACCACCCCAGTTTGGACCCAGCCATATGCAAATCAGTCTTGACCCTGTTCCTTGTGGGAACAGTCCAGCCCGAACTGCCAAGCCAGGTCCTCCCTGGACCGGAAACAAGCATCCTGGGACCGGTTTCAGGGCATCACCCTTCATCAGCCAGGCTAGCTTGAATCCAGTGGTGTAGTGAGCACGGGACCCACGTCTGGGCATAGCCTTCCCACTTAGGGCGACATATGCAAAAGAAACAATTGATGGACGTAATGCTGGACAATGCAAACATTCACCCCCAGTCACAAGGATCTGGGTTTAATCCATCATTCTTTTGCTCACCACACCACCCCAGTTTGGACCCAGCCATATGCAAATCAGTCTTGACCCTGTTCCTTGTGGGAACAGTCCAGCCCGAACTGCCAAGCCAGGTCCTCCCTGGACCGGAAACAAGCATCCTGGGACCGGTTTCAGGGCATCACCCTTCATCAGCCAGGCTAGCTTGAATCCAGTGGTGTAGTGAGCACGGGACCCACGTCTGGGCATACCCTTCCCACTTAGGGCGACATATGCAAAAGAAACAATTGATGGACGGAATGCTGGACAATGCAAACATTCACCCCCAGTCACAAGGATCTGGGTTTAATCCATCATTCTTTTGCTCACCACACCACCCCAGTTTGGACCCAGCCATATGCAAGTCAGTCTTGACCCTGTTCCTTGTGTGAACAGTCCAGCCCGAACTGCCAAGCCAGGTCACTCCTGGACCGGAAACAAGCATCCTGGGACCGGTTTCAGGGCATCACCCTTCATCAGCCAGGCTAGCTTGAATCCAGTGGTGTAGTGAGCACGGGACCCACGTCTGGGCATACCCTTCCCACTTAGGCGACATATGCAACTGAAACAATTGATGGACGGAATGCTGGACAATGCAAACATTCACCCCCAGTCACAAGGATCTGGGTTTAATCCATCATTCTTTTGCTCACCACACCACCCCAGTTTGGACCCAGCCATATGCAAATCAGTCTTGACCCTGTTCCTTGTGGGAACAGTCCAGCCCGAACTGCCAAGCCAGGTCCTCCCTGGACCGGAAACAAGCATCCTGGGACCGGTTTCAGGGCATCACCCTTCATCAGCCAGGCTAGCTTGAATCCAGTGGTGTAGTGAGCACGGGACCCACGTCTGGGCATACCCTTCCCACTTAGGGCGACATATGCAAAAGAAACAATTGATGGACGGAATGCTGGACAATGCAAACATTCACCCCCAGTCACAAGGATCTGGGTTTAATCCATCATTCTTTTGCTCACCACACCACCCCAGTTTGGACCCAGCCATATGCAAATCAGTCTTGACCCTGTTCCTTGTGGGAACAGTCCAGCCCGAACTGCCAAGCCAGGTCCTCCCTGGACCGGAAACAAGCATCCTGGGACCGGTTTCAGGGCATCACCCTTCATCAGCCAGGCTAGCTTGAATCCAGTGGTGTAGTGAGCACGGGACCCACGTCTGGGCATACCCTTCCCACTTAGGGCGACATATGCAAAAGAAACAATTGATGGACGGAATGCTGGACAATGCAAATATTCACCCCCAGTCACAAGGATCTGGGTTTAATCCATCATTCTTTTGCTCACCACACCACCCCAGTTTGGACCCAGCCATATGCAAATCAGTCTTGACCCTGTTCCTTGTGGGAACAGTCCAGCCCGAACTGCCAAGCCAGGTCCTCCTGGACCGGAAACAAGCATCCTGGGACCGGTTTCAGGGCATCACCCTTCATCAGCCAGGCTAGCTTGAATCCAGTGGTGTAGTGAGCACGGGACCCACGTCTGGGCATACCCTTCCCACTTAGGGCGACATATGCAAAAGAAACAATTGATGGACGGAATGCTGGACAATGCAAACATTCACCCCCAGTCACAAGGATCTGGGTTTAATCCATCATTCTTTTGCTCACCACACCACCCCAGTTTGGACCCAGCCATATGCAAATCAGTCTTGACCCTGTTCCTTGTGGGAACAGTCCAGCCCGAACTGCCAAGCCAGGTCCTCCCTGGACCGGAAACAAGCATCCTGGGACCGGTTTCAGGGCATCACCCTTCATCAGCCAGGCTAGCTTGAATCCAGTGGTGTAGTGAGCACGGGACCCACGTCTGGGCATACCCTTCCCACTTAGGGCGACATATGCAAAAGAAACAATTGTTGGACGGAATGCTGGACAATGCAAACATTCACCCCCAGTCACAAGGATCTGGGTTTAATCCATCATTCTTTTGCTCACCACACCACCCCAGTTTGGACCCAGCCATATGCAAATCAGTCTTGACCCTGTTCCTTGTGGGAACAGTCCAGCCCGAACTGCCAAGCCAGGTCCTCTCTGGACCGGAAACAAGCATCCTGGGACCGGTTTCAGGGCATCACCCTTCATCAGCCAGGCTAGCTTGAATCCAGTGGTGTAGTGAGCACGGGACCCACGTCTGGGCATACCCTTCCCACTTAGGGCGACATATGCAAAAGAAACAATTGATGGACGGAATGCTGGACAATGCAAACATTCACCCCCAGTCACAAGGATCTGGGTTTAATCCATCATTCTTTTGCTCACCACACCACCCCAGTTTGGACCCAGCCATATGCAAATCAGTCTTGACCCTGTTCCTTGTGGGAACAGTCCAGCCCGAACTGCCAAGCCAGGTCCTCCCTGGACCGGAAACAAGCATCCTGGGACCGGTTTCAGGGCATCACCCTTCATCAGCCAGGCTAGCTTGAATCCAGTGGTGTAGTGAGCACGGGACCCACGTCTGGGCATACCCTTCCCACTTAGGCGACATATGCAAAAGAAACAATTGATGGACGGAATGCTGGACAATGCAAACATTCACCCCCAGTCACAAGGATCTGGGTTTAATCCATCATTCTTTTGCTCACCACACCACCCCAGTTTGGACCCAGCCATATGCAAATCAGTCTTGACCCTGTTCCTTGTGGGAACAGTCCAGCCCGAACTGCCAAGCCAGGTCCTCCCTGGACCGGAAACAAGCATCCTGGGACCGGTTTCAGGGCATCACCCTTCATCAGCCAGGCTAGCTTGAATCCAGTGGTGTAGTGAGCACGGGACCCACGTCTGGGCATACCCTTCCCACTTAGGGCGACATATGCAAAAGAAACAATTGATGGACGGAATGCTGGACAATGCAAACATTCACCCCCAGTCACAAGGATCTGGGTTTAATCCATCATTCTTTTGCTCACCACACCACCCCAGTTTGGACCCAGCCATATGCAAATCAGTCTTGACCCTGTTCCTTGTGGGAACAGTCCAGCCCGAACTGCCAAGCCAGGTCCTCCCTGGACCGGAAACAAGCATCCTGGGACCGGTTTCAGGGCATCACCCTTCATCAGCCAGCCTGTTGCTGCGAAGGGTATTGTATACAGTAAAGTGCATGGAGCCCGTCCATGAATTACCATTTGCTGGCTTGATTGTAACTTTTTTTAGCTGCCTACTAATTGGCCACCATATGCCCCACTCCACTTCCTTTTATTTCTCTCGAGCATGGACCAAGCACTAATTGATTTCATTTGATTAGTGTCCTTCTGGTGTCCTTCGGCAGCCTGCGCTGTGAATCAGAGTACTTAAAAAAAAAAAATGCCATCATTTCCACTTTCATATTACACCTTTGGGTTGCTGTTAACTTCTGTCCTACAGGTTTGTTTGTTGTTGTCCTAATTTATTTTGAAGTTTAGCTCTTCCTTTTTACAGCACCATAAAAATGACACGGCCTATTGAAGCAGTTCATGACTTTGTTTTACAGTTCGGCACTTCCTTTTATAGCACCAAATAAATGGCACGGAATATTAAAGTAGCCTGTATGTCTTCATGTGTATGTAGGCTGTGCCTCTTCTCTATGCATACAAAATATGTGTCTGTTTAAAGCGTACACTAGTCCGAAACCGGACTCTCATTATCTTTCCTGACTAGAAGTCAAGTCACATGCTTCAGGCCAGCCTGCCATGAAACAACATAAAACATGTGGAACGCGATCCGTCCGGAAAAAGTACGAGCCATACGCGTGTTCTCCGACCGACTCGTACAGCTGTACGAGCGAGCAAATACGAGCAAATACGATGCAAAGAACGCAAAATCGCCGACCGACTCGTTTCCGGGTCCGAACTGCTCCGTACGACTCGGTCGCGTACTGCGCAATGGAGTCGATTTCCGACCGAGCCAGTACAATGCACGATTTGGACAGCCGGATCGAGTCGGAGTCTCCGGGACGAAAAAGCTCCGGGAAGCGGACTTCGGGGGTCCGTGCCGGACCCCCTTCACCCATAGCCTAACGAGTCGAACACAGGGGGACCCAAGGGTCCCCCTTCACACATGCATGTACGGTGCGGATGGCACCAATGCGTACCCACTGCAGGGGCACACCTTTTGCGAGTCGTACCTATTCAGCTGATGCGAGGCCATGCACGCGTCGTACGACCGGCTCCCATTGACTTCAATGGGAATCTGACCGAGCCGAGTCCATCAGCATGCGGCAGCATCGTACTCGCTCGGTCGGACTCCAGCGGTACGGCTCGGTCGGAAAACACTCCGGATCCGGCTCGGTCGGAGGACTTTCCGACCCAGATCGGAATCGACCCCAAAGTGTTTTTAAGCACAAATTTTAAACTTTTAAACAAAACACGTTCTAAAGTGCCTCAATTTTGGGTAGCGTTGCAATGAATCCATTTCTCCTTGAAACCTGTGTCCTCAGTCGTATATGTATTTCACCTCTATTCTCTGCGCATACAAATTATTTGTCTGTTTAAAGCACTTCAGTTTTGTGCAGCACAGCAACGACTCAATTTCTTAAAAACTGTGCCTATGTCCTCATTTGCATATGTATTCCACTGAAAGCACTTTATATTCATATGCACTTAGTTGCAAGAGATGTATCTTAATGGCCACAGCTACACTCCACTCCAAGCTACCCCACTCTGCTCCATTCTACCCCACTTTGCTCCAATCTACCCCACTCCACTCTGCCCCAAGCTACTCCACTCCCTCCAATGTACCCCTCTCCACTCTAACCCAATCTACCCCACTCCGCTCTACCCAAATCTACCACACTCCAATTTACTCCACTCCAATCTACCCCAATCTACCCCACTCCAATCAACCCTGCTCCACGACAGGGATATCTACCCAAATCTTTCCCACTTCACTCCAATATACCCCACTCTACTCTAAAATACCTGAGTCTACCCCACTCCACTCCTGTCTACCCCTCTCCACCCCAATCTCCCTCACTCCAATATACCCCACTCCACTCCAATCTACCCCACTCTACTCCATTCCACTCCAATTTCCACTCCATCTAATCTACCACAAACCACTACAATCTGCCCCACTCCATTCCAAACTCCCCAATGTACTCCACTCCAACCTATCTCGCTCCACGCCAGTGAACTCTACCCAATCTTTCCCACTTCACTCCAATATACCCCACTCTACTCCAAAATATCTGAGTCTACCCCACTCCACTCCAGTCTACCCCTCTCCACCCCAATCTACCTCACTCCAATCTACCCCATTCCACTCCAATCTCCACTCCGTATAATCTACCCCACCCCACCCCACTCCTCTCCAATCTGCCTCACTCCATTCCAATCTACCTCAATGTACTCCACTCCAATCTACCCCACTCCACTCCAATATACCCCTCTCCACTCTACCCAACTTACCCCACTCCACTCCACTCTACCCCAATCTACCCCACTCCACTCTAATATACTTCACTCTACCCCATTCCACTTAAATCTACCCCAATCTTCATTTTCCACACCACTTCAATCTACCCCAATTTACTCCAATCCATTCCAATCTGCCCACTCTACTCCAATCTACCCCACTGTACCCCACTCCAATCTACCCCACTCTAACCCAATGTACCTCATTACAATCTTCCTCAATCTATCCCACTCTACCCGACTTTAACTCACTCTACCCAACTCCACTCTATCCTACTCTACCCACTCCAATCTACCCCAATTCAATCTACCACATCTGCTCCACTCCAGTCTACCTCAATCTACCCCACTCCACCCCACCCCACTCTACTCGACGCCACTAACTTTTATCCATTCTGATCAGCAGCCGCACTGGTGTACAACATGGCTAAAACACATTGCTAAAGCCAATAGCTCTCACATAGGCAAGACCTACTGGCTTTGCCAATGCTTGTTCCCTGTGCAGTCTCTGAGGGCTTCTGATCAGCCTACATATGACTCCTTTCCAACTTTTAAAGGCACTCTGTAAACTTGCCTTGCATGCCATGCTGGGTTCTTTACAATTCATAATAATTTATGCACTCTATCTAAAGGAACAGGCAATTTAACGTAATACTATATGTTTCAGGCATCTGCATTTACTACATGTAGGACCCGATTCACAGAGGGACTCACATGTAGTAAAGTTAAACTCATGGCATAGGCTCTGCACTCGTGGTGGAATCTCCACACAGAGGGCGGAATCTCAGCACTGGCGCACTGCAGGGAGTGCGCCGTGTGGCGATTCTGCCTGAGTGCGGAGACTCAGCATTTGCAAGTTTACTACATGCAAGTCCCTTTGTGAATTGGGCCCCTAGACTTTGTTATTCATTTTACACTCTCAGTTGAATTTGCTCATTTACTTTAATCATGCGACTGTCTGTGATGTTATCAGGTTTAAAAGTCATGTTGGTTTCCCACACCTGTTATGCCAATCAGAGTGAAATGTCATGTGGTGCGACTTTCTGTAATATTAGGCTCTCATAATGTTCATTCACAGGTGAAAAGTCATGTGGGAAATAATTGAGATAGAAACTCACTGCTGTGATTTGAAATTTCACCCTCTGAACATTTCAAGCAGCTGAAGCAGCAGAGGGGCTGCCCTTTCAGCATATGTTTTCGAAATCCAGGCAAACAGTCCTCATTGCAAACAGAGCGTGGAACCTGAGAAGAAAGGATTGTACAGTTTAGTCATACGCACTGTGTGTTCGTTCTTTTTTGTTACTCTTGTAGAAGGTACATTTAAGTTTCTCTATATTGGCATACAAGATATATTCTAGATTTATTCTACTTCATTTGCAGTTGTAAAGCTTGTCCCAGAGCCTTATAAAATGCATCAGAGTGCTTCACATTGGAGCAGGAGTTCTGATGAAATCAGGGCCTTAGCTTAGTCAATAATATTAGGGGGGTGTGTGCCTGAGAATTCCCAGCAAGCTATGAGGTGCACCCAACTACAAGGTAAAAGTGGCAGTTTGAGCAGCTAGGGTCAGTTAATGAGCAGTTTGGGTGCACAGAATTAGGGGCATTAGCTTGGACTTATTTGGAAAAGTAAAGATCTTTTTTGATAACATCAATGTATATATATGTATATACACAATACGTTTGGTAAAAGGAAAAGAGGCCGTACGAAAGAACCCCTGCCTAAGAAATCTAAGACACCTACAAAGATCTCATCTATTCAGACCACCCCAAAACCTCTGGCAGAAACTCAGGAACCCGCACAGCCACCCATAAATCTAGATACATTATTGGACAAACTGATTTTAATTTTACAACCTATAAGGCAACGGTAAGACTCCATTGAGCTAAAGATCCAAGATATAATAGAAAATGCTTGTTTTGAGAAACTTAGAGGGAAATGCAATAAAAATTCACCCACAACAGAATTTCATCTCAATTGTACCAGAAATTGCATCTGGATCTAACATAAGTAATCAGGACAAAAAAGGGCCAAATATTACCAATATTACCAAGAGTCATCCTACCCTTGAGGCATTGTCCACAGCACAGGGAACAAATGCCCAGGCTAGGGCACTGTATGGAAGAAATAGTTATCTAGGGACTCAAGCTACACCGGTGATACATTTCCCTATTACTCATAATACATTGGAGGGGACAGACATTAGATCTACACAGAGAGTAAGGAACTCCCTTACCAGGGATAAATCTCCTCGCCCCATCTCTGAGTTTAGGGGGGGGAGATATTCATCAGGCTTTACATCTTTCGCCGGCCCCCTGCCCTTTTGTCCTAATATTGGTCAATGCCCTAGTCCTAAACCTGACACAAGAAGAATCCACCTTCCAACTCATGAACAAAGAGAGGCACTGGATAACCAAGCATGTTAGTATGGGGCACTATATCCAAGACCATCTGATCATGGCTAGGAGAACACCATGGGTGGGCCATTCACCTAAGACCTGTAATGGGGATTGTATTGTTTTGAATTTTAATAATGCTAAGATTGTGAGAGACTTATTAGCCCAACTTTCCCTAGCGCCAGCATCAGGGTCACAGATATATCCTGTGCCTCTTGGATATTTCTATAGAGCAGTCTATAATCTGAGTCCACAGCAATATGTGACAGATAAAGAACCTCTGACTACCAGAAACTGGCTTATTCCAAGGGTAAACTTGAAACTCCCGACTACAAATAGATTCCTTGCTTTAGAAAACTTGGACTCCTGTGACTGACTTACGAGCTCCCTCTCGCTCCCTTCAATATTTTTTCAGGGTGTTACAGAAAGAATAAAGAAAGTCCTGATACAAGTAAACTAAGAAATGTTTCTCTACCCATTGGTACCTATGATGCACCAGCAGCTGCACCTTATAAGGGGACAGAAATTGCTGCAACAGAGAGAACTGAGCTATATTACTCTTTTCTCTCATGGAATATTGCAGGCTACAAAACCAAAAAGGATAATATGGATTGGCGGAATGAACTAGCAAATTTCCAGATCATATGTGTCCAGGAAGTGGATCCAATTTATCTACATGGCTTTCGGTCTTTTCATAACCCAGTCCTTCCATCGAAAGGGGGCAGAGCAAAGGGGGGGCATTCTTACTATGCTAGCAAACACAACTACATTTAAAGCCCTGACATTCTGGAATAACTCTCCCTACTTTCATTTTCTAATAATAAAAGGGTATAATAACTGGGATTTATTATTAATAAACTACTACAATAACAACTTTGAGAATCCCATATTAGTAACAGAATGCCTAGATAGGGCTATTAAGAATCTAATTCTCCGCCACCCAATTCCCTTAGAAATCATCTGGGTTGGCGATTTTAACAAAGGATGTGCCCAAGTGATGACCCAAGACTTTGCGGTTTAGTGGACCAATATGGAGACCAAATATCCCACTTTATGCATTCACCCTATGGAAACTCCCTAAATTCTATAATGATGACTTGGCAACTAGAATTTAGGAATAAGCTGAATTGTGACACTACTCTTAAGGCTTCCACCCAAAAATATGCTCCTACTTTTCAAAGATTAGATCATAGGTCCACCACGATTGATTATGTAATCACTTGTGAGAAGTTTAGTAACAGTATCTCTGAGGTCAATGTCAAACTGACAGAATTCAGTGACCATGCGATGCTTATATGCAATATGATTTGGAGGCATGATGGTAAAAAGATTAGCAATTTAGCCCCCTAATCCATTCTTGCTGGAAAAAATGGGTATACTTTAAAGTGGGATAAAGTTGATGTGGTTACCCTAATCACAAGACTATAACCACTAATTATAATGATGTCCTGCTCTGGTTAGATCCCATGTCCAAAGACAAAGAGGTGGTTGAAACATTCGGAAAGATTTTAGCAGCTTTAAAACTACAACTAACTCACCCAAGGCCCACCTCAACAGCCCGTGAACAACGCTGGTTTGACATAGCCTGCTCAGAAGCCTCAGCAAATTTACGGCAAGCCCTAAAAACCCAATTGAGAGAAAAAGATCTGATTTGTTCCTTAAGGACGAATTATAAAGTGGCCAGAGCCAATAGGCTGAAGCAATTAAAGGCTAAAGCGTGGGACAATTTAAAGCAAGCTGCTCTTCAGAATGATAGCAATGCTTTCTGGACAGTGATTAATTCCCTGTTATGGTCGGATCAGGAGGGTACATCCCTTGATGTGCATATAAGTGAGGAGAGTTGGTTTACCGACTTCCAAGCTATCTTCCAACAAGGCGAGTACCTTGCTTTAAGTACGGAATTCTGCCCTACTAAAAATCTAACATTTATGTCTTTCAATTTAGAGGAAATTGAGCTCGCTCTCTCCCAGTCCCCCCCTTGAAAGCTGTGGGGCCAGATGTAATCACGATGAATGCCTTTCTTGCTAACAACTAATTATGGTCCCTCCTACTGACCATTGTTTTTAACTCAATAGCTAAAAAAGGGCCATTACCCTCATGGAAGCACGCACTAATAATACCAGTCTATAAAAAGGGGGAACGGTCCAATCCTGTAAATTACTGCCCCATATCATTGATAGATAGTACAGCAAAACTTATGGGCCGGGTGCTACTGAACAGGCTTGAGAACTGGGTTGAGGAAAAGAAGCTCATGGCTGAAGTTCAGTACGGTTTCAGGAAAGTGAGGGGCACCCTCGATCAGTGTCTAAATTTGACTTTATTAGTGGCAAAATCCACAATCGCAAAGACAGGCCATCTTTACATGGCATTTATGGACCTGTCTGCCGCATTTGACTGTGTAGCTCACAACAAATTGTGGGACATCATGAACACTATGGGAGTAGAGAAATCGATAACTGACTTCATAAGACAACTCTACACAGGTGCAACAGCCTCAGTTCGGTATAGGATCGAAGGGGAGTGTACCAGACCGTTCAAAATTGAGAAAGTGGTTAGACAAGGCTGTGTACTTGCCCCCTTTCTATTTGCTCTCTATACGAACAATCTGAACAAGGCCCTGTTCGGGAACATTAAAGATGTTACAAGGGTAGAGATAAATCCCTTCCTGATTCATACGCGGATGACGCTGTTCTTTTGGCGCGTACCCCTCGGGCACGTCAAATTCTTATACAACATTATGCGGCCTTTAGGGCCGATTTGGACCTTAAGGTTAAAAAGAAAAAATCCTTTATTATGACTTTAGGCAAAGAAGGCCCCAAGTTTCTACCTAGATGGTAACACAATTGAACAAGTAGATCAGTTCAGTTATCTTGGTATCTTGTTTGACTCCAAATTGAAATGGAAAGAGATGGTCCAAAACAGAATAAACAATCTAGGCAGGAGCATAGTAGGAATTTTTAGATTCTCAAAAAGAGTGGGAGGCAAACTTATTCAAGAAATGGTTAAAGTCTACTTCGCGAAAGCTAAATTAATAGCCACATATGGGGCAGCAATATGGGGGACAGCTGATGTGAAGGGTCTCCAAATGCCAGAAGACAAATTTGTGAAAAGATTATTGTTTGTCCCAGTAGCGTGCTCAAATTTTATATCCCATAAAGAACTAGATTTCCCTTTTTATCCGTGATACTATTAAAATCAATTTGGAAGCGTAAAACGAGACCATTAAGTCAAATGATTCTAACAGATGTGCTGAAGTTAGATCATACCCTCAGAATTCCATGGATATCGTACGTCAGAGAATCCTTTATCTCGCTGGGTTTGGAGGCTTTGTACGTTACACCAATGTTGTGCGAAAGCTTTCCTAAAAGTAAGCTGCAGAAAATGTTCATGGAAAAAAGCATAAGAGACAGATGGGAAACCCACAAAGGGAAAAGCACAGTACTGTTATACCAAGATTTACAGGATGTGCAACATGGCTCCTTTTCTTATCTCTCCTTTGTAGAGAATGCTCGGCACCGCTATATTTTGACGAGATTCTGTTTGAACTACATACGGTTTATGCTGGGTTACCCCTCAAATGTATACTCATTAACTCGTCTCACCCCCTTTCCCTGTGATGGAAAGTCAAAGCAAACTACTTTGCACAAATGATTTATTTGTTCTTTTTATGTTATAGAACGAAAAAATGTTATCCTGCCTTTGCTGCGAAAACATAATTTGCATTATTTAAAGATGCCCTATTTATCCTTCATCAACTTCAAACCCCTTTTGTATGTTACGTAACTGCCTCCTATTTACTGGCAGCTATAAAAACTCATAAGGCTATAAATATACTAACAATGTAATAAGGGGACCAGGGTGATGACTGCATTGTAAGGATTGCTTATGCTTAGATTAAGCCTCAAATGTAGAGAACCAGCGTGCTTTTTTAAACTACATTTTAACAAGACAGCTTATATTACCCTTATTTATTCAGCATTATTAGTAGCCTGGTGTAAAATGAAAGTGATTATGTGGCTATGCCTCCAAATGAAATTCTGGTACATACTGTTGTTACCCTTTTTTTGAACTTGAATTTTGTTTTTCGTTCAAGGTGGCTGACACAAGGTAGCATACGTACTTGAACGTTGTTAGAAAATAAGTGGTCCGCTGATTGATAGAATTTTATCATCAGCGCAAATGAATTGTCAATGACTTCTTAACTTACTTTATAACTCCACCCAAATCAGGTGACCTTGGATTGTACTGTAAAATCTTTATCATTTTATATGTATGATATGAATTATATATTGATGTACATTTATGCATTTTATCTTTAAATGCGAAATAAAGGGTGTTGATGATGATGGTGAGGTCTGTTCGATGTATTGTTAATAGTCCCCCTGCTTATCCATTGTTGGATGACTACAATCCTTTTACAATTCTTCAAGACAATATAGAGGAGTCAGAGCAAGGTGAGTCATCTCTTCCATTAGGAGTAACGCCATCTAACACTCCACTTCCTACTTCCAAGCTTGTATCTAAGTTGCCCACCTCCTTGATGTTTTTTTCAGGTAAATGAGTTAAAAAAGATCCACCTTCGCCCGCTATATCTCCACCAGCAATATCTATGGAATTAATTCTTGAGGAGATACTAGCACTTAAACCATATATGGAAGAAATGAACATGCGTCTAAAAAATCTTGATGACAAATGGTCAAATATGTAACACAAAGTTACCCAAATAGAGCACCAAGTGAACTCTTTTCAAACTGTTGTGAATCAGGATCCTTCTATCCATGTGGACATTTCGCATCTCAAAAAACAAGCTGAAAGCCTTGAGAATCGCAACAGATGCAATAATTTGCGTATTTATGGTCTGACAGAGGGACTCGAAGGCTTTAACCCTCTCTCCTTTTTTCATTCTTTTCTTCCAAAAATTCTTGATTTTCCTGAACATCCAGCATTAAATATCCAAAGAGCATATCATCTGGGTCATAACTCATGAACTGCATCTTCATCAAACAAACCAAGAGGCGTCATTCTTTATTTTTGGAAATATACTAAAAGTTTTACAGGCAGTAAAATTTAAATACAAAATCTCATGTCAAGGATCTGCTCTTTTTTTTCTCAGGACTATGCTAAGGCAACGGCGGATAGGAGGAAGACGTTTTTGGACATGAGACCTGTGCTTCGGAGTCTGAATGCCCGATATGGCCTTTTCCATTCTTGCCTCTTTAAGGTGACTTATAAAAACAAAACCACAAACTATGAGGATCCTGATCTATTAAAGCAGTTCTTGGATCATTGTAAAGAAGAAGAAATGGAAGTTGCCTGATTATCTACTACTTGGTTATTTTGTTAAAATTTTCTTTAAGTATAGCTTCATTTTCTTGTCATGTTTTATTAATTTGCTATTGTGTTTTTGTATAACATGTTTTCTTTTTCTCATGTTGGGTGAAGTCTTCATGGTTACTCAGTGCGATTTTTAATCCATTCGGATGGTGTCTTCTCTTTCCCCTCTTTCGTCCTGGAGTTCCTAGTTGGTTGTATTGTTTCCCTATGTGGCTTCACCACCCTCGATTTCTATGTATGTTTTTGGTATGTCCTTTTGTTTATAATTACATGATTTATGTCTCTTTTCTATCTTCTCTCTCAACTTTTATTCTCGTCATATGGCTTTTTCCTGGAATTTCCACACACATTATATATTTCTCTTCTATCTTTCTCTCTTCCTTCTTTTTCTTTCCTTCTCCTCTATTTACTTAGTATTTCTTCCTGCTTCATGAATATATTTTTTCTCTCATATACAATCAATTTTCATATTGCTGTTTCTTTTTTGCTAAATCTTATTACACATATGATACTAATGCATTTTGCTGAATGTTGTTGTTTGGTTAAAGCTTTAAACTTGTTATTTGAAGTATAGATGGCTTTAAGAATTATATCTTGGAATGTTAAAGGTTTAGGATCACCTATAAAATGCCAAAGGGTTTTGTCACATTTTTCTGGTATAAAAGGTGACATTGTCTTATTGCAAGAAATTCACGTAACTCAGAAGGAAATATCTAAACTCAAACATCAATGGGTTGGACATATTTTCAATTCTCCAGGTTCAGGGAAATGCAATGGCGTAGTTATTATATGTGACAAATGTTTGGATATACAAATTATAGGTCAAGATGCTGATGCTGAGGGCATATGGGTTTCTGCTTCCTTTTTAGTAAATAAAATACCTATGACTATTTTTAATCCATATGCCCCCACCAATCCTGATAAGTCATTCTGGCCTCAGATTTTTTCTAAATTAATAACTTAGAATGATGATTATTTATTAGTTTTGGAGACTGTAACATGGTTCTTGATCCAATTATTGATAGACGCTCTAAAACTAAATTCATTCCTTCACATGTATATTCTCAATTTGCATCTGCTATACATCAGAGGTCCCTTGTTGATGCCTGGATATTAAGTAACCCTACCCATCTTTTCTCTCCTATACATTCTTCTTAATCTTGAATTGATTATTTGTTCATTTCTTAATCACTTGCACAACATGTCTCAATCTGATATAGGCTCCATATTAATTTCGGACCATGCTCCCGTCATGCTAGATGTAGATCTACTTCCACCCATTCAGGGAATTAGGATATGGAGATTCAATAACTCTCTTCTTTTAGATCCCAATTTTACGCAGGGTTTTCAAAAATTTGCTAACACGTTGTTTCTAGAAAATGAAACTCCAGGTAGGTCTCCTAAGATTATTTGGGACACTTTTAAATCTGACTCTCGAGATTTCATTATTTCTTTCGTACCTCAGAAAAAGACATCTTCTTTCAATAATATGCAATCACTTAACTTGCGTATTAAACAATTAGAACATTCTTTTTATTCTACAAATTCTAAATCTTGTCTTGAGGAACTAATCAAGGCTAAATTTGCTTTTAATAAACTTTCCACAAAAATCGCTAATTTGTATTTACTTAAATCTAGAGGTAAATATTATGGTGATCAAAATAAGGCAGGGAAATTTTTTGCTAATTACCTTAAGATTAAAAAGAACATACCAAGATTGACTCTCTTCTAACTTCTACTAATCGCATTGTTCATAAAAATGAAGATATACTCTCAGCTTTTACTTATTTCTTTCAGACTCTTTATACTGCCGAATCTCATTCTCATCAAGAAGATATCCTTCAGTATTTGTCATCTATCATTCCTCACTCTTCTCTTCATGTGGATTTCTCTTCTCTAGATGCTGATATTCCGATTCACGATATTCTTACTGCTATTAATGCTATTAAAAGAGGGAAAGCTCCAGGTCCTGATGGTTTCATTGTAGAGTTTTATGCTCATTTCTCCAAAATTCTTATTCCTAAATGACATCAATTGTTTCTTTACTATATATCTTCCCGGAAATCTGGTGGGTCTTTTCAAGATGCTTTAATATGTCTTCTTCTTAAAGAAAAGAAGACCATACATTGTGCAAAAACTATAGGCCTATTTCTTTAATCAATTTGGACTATAAGATATTTGCAGAAATACTTGCCCTTCGTTTAGATACTTTATTACTGCAATTAATTGGGAAGGAACAATGTGGTTTTGTTAAAGGTAGACATATATCAGATAATACTAGATTATTTTTTAATGCCCTAATTAAATCTAAGGTATATATATATATTCTTTGGTGGCTCTTTCTTTAGATGCTGAGAAGGCTTCTGATCGAGTTAGCTGGGCTTTTATTTTTTCCGCCCTTTCGTGGTTCTGTTTTGGTTCTAAAAAAATTTATGTTTTTTTCTATATTCTTCTCCTAAATCCTCTATTTTAGCTAATGGATTTATATTCCCGTCAGTTTCTCTTTACAGGGGTGTCAGACAAGGTTGCCCCTTATCTCCCTCATTGTTTATTCTTGCCCAAGAATTCTTTCTATGGTGACAAACAATTAAAACTCTCAGTTTATGCAGATGACATTTTACTCTTTATTTCACTACTGCAGACTTCTTTACCAGCCTTTTTAACAGAGGTAGATAAATTTGCTTTCATCTCAGGCTATAAATTGAATGCTGATAAATGTGAAATTCTTCCCCTAAATAAATTAGGATTTCATGCAAATTTTACATCATCTTCTTTCCACTGGAATTCAGATAAAATTAAATATCTTGGACTATGGTTCAATACTTCTACTAAAGAGACTGTCACCTTAAATCTGAAAGAATTTATATTGGTATTTCTTTCGTCTACATCTCAATGGCATCCCTTATTCTTATCATGGTGAGATTGTTTAAATGCTATAAAAATGATGTTATGTCCTATAATATTGTTTTATCTATCTAATATTCCTATAAATATTTCTATCTCTCATTATAAGAAACTATTAATATTTTATCAAAGTTTTTATGGCACAACAAAAAAGCTCGAATGTCTATTCATAAACTCAAAAGACCTAAACACATGGGAGGTGTTCATTTTCCGGATTTTCATTCTTACCGTACAGCTTTCTTTCTTAAACAGTCTTCTTTTTTGTTATCTGACAATGATTCTGCAACCTATCCCTTGTGGGTGGATCTTGAAGAATCCTTTTTTTGTCCTTTCTCTTTTGAGGAGTATGTCTCCTTTTCTCATAAACCCTTATCATTACATCTCCTATTTTAAAAAAATGCTTGTAAGGTTCTCCAACCTATTTTCATTTCTTATCAAAGTATTAAAACTCAATTTTCAAATTAATCATTTTGGTATAATAAACATATTAAGATACATAATAAACCCATTTTTTGGAAAGATTGGTTAGACTAAAGGAGTTAGCTGGACTTATCAACTTTTTCAAGATGATGTTTGCATTCCTTGTTTGATAGCTCAAGCACGTTTTTCCGTCATGTCAAACAAAATACTTATCCTTTATCTCTGTGGTTCAATCCTCATATAATTGTTTTCCCCCTATCCATATGCTTAAGCTTTCCAACATCTAGTATAAAATTGATTTTATGTAATTCTCTGTCTGTGTCTCAAATTTACAAACACTTAATTTAATTTCCAGATACTTGAGATAAAACAGAGGTGGAATGTTATTGGGAGTCTGATTTACAAATCTCTTTTACATTTCCAATATGGAATACAATTGGACTAAAATAAGGAAATCTTCTAGAGCAGCGAATACAACTCAAACTTTACTTTTCATTTATAATAGACTCCTAATTACACCAGCTAAATTACATAGAATTGATCCCAATATTCCCTCTACTTTTTGGTCATGCACCTTCACCTCAGCAGATCTTAAACACATGTTATTTGAATGTCCTTTAATTCATAACTTTTTGATACGAATTTGTCAACAGATAAATACTGTTTTTCACAAACAAGTCCCATTTTCTTTAGTTAATATTTTCCTGTGAAGCGTTTCAGCATTTTTGTCATCTCAATCTAGCGATTTTTGTATAATTGTCTAACTTCTTGCTATTGCCTTTCAACAGATTACCAAGTCATGGAAGGATAATTCTTCTGTATCTTTTCAGGCATGGTGGTATGGAGTCTCTTATAATCCCAGATTAGTCAGAGCATAAGTACATCCAGTTACTCTCGCTATTAAAAGAGATCTTCTCTGGTTGCCCATAACAAACGTTTTAAATGTTTCTGCCAACAGGACATGTTCACATAATCCTCGAATTGAAGTACTTAAACATCCGTGAATTTATTCATACTAGTTATTCTATAACTGTACTATGTCTGCCAGTTTCTATATTTATTCATTTAGTAATATTGTTATACAGTTGTTCGGTTTTGCTTGAGGGTATATGAATGCTATTTTTCTTTCCCCTTCCCGCTTTTTTCTTTCTCTCTCTCTCTTCCCCATTTCATTTTTTCTTATACTTTAAAATTATTGTTATATGTTTATTGATTATCCCTCGTCTTATTCTATTGTGTTTGCATATTTACCAAATAAAATTTACTTCTTAACTTAAAAATTGGCTTTGACTTTCTCAAGCTATGTAAGATGTAGGTCTGTGTGTCCTCTGTATAGACATCACTTATGTTTGTTTGTGTGTGTTGCTACACTAATAATGGTCCTATATATGGCACATGATACAAAGTGACTTTTTGGCACTTGGCAGCAAGTTTTTTTTATTACTCAGCTAAAACAATTTTATAAACCTTGCAAACGAAACAATGAGCATAACCCTATAACAAAGGAGAGCTTGTGCCCTGTAGGTTATAATCAACTGTCAACAGCAGAAGTGCAATGCGCCAAGCTACTTTAAAAGGAATGTAAAGTGTGATCTGCAGGTTGCATAATGATCTCTGCAACAAAAGCATTAACCAAATAAGCTACCTTAAATAGAATACAAGTCTATGACCATATCTTACATTCAACTCTCTCGAGTTGGCACATTAACACTCTAAGGCATTTTATGATGCTTCAGACCTGTAACCAGGTATGTTGCATGGATCTCTAAAGCAGCTGCATTAACGACCTCATTTATATTATTAGTAAAAAGGACTGAAATGCACTGGATATACATAGAACCCTGGTCACATCTTACAGGAGGAGAAAAGAATTGCAAGTTTTGCACATCCACTTTACTTCACAGGGTTTATAACCAGAGAGCTCCACAACTCTGTTAGGTGTTATTTGCAGGTAACACTTTAATATCTCTACAGCTGTCTAAGGTGCTGTATGTTAGTTATATGCTGAGACCACCGCCACACTGAGATTCAGAATAGAGTTTATACTACCTTGGATAGATGCAGCCCTAACATTAGGCTCTTAGTGTCACAAGGGCTCCGCTGCCCTAACAAGGACAACATAGTATTTACAACATGCAAGGTTTGCATCCCTAACAGGTAAAATAGTAAATATTCTTTATATTCAAACATCTGCGAAGTCCTGTAAGGAACCATGAGATATCAATATCCTGAGGTCTTTATAGGCTGTGCATGTACAATAATGATTTTGAACCATCAGATTGATACATTTCTGACAGTTACAAAGATGTTTAGATGCTTTGCAACTATAGTGAATTGTTTATAGCATAAGAGTTATACAATTCATAAAGGTATAGTCTGGGGGTGTAACATGAGATTGTAACAGGTGGGATTACAGGGTAATGTATCTTCATCTATGCAATGCACTGGGGATGTGGCTCTGGCCTCTGCAGTTTAGCCTCTAGTAGCTGGGTGATGCAGAGGTGTTGAACTATAAATCTATTGCAAGATTGACACGAGTGGCATTTAAGGGGATGGGGTGTAATCCTCGCTCTGACACAAGTCACAGAGGACATGTTTCAATGGTATACACAATCCCACTTTAAGTGAGGAAATTTCACACACAAGCAACCTAAAACAAAAAGCTAATCTGGAGCAAATTGAGTACAACTGGGCCCTAGGACTAGCACTTTTCACTTATACTGCAACATGAAGCAGACCAAATTATGCTGAGCTGACTCCTATCTAAAATAATACCTTTCTTGGGTTGCTTCCCTAAATTTAGACTATTCTGATCTGCCAATCCCAGGCATGAACCAAAACATCCCCTCTGCCCAATGCCTGAGAGAACAGCTCAGACTTCAGAGAGCCAACAGACTTCTTGGAGTTTGCTTCTGTGCTGGCTGCCAGCAACCCAGCAAAAGTAACTGGCACAATGCTGTGACAAATACATGCAAGCAAGAGATGAAACCCAGTGCTGCTGTAAGGACTTGGAGTGTGAAAAAACTCGACTTCAGCTTTCTGTAGAAGAATGAACATCCCTTCACCAGAGATGACTTGGTGCACAACTCTGACTTCTGCGTTGTGCCTCCAGTCACTCGGGGTCATGCAGTATTAGTGTAATAGTCAGGGGCTGGCTGCTGTGCACTTTTTACACAGATCTGAATTTGTAGCCCTGAGTCCGTCCTGCACAACAGTCACACGCAGGGACACACATAATATGCCTCACACTCCAACCGGAATGTACTTTATGACCTTACCCGACCACCAGCAGGCCGTGGAACCGACAAAGGAGTTATTAGGGGGGTGTTCCACCCCCAAACACCTCTTCCTGCATATATACACCCCTGGATGAAATACATCAATGATGGTATACCACAGGGAACAGTTGAAGTGCAAAGATATACAATTCAAGGCATTAAACATTCAACATAAGGGAATCGTCAGCGGTGCAGCCTAGTGTTTTAGATAGTAAGGAGAAATTATAGAAGTTCAAAACTAAATATCCCATGCACATTATTCCATCAAGTCTAAAGGAATACATTGAATTCATTGTCACATTGTTAGTATAACAGCTACAGCATAGCCACACATAGCTCAAATCAAATTTTAGTTTCATTAACGCATATCTAGGTGCTACAGTGGCCATCGATCACCCAATCACAGCTCAACATGACACTGAAAATGTGGGGATTTAAGGTCTGTCTTAAAGTAGGATATGAGGGATTCATCCTGATAGAAGGGATGCTATATATAGGTAGATATATATGCTTTAGTAGTTACAGAGTTTGAGGGGGGTGGTGTAGGCTAGTGTTTAATGCACCTAACTCAAAGCTAGGATTTCCTTGGTTGAATTTCAGCAGTCCTATAATAATTATGGTGTAGTTATGAAAAAGTTATCTTAATACTCTGCTTAATCAAATGCATTCACTAAGTGCTTTTCGTCACCTTTCATTTAACTCCATTAAGATGGACAATTGTTTTTACAAATATATTGATTGATTTCTGAGACATCATAGTTGGAAGGATACAGCATGTGTGTATAAATAGAAAATCACCTTCATAGCAGTAACTACATCATTAGCAACAAAATTCTTACCTTTCTCAGTGCTGAATTCCAAATAATTGCTTCTTCGTTGAGTACTAGATCCAATCCAAAAGAACGTTTAGAATTGAATTGACCAACTGTGACATACATGAAGGAGCCTTCAGGGGTAAGCTGCCAATTTATAATTTTAAAGATTGCTGGCGGGTTTCCATTGGCATCAAAAAAAATCTCATCACCCACACTGTTCTTGAAATGGACCATCTTGATGTATTGGAGTAACTGTGGTGAGGGAATGCAGGAGTTTGCGGTTACTTCATAGTTCTGCTGAACAGTACTAACAGTGAGCATTTAGATATCACATATCACAACTAAACTGTTTCTAAAAGTGATGGCTCATGAAATTATGTTTATCGCAAAGATACACGTGTTCTTGACCTCAGTTGGATGAAAGGGTAAGGCAAATTTCTGAAATTTAAAATTCAGATTACACACAGATCTCAACAGCAGATTTGGATCACTGACACAATATTGAGGTAAGCAATATCGTTTGACACAAATATTGTATCAAAGATATCATTCACTAAAATATTGTGTCCCTATACTTAGAATGATAAGTCCAAAAATATCGGAAATAATATATCGTTTAACACTAATATCATCCAAAAACATATAAAAATATAGTTTTTTAAATAAATAAATAAATAGTTTGAAGTAGTTTTAATATATATATAGTTTAAAGTAGTAAATCTTAAATATTTCAGTGAATAGCATTACTATAATGTAAATTACATTGATTCCACTAATACTTAACGCTATATAGATATATATACTTATACGAACACACATATATATCTGTGTATTTATATATGTATATAAATAATTATAGTGTAACACAATTTTTAAAAATATATATTTTACATTATATTAAATTAAAGTTGTTAATTTTTTTTAAATTTACTAGGAAAAACTTCATATACTTGCCTGCAGCCTGAACTGCTGGACAGAATTACACCGAATTCTGGCAGAAAGGTAGCGTTTGGTTCACAGATTACGCTTTAAGTTATTTGGTGTAAATCCGTTCAGTAGTTTGCAGGAAATTCAAATATGTATATCTACTACCGGGAAGCCTTCGTGAATAATGACAAGTTCATGCAGAGATCTGCAGAGCTCTGATTGGCTGCCAACACATCAACCAGGAAGTGTTGAGAGCCATCTTGAGCCGAGTCCCCAAACCAAAAAAAATAAGAAAACGGGGCAGGGTTTGAATACCCTAACCCCGTAGCCCTGGTCCTGGGGTCCCAGAGGGACCCTAGTAAGGCAAAAATGCTATTTATTTTAAACTCACAGTGAAATCCGCGAATATTAGTGAATATCCCCGTGAATCGAGAAGAAAAAAAACAAACGCGGCCTCCTACGCTTGCTTTTAAAACTGCCCCCAGGTGGGCCAGTCCTGTGGGCATGACGAGTTTAATTATTAAGGCGGGGGAGCACGAGGCCCCCTCCTAGGGCTTATTTAGGCCCTGCGAACACCACCTCCCCGGAGCTTATGTTTTATTGATGCGGGGGCCATGCAGACCCCCCAGGGGACCACCACCGATATATACGAAAAGCTTAATGGGGGGGCCGTGTGGCTCTGTGGATGAGTAAGTGGGTGTGTGAGTAATTGTATGGATAGGTCAGTGGGTGTATGAGGGGTTGTGTGGTGTGTGTGTGGTTCTGTGGATGATGTCATCAGTGATGTCATTTGAGTTGTCATCAGTGATGTCACTGACCATGTCATGAGTGATGTAATATGTGAGGTCATAAGCCGTGCAGTCCGGGGGCACAAGCTATAATTAGCTCAGCTAACTATAACTGTTGAATTTTACTGGTTTTGTACAAGTTAGATTTGAGCCTAACTATAAAGTCCCTGTAACCTTTGGACTTTTCAGTGAATATATATAAAAGAACTTAAAAAAATAACTATTCAATTACAAAGTATTAAATAAATTACCAAATAAATAAAATATAAAACATTTAAAAAACAAAACAACACAATTACAAAAATATTATAATGTTTTTAAGAAAATTTAAAATGTTAAAAAATATATAAAATAAAAAATAAACAAATTGAAAAAATATATGTAATCATTAATGAGAAACTAATCGGAATCTGGGAATATTAGATATACTAGGCCAAACACATTAGGGACACTGTTGGACTTCGGAGGGGTTACATTTATTATTCCCACTCCAAACAGTGCAAACATATGAAAACTGTTGGACTTTAGAGGGGTTCAATTTATTATTCCCATTCCAAACAGTGCAACATTAGGGAAAGTGTTGGTATTAAGAGGGGATGGATTTACTGCTCCCACTCCAGACAGAGCAACAGTAGGGAAAGTGTTGGACTTCAGAGGGGCTAGATTTACTATTTCTACTCCAGTCAGTGCAAAGGTAGGGAAAGTGTTAGACAACAGAGCGGTTACATTTATTATTACCACTCCCAACAGAGCACCAGTATGGAAAGTGATGGACTTTGGATAGGTTAGATTTACTATTCCTACTCTAGTCAATGCAACAAACAGCAGAGAAAGCATTTGACTTCAGAGGGATTAAAATTACTTTTCTCACTCCAGTCTAAGCAACAGTAGGGAAAGCGTTAGATTTTGGTGGGGTTACATTGACTATTTCCACTCCAGTCAGCGTAACACTAGGGAACGTGTTGGAATTCAGCGGGGTAAAATGTACTATTCCCACTCCAAACAGCACAGCAGTAGGGAAAGTGTTGGACCTCGAAGGGATTACTTTTACTATTCCCTCTCCAAACAGTTCAACAGCAGGGAAAGTGTTGGATAACGGATGGATTAAATTTACTATCCCCACTCCAGTCTGTGCAACAGTAGTGAAAGTGTAGGACTTCGGAGGGGTAAGATTTACTATTCCCACTCCAGTCCTGGCAACAATAGGGAAAGCTTTGGACTTAGAAGGGGTTACATTTTCCATTACCACACCAGGATAAGCAACAGTAGGGAAAGTACTCCACTGCAAACACATTACATATTTGAACAATACTACTAATTTAGAAAACAATATTAAACTCTTAATATAAACATTATCAATTAACATTAAATATAAACATATATATTTATTAAAAAATAAAAACCAATGAAATAATTTACATAATTAATGAATAATTAAATAATTATTTATCAATTAAAAATACATTTTTACTCTTTTATTATTGCCTAGGTATTCCTTTATTTATATTAATAAAATATTTATGTAATTATTACTTAATTGACTTCCCCCGTATACCTCCACAAACCTAGCAGCCCACAGCTAAAATAAAGCTAAAATAAATAAGTATAGCACATTTTACATAATTGGTAATCAATCAAAGACATAATTACCAATTAATAATTTATTGTTAATTATTTATTACCTAATTAACTTCCCACCCTATACCCCTACAAACCCAGCAGCCCATACCTAAAATATAACTAAAAATATATGAGTATTACACAGTTTACATAATTAATAATCAATTAAATAAGTGACTAATTAATTAAGTGAAAACAAAGGTGAGAAGCGGTGGCCGTTTGTTCTCCTATAATGCTGCCAGGATGTGGAACACCCTTCCCCTCCACATTCGTTTTGAGCCTAATCATTTGGCCTTCCGGAAATTTCTCAAAACTTGGTTTTTCCTTAATTTTGCTTAGTAGTCTTTATTGTCTGTGCATAGCTGCTATTAGCGCTGGGATGCCCTCGGGTAGCTACGCTCTTAATAAATGTTTTGTCATTCATTCATTCATTCACTAACAAATAATAATTAATTGCTAATTAAATATTACTTAATTAACTCCCTACCCTAAACCTAGCAGCTCACACCTAAAATATAGCTAAAATGTATACGTATTGTCATGTGGTTTGTGGGCTCATGGCCTGCCCTGCTAAGATGGCTGCGGCCCGGCTGCCATGATGCTTTTTTTGCACACGTTACTTTGTGACTTTGTTTTTCAAGCCTCTGCTTGTGCCCGGCTATATTGGGCCTGTCTGCATTTCTGCCTTTCACCTTTTCTCTTGTTCCTTGTGGGTTGCCTCTGCACAACATGTACAAGGTCAAAAACAACGTCCCTTGTTCTTACTGATCTGGCCTGTCCCTCGCACCTAGACATAACACTATGTGCAGCTGCACTGGAGAAATTTGTGTGCTTTTAATATGGAGATTGCACTGTTAGAGGCACTTGGAGAAAAACCTTTCCAGAGAGAAGAGCTGTGATTGTCTACTGATGTAAAACTTGCATCTAGAGATTGAGGTATGAGGGTCCGCCTGACAATGCCCAGAGGTTTTCTGTTTATATAAATAAACTAGTTATTAGCACGGGGAGGGTGGTATAGTCATTTAGCCCTATATCCACTGCTTTATGAAATGCTTTCCCCGTTTGTATTCTATGGAATTGTAACTATGCTGATTATATTATCATTATGCATTATGCTGATAGTACTGGCTCGTGTACTGTATCTTAGAGCACGATAGTTGAAATAAACATCTAAACTATACTGTGTCTCTTATTACGCGTGTTGTGGACCAGTATGAGTGAGTGATGAAAGGGTGTTCTTGCTCCTGCGAGCCCTGAGAGAGAGATACCGTGTTCTGGGTTGTCTAAAGCATTGGTGCTAATGAGACACTACAGCTAGTCGGGTTGGGGTTTTAGGTGCTAAGGCTTATGGTTGGCTCACCACTATATTCCGAGGTCCTATTATCCTGTGCATAGCTCTGTATATGTGCAGAATCCCTACAACATGGCACCCAATGTTGGGCTGCTTATCTGCGAGACGCTTGAGTAGAACTTGTGCTTGTCCACAACCCGTTCACAGACGCTTCCGGAAGCGTATGTGAAGGTGATACCTCCTATATTGACGTTTTTATAGGTTCTTTCAAGCTTGAAGTTATTAAAAGGATTTTTAGAAATAACCCTCTATTGTGCTGCCTCACATTAGGTTGTCGAAATATTTTAGCCTTAAATGACTGTCCAAATTGCGGCACATAGCCGCGCAGCGCTCCGGGCTCACTTAACAGTGTATGGAGTGCCTGACGCGGGTGTCGATCTAATCTTTGTGCTTCAAGCTGATCCAGCTTACCACTTTGAGGTGTTCTATTCTTGGGTCACCTTTCCGGCGGTGGATGGGACTGATCAATTGTTCCATGAGTATACAGCCACCGCAATTCCTCTTCACTATAGACCGTATAGGAATCTTGAAGTACCGCTCACGGCTTGGCAACACCGTGTTTGGTTTGATGGCGCCCTCGCCCAACCGGTTACCGCGGTTCGTTTAGGCCCCTTATCAATTGAAGGGGCCACTTGGCCTGTCTTGGCCGGGTATACCCCACATCCGCGTTATATGACGGTGGCAGTTGCTGAACTGCGTAATATGTATTCGTCTTTGGTACGAGTGCATAGAGCCTTAGTGTAGTATGTTACAGGCAACATCCAGGGAGCCCCGCCTGGTGTTGCAGCACATCCAGCTGGTGCAGGCGGTGTAACCATAAGTCCTGTCATGGTGAATTCGGTGATGGGCAAGCGCCCCCAAATTAAGGATGATTTTCCTTATTGGCTTGCAGAGAAATTTGACCAGCTGGAGGCAGTTTTTCCTAATACTTCTCCTGTGGAAAAACACAGGATACTGACGATTAGTTTGCCAAAAGACTTAGGGGCCGATTCCGATCTCGGCCGGTAGTGCTCCGAATCGGATTCGGATTCACCGGATCCGATTCGGAGCCCTGTTTCCCGACCGAATCGTACGCGGGTCCGGCCGAGCGAGTACGATGCAAGCACCCGCGAAATCGCCGACCGACTCGAACGCGGCTTCAACACGCTCCGACGACTCGCATGGACACGACTCGCACCGCGCTATGGAGACGTTTCCCGGCCGGGTAAGTATGATGCGCGCCGCGAGCAGTCCGACCGACTCGCGCCGTCCGGCTCGAAAAAGCTGTTGCAGCCGGACTTTGGGGGTCCGCGTCGGACCCCCCTGTACGCGTAGGCGCGCGAGTCGCACACAGGGGGGACCCATGGGTCCCCCCTACCTGTGCATGTACGCCGCGATGCGCATGGACGCATACACGCTGTAGGGGGCGCCCTTGTCCGCCTTGCACCCATTGAGTCAATGGGAGCCCGCGTACGCGTTGTACGACCGGCTCCCATTGACTTCAATGGGAGTCCGACCGACTCGAGTCCGATAGCATGCGAATGCATCATACTCGTCCGGTCGGACTGCTAGGGTCCGATTCGGTCGGAATTCTCTCCAGGTCCGGCTCGGTCGGAGAGATTTCCGGCCGGAATCGGCCCCTTAGTCCCCGAGTTGGCCGAATGCAACAACTGGAGTAGGGTATTCGCAGCAGTATATGTGAAGTGTTTCGGCACCCCTTCCATGACGATTCTCCCCTCTGTAATTAAACGAGTACAGGATGAGCATGGCCCTGAAGCGGCTGTGGAATTAGGGATGAGACTGGTGGGAGTATTCGACGTAGTAGCTGATTTGATCCTTGCGAATGTCAAGGGCGATGCAGTGAACTTTCAAGTAGCTAATGCTTTGGCTTTGGTCCCAGATCCGGACAAGCCGCGCGAATTACCAAAAATTATTGCCCAGGCATACAAAACGATTGGACGTAATAGCCTGGGAGTAAAGCCTTTTGCTAAAACGCAAACTCAGTCACAACCTCAACCTAAATCTCAATCAGAGAAGGATGAGAAGCCGTTCTTTACTAAAAAGAACTGGAGACAGAAAAAACAGGGTAAGCAACAAAAGAAGCCAGGTGCTTCCCCAGCTTCAGTCTCTTCTGAACGCACATATGATTTGCGCGATAGGGCGAGAATTAAATCTCCAGAGAGATTGCAAGTCCCTGATGCGCGTTCTCCTCGTTCTTCACAGACTCCAACAACTTCTCAAGCCGGTGGAGGAGATCGCCAAGATAGAGGAAGGGGTCGCGAGACTCCACAGGGACGAGACCAACCTCGACAACAAGTCCGAGGGAAGCCAGACGAATTTCCACTTTCTCGCCCACAGTTTCAGAAGAAAAAAGTTGCCGCTGTTACAGCGAGATATGCCACAGACGGTGAGAACGAGACTCCTGAATTGGACGTGGGCAGTGACACTCCTAGACAGTGCCGCAGAAGTTACCATAGTGCGGGAGGCGCTACGTCCTCATGTGGAGGCGACAGCAACTGATACATTCATTACTGTTGAAACAGCAGACACCAGAGTGGCACCCCCTGACCGACTATATAATATTGTCTTTCAAATTGAAGGTGACATACAGCGTGTTATAAAAGGGATTTTTTGGGAAAATCTGACCTCTTCGTACGACATACTGTTGGCGGAGGCGGATTGGCCGCCCCCATTCGTACTAGCTGCGCGTAGAGGGGAGGAGGTAATCCTTCCGAGCTTTTCTCGCCATGTCCCCAAGGACAAAGCGGAGGCTCTCGCAGCCGAGTGGGCTGCGTCCCTGGCTCCGGCGCTATACCACAACCACGTGGGCTGGGATGAAGATTCGCCCCCCCATGATATTCCACTGCGGTCGCTGCCTCAGCCACAGCCCCAATATCCCATTAAACGGGAAGCTAAAGGTCCCGTCTCCAACATTCTGACTCAGTTGGAATATCAAGGAGTGATCGAAACATGCGTATCACCTATGAATAATCCCCTTTTCGCGGTTTCTAAACCCGATGGATCATACCGCTTAGTTTTGGATTACCGACATTTGAACTCTCATTGTCGGACATTTGCGGTGCAAAACACACACAGTTCTGCGCTTGTAGACAGTCTTGTGTGTAAGAAATATAAAACTACCCTTGACCTATCCAATGGATTCTACACGCATAACTTAGCCCCGGAGAGTAGCCAATGGAGCTCTTTTACCTCCGGTGGTAAAAAATCAAATTCCGGCGTTTACCTATGGGCTACAAGAACAGTCCAGGTGTATTCGCTGCCCGTGTTGTCTCTTTGTTAGACGGCATAGACCCAGATGCATGTTCGTACGTCGATGATATCTATCTGACAGACGACGAATTATACCCGCATCTTTCCCGAGTGGACCACATTATACTTGAATTTGCGGTCCTGGGATACAAATTCAACTTTGCCAAATCCCACATTGCTGAATTTACCATTTTGTTTTTGGGTTATGAACTCAACAATGAAGGTAAGGGCTTAGCCCCCCATTTTTTGGAGAAGTGCGCACTCTTGTGCCCTCCAACTATGCTGAAGGAGCTTCAATCATTACTGGGTTTTCTAAACTTCGGGCGTACTTACATTCCCGAATATGCCCAGCGTATCAAGCCACTGTATGCCTTGATACAATCTAACTTTTCGAAGTCATGCTGGCTTCCGGAGCATTCCTCCATACTGCAGTCTTTGCAGACAGATCTACTTGAATCTAAATTCTTGTTGACTCGTGACAACCACACAAACCTGGTGATTAGAATAATTCCAGGGGCAGTGGGTTTCACGTACTTAACCTTTAACGAAGGTGACACAGTACCGATTGCATACAAGTCACACCTGTACACTTCCGCAGAAATGCGCTTTTCCTCTGTGGAGAAAGTGTTAACTGCAGTGCAAATGGCGATTCTGAAAGAACGTGCACAGGCACAGGGAAAACGCATTCTGGTGGTAACACCGTATCCTGCCCTAGAAGCAGTGACAAGAGCAAGTGTACCGAACTCTAAAGCTTTGCAACCCCGTTGGATACAATAGGCCACATCTTTGACGTCCCCGGATGTCACTTTCATCTTTGATTCATCTCTACAGACACAGGAGTTTCTACAGTATGAATTCGTTCATCCTCCTCCTCTGTCTTTGCTCCCGCTTGAGGACTACAACTGTATTATCTATACCGATGGTTCGGCACAACCGGCCACGGGTTCCAAGCATGCTTATTCCGCGGCATGTGCTATTGTTGCAGGTTCCATGGTGAACGGAAAGTTCAAATCCACTGTCGTGCACACACAGGCACTAGGAGACAGTACTGCACAATTGGCCGAGCTGCGCGCATTGGTGCTAGCACTGGAGTTTGTTAATCCGGATGTGACCACTCTTATTGTGTGCGATTCATACTACTGTGTTCAGTCATTCAATGACAATCTTTTCTTTTGGTCACAAAATGACTATAGAGATGCAAAAGGCAGCACAATTAAGCATAAGATGCTTTGTGTTCGAGTGGCAGATTTGAAACAACGTCTGCCTCTCACACAGGTGATACACACCCTTGGCCACCAGCGTGTGGGCGCACACGCTGTCGGTAACGGTTTGGCAGACAAAGCTACCAAATCAGCAGTAGCCACGTGTTCAGTCGCAGCAGTTACAAGATCCATTACTAAAATAGATACTGATATCTTGGCGGCTATTGCTGCAACAAAGGAAGGAACCAAATATCCCTGGGGTTTCCCTTCCAAATATACTTATCAATTAGGTCCCGATCAGGCTCCTTTCGTAAGTATTCCAGACGTTGGTGATCGGCTGATTCCCAACGCGGACCGCAGACTTTCCTTGATAACGGCCGCACACGAAGGCATGGTTGCGGCTCATGCAGGCGTGTCTGCGACGGTTTCCACCTTGCAGCAGCGGTACTAGTGGTGTGGTTTATACAAACAAACCCGTACCTATGTACTATCGTGTGACGTTTGTCAACAGATTAAGCCGTCCACGGTTACACGTCCACCACAAACACCGCTCTGCATTTCAAACAGACCTTTTGCGTGTGTTTACCTGGATCACTGCGGTCCATTCTCTTCAGACACTGCATATAAATACATCTTGGTTGCAGTGGACTCGTGCACACGGTTCATCTGGGTCTGGCCACAACGGAGTGCTGACGCTCGAAATGTCATAAGGGATTTGCGTGTCTTTGTGGGAGTTTTCGCATGCGGCACCTTCCATTCGGACCAAGGTCCAGCGTTTGCCTCTAAGGCTTACAAGGGCGCAATGGGTTCCCTGGGGGTGCGGGTGAAATTTTCGTCTCCATATCGGCCTGAGGGCAATTCGATTGTTGAACGAATGAACCGTGACTTAAAGCAATCCTTGACAGCTAGAGTCTTAGGTACTGACAGGAACTGGCTGGCCCACTTGTATACCGTACAATGTGCACTTAATAATCTCCCTAGAAAACCTCTGGGTGGGCGGACCCCATATGAAATGCTCTTTGGCATAAGAATGTTTGTGCCCGACCTTGATGGTCTAGACATGGCGGCGCAATCCGCCATGTTTGATGTAGATAACCACTCTACTATGTTACAGGGCTTACAAGAAGACCGAGATAAACTTGCAAATGAACATTTACCTTCAGCCACAGACGCTGCGCTGCAGATTCCGGTTGCCGGCTGGCTTCCGAAGATTGGAGATCTGGTTCGAGAGAAAGTGGAGAACAAAAAAGAATTTGGCCCCTCTTATCGTGCACCAGTTCCAGTCCTTGGCTTGAAGGGTACTCGTACAGTCATTTTACCACTGCTTCCTGGTCGCAAGGACAACAGATTCATCCCAGTGGACAATGTCAAGCTACAACATCTGGCCGATCCTGAATAGTGTAACACCAGCGGTCTCTTGTCCAGTCATTTCCCGGACATATGTTCGTGGCCCTCCTGCCCGAACGGTCACAGATGTTGCTATCGAGATGGTGGAATTGCCTGATCACTTACTCGACATCCCAGACTCCCCCTGCGAAGAGGAGACTGAGTATACATACCCAGCCAACGAGTCGGTGGCTCACGCACCAACCACACCACTGAACCCAACACGTTATTCCTTTGACTCGGATTCCACCTCATCACTAATCCCGTCCAAATTCAGTTTGTTTGTATCCTGGTTCAGAGACAATTTTTTGATTCCTCCCTGGACCTACATTTGGTTGTTTTTTTTCCTGATTTTCTTGTTTATGTCTATTGGCTTTGTCACAGTCTTTTTTCTACTAATCAATGGTCACTATTTACCGGAACGCTCTGCCGTGAACTGTGTCACTGGAACTTTGGCTCCGCATCCTTCATCCCACAACATGAAGCGTGACCACACATTTGTGAACATTTCAGCTTTCCCAGTCGCTGATGGCATCGTATGGGATGCGGTAAATTTCCAAATTCATGGACCTACCAAGATTATTAATGTTCCAAATGTCCTCCGTGTTTCAATGGGATATGTCGTTAAAAGTAATATTCATTCTGACGATTGGGATGTACATGCTGTTGAATCGTTATTTACTGATTTGAAATATTATGCTGCTTTTAATGCTGAAGATTTGTACATGAATTCTGCAAATTATGCCGATTTATATTGTTATCAGCATTGGGGCGACCATTTCCTCCATAAACCAAGTGCCCTTAGGGGTCCTGTGAATTACACCCATTGGGAACATTGTCCTACCCCTTTACCAGGCAGCTCCCACACTCTTAGAAACAAGTTTACTTATTTTACCAACTTTGACAGATCGAACCCTGGGTCCTATTATTTTAAATTAAACACCTCTTCTACGCAGAAGATCATGTTGACCCACACCAAGTTATTGTATTCGGGTTCATTTTTGGCCGCTTTGACTGTGGGTGGTTATGAGCACTGGCGGGACACTATTGACTTGAAATCTATTTGGGGCTCCAAATCCTGGCAGGTACAGGGCACAGAATCCCTGCACCGTACTTGCCTTATCCCGACCCAAATTCTATTTTTAAATCATTCTATCTATCAAACAACGTGTTGGGGTTTGGCTACTTCAAAACAATTAAATGCCCCATCCATTCCTGTGTTGTCTTCCACCACTAATGAAAGCTTGCATTTTAATATATCCCTTAGAGAGTTGTAAGCTCGGTTTCAGAACAATTCATTTAATATTTCCACGTTTGTTGAGTCACCCTGACTGGCTGGGCCCGCAGCAGCAAATGCCTGCCAATTGTGTTTTCATAACTCAGCTCCTGGTTACAAACAGGATAGGCCAGACCCAAGGTTTTCTGACTCCCGTACTGTTACAACTTATTCTGTTGGAAAATTATGTAAACAGTGGTTACAGCACTCCACCTTAGATTCTGTGAAACAGCATTTATCCCTCCTTTCAGGCAACATTGATCTGTCTGATTTTGTTCTGGGGCCTCGTGGCCCTCGACCGAAGAGATTCATTTATGAAACTTATAATGAACTCTGGAAGCTTTCGCAAATTGAGGCTGCCTCCCGTCTTCGGGAGATTGATCAAGCAAATTTAGAAAAGGTACTTGCTGTTGTTGACAATAGTATTAATACCCTGTCTTCCCGCATTTACACATTAGAGAATATTGTTTCCTCTGTTGTTGATATTGTACAAGATGATGTTACTGTGTTATATCATGGCCAAAATCAATTGCGTTCTGTGATGCAGTTTGCATGGACTTTGCAGACACTTAAAATGGGTAAAGTTCCTTGGCATTTTCTGAACACCACTGCCTTATTTTTGCCTTTTAGTTTGACTGACAAGCAGCAGTTCATGTCCATGAAAGATGCCACATACACTCTGTTACATATCGAGAAAATAGAGCCATTACCATTCTCTGTTGCGGAATTGGATTCTGCAGTGTGGCTAGTGCACGGGGTTATCGCTTTACCTTTTTCTTTATTTGAATTCAGTTCCTGCATGAAACATTATCCCGTTGGCCGTTTTCAGCCTTTGGGCAGTGCCTTCTTGCATGAACTGTGGTCCCTGCCTTTCATGTTTAAATGTCTTAGAGACGGCAGGGAGGTGTTTCTCACAGGCGAGTCTTGTGATTCTACTGTGGGTCATTCCCTTATTTGCAAACACATTAAATTGCACAGCGCTTGTAACGTTTCAGCTCCGAATCTTCCTTGTGTTTTAAAGGGTATTCCTGCTCCTGCTATCTCTCCTACTTTCACTGTGCTTGCAAATGGTAGCTATCTGCTTCTGAATAATCAGGACTGCTGTGGCATGCTGGCCGGTATACCCTATATTGTTACCGTTTCCTACAGAGTTGTCTGCTGCAAAAATGTGCTGTTTCCTCCCCCGCACAACATCATGGTATGTTCCATTTGGCCTTCCATTCCTACCTTGAAGGCGGATTTCAATAAATTGAGCAGAATAAAGGCGCTATTATTGAATCAGGAGGTTATGCTCACATCCGCCCGGGAGACATTCATTCTCCTGGTGGCAAGTACCCACAGTGAAATACAGGCCCTTTTAAACACTAACCTCCCACAACATTTCGGTGAACTGATTCACCGCGTTTTTAATGCATCGCGCACCGAAGGTCTGGTGCACTTTTTCAAAGTTGTGGGCTCTGGCCTTGTGACCTCCTTTCAAACTATCTTTGGTGTAATACCGGCTTTTATTCATTGCATTTTTTCCAGCGTCTTCGGCGGCTTTCCGTTGATCCTCGCTTTGGTGGCCGGTATTTTGCTTTTGGTCTGTTTAATGCGCAATGGCTGCACTTCATTGGGCCCTTCTCGACCCCGGTCGACTTCAGATGCTCCGTGAACGCATGCTCGCCGGCTTCGGCGCCCTGCCATTGGCGACCCTCAGTGTGTCCTACAGTCTTTCATTTCGCTTTGCGTATTTCACTTGCGTGCAACCTGTGATGACTTGCATCCGATGTCCTTTTTCCTGGTCCTTGGATTATTGCCTTTCCAATACGTCTCTGTCTCGCCCGGATTTTGTCCCCTTGATGGGTCCCTTAGAGGCTCATGAGCGGGACTGTTCCGAGGATGGCTATATGGCGCGTGCGGCTGCACTTGGAATATTGGCGCAATGGGATGTCTGTGCGGCTGCTCAGACTCTCCTACAACAAAGTTATATTGAGTATCACGCAAGTTGTCCCGCAATGCTCTTCACTGCTCCCTCTTACGAGGAGCATGACTGCGGTTTTGATTTGTTGGACTGGATGGCGTCTCTATTTTGTGATGATTCCAACGCTGTCCTCTTGGAAAGTGTGGCATTTTTCTGCACCTACACCCTGATGGATTGAACTGGGGCTCCGCTTTCAGCTTCACACTGGATTTTTTTTTTTCTACAGACTGGCTGATTTTAATTATTTTATCTCCCATTCCTTATCCCTCATGGGGTCTTTTTCGCGAACTGCCGTTGCTGTTCTGCTCATTGACTTTGAACTCCGTCTAGGTCCATGGACTGTTCAGGGGAGGGTGTCATGTGGTTTGTGGCCTCATGGGCTGCCCTGCTAAGTTGGCTGCGGCCCGGCTGCCATGATGCTTTTTCTGCACACGTTACTTTGTGACTTTGTTTTTCAAGCCTCTGCTTGTGCCCGGCTATATTGGGCCTGTCTGCATTTCTGCCTTTCACCTTTTCTCTTGTTCCTTGTGGGTTGCCTCTGCACAACATGTACAAGGTCGAAGAACAACGGCCATTGTTCTTACTGATCTGGCCTGTCCCTCGCACCTAGACATAACACTATGTGCAGCTGCACTGGAGAAATTTGTGTGCTTTTAATATGGAGATTGCACTGTTAGAGGCACTTGGAGAAAAACCTTTCCAGAGAGAAGACCTGTGATTGTCTACTGTTGTAAAACTTGCATCTAGAGATTGAGGTATGAGGGTCCGCCTGACAATGCCCAGAGGTTTTCTGTTTATATAAATAAACTAGTTATTAGCACGGGGAGGGTGGTATAGTCATTTAGCCCTATATCCACTGCTTTATGAAATGCTTTCCCCGTTTGTATTCTATGGAATTGTAACTATGCTGATTATATTATCATTATGCATTATGCTGATAGTACTGGCTCGTGTACTGTATCTTAGAGCACGATAGTTGAAATAAACATTTAAACTATACTGTGTCTCTTATTACGCGCGTTGTGGACAAGTATGAGTGAGTGATGAAAGGGTGTTCTTGCTCCTGCGAGTCCTGAGAGAGAGATACCGTGTTCTGGGTTGTCTAAAGCATTGGTGCTAATGAGACGCTACAGCTAGTCGGGTTGGGGTTTTAGGTGCTAAGGCTTATGTTTGGCTCACCACTATATTCCGAGGTCCTATTATCCTGTGCATAGCTCTGTGTATGTGCAGAATCCCTACAACAGTATCACACAATTTACATAATTAATAATCAACTGAATAATTAATTTGAAATTAAAAATTAATTATTAATTAATTATTAATTAACTTGCCATCCTACACCCCTAAATACCTAGCATCTGCCCCTAAAATATAACAAAAATCAATCAATATTATGTAATTTATATAATAAATATCAATCAGATAATTAATTCAAAATATTGATTGATTAATAGTTAATTATTACTTAATGAACTTCCGAACCCTCTCCCCTACAAACCCAACAACCTGCTACAACACTATTAATTACTATTCACAATTACATTTAAAAAATCTAAATCACTTAAAATTACAAAGTCTATTTAAAAGAATTATTGTCAATTATACAAACAATAGTAACATTAAATTAATATATGAACTAAAACACAATATAATAATGTTATTTTATTTTTTACAATTATATCACTGCACATGATATTAAAAACAATACACTTAAAAATGATATTACTTCCCTAAAATAAACATATTCTTGACAACTATATTTTTGCATCACAATATTTTTGTATCGCAGTATTTTTTTCTGATATTTCTGTCTCCCAATATTTACAACTCAATATTTTATCTAAACATTGCAGGTTCATTAGCTACTATCATATTGCTGTTTTACTATGGCTTATTTAGGTTTAAATGTTTTTACTACAGATCAAAACTACAGTGCACTAAAAGGAAAAGCCAGTTCTTCCTCGTAGGTGGGAAATCCACCATGAACCTTGGATCTCCCAAGTAAAGTTACCAATAATTCTCAAAGAAATATTTTCATACAAGACATCGCTGGCATTTCACATCAGAGAAAGGAACACAATAATCCTCCATGGATCAAAATTACTGGAAGAGGGAACATAGGCTGAGATAAAAGACATGGACTTTTGAATCAAATAGCACCAACGAAGGAAGCCAGCTTGCATGGTCACTTCACCATCACCACCCAAGAGTGCATTCTCCTGTTCCCAGGACATATTGAACCACTCCACATACTCATGTCTGCAAGTACCCAGAGGTGTCTGAACCAGAATATTCTTTCCCAATAAAGCATACCATTAAGATTTAGCTGCCTTTGCCTATGTGAATCAACACCGTTTACCCCCATGGTTTACCCTGGGTGTCAGAGGGTCAGTAATCTGGAGCTTGTTTAAAAATGTCTTAACCTCCATAAGCACATTTTCTTTGCCTGGGTGTCTAGCTGACATCCTGAAACAAAAGCAGTCTACCCTACCGTGACATGCCTTCTTTTGTAATATCACACTATATAATACTCTGTCTTGAAGTTTACTTAACAGTCCCAGCATCATACCAAGCAGATCTCGCTCCCCCCAAGTGACCACAGGCTTATTCAAGTGCCACATTTTTCAGCATTAGATCTCTGACACCATTTATCTTTGTGTAATTAATCTTGCCGTGAGAAAGCTCTCGGCGCTAGACGCTGAGTGAAACATCAATTCATGTAATGAATAAAAAAACATGTTACAATAACTGACTTGTTATTTGGGAATTCCATATGACTATCCATGAAGAGTATTGTACAACCTGTTTTCACCTTCTACATGTAACTGGTTAGGTGGAACACTCCTAGTGAAGCTAAAAGTACCAACCAAGGGCCTCATTAGGATGGCAGGCGGACTTTCGTCCGCCCGCCACCCTAGCGGTGCTGGGACCGGCCGCCAGACGTGCAGCGGTCCCGCACCACTGATTAGGATGCGATCGCCACCCTGGCGGTCGCATCCTGCATGTTTGCAGCAGCACCCGCCGCAATGCCAAAATGGCATGTTGTGCATTGCCATGCACAACGTGGCAGGCACCGTGCGGTGCCTGCCACCTTGTGCATGGCAATGCAGGGGGTACCATGGGTACCCCCCAAGTGCAGCCCCCACCCCTACCCCCCTTGGGCCCACAACGGGCCCCCAAAGCTATTCCTGCCGCCATGGAAAGGCTTTGAAAACCACACATCCTAATATGGATGGCAGTGCCTGCTAGGCACCGCCACCATATTAGGCCCCCAGTCGTTACGATTGCCGGCGGGGGAAATGAGGCGGACACACTTTGCGTCCGCCGCGATACCCCCCGCCATAATAATATGGCGGGGGTAATTCTGGTTACGATGGCGGGCGGATCGCCACCGCCGGGCCGGCGGTGGCGATCCGCCTGCCAACGTAATCAGCCCCTAAGTACTTAGATACTTTTTATTTCACAAAAACAATTATCATGGCAGTTCAAATTTAGGTGTCAGCTACGGACATTATTTTTGCAGAAGTCATCCACTGCTTTTTTATTCAGCTTTCTGGATCTCAATAGTTTACATTTTGATCTTGATATTAGAACTAAAATTCCTATTGATAAAACTGCATCTGCTAATGAACATTCCCTGACGATTTCCTGCAGATCCTGGTAGTAAATAACCTGTGAAGGCCTCTTTCTTTTTTTGAACTATGACTTTGCTTTGCAATTCATTTAAATGCATGGTCAATGAACCTACATTTATTAACACAGCATTGGTTGTGAGCAGCCTATATTATATATTCACGACAGTGGTTCCCATTCAGTCCTGATGGAGAACCCAACCAATATGGCAGCTCCATCATAAATGTCATGGAGCATGTTTAAAATCACTGAGTGAAAAACATACAAGAAGCAGAAAGTTGGCTTTCATTAAGAGTCAAAGGGCCATATTATCAAGAACGGCGATAACATTATCGCCGCTTTAGCGACAGGAAACTGCAGCTAAAGCGGCGATAAGTGGCTTGATAATATGCCCTATAGAATTCCAATAGAAGCCCAGGTTCTGGTGTGAAGGACATCAAACCTGGGCTTCTATTGGAATTCTATATGGCATATTATCAAGCCCCTTATCGCCGTTCTTGATAATATGGCCCTCAGTACTCTGCTAAGGTTGGCTCTACAAGAGCTCTAGTTATGTCACTACCATAGCGTAATATCATTTCTGAGTTTGGGTTCCACTTTTTTCTTGTTCCCCTATGGTTTTCAGCTGCTGATACTTTCAAGATCCAATTTAGTTTTTGTCCATATTGGGGTATAAAACAGTTGCTGTGGCTTCCAAGCTCAAATTCAGTTTTTATTCTTACCACTTATATACAATTGCTTATATTTCCAAACTCCAGTTTTTATTTTGTTCCGACAACTGGTTTAAAATTGCTAAATTTAAAAAAAAGTTTATGACACAATGCAGGGGTGAGTAGGGTTTGATTCTGAGTTTTTCTACAGGGAATGTGCTAAATATGTGTCATCCTGACCTGTGTTGCTGTCCTGGTGCCTGCCAAATCCCATGATGGGATACTGATTCTCTAGGCACCCAGTGCTTAATTTGTAGAAGAAAGAGTGCCGGGGCCCGAAGCTCTGCTTAGAAGATCGCGTCCAGAGGAATTGAATGTTGCACCACAAATACCAAGGCTGCCTACTATCGATTTAACCTCAGGCCTCTTTAGTCCACTTCCAGACACTGATGCCTCTTCCTCTCACTCTTGCTGGTCCCTGCTTTCTCCCTTTGTGCTGGCATTTCCATTTTTCTCTTCCCCTTTCTTTCCTGTTTCTACTCACAGTCAATATCTGATGCAGAAAACAATAAGTGCCATTCCCCAAAAATCAGTGGTGGTCGCCTTCACCGGCTTCGATCAAGCACTGGTAATACATTATCGTGGGCTGCCATTTTGATTAAAAGAACTGATCCCATGCTTGCTGATGTGCAGGAATCCAGAAAGATGTTACAATGGCAGTTTGCAAAAAAATCATTTACAACAAAATCTTGGAAATCTAGCAGGGTATTTGTGATTTATGTACCTACAATTTAGCAGGCTAAGGTATTACATACTTTAGTCTTCTATTGGGGTAGCAAGACCAACTTATAAACATTGTCCCTGATTTATATCCTTTCTCAGTGGGATTTCTGACTTCATCTGTTTGCTGACACAGCTAAACCAGAGACGTAACAGAGACCAGAGACATAACAACATAACATGGAAGAAATGAAGATCTGATCTTCTTGTAACCAAAATACTTCCCATATCAAAAGTGTCCTGAATAGGTAGGGGTGAAATTTAAACTTGACCAAAGAAGTTGGTAAACTTCATTCTTTGCAAAGGTAGGTAAAGTTTCCTGATACGAATCTGAACTTCAGCCGGCCCAGCACAGGTTGTTGGGTGAATGGCTAAAGCCAGGGACCACACAGCTGTCTGCAACCAAATGTTCTCCTGAGGAAGGGAAGCAGTTCCGATGGCAGGCATCAGATAAAGTCTATGCAGTATAATAATTTGCAACAGCTTGAACCAGGCAATGTGAAGAGTATTTGTAATACTCCGTCTCTTGGTGGTTCTGCCTCATCTGGTCCCTATCTCATCTTCAGGGATTTCACTATTTTCCCATACTTTAGGAACTGCCTGCATGAATCCCATCATTCCAGACTAAGGGTCTGATTTATATATGGGCAAAGAGGGTACTCCATCGCAATGGCGATGGAGTTCCCTCCCCGCCAATAAAGTGGTCCGCCCACCTCATTTACATGCGGGCTGACCTTAAGGTCAATTACGGCAGAGACTACTCTGTCTCCTCGTGATTAATCCCCTCCGAAGGTCCGGGGATTAATGGCCATTGGAGAAATGGCTACATATCTTCTTGTCCAATTTAAATGGGCAGACATAGCAATTTTTTACTCGTGTCAGAAGGAAGCAGCCCTATAAAACCATTATAATGCTCCCTCCCCCATGGGGGAAGCCTCCCATGGCGAGGGAAGCATTACTTTTTTCTTTTAAAAAAGAAAATCCCATTTCGGGATTATCTTTTTGAAAAGAAGAAAAGAATAATGCTTGCTACAGGGCTGCGGCCTTCCCACACAGCCCCGTAGCAAACAGTAAAATGCATTGATATCATACCCTTATAAATGACCGCCAGTTAGGTGGCCATTTATAAATGTGGCTGGTGGAGTAGGGCGTTTGCCAGTCCCAGCCTGGTGGACGTAAAGCCATCCGCCAGACCAAAGGAGAACACTGCGTTCGCCAATAAATAAATCAGGCCCTAAGTCATGGAATTCTTTAATTGTTCTGACTTCATATAGCTCTCCACTGTACCCATCCCACCTCTGTTTACTATCTGTCAAGTCTAGCTGAGCAGTACCAAACCTAGTAGGCAAACAGGCAACATGTAACATGGTACTCAAATGTGTAATGCACTTGAGTTCATCCTCTTCAAACTTCAGCAAATGTTTCCACCCTTAGTAGATGAAGTGCTCCTGGTGTTGTTGGTTCCAAGAACCAACTAGCAGTCCACTGTGCCTGGGGTGCTGTGCAATGAAGTTCCTAGTCGGGGACCGCTAACCTCCCTTCCTGACACCCCTCACCCTTTGGAGGCAGTCAACTTTTACGCAAAGATACTCTGTCTCTGTTTGAACTTCACTTTAAATTGAACAGAATTATATCCAGTTCTCCAAACCGCTGAATGTTCAGTATCAAAGAATAATAAGTGAAGTAATACAATAGCCATGGGAGGCTACCATTTTTGTCAATGTGATTCTGCCCAATACTGACAGAAGTAAGGATTTAAGGAACATAAGAGATGAAAATGCTTTTTGATGTTTCCCACTATGATGTGAGAATCAGAGTAATATGTACACCCGTACTCCTAGGTAATGGAACATGGAGTGCTCCAGGAATAGAGGTTGAAATACACCACGCCCTCCTTGGACTAATCAAGAAGACGGACAATTTGAAAGCTTCACATTTATTTATTTATTTGAAAGGTTTTGTATAGCGCTGGCTAGACCCGGTGGTATCAGAGCGCTTTACATGAACAGAGGAAATCGAAGAAGACAGTTGTACAGGATAGCAAATAAAACAAGCGAATACATCACAATATAAGGTTAAAGTGGGTAAAAATAAACTTGCCGATTATTAGGGAATCAAAAAACATGCTAGTACTATTCAATATTAAGAAAAGGGGGGTTAGGAATTCCAGGTGGTTTGCGGGTAAAGAACAAAAAAATAATATACATGAGAGTAGCAGTTTGCGTCCAAGAAGAGAGGATAAAATGAGCCGAGGGTGAGTGAAAAAAACGTTAGGAAAGAAGCTGACAAAAACCGCAGCAGGGGGAAGAGGAACATACGGTCCAAGTGGAGATTAAGGACCCCAGTATAAGTAGAGAAGGTGATGTTTAAGGTCTTTTTTAAAGTTGAGGTAGGAGGGGTTACAGCGCAGGTCGAGTGGGAGGGCATTCCAGATGTTCAGGGCGTTCCCGGAGAAGGAGCGAGATTAGGTGGATGTTTTTGTATGAAGCGGGGGTACGAGGAGGAGCGAATTGGTGCTTCTCATCAGTCTGGTACAGCCCACCTTATTGATTTTGTTTGTTAGGTATAGAGGGGTTTGTTGGTGAAGAGCTTTGTGCGTGATGCATGCAGTCTTGTAAAAGCATCTTCCTTCAATGGGGAGCCAATTAAGGGCTTTAAGGGCTGGGGAGATGTGGTCAAATCATTTACAATCAGTGATGAGTCTGGCCGCCAAGTTAAGAACTGCTCTAAGAGGGGCCAGGTGAACTTTGGGGGTTCCTGTGAGGATAGCGTTGCCATAGTCCAATTTAGAGAGGACTAGAGATTGGACAACCGATTTGAAGTCGTCAGAAGGAATGAAGGGTTTGATTTTCTTAAGGTGACGGAGAGTGAAGAGTGCTCCTTTGGCCGAGTTTTTTATATGGTCTTTCAGATCCAGGTTTTTATCAAGAGTGAAACCTAGGGATTTCGCCGAATCAGATAGGGAGAGAATGCAATTGAGGGCATTTAGATCCGTGATCCAGTCTTGGATGGGGAGCCGAATATTTTTTGGGTGAGGAGAATAATTTCAGTTTTTTTAGGGTTCAGTTTAAGGTGGTTGGAGTAGAACCAGGATTGGATCTTACTCAGGGTATTGTTTAAGTGCAGAATATCAGAGTGTGATTTAACATATTTCATGAATTCAATCAAATCAGTTACAGTTGCATTCACCATCATATTTTATATTTTTATGGTATCAGACTGCCCGTGTGCTCTCTCTTATCTACTTTCTGATATCCTCCCTGTTGGAAAGTGGTTTATTAGTAGTGATAAGTAGGGACCTACCACTGGTAATAAGTCCACAAATGCAATAAAACTTTCAGTCGAGGTCTAAATAAATTATTCCCTTGCTCAACCCTTGGTAGCTGGCAATGAGCAGGCAGGCTTAACTTAGGAGACAGGTGTGTAAAGCATTTAAAAACACCAATGCATTAAATAAGTAAGACACCATACACAATAAAAATCCAACACCAATTTATAACTATAGGTTATATTTAAATGAACAAATAGACACCACAATGACACAAATCCAATGTAGTGAACCGGAGATATGAATTTCTAAAGAATAAACACTTTTTTAGTGCTTAAAAACCAATAGCGGCAACTTGGGACATCTGGTCACGCTTGACCAGGACAAAGTCAAAGTTTGAGGCTGACCACAATGGAGCCCTGGCCGGATACACTAAGCTGGAGTCCTCGGTCAAAATGTTACCTTCGCCCTTAGAATTGTTTCTGGAGGATTTTTCTCTCGATGTAGAGCGGGCCTTTCCACCAGGCTAGATTTGTGACAGCTTTGTCAGCTTGACCCAGCGTGAGCCCTCAGTCAACTACTGGAAGTCTTCAGCTCCAGAGCTTTCAGTGGGATAAACCTGATATCCAGGCCGGGTCGCGGTTCGATGTCGCCGGCTTGACTCTCGACCCGGGGTCTGTCACCTTATGGAACTTTTTCCAAAAGTTTCTCCAAACGTCTCCAAACCTCTGGAACTTCTTCCTGAAGTTCCTCTTGTGGGGTCAAAGTGTCCAAAACACCAATCCAAGAGTCTAGAAGCTCTGAGATGGTCCTTGTGATGCTGGGACTACAATTCCCACAATGCACCCAGCCAAATCCTTAAAAGTCCACTGGGTGCACTCCAGGATGGGGACTTCTTGGTGGAGATCATGCAGGTGGGGTTTGTTAATCTGTAGCTTGCAGGGAGTCCACTCCTTAATCCTTGTGAAGCCAGGCAAAGTCCTTAGGGCTGTAGTACCAGATTGTGCAGCAGGTGCAGTCCTTCAGAGTGCAGTCCTTTGGGTGCAAATCAGGGTTCCAGCAGGGCAGTCCTTCTTCTCCTTGTTGTTTCAGAGCTTGCAGGGAGTCCACTCCTTAATCCTTGTGAAGCCAGGCAAAGTCCTTAGGGCTGTAGTACCAGATTGTGCAGCAGGTGCAGTCCTTCAGAGTGCAGTCCTTTGGGTGCAAATCAGGGTTCCAGAAGGGCAGTCCTTCTTCTCCTTGTTGTTTCAGTCAGCAGATCTGAGTTGCTTGACAACTCTTCTATATTTATTCAGTATTCCTGGGTGTCAAGCAGGGGGGACCCCTGACCAATGGGATGTAGGGTGCCACTCTCAGGTAGGACCACTTCCTCCAAAGTGTGGCATACTCTTGTCCCAGAAAGCACTATTGTTCTAAATTCCAAAATGGAGAACGTTTCTCCTGGAGGGTTAGATCTGGCAACGCCAACCCACTTGCGTGGCTAAGATTCTCTAACACCCCCTTCTTCCAGTCTCTTCACAAATCTAATTACAGGGGCTCCTGTGTGGCTGGGAGTGCAGGATGTTCGGGTGAGCTTGTGCTGTCCTAAAGTGTAATTCTCCCTTTGAAGACCAGTCTGGCTACTCCACCCCCATCCTGCCTTTTGCTTCTGCAGCTGCAGTTCTCCACCCACAGGAATTCCTTTGTGTCTCTAGAGGCCACTTCACACTTCATTATGACAGCTTGGCTCAGCCTTTCAGAGGCTGGCCAATCAGGAGAGGGCAGCTGGAAGGCTGGATTTTGGCTTTCAGAAAGGGAAGTTCAATAACTTCTTTTCTAAAAATAGTTATTATAAATCTAACGGTGGCAAGTTGTTGGATTTATCATAACTATCATTTGAGATTTTGAATGACAATTTCCAGCTCACACCAGTCAAAATGTGTCCATAAATAAAATATTCCCATGTTAGCCTATGGAGCTAGTTTTCTACAATTGGGAAATATAAAATTGGCAGTTTTTCCCTCACTAGGGGTTATAAAACATATTTCATAATGTCTCTGCATATAGTTACAAGGCACCCTACCCCTGGGGCACCTAGGGGAGACCTTAGGAGTGACATATATGTGAAAATAACTAGTTTGAGACTTTGAAAGTACCTTTAATTCCAAAGTCGAATTTGCATATAAATTTAATGTAAAGGGAGCCTGAAAAGCTGTGCTGCCTTTATAATTACAGCAGGCAACACAGTAGTGCACACTTAAGTGCATTAGGTCTACTGGGCCTCTAAACCTATATGCCCTATAATATACCAGGTACTTACAGTTAGTCTGTTAGTACCAATTGTAATTACACCTAATTACCATATACTTTTAATCAGAGCACAGGTCCTGGGTCTGGTTAGCATAGCCCAGGTCACAGTCAGAAAACTAGCACCTAGTAGTCAAAATTGGGGGCAAAAAGTTGGGGGGCTCTGCAAACTTGTTCTGATTTCTCACATGCCCCAATCCTGTGCATTGCATAACTGTACACAAAAATTGCTAACTGACAGAATCATAGGTCTTTTCCAATCCCACATGCTGCTGGGATTGAATAATTTCTAACACTGGGTGACATAGGGTAACCTGACCCAAAAATACTTTGGTTTGTACTAACTGAGATAAGTGACAGAGGTTTGTGATTCCATTGCTTAAATTCTTATAATCAATGTTTACCATTTGGTGGGGGGGCAAAAGAGGCCTGGTCCAGCTGCTCTCTGCCAGATGTTGTGAGGGATGCACGCCACACAGGTGGAAAGTGGCAGGGCCGGGGGACTTTCTCCAATAGGGCTGTGGGGCTGCACCCCTCTGAAATCCATACATCTTTACCTCAAAAAATATTAAATAGATGTATTTACTTAGAGATACTATGTTATCTCTAAATAAATCGATGTATTTAGGTCTGTTCTGCCTGTCCTAGGCTGTCTGCCCTACCTCCCTCTAAACCAGGACACAGAAGCCAGGCTTACCTTTCTAAAGCCCTTCGTTGTAGTCTATGGTGGTATCCATTGTAGGCCAGTGTTGCTGTGAGCATCATGCTTTTGGGCTTCAGCGACTGAATCCTTGCGTGAGGTCAGACGTCCCTCATTCACAGATGTTTGTCATTGGGTATGACTGGATGCAAGCATGTGTGATTCTGTGCCTTGTCCTCGTTAATGGTAAGATTTGTAATGCTAATCTCATGTTATGTATATTGTGCTGAAACCCCAGGTCACCCTAACCTCCCCCACTGTTACACCGCAGGCCCTGGCTGCAGGTCATTGGCCCCTTTAAATGTGAAGCTGCTGTATTTGTTCCTCTGCAAAATTGATCCAAAAGACAAGCATGGCTTTTGTTCCCTTGCAAAGTTGATCCAAATATCTGAGTCAAGCACAAAGGGAGAAATATGTGCTTATAGTAAAGACAGTAACATGCTGTATGGTGTTAAAATTGGCCCTATCTTCATGTTCTTAACATTAATGCCAAACATATGGATTAATTAATGAACAATGAATATTAAAAATGTTCAGGCAATGTATGCCTTGCATTCTCCAGCTATTTCATCATGTTGTGTTTCTGTATGTTTTTTGTGCATCTTATTACTCTTGTATAGTGCATACTTTGAGACATGCCAGGTATTTATGAGGGGCTTTGATTGAGAGCTCTGGCACTGAGGCTGAAGGCAAAGCAAAGTGACTGTCAGTGTGTTGGCCTATTTGCAGAGCACACAGAAAAATGCTCTGAAATTGAAATGATGTTTAAAATGTGTGTGTGAAGGCGGTACACAGATGTCAAAGTATATATAATGCACAAATAAAGCGCTGAAATGTGAGTGCGTGCAGTGTATGTTTGGGGGTGGTGAAGTGAAGAAATGTGAGGCGGTGCATTCAGGGGAGAGTGGAAAGAGGGTGCTAAACAAGAAAGAGATGAAGTACAAGATGTGCAGATGGATGAGATGTGCAAAGAAAAAGGGCACACATAACTAACATAAAGCACAAATAACTAAAGGCCAATACACCTAACACATGCCTCAATAATATTAAATTCAGTTTCACAATTTCAGAATTGAAACAATCCCAATGTTGAAAATTACAACAAATCATTGTTGTTACTCATTTATCTTAAACAGCTAATAACCATTGACAAAGTCGATGGTACTGGTAGGTTTTAGGTGTATGTCAGCTTTTGTATAATATATATGGTGTGATAACATCAGAGAGAGAAACCAAAATACTGGTCAGGTAGCACACTATGTGAATCACAGACATTTATTTGACATGTTCCCTTTTAGAGAGTCTTCACTTTTTTCATTCCACTTAAAGACCTGTCTGCATATATTTCTATATGACTGATTGCAGACAGCAGCTGTGGGTGCTTCCCAAAGCCAGGTTGGGGCATTTTCTTTCAAAGTTGATGCCTCATGCAGTGCAAGACACTGGGCAAGCACACTTTAAAGGGCCTGAACTTGTAGTGCTTTAAATTGGTACATTACAGTAGCTGTTGAACATATTAATGCAGTATGCTATGGGGCAGTTTTCAATGTGTTTAATATTTCAAGACTATATGTTCCCACTGCTTTATAAACCTTGCATTCTCACTAAACTGATTTGCTTTAAAATGCACCATTTGCCAATTTTTTTCAAATATTTTCCTGGGAGGAGACCCCCTCTGAACCCCACATTTGTACATTAAGCTTGCTTGCTTCGCTTGCTATATAAAAGTCATAACCTACTTTTATGACATGCCACTTTCAAATCTCACCAGCAACCACTGGACAGGGCACCCGTTTGATGTGCCATTACTACATATCTGCTAGCCTGGGTGCCAGCAGGTTTCTATATACTTTATAGAACTATGCCAGCAATCCATCCTCTCCCGATTACTTACCCGCAGCTTTTTTTATTTCCCGAACAGTGGATATTCAAATTCCTCTATATCTTCGGCATGGTTGCCTCGTCCAAACTCTCATATGGTTCAGAGTAATAACACAGACATACCTGGGCTATCTTTCCTTGTGTATATCATTTCACCTTTTGCAATTCAAGTGATTGTTATTGGTGAGCTCTTGTCATCCAACTCTATCAGCTAGTCTCATAGTCTACCCACCTTGTCTTACTCATTGGGTACTTTTGTTACTTACGTTCATTAATCTAGACAGCACAGTCTTTCAATATCTTGTGCTTGAAGCTATCCTTTTCCATGTCCCTCGTTTTTGTTTCAAGAACTCCCTGTTCCAGAATTAGTGCTTTTCTTGCCCTATATGTGGTCTTGTAGTCCTGTTACAATGTCCCCTAATAACCGTTTTAAAGGTTTTCCATTCTACCAAACCATCAGCTGCTGTGCCTGAATTTTTCCTGAATTAATCTTTATTCTTGTCAGCTATTGACCCTTGAAGGAAGAGCATTCTAGTGCACTAGCCTGCTGCTTCCAGCTAGGCATTGCTGTCCTAGCTTTTCCCCATCATGTCTCCATTAGTAAGGGTTTATGGAGTGAGCAGGGTCCTGCCAAGATGATGTGCATGTAGGATATGCAAGTCAGAGCTAGAGCTGTTGTACAGAAAATAAAAACTAGCCTGACATGGAGGTTGTGCACAAGGGAAAAGAAAGACTATATTCTAGTACAACTAATTTCCAATTGGTAGAATATTTTCTCAATGCCTAAGCCATTGACCACTGTCAAAGTAGACAAAGGTGGATGAGACCTGTTCAGTGTCACATCACATACACCTTTCAAGTCTCCCTTAATAATCATAAACATGTGGACTGATTTTGGCATTCCCCCAGTTAAAGCCGTCAAAAACCAAATTTGGTCAACAATGTGTGCACATATGCAAGCCAAAAGTAAATTTTCCTGATTTAACTTACACTGACCATATCCTCATCTACCTCCACGGCCCCTAACAAGACCCTGGTCCAATCCATAATATGGCTGCACGCTTATATGAGGAAACTCCAGAGCAAAATAACTGGCCTCTCCACATTTTCTTCAATTTAGTTCCATCAACTTGTATCAAATGACCCTCTTGTTAGAAAATGGTTTGTGCTCCACTCTTCTTCAAATCAATCAATCAATTTACCATAGTTATTTATATAGCCGACAAATCACCTGTGAGGGTCTCAAGGCACTGAGGTTGCTGGTCGCTTGGTGGTATACTGCTCAGTTGAACAGCCAGGTCTTGAGTCCTTTCCTGAGCTCCTGGAGTGATGAGGTGGTCCTAAGGAGCAGGGGAACACCTTTCCAAGCCTTGGCTACTAGGTGGGAAAATGAGCGACCTCTGCTGTTGCTTTGCCAGATCCGGTGGGTGTCAGCGAGGAAAATGGAGGGGAAGCGGAAGAGGCTGGTCGGTTGGATGGAAAGTGATGCCCTTGTTGATGTTTGTTGGCCCTGTGTTGTGCAAGGCTTTGTGTGCGTCGATCAGCATTTTGAACTGGCACCTCTTCTGGATACGGAGTCAATGCAGTTTTTTGAGGTGTGGAGTGATGTGTGTTCATCTGGGGAGGTCGAGATGAGTCTTGCTGCTGAGTTCTGTATTTTCTGGTGTCTCTATGGTAGGCCTGCAGTAATACCTACTAAGAACGTGTTCTTGTAGTCCATTCTGCTTATGATGAGAGCCTGCGTGATGGTCTTTCTTGTGTTGACCGGGAGCCACTAGAAGCATGTGTAGAGTGTTGAAACAGGCTGAGGAAACTGTATTTACCTCTTTCTGCATGGATAGCTTGTTGTCCAGGATGATGCTAAGATTACAGGCGTGGTCTGTGGGGGCGAGTGGTGGGTCGAAGACGCACTGGCCACCATGTGTCATTCCATGGCAAAGGGAGTGGCTCAACGCTGCCTTGTAAATAAGACGAAGCACATATCGCCACAGGAACGTCAGTAAAAGTTACGTTCCTGTGGCGATAGAGAACTTGTAATTATGCCTCAATTTGTCACTTTGAATAATTTCCTTTTTTTCTTCCTTGTGAAGATCCACATGGTTCATCCCTAAACCCCATCTTGTGTCATTGTTATGTCAACAATATAGCTAAGTTCATTCAATCTTTTAGGTTTTCGATAATGCCATATGCAGATGATACCCAGATCATTGTATCCATTTTCAGCAATGAACAAGAGGGTAAGTAAGGTCCACAACTGTATGCTGGAAACTGGAAGGTGGATGAAAAGTAGCTGCCTAAAACTGAATGCTGAGAAAAAAGAGGTCCTACTGTTTGGCAACAGGTGACCCAGCACTGAGGGTGGATGGTATAAAACATGAAAAGACATACAGATCCGCGATCTGCTCAACCATTGCTGCCTTGCCTCAGCAGGTCTGCCGGACTATGCCTGTTGGCTGACTGCATTTGTGCTGCACTGTATTACTTATCCACTTTTTGTTTTTCTCTTAGTCAGTGCTGCTTTTAATCTCTCCTCTGAGCTGTTGTCTGTAAGTTCTGTCAAATTGTCATTGTTTACTCTGTTTGTATTCCGCTGTTGCTGCCTATAAGTTTTGTCTGACTGTCATTATTCAAAGTGTCTGCATTCTGCTGTTGTATTGTTTTCTTTTTTGGTATTGTGCTGCCTTTATCTGCTCTTCTCTGTTGCTGCCTGTAAAAAAAAATTCCGCTGTTGTGTTGTGCCATGTGCAGGAGCCAGCTCGTCCGCCACCCACTCCTTTTTTTCTGCTGCCCCGGCTTTCTGCCATCCAACGCCCCATCTCCCACCCAGGATCTACTTAATGGAGACAAGCCCTTCTACCCCTTCTGTGCCTGGACTGTGCCCATTGGCAGGAACCTTGTTGCTCAAACCAACCACAGATAATCAGCTGTAGAGTTCCGAGCAAGCACTGGACCCCAGACACCGCAACAACAACTGCTGCACCACATCCCTGTATTCAACAGTAGGATCTTCCACCTAACCACGCTGCCTCTTCACCTGCAACGCAGAACCCACAGCCCTCACAGAAACTGACAACACAACCATGACTGCAGCTGCCCTGGAACTAATCCACTGCTGCCTGCTCAACACCCGATCACTCTGCAAACATGCCACCAAAATTTGGGATGCCATCACCACCCTCACCCCAACGGTATCTTCATCCCAGAGACCTGGCTCAACCCTTCCTCCTACCCTAACATCACCACCGCAACCCCCAATAGCTACAAGATAATACACCGACTCTACACCAACAAACACAGAGATAATGTCACCATCATCCATAAAGAAACCATCTGCTGCACCACCACCTAAGACGACATGACACCGATCATGGAGCACCTCCACATCCAACTCCAAACCGACGGCAGAACTACCATCAGAGGCATACTCGCCTACAGATCCCCAAGATCCCGCCCCAGCTTCTGCAACGTCATCCCAGAATTCATCACCTCACTTGCTATTGACTCCGAGTACTACATCTTCCTTGGTGACCTCAACTTCCACCTCGACGACCTCAAAGATGCAAACACTCCCAGCCTCCTAGAAAGCATGAGTAATATCAGCCTTACCTAACCGGTCACCAACCCCAAACACAGCACAGGACACACAATCTTCACCGCCATCGACAGAGTCAAGTACAGTCATGTCACTGAACTCACTTGAACCAACTACGCCATCATTCATTTCACCATCGCAGTATCCCCATAGACCACTGCCATGCCTCCCAGCTCCTCTTGCCACAACTGGAACAAAGTTACAGAAGCCCAAGATGGACACCCTCAACACCACCCATCCTGACTCAGCAACTAACATTGAATGAGCCATCACTAATTTCTATCACCAACTGCACCAAGAGAGTTCCCTCTACAAGACCTGCCAAGACCAACAGGTGCACCAAACAACCCAGCAGGTACACACCAGAACGCAGGACAATGAAACGCAACTGCATAAAGGCTAGAAAGAAGATGGCGCACCAGCAAAGATTTCATAGACCGAGCCACCCTCAAGTTAGCCCTCAAAAAATACCACCAATGCGTAAAACACATGAAAAGAGATGTCCTGGCAGACTGTCAAGCCAGCTCCAACTGCAGCAAAAAACTCTTCAGAATTGTCAGAGAGTTCTCCTGCCCATTAGCCACCAAAACCATGATCTCCCCTTCCCAGGAACTCTGTGACACCCTGGCAAACTACTTCCATAACAAGATATGCACCATCTACAGATTCTTCAAACCACAACCCACAACCTCATCACACCAGCTGACACCACACAAACACCCGCTCACTGCATGGGGCCAGTACACCAAACAGAGCACCACAGCAATCAGGAACTCCATCCATTTGGGTGCACCCACGGACCCCTATCCCCACCACTTCTTCAACCAAGGACATCAGCTGCAAACTCACCTCCATTCTCGACGCATCCATCACTACAGCCACCTTCCCTGACGAATGGAAACATGCAGAGGTCAGACCCTCTCCTCAAGAAACCCTCCACCAACCCCAGCGAACTCAAGAACTACCACCCCATCTCTCTGCTCCCCTTCCCCACCAAAGTACTTGAGAAGGCCATCAACTGCCAACTCAGCAAACACCCGGAGAGAAACAACCTGTTGGATACCTCCCAATCCTGGTTTCAAGCCAACCACAGCTCCTAGACTGCCCTAATCAGTGCCACTGATGACATCAGAACCCTCCTTGACCAGGGAGTAACAGTGGCCCTGATCCTCTTTGACTTCTCAGCAGCATTCAATACCGTATCCCACCATACCCTCATCAAGAGACTCCACCACATCGGGATCCAGGCCTCAAATAGATCACGCGCTTTCTCACAGGACGAACCCAGACAATTCACCTACCACCCTAAACGTTGGAACCCAAGAGCATCATCTACGGTGTCCCTCAAAGTTCATCCCTCAGTCCCACCCTGCTCAACACATACATGACACCCCCCGGCCAATATCATCAGAACCTGTGGCCTCAACATCATATCCTACGCTGATGATGCCCAGCTCATCCTCTGTCTCTCAGAAGACCCAGACACCACTTGACAACAACTATATGATGAGTGTCACCGATTGGATGAAAACCAACTGCCTGAAACCCAACATGGACAAGACGGAAGTGCTAATTTTTGGGAACAGCGCCTCCGCGTGGAACGACACCTGGTGGCCCTCCAAACTTGGAACCACACCCACTCCAACAGACCACAGCCGTAACCTTGGCATTATCCTAGATGACAAGAGACAGCAAACTCACCATGAAATCACAGATTAACAGAGTCTCCTCCGCCTGCTTCCACACCCTCTGCATTCTCCAAAACATCATCAGGTGACTCCCCGTCACCACCAGGAAAATCGTCACTCAAGCCCTAGTCACCAGCCGACTGGACTGCAGGAACGCGCTCTTCACAGGCATCACCATGCAGCTCCTAAAGAGACTCCAGATGGTACAGAACTCCGCTGCCAGACTCATCCTCAACCTCCCCAAGAGAGCCACGTCACCCCCCCACCTTAGGAAATTCCACTGGCTCCCCATCCAGAAAAGATGCCATTTCAAGATGCTGAACTACACCTATGAGGCCCTCCACTACCTAGGACCTGCATACATCAACCACCGCCTGAACTTCAACCAACTCCCCAGACACATGAGCTCTGCCTCCCTTGCCCTAGCACACACTCCGTGAATCTGCCTTAGCTACGCTGGAGCACACTCCTTCTCCTACCTCGCCATCAAGTCCTGGAACGACCTTCCTCTGCACCTGCGAACATCATCTTCTCTCCCGTAATTCAGAAAGGGACTCATGACCTGACTATTCAAATGAGCCCAGCAAGAACCTAGTGCCTGGATACCCTTGTGAGTGATTAGCCCCGGTTTACAAATCCATGTTGATTGATTGACAAAGTTGTAAAATAAAGATCTTCACATCTGCTTACAACTCTCTCACTCAACCCATGAAATTGGCCAGTGTAAGGAGTACATTGAAACCCAAAGAAAGTGAACAGAGATATAAGAGGAATCTATGTTCCTGCTGAATGTCAGGCCTTCTTTTTGAGCCTGTAGGGAAAAGAAAGAGCACCTGGTAGAAACGCTCTAGCCCACCAGTAGTTAAGTAGTCTCTTGTATGTGGCTATGGGACTGCCGCCTCCTCTATTTCAACAATGTCAAATGCTCACGATGGGGCAGATTTACAATAAACTAACACAGCGCGGTGCAGCAAGTCATTTTGCTGTGCCGCGTTAGTTTGGAAGCACAGGGATGCGACATATTTACAACAATGTGTCGCATCTCTGTGCTTCCCCTTGCGCTGGCGCACAAACTGATGCCATGCGCCGGTGCAGGCACCCTTGCACCATGGTGCAAGGATGCCTGCGTCATGGGGAGATTGTTTATGTGCAGGAAGGGTTCCCTTCCTGCACATAAACAATCAGAAATGGCGTTTGACAACTTCTATGTGTGCTGCATTAGCACACATAGAACTTGCAAAACGTCATTGTTTCAATGATTGTTTATGTGCAGGAAGGGACACCTTCCTGTATATAAACAATCACCAGAGGTGATTTCCTCCTTCTATTCTTTCTATGTGTGCAGCAGAATGCAGCACGCATAGAAAGAGGAAAAAAACGAGGAGAAATGAAAACATTTCTCCTCGTTGCGCCTCCCTACGCCTCCCCTGAGGCGTAGCATTCAGACGCATTTCCAGATTTACTTTTTCTTGTAAATCTGGAAATATGTCTGGTTCCATGGGTGTTGCGTGGGAACACCCACAGCAACACCCATGGAACGCCCCTTTCACGCAAAGTGCTGCATGTAAAGAGGCGGTATTTACAAGAACAGGAAAACCACGCAGGGTGGCTTTTCCTGTCCTTGTAAATATGGGGCAGAAAAATGCGCTGCTAGTGCGTCACAAAAAGTGACGCACTGGCAGCGCAAGGCACTTGTAAATCTGCCCCCATGTGTATATATAACTAATTACAAGCTCTAGGCTGCAATCCTGTGGATTAATCATCACTAACTGATTGCTCAGTGTTGCAAATGGGTTCCAACCATTCAGTATGCCCAAATGAGTTGCTCTTTGATCACCCGATTTTGAACTTTTATTGTGGGGCGTCTCAATATCTGAGCCTCACTCCCACAGACTTCTTGGTAAATTGGACTGCACGTGTTTACCATCAGTGTCCTTCTTTTAAGATAAGGCTGCGACAACGCAGCTAGGGTAAGGCGGCACTGGGCTGGTTACATCTGAACATATGTGCACAAGTATGTGCACATGGCTACAAGCTGCACGTGAGAGAGTACAATTGTGGGCAGCCTGGTAGCTGCACACAAATAACCTGCCTGTGGCAGTTTTAAACTGCACATTTGACCTGTCAAAATACCGCTTTTGACAGGCTCAAACCCTCCTCTCAAATAATAAGTCACCCATATGTAGGCCTTATCGCCCATACAGGTAGGGTGAAGATATTTAAAAGTAGGCCATGAAGAAATTAATGTTCAACAAGTCCTTACAGTGAAATAGTCCCAAAAACTATTTTCACTGTAGCAAGGCTGGCTGCTGCCAAAGTGAATGTTTCAGCTACCTTGGTACCTTTATTAAATACTAATTTTGGATTGGTAGCAGCAATAAAAAATAATTATTCTACTCTTTTAAATTATAGTTAAAAGTTCTCTTTAAATTATCTTTTTAGAAATGCCACTTTTAGTAAAGTTGCTTACGCTTCTGGGAGTTATCAACTATCTGGGCTGGTGATGGCTCTCCCACTAGGAAATACATATTTGTGCCAGACAGTGCACAAAAGGGCCTGGTTGTGGAGTGAGTGGGTTTTTCTGACAGGATGACTAGGGAGGAGTTAGGCGTTGCCCTGATTACATTCATGGGGTCTTTCCCCAGCACATACAAAGAAACCTGACACCAACCCACAAGCTGGACTGGGTATAAAAGTGACAACCCAGAACATGAAGGAGACCGATAGCGGAAACACTATGAAAGCCCCTTGATGCCCTAATGGAATGAGAACTCTTACTAGAGCTGATGCCAGGACTAGTGGATCAAGGGCCAGGTCCAAGGGCCAGTGTTGCTAGTCCCCTTACTCCCCCTGAGCACCAGTTGGGGGAAGACGTGGACTCCACTGACCCCGGATGTACTGCAATACGGCCAGGAGGTCAATTTGAGGAGAAGACTCATGCAAGGAGCTAGTGAAACCCGCAAAGTGTGCCCCTTTTTAGACCAGGAGAGCTCACCACCAGAAGTAAAATGAGCCCAAGATCATAAAAAAATTGGCCCAACTGGGCCCTAGATGATCACATTTAAAGGTGTGGACCTTTGACCGACTGCGAGAATCAGAGCATGTGGCTCTTCGTAGAAAAGAAAATCCTGAATTCTACCTCTGGGGTGGGCCAGTGCCTAGGGAGCATAGCAAGGTTCATTAATAATTAACGCCCAGTGAGGCCCAGGAACCACATTCCCCGGGCCGGTGTCCAGATTGGACATGCCGGGGACCCATCTCCAGGCACCCGATGAGGAAAGATGAATCGGGGGAGTGCAATCACGTTCCTGACCATGGAAGGAAGAAGTCTGGAACCCAATCCCTGGGTTGCATTTGGGGGGAGCGAAGCAGGCCCCGCAAAAGCAACAGGGCAGTGAGCATCCAAGTGCCAGCTCCCACGTTGGCAGACAACAGAGCCAAATGAGCAGGGAGCTAACTGGGCAGCACGAGGAGGGCTCCCTGCACTCCCTCCATAAAAGTGCATGTCCGGGTGTCTTGGGTGGGTCCAGGCACCCCCCAACCAAAAAGCAAAAAAATAACAAAAAAAGCTGCAGCCAAAGCCGCTCATCAATATGCACTGCTTGACAAATATTTTCACATTTAAATAAACATATAATATATCAAAAATATCGATTCACACTAAATTGACTATAGTAATATTGCCAAAATAATTACAATATCATTAATACATTTTAAAAGAACACTTTTTACGTAAAACAATTATTGAAAATAAATATAAAACATTTTATACATTGGTTTAAATTAAAAATAAACATATTACATCACTAAAATATTTACAATGAACCCCAAAAAATAATAACTAAATTCATAACAATATAACAAAAAATATTGCAATTAACTACAAACATTTATAAATCAACTTACACATTATTATATAAATATATACAATTATATTCACATTCAAATTCATCAAACTATATATCAACATTTATAAATAAAACGTAAATTATCGTTTACCATAAAAGGACATAACTGTGAAAAAAATTCAAACTTTACAAATATGAACCAAAAAAATCAACCTTTACCACTAAAATCAGACAAACAATGAAATCAAAACTATAAAAGGTACACTCATTTTACCAACTAAAGACTTCTAAATCGACAAACAAAGCAAGACGAGGAAACTCTGCTGGATTCTCTAACCAGACCATTAAAGAAGAAATATTTCAATAACTACCTAACTAACTACATAAAACTTATATATAAACTAAAAGTAACTCTTAAACCAACTTAAAAATGTAAAGTAGCAAATAATTAGCAAAACACTCTCCAACTTCTATCTCTTTACATGTAATTTCTAAAAGAAAGACTATGGATCTAATTGCGATGCAGGTCGGACCGGAACCGACAGCTCATTGGTTGCAGTCCGACCGGAATCTACTGCTGCGGTCCGACAGACGCATGACGATGCGTGTCGTCGGAGGGACCAACCGACGCTTTCCGACGGGCTCATGGAGCCCGTTGGTCAGAAACTCACCATAATCCCTTAAGGAAGGCGTTTCCGCCATCGGCATTATGATGTCGGTTTCTGACAGACATTCCATGTCGGACTTTCTGACATGGAAAGACTGTCAGAAAGCGAAATTGAGGGCCCCCTTCTCCATGCAGCTTCCGCATTTGGGCCCGTGAACCTCCCTGCACCATGTGGCAGGCACCGTGAGGGATGGTCACAAACTTCCATTTCTCAATCGGAGCTTGTGCTGCGGGCGGTTTCTGCCTGATTACGATGCAGTCAGAAACGGATCAGACCATCGGTCGGAGCATTTCTTCCGACTGCCTCATTATGATGGAGGCAGATGGAAAGGAATCCAAACGGTCATTCCGACTGGCATTCGATGGGCTCGGAGAGCCCGTCCACCAGTCGGAATGCGGCCAGTAATCCCAAGGGTGGCTCTTTCCGCCCCTGGGATTACAATGTTGGGTTTCGGCAGCCTTTCCGTGCCGGCCTTTCCAACACAGAAAGGCTGTTGGAACTCGACTTTGGGGGCCCCCAGCAGGGCCCCCTTGGGTGCACGGCCTCCAGTGGGAGGCTGAGGGGGCACTTATGGTGCCCCCCTGTTGATCCCTGCAACCCATGGCAGGCCCCTTGAGGTGCCTGCCACGGGGTGCAGGGATGAACTGCACCTCCTATTTTACAATGGGAGCATGCATTCCAGCCGGTTTCTGGCAGGAATACATGCTCCCATTTGTAAAGTATAGTAATGCGACCGAACACTGTTCGGTCGCATCCTAATTAGTCGGTGGTGGCAGCCGACCGGGTGTCAGTAGATCCCATGACCGAGACGATGTTGGGCGGAGGAAACTCTGCTAGACATCGTAATCAGCCCCTATGTGCGGTTGCATTGTAATTAGGTGTTCGGAACCGCCGAGCTATGGTCGGGCGGTTTCCTTACCGAAACGGTGCCAGTCGGAGGCCAGACGTGATGAGGGCCTATGACTTCAAAAAGTGATAAGCTGCCAGCAAAATGATATAACAAAGTAAATGTACAAAAATCATTTAAAAATATAAACTCACTCCAATAGCGGGTAAAAATAAACCTTATGACCTCAATCTCTACTAACTACCAACAAATAAACATTTAAAATTAAATTAATGTATTTTTTTATTCCAACAAAAAAAGAAGCAACTGCTCCACATTAAAACCCCCTAAAGACAAAGTTCAAATACAGTGTGAAACATCTAAAAAGAACATACATGTAAGCATGAAAAAATACATGTAGTTTCACAATTTTTTATGTAATTAACAATCATTAAACTTTACAAATTTATATTTATTTATTTATACTATTATAGTACTTTCAGATAAAATGAAACAGCAAGTCAAATATATAGCATCCCGGAAAGGAATGTAATTACTACGTCACGTGGGTTATACCTACAACCAAGAAAATGCATCAGCAGAAAATGTAAATTGGAAATGTGCCAAATATTATTTTAATGCATGCTATGTGAGGTCCACTGCAAAAGATAATGTAATTCATGCAAGAGAACACAACCACACCCTAAATGACAGAAAGAGAAATAATGGAGGTATTACAGGATATGAGAGGCAAACAAAGCACTAGCTCCCAGGAACCCACAACCACAATGCTAAAAGATATATTGCCTAAAGTCCCTGAGCACATCACAGGGCAACTACCATCTATAGCCACTTTAAAACGTTTAATTTCACAAACTAAAAAGCCACCAGCAATACTCCTCTTGCCCCTAGAAGATATCAAGACATAGAAATGCCTGACCATTTAACAATGACACATAATGAGGAACCTTAGCTTTTATATGACACTGTTAACAATGAGAAACAATTCTGAATATTCTCTACAGTAAATAACTTTCTAAAACTAAGCCTTTATCAAACCTGGATGATGGATAGGGCCTTCAAAATGTGTCCCAAACCATTCACTAAGATATACACCATACATAGTCAAACACAAATATCCCTTTTATTCCAACGAACAGCAGCACTATACCGTGACCTTTAGCTTGGAAAATAGACTAAAAATGACACAAGTAGAGTACAAAATCGAAGGTAGCTGGATAAAAAATGGCCACTCTAAGAAACTAAAATACACTATCTCTCCATATAAAGAAATGGAAAAAATTCTAAGCAAATGTTAACAAATATTAAACATGTAAAATGTCAAAACAAATTATGAAAAATATAAAAATTGTAAAGTATAAATAAAATAATAGTATAAAGTCTATACAATTATTTCATATATACTAAAAAAACTGGATAAAATGATGTTGAAAATATTTATATAAAGCAATGTAAGAAAAGATAAACAAATGTCAAGCAAGGAAAAAAATTGGAAAATGTTCAATTGGCAATACAATTTAAATATGGTTTACATTTTTATGTAATAAAAATGTATTAAACATGTTTTATTTATCTCTATATAAAGGTTTATTTTTAATTTGAAATATATATGCCTAAAAATGTAAAAATATAAATAAAACTTTGAAAACATAAATAAATTTAGAACAATGTGTTACTTGTCTTTATTATATAAAAATATGTAATTAATACTAGTATTTATCTGAAACATACAACTATTTTTTAATTATATTTCTAAACACCAACATTACTAGTTAACAAACACGAACTATTTCTACTACATACAAAAACAATGTAAACAAATTAGTTCACACTAAAATTAACAAGCACACTCCAACATAAACCATTTTAAAGAAAGTGTTCAACACTATTACTATTCCCACTCCTACCTATACCAATTTGGGGATGGTTCCTACGAATTTAGTAGGACTGCGTATCCGGGCAACATAAACGTCAAAATATTGGGAATATTGGGACTGAGTCAATCCATACTATCAGTATGTTGATCTAATTCCTAGCTAATTCACAGTGCCCCATCCAGACCCCTAACCTTACAGGGAACTGGATGGTATCTACAACCTCAGAACATGACCACTCTAATTCCCAAAGGAATTAGTGGAAACAGATCTACCCTTTTGTTGTCACTTAAGCATGTTCAAAGAGAGAGACAAGAAATGTACGTATTGGCTTTACAAACATTTATTGAAGCAATTGCATTCTTGTAGAAAAAAAACATAAGCTGCAATTATGAGCAGGAGAAAAGAAAGCATTGTTCCCAGCTTAGCAATGGTGAAGAAGATAAGCAGTTCAACCATATGACAGTATTATGTGATTATATGATTATATGATAATGCATATATTGATACTCCTACCTAATCATACCTAAATTATCAAGAGTATAGTGAGAATACCCTCTGCCATATCTCTTGGGATAACCAAACTCTTCATACTTGTGTATGGTGTATCAGGAAGCCAGTGTGGTGTAGAAAAGGCCACCGTCCTTTGCAGGATAGCGGTTGGAGTCAGCAGTGCTGCATCTCAGTCTAAAACGTCCAGGATAATCCATGGAAGTGCTCCTCTGCGCATATAGCTCAGAGGTGGTTTATATAATAAAATCACTGCTGCAATTGCACTGTGTCAATGGTGCAGTCCTGAGGTGGTTGTCTTGCGACTCAGAGCTGCCTCCAAGCAACCAAAGACAAGGGCAATGTGAGAAATATTCTTAGCCTTGGGTGTGGTGCAATAAGCAACTTGATAATATGCTTACTACGATATGTGCGTCTCCAAAATAATTTCTAAGTATGTTATCATGTACGTGCAAAGCATGTAAATTGTCACGGCTTAGGAAATCTGTCAAGTTTAAAGGTGTAACTAAAATGGCAACTTTGTGCTCAGGCCCTAATGAACATTACAGCAGAAGGTGTTGGACACTAATGGGGTGACATTTACTAGTCCCACTCTAATCTATACCAATTTGAGGAAGGTGTTGGACACTAAAAGGGTGTCATTTACTATTCCCACATCAATCTGTATCAATTTTAGGAAGGTGTTGGACAATAAAGGGGTGACATTTACTGTTCCAACTTCAATCTATAACAATTTTAGGAAGGCGTTGGATACTAAAGGGGTGACATGTACTATTCCCAATGCAATCTATACCAATTTAAGAAAGGTGTTGGACACTAAACGGGTGACATTTACTAATCGCACTCCAATCTATACCAAGGTGAGGAAGGTGTTGGACACTAGAGGGGTGAAATTTACTATTCCCACTCCAACGTATTCCAATTTGAGGAAGGTGTAGGACACTAAAAGGATGACATTTCCTATTCCCACTCCAATCTATACCTATTTGAGAAAGGTGTTGGACACTAAAGGGGTGACATTTACTATTCCAACTCTAATCTTACCCAATTGGGGGAAGATGTTGGACACTAAAGGGGCAACATTTATTATTCCCACTCCTATCTAAGCCAATTTGGGTCAAGATGTTGGACACTAAAGGGGTGACATTTACTATTCACTCTCCAATCTAGCCTATTTTGAGGAAGATGTTGCACTCTAAAGAGTCGAAATGTTCTACTTTCAGTACAATCAAAAACATTTTATGCAAAATGCTACAAACTAAAAATATTATTTACACAATCATTACTTCATACTCACAAAATATAGAATATATGAAATTAAGTAAAATGCACTTAAAAACACACTAACATAAATTAAAAATCTCTATTTATATGTAATTATAAATTGAACATTTTCATATATTTTCATATTTAAACATTAAATTATAAAATAATATTTGTAACACTATTAATAAATAAAATATATTCTAAATTATTTACTACCTTTCCTAAACTTAGAACCATAAAATTAAAATCAAAGTCTTAATCTAAAATTAGCAATCATGAAAATGAAAAAACACTTCATTTAAAAAAATAAAAAATGTATACAAATATTTTTACACTGGAAGATTTTCCTACAAAACAATTCTTTTTAATTATTATAATTTTCTATTAACACATTTATTAAAAAAAGCTTTATTAAATTAAGTTTTTATGTACAGTACAATAAAATAATAGATTTGTTTTTGTATTATAGTTAATATATTTGAGCTAATTATAAATTATTATAAAAATTATTGTAACAAAATAAATGTATACATTTTACAATATTCATTTGCAAATTATTAAAAAATTAACATTACATTTACTTTCAAATATCCTCTTTTTAAAATATATCCCTACTCTTATCCCCTAAAAACCCAATATCCCGCTGCTAAGAAAAAAATATAAAACTATTACTTCTATACATAAATAAATCTAAAAACACAAATTTCAATGATTTCATAATGAATACATTATCTAACTGAAAAACCAATTTAAAAAATCATAAACATATAGAAGCAAACACAATACATTAATTACATACAAAATAAACCTAAAAAATATTACATACAACAATATTTTCTAAATCAACATTTGTTATAACAATATAAAAAAAAACACTCAAACAATATTTTTACCTTCGATATTCCTGTTGACAAAACTTTTCACATCCCGATATTCTTAACACAATATTTTTTTCTGATATTTTGTCCAAACACAGATTATGGTGATATCATGATGGTTTTTGACATGTGGTTATTGGTCTTTTAATGTGGTGACCCCTTGCGAAAGACAACAGGCTTGCCATACACATTAATGTGGTGACTCGATTGAGAAAGCCAATAGGCTTGGCTTATTCTGTAATGTGGGGTCCCTTTACAAAGCTAATAGGCCTGCTTTATTTTAAGTGATACCTCCCTATATGTTTGTGATGTTCTATCTTGTGTAGGTGGGCAATACTGTGATTTTGGGGGTCATGACCCAGTATGTGTCAAATGTGATTTCAGAATGTCACCTAAGGTATTTCTATCTGCCTGATGTATATATTTGTAAATTCCAACGTAGTATTTAGTAGTGTGTGTGTAATAAATGCACCTTTCCTTTTTCAAAGAAAAAAACATTGGCTGGACATTTATTAAGTGTTATTATTGCATGTGTCATAGTCCGAAGTTCAACAATAGTATCCCTCAGGGATGACTCGATGCTCTATAGGGGCCCACCTCCCAGCACCACCAGCCCTGCGTGAATATATATATATATATATATATATATATATATATATATATATATATATATATATATACATACAGGATACTGATGTGGCCGAGTGAGGGGAAGAGATTAGGGAAGGGATTAGCTGGGAAGGAGGTCTGTGAAAACAGAAAGAACACAATGTTACTCAAGGTCAAGGCACTTATCACTTTCTAAGTGACTGTAGTAGACACTACACTTTTTAGATCTTACCGGTGAACTTGAATCGTTATATCTCTTACCTGGGTTAGCCAATCTTAGGTTTCAGGAGAGATACCCTCTTTTAATATGAGTCCTTTTCTCTGGGAGAATGGCACCTTCTGATAAGACAGATAACTCAAATTAACTTTAGCACAAAGCACCCAACATGCACAGTTTCAACGTGTATCACTAGGCTCTCAATATTGCTGTTGCATGCATGCTCAGAATCTTACTGTGTTAATAATGTTAATTCAAATTATCCTGACCAGCAGAGAATGTTGCCCAGAAGGACGAAGTCTATAATTGTATTGTATTGCAGCATTTGTATTGCACATACTACCCCTATGTAGGGCGGTGAAGCACTTGCCTAGATGAGTAGCAAACTACACCATGGGTCTGATTACGAGTCTTTTGGTTTTGTATGGGTCAGAAGTACAAGTTGAGTGTTATTTAACACTTCCAGTAATTATTTCATGCATTAAATACCTCAACCTTCCTTAATTTTCAGCAGCTCAAATCTGCCTAAATTTAACAGGGAAAATCCATACGATAATTACCGTATCATGCAGATTTTGGTTAGTTAAACACCAAAATCCTTATGCTGTTCCCCAGAAACTCATATTAGGTGCTCTTTATCGCACCCTATAAAAAGCACCAGTGGTATTGTTATTTACAGGTGCGGTAAATAGCACCTTTACTTGTAGTCAGGCCCAAGTTATGGTGTGTGGTTGAAAGGATGTTGTTTTTGTTTTGATATGATGTGAGAAATGTTTTCATGTTGTGCGTGATGACCACTGAGGTGCAGTTATCGTATTATGTGACGCAGAGCATAGCAGTGTGAAATGTAAGAGATAGACGCAATTTTATGGTTTTCAGTATTCTGTTAGCTTTGAAGGGATGGGCATTTTTATTAGCATCCTATATCTGAGTGTTTATGTGAGATGTAAAGTAGCGATCAGATTGTGTAGATACTATTCAAGACCTGCAATGAAAGTACTATATTAAAGTCCTCCAAAACTGTCCAGTAATGTGTGACAGATCTCTAGTCTTCAGTTATTCCGTGCCTGTTCTTTAGGTGATGTTTGTGTTTTTAGCTGTACAGCGCTGGTGATGGACAACCCTCATAGAAGTTATGTGTTATGTGAATTTAATAGGTATAAGACACAATTTGATGGTGACCACTGTGTATTATGGTTGTAGTGTTACTATGGGCTGTAACAGTTATATATGTTGCCTGTAAAGTGAAAGCAATTTGCTGGTTGAGTTGTTTGCAATTTGTGGGTTGTAAGCTGAGTGTTGCGCTTGATTGAGGGTATGGCTGTTTTCTGGGCTCTGTTGCCTAGGTGGTGCATTTATCTAGGAAATAACCATGCTTTCAACTGTCTTTGGAAGTGTATATGCTCCTGTGTGCTTCTAATGCTGGCTGGTAGTAAGTTTCAGAGCTTGGCAGCTTGTACTGAGAAAGCAGTGCCTCCTACGGATTTCTCATGGTAAGGTGGTACGATGATAAGTGGTGCAAGCTTGGAGCGCAGTGTTCTGTTTGGACTGTATTGCTTGAATTTAACTTGTAGGTTTAGCGGTCCTTTTCCTTAGGAGGCTCTTTGGACAATGCAGAGTGCCTTGAACATTGCCCTTCCAGCTAGCTATAGGTAGTCAGTGGAGAAATTGCAGCACCGGGGTCATGCGTCCTCTTGGGTGAAGGCAGAGAAGAAGCCTTGGAGCAGCATTTTGGATGAGTTGTATTTTGCGTATAATGAATGCAGGTGTGCCAAGGTATAAGCTGTTGGCATAGTCAAGCTTGGAGATTACGAGCGTGAGAATTCCTTGTTGTTTATGTCAGTATGCAAGGTATAGAAAGATGGTACATAGTGTTTTTATTGTGCAGAAGGCACTCTTTGTGTCGTTCTTACTATGAGATATCAAGGATAAGTCTGAATCATGGTTACTCATAGGTTTCTAACTGCACTTGATGTTGTGTTGGAAGGGCTTCAAGTTCCTTATGCCATATGGCAGGAGATTGGTAGTTTTGCCACTGTTCGCATGTGATAATCTTTGTCTTTGTGGAGTGGAGCTTTAGATGGTTCCTCATCATCCTATTTCTATGGATTGAGGTAGTCATCGAGTTTTGAATTTTAGAGGCTATCCTTTTCTAAAATGATTTAGGTGCAACGGGTCGGGTTGCAAGATTTAATTAAATGTGGTAAGGGGGTTAGCTAGATGTTGAATAAAAGAGGGGATATGATGGACCCCTGAGTAACACTACAGTTTGTGTGTGAGGAAGTGATGTGAAAGTGGGTAGGTAGACTACGCTTTGTCTGTGAGATAAGAAGCAATCCATTTTAAAGCATTTTCATGGATTCTGATACTGTGAAGTCTTTGCAGTAGGGTGTGGTGGTGGACAGTATCAAATGCAGCCCATGACTCCAGAAGTAAAAAGGCAGCCAGTCCACTGCAAGGTTTAGATCATCACAGATGGATATAATGGCTGAGCCCCAAAACACAGACACTCACACATACATTCACAGACCTACTAACACACCCACTCACACACCCATTCACAAACTCACACACCAACTTTCAGACCCACACAGACCCACTCACAGGCCCACGTACACAATCACACACCCACTACTAGTCCCAATCACTGACTCACACACCCAGTCACAGACCCATTCGGACACTCACAGACCCACTCAGACACTCACACACCTACTCACACACTCACACACATTTACAAACCCACTCACATACCTACTTGCAGACCCACACACACACTCAAAAAATCTACTCAGTGATCCACTCAGATGATCACACACCCACTCACAGACCCACTCACACACACTCACTCACAGACCCACTCACACCTCAACTCGCAGACCCATTCATACACTCACACACCTACTTACAGACTTACATGGACACTCACACACCCAAAACCAGACCCACTCATACACTCATACACCCACTCATAGACCTACTTACAGACCTACACACCCACTCACAGGCCCACTCGGACACTCACAGACCCACTCACAGACCCACCCAGACATTCACACACCCACTCAGACACTCACACACCCACTCACAGACCCACTCAGACACTCACACACCTACTTACAGACTTACATGGACACTCACACACCTACCACCAGACCCACTCATACACCCACTCACAGACCTACTTACAGACCTACACACCCACTCACAGACCCACTCGGACACTCACAGACCCACTCACAGACCCACTCAGACACTCACACACCCATTCACACACCCACTCAGACACTCACACACCCACTCACAGACCAATTCACACACTCACACACCTATTTAAAAACCCACACAGATACTCACTCACCCACTCCTAGTCCCACTCACAGACTCACACACCCACTCACAGACCCATTCAAACACTCACAGACCCACTCAGACACTCACACACCCACTCAAAGACCTACTCACATACCTACGTGCAGACCCACACACACACTCAAAAAACCCACTCACAGACCCACTCATACTCACTCACTCACAGACCCACTCACACACCCACTTGCAGACTCATTCACACACTCACACACCTACTTACAGACTTACACATACACTTACACACCCACTACCAGACCCACTCACACACGCAAACACCCACTCACAGACCTATACACCCACTCACAGACCCACTCAGACACTCACACACCCACTCACAGACCCACTCAGACACTCACACACCCACTCAACCACTCAAACACTTACACACCTACTCACAGACCCACACAGACACTCACACAGCCACTTGCAGACACAATCAGACACTCACAAACCCACTCACAGACCCATTCACACATTCACACTCCCACTAAAGGACCCACTCGGACACTAATACAACCACTCACAGACTTACTCAGACAATCACACACCCAATCACAGACCCACTTGGACACTAATACAACCTCTCACAGACCCACTCAGACACTCACACACCTGCTCACAGACCTATTCACACACTCAAACACCCACTTACAGACCCATGTAGAAACTCACACACCCACTCACAGATTCACTCAGACAATCACATACCCACTCACAGACCCACTCACATACTCACTTACAGACACATATATTCACATACCCACTCACAGATCCACACAGCTACTCAGACACCCACTCACAGACCCATACACACACCCTAATAAGTACTCAACACCCACTCACACACCCATACAGACACTCACACACCTACTCACAGACCCATACAGCCACTCGCACACCCACTTACAGATCTATACAGTCACTCACACACCCACTCACCTTCCCATAAAGGCACTCACACATCCACTATCAAAGGGTACAGGTTACAGTTAGGAAATAAAATTTAAAAAACCTTAGAAATTCACTTAAAAAAAACAAAGGTTACAGGGATATTATAGTTAGGAAATAGCATTAAAAAACCATAGAAAGTCACTGAAAAGAAACAAAGATTGAATGGTGTTGTGATTATTTTTGTTTGGAAAAGTCAGAAGGTTGGTGGAGGGATGTGTTAATAGTTAGAGCCATCCAGTGTTTGTATATGAGGGGTATGTTGTAGAATAGGTGGAGTTTGAGGGGTTATTAGTTCATAAAGATTTTGTAAGTGAGAGGATGTTCACTTGAATTCTTATGATAGAGATGCAGATCTTCCAGCCCTCGGTCCTTTCCAGTCCCTAATAGGGCTAAGCAGGCAAGACCCATAACTTCTTGCCCTTTACCTGGACACCCGGGTTGGATGCCCTGAGCCCTAAGGTTAAATAGTCAAAATGATCAGGTGACCTTGGCCCAATGGGAACCCAAACCTTAACCTGTTAGAATTCTAGCCATAAGCCCTAAAGCCAATGGGAGCCCTAATACTCGGAACTAATCACAGCCCTATCTTTTTAAATTAGAAAGATAACGTTTATAGTTGTTTTCTGCACAATTCTAGATGAATTCTCGAGTTAGTCTTTTTAGATCATTTCTATACAGTGCAAGAAGACACCTCGACTTCCTACTGACAATGCTACCCAAAAGGTTGTCGTTGAATAGTTTAGCTTTCAGTTCATTAAGCCACCAAAACCAATCTAAAAATCAGTTCGCCATAAGTTCTTTCAGCTGTTAATAAAAATCCTAGATAGTTCATGGAGAATGGAAACTACGACGATTATGCAAGGCGCTCCTTCCTGGAAACAGAATCCGAAGTAACAGCAAGTCAGATGAAAGATCCAAGCTCAGACACAGCTTCCTTCAAGAAGCGCACACAAGACTGAGCATGTGTGACTGGGCGGGGTGTCTATTTTGGCCGCTGGCTAGGGCTTCGGGAACTTGAAGTCCAGAAGCTTTTCTCAAAGTGGGGTGTTTAGAGAGTCCAAATCAACACAGAGGGGCCAGTAATTGGAAAACACAAAGAGGCCAGTAGTTGGAATGCCGTTTAGGCATCCTTTAGCGCAGACTACCAGCTTGTCTCAGGATTATAGTCTGAAGTCGGTGTAAGCAGCTGTAAAGCTTCTGATATCAGCAATAAGTCGGCTGAGGGGGGTTTTCAGGGAGTTTTGACAGCATGCCAGTGAATGGTTATTACTATCTCACACCACCTCTCTTGAGTAGGCCCTGGACTGCTCTGCTTCGCTACCCTGAGGGAGTCAAGTGCTATAATGGGGTTGGATTGCCTCCGACCGACATCGTAATCAGCCCCATAGTGTGTTCAAAATATTACGTTTAATGGCTTTAATTAATAATAATTAAAAATATATTATTTTCTAAATTATTTTAATTATATTTTGTAACAGATATTTTTGTTATTTCTAGTAATAATTTATGAATACTGTATTGTTGTATTAGATATTATGCTAGTAGATATTTGTATACTTTCTATATTATAAAATGTTGATATTTTGATAGTAGATATTTTGATATCTTCATTTTAGTACATAGATATTTTTCTAGCAGATATTTAAAACTACAACACATTGAATCAAGAGGAGAAATGCGAGGTAGGGAACAAAGCTATGCAACCATGAGCAGAGGGCTGATCCAAGCCCACTCCCAGTATACGTTATGTTTTGGAAACAACAGATCTGCCTAAAGACAGCTAATACAGTTTGTAGCCAAGACCTTAAAACTAGGGTGATGTAGCACTCTGAATGTTAATATCATAATGCATGCACAAAAAGCTTGCCCTACTTTGTGCAAGCACATACTCAAAGCAACAAATCAAATATCACAGGGTTCCCAATAGCTTTCTTTGATCAGACATCCTTACAGCTCCCTAGTAAATGACTCCTCATCTCTCAGAAGCTGTGTTTTCAAACAGAGCAAGAGTGGCAAACATCACTGTCAGAAACAAACTGCACAAGATGAACGTAAGCAAGCACAGTTCAATGCTTATTTTTGATTTCTTTTAATGAAAGGTCCAGTGGGAATGATGAATTTTACCAAGAATGCTCACCCCATACACAGCATGAAGATTATTTATGACATAGTAGAAAATTAATCCATAAAATATTTCCATGAAGTATGAGCTTTCAAAAGCATGTTTTGCTTCACTGGTGCAAATCCACCTTCCCGCCACCGAACAGGCTGAAGTAGAGGAGACTTGTCAACAAACCTAAAGATGATTCAGTCGAAAAGACACAAATGATAAGCTTACACCAAATGCTTGTGAAAAGGTTAATTTATTCTCAAACATAGGCTAACAACAAATGCCAGCCTCTTAGAACATTCCCATCCACAGCCATAAAGAATTCACTTGTGATCTTCTAGAACAGAATAATATATATGCTACACTAAGAACATAGTCCACCAGGTACAGAATTCAACAGTGAGTTTTAACTCAATTAATCATCTTGCTTGCTGATCACCTCAACACTGCTGCCAGCACCAATTCCACACATTCATGTGCACCAATATTCATAGCTTGATGAGACCAAAAGCCCTCTCTAGCAAGACAGCTACATCATGCTCAATGTATAATTCACCCATCCTAGAGGTAGTGCCCTATTGATATGTACAGCTGAGAAGGTCTTCACTAGACCCAGGACCACTGACATCCGGTGTGTTCTACTGCAGAACGTAGAGACTGCTTACATCTCAAATGTTTCTTCAAAAAAGCAAAATATGTATTGGTATGCATATAAACAGTGCAATAGTCATGATGTCGGGCAACACAGTTTATTTGGCTAATAATATTTAATTCTTACCTTCCATGGTTGAAAACTGCACATCTTGTTGCTCCCAACAGAGCCGTCTTTAATTCGGCAGGGCTGCATTGCATGCAAAGCATGTGCAATTGAATAGACTGCATTATATATATTTAAGGCTTCCCACAGCTGGTCCTCACTGTAGAAGCTGTCATTAAGTGCTTTCAAATCCTCCTTTCCTGTGCAGTCTTTAGTTCTGGCCACAGAATTTATACTTGTTTGGTTTCTGCCAGTGTCAGCCCACTGACAACCAAAAATCTCCTCCCAAAAGGCTGTGACGAAAATATCCTCTGGAGTTCTGAAAGGATGGATCCTGTAGAGGAAATCATCAAGACCTGGAATCTTGCCAGTTTTAGGGGAAAAACCAATGGTGCCTTGCAAGGTCTTCTTATGATGTGGTTTATTAAGAACAGTATTGATGGTGGTCCAGCCATCACTTGCTAGCCAGACTTTACCTTGAACTCCACCTCTGGCCAAAGCGTCCATAAAGGGGGCAAAGACATATATTGTAGAGAAGACCATGATCACGTTTGCAGTGGATGCTCTGATGATTTGTACTATGTCATGGATGTTGTCCCCTGAGATTATCAGGGGGAGAAATTTATAGAAAGCTGCACAGTAACCTGCCTCTTGAAGCTGGTTGTAGAATAGCTGGCTCCCTGTAGACCATAATCACTGTCTTCTGCCAGAATCCCAACCCATGTCCATCCAAAATGTATCACCAGCATGGCCAACCCATAGGCCTGGTCGATATCACTTGGTGTTGTCCTCAGGAAAGATGGGAACTGAATTTTGTCACTCAGAACAGGGACTGAGGCAGCAAAGCTGATCTGAAGTGGAGAAAAGGGCATAAAAATGGAAGTTTGCACAAAGGAGCTCTTGTCATCAAAATGATTAGGTACTTATTCTTTTTTCATTTTAAACCTACCATAAAAGTAGGAACCCCAATTCCATAAATTCCTGAATTAAATTTAACCTAGTAGAATTAGAACACAAACTATAGCTGACTGGCAACATCCGACATTCTGATGACTAACATAGGGTTGGAAAAATGTGTTTCCGGGAGACTAATGTAATGAAGAGTTTCTGTCTAATAAATTCAGGAATGCTTGTGCTGGGGGATAATACCATTACAAAATATTGTTTATTATTTTCAATATTTGTCAGGTAGAAGTTCACATGCTCCTCTGAACAAGTGAGATGTGTGTGGAGAGACCAACTGTAGGTAGCAATAGGTCTGCTCTTTTCTGTCTGCTTTTGCCCTCAGCAACTCCCAACAGTCTCCATCTTACAATGATAGTGGGCAACCTTTGTAGACACTATTTTAAGGTGATTTGTCTCATAAACCTTGGAGTGCAAAATAATCTTCAAGCTTTTATTTTCAGTCTCTAACTTTCATTAGATAATTCTTGTTTTACAAAGGGTGAGTTACATGCGAAGCTTTGAGGGTGCAATGTTTAGCAGAGAGATAAACAGGAAATTGACAAACAACGAAAAAGCCAGTGAACCTCCATTTTCCCACTTTCCTATATTCTTTCCTAGTCTTCCTCCACTCCTACAATCTCCCTCCCTCCTCAATCAATCAATCAATCAATCAATCAATCAATCAATCAATCAATCAGGGATTTGTGAAGCACACTACTCACCCGTGTGGGTCTCACGGCGCTGGGGGAGGGGGTGGGGGAGGGTTTCGTAGCTTCGCCTCATCCGAAGAGCCAGGTCTTGAGGCTCTTCCTGAATGCTTGCAGTGTGGGGGCTCGTCTGATCCTGAGTAGGAGTTAATTCCAGATCTTGGTTGCGATGTAGGAGAAGGATCGCCCCCCCCAGCTCTGGCTCTGCGGATGAGTGGGATTTCGGCCAGGGCAAGATCGGCAGATCGGAGGCTTCTCTTGGGTGCGTAGAAGGAGATTCTTTCATTGAGATATTGGTGTACAATGTTGTGGAGGGATTTGTAGGCATGAGTGAGGAGTTTGAAGGTCACTCTTTTTTCGACGGGGAGCCAGTGGAATTCTCATAGGTGTTGGGTGATGTGGGGTTGTCGTGGTATGCCGAGGACAAGTCTAGCTGTGGCATTCTGGATTGTATGTAGTTTGAGGAGTAGATATTTGTTTATTCCAGCATAGAGGGCGTTCCCGTAGTCCAGTCTGCTGGTTTTGAGTGCATGGGTGATGATCCTTCTGGATGGGGGGATCCATTTGAAGGTCTTGCATAGGATGCGGAGGGTCTTGAAGCATGTGGAAGATATGGCGTTGATCTGTCGATTCATGGTGAGGGAGGAGTCGAGTATGATGCCGAGGTTGTGAGCGTGGTCTGTGGGTGTGGGAGGTTTGCCAAGGGCGGTGGGCCACCAGGTGTTGTCCCATGCGGAGGGGGTGGATCCGAGGATGAGGACTTCCGTTTTCTCTGAGTTGAGCTTTAGGCAGCTGTTGCTCATCCAGGAGGCGACGCCTCTCATACTTTCCTGAAAGCTGTGTCTGGTGATGTCGGGTTAGTTAGTGAGTGAGAGGATGAGCTGGGTGTTGTCGGCATAGGATACTATGCTGAGTCCGTGTTTTCTGGCGATAGTGGCGAGAGGGGCCATGTAGATGTTAAAGAGCGTGGGGCTGAGAGAGGATCCTTGTGGTACTCCGCAGCTGATCTCAGTGGGTTCAGAGAGGAAGGGCGGGAGTCTGATTCTTTGGGTTCAGCCAGTGAGGAAGGAGCAGATCCAGTCGAGGGCAGTTCCCCAGATGACGGCGTCGTAGAGTCTGGCAGTTAGTGTGCGGTGGGAGGCGGTGTTGAAGGCTGCTGAGAGATCTAGTAGGATGAGGGCAGCCGTGTGGCCCTTGTCAAGGAGGGTGCGGATGTCGTCTGTGGCGGCTAGAAGGGCAGTCTCAGTGCTGTGGTTGCTGCAGAATCCGGATTGGGATGGCTTCTATGAAGTTAGTGAGCTGGATGTTGACGATCTTCTCGGTGACTTTGGCTGCGAAGGGGAGGGGAGAGATGGGTCCGTAGTTCTTGAGGTCTGTCGGGTCTGCTGTGAGCTTCTTGAGTAGGGGCTTGACATCTGCACGCTTCCAGTCGCCAGAAAAAATGCCTGTTTCGAAGGAGCAGTTGATGGTATGTTGTAGTTTGGGTGCTATGGTGGGGGCGGCTCTGTGGAAGATGTGGGGCGGGCAGGAGTCGTGGGGGCTCCTGAGTGTATACTTCTCATGGTCTTGGGAGTGTCTTCTGTGGTGACAGGGGTCCAGGCGGTGATGGTAGGCTGGGTTGCGATGTCAGTTGGAGGAGTAGGGTCGGTGTCTAGGTTCTGCTCATCAAAGTTGCTGTAGAGAGTCCTGATCTTGAGGTGGAAGTAGGTGCCAAGTTTGTTGCAGAGGTCTTGGGAGGGAGGGACGTCGGAGGATTTGCTGGGGGGTTTGGTGAATTCTTGTATGATGTTGAAGAGTTCCTTAGAGTTGCGGGAGTTGGTGAGTATTCTGTTCTGGATGAAATTCTTCTTCGTGGTTCTGATGAGTTGGTAGTGTTTTGTCATGGCGGTCTTGCAGGCGTAGAAGGATTTGGGGATTTTGCTATTCCTCCAAGCTTCTCGAGTCGTCGGCACGTGCGCTTGGATTCTCGGAGGTCGTTGGTGAACCAGGTGGCTTTCGTGGTGCATTGTCTGTCGGAGTTCTGGAGGGGGGCGAGAGTGTCTGCGCAGTCGGTGACCCATCAATTTTATTTTAGATTGGCTTCTGCACTATTTTGAATAAGTGAAGGAACTAAAGTTTACAATATTTTTGCAGGAAAATAATGCAATATAACAGGAACAGTCCGATCACAAATTTTAAAGGAAACTTTGCGATAAAGATATTGAGGTATTTATTACTGATACTATGAAGAAGAATGGAGTTATGAAAATCAATAGTTATCAAGGTTAAGGAACCAAGTGATATTGTAGTCCAATCACCATAGATAATGTTGTGTTTCATACCAATCATGTCACCTACGGGATTAATAGCAACAGAGTTAAAATGTAGTTGGTCGCAAAAATCGGTTTTACTAGTGGCAAAGCATGGATGAAATGAGGATGGTAATTACAAAATTTAATGACAGGCTAGTCATGTGGTATACCATGGGTTTATGTGATGACATATGATGTTACTAAAATTATGGAAATAGGGTTAATACGCCAAAGTATAGTTTAATCATTTGAACACAGTACATTGCAATCAAATATTGTGAGACATTAAGATTAAAGTAGCAAATGTATCCTGAAAACATAACAATTAGAAATGCGATCTCCTATTATATAAAGTACAAACATCAATTAACATAAGTGGAACTGACCTAAAACAGTTTGAAGAAGAAGTGATCAAGATATCATTGTCAATACATTAGGGTGCATTTACTTATTCAAGTCTGTTTATCTTTTGTTTATAGTGTTTCTGACATGACATTGTGAGGCCTTGAGGAAGCGATTGACTTGTGAAACATGTATTGGACCAAGTTTTTACAAGTAAGAGTGAAAATAAAAATTGTTGTTTTAACTTGCCAAGCATGCCACTCAAGTATCACTATAATTAAGTGGAGAGCAAAAACCCTTTTGAAGAAAAGCAGCAGTAGAGATTTAGAGCACAGAAGGCTTCAAAAAGATGGGAGACTGACTTTTTGGGACAATCATTTGACTATCTTTGACTAACACATTTCCAAGAAGACCAAAGCAGCTTCTTTCCAACATTGTATATTGAAAAAGTGAAAGCCTTTTCTCCTTGGAGAAAACTTCAAAACAACAGTACAAGCCCTAGTCCTCACCCTCATAAATGGAGGCAGCATTCTGCCCAACAACATCCCAGAAATCACCTTTGCTGCCATGAAAGACATCCTTCATGGAGCAGCAATGGCTCATCAAGGGTCTGAAGAAATCCAACCACATCACTCTAATGCTGATGGCTATGCCCCCATGATCTGGAACAACATCAACTCAGACATCAAAACAGCCTCTTCAAGGAACACTACTTCAGATAGGCTAACTTCTCATAACTTGTACTTGCTCTACCTCCTCCCTCCATCCCTCTGTCCCCTCCACTCATGTATCCCCCACTGGGGCTTGCCCCCTGTACAGGGCTCCATTACTAGCCAGCTAGGTTTACACTTTAAAAATACCAAATCATGCCAGCATACATATATACATTGCTCAAGTTTGTCTCTACCCACACCCCTACTGTAAATCATGGGGGGTAGTGAGGCAAGTGAGCCACCCCAACAGTTACTTTCATCTGTACTGTTGGCATGACAGCCATGGTACATTTTCACTTGAATTAATATTTTGATCACCAAAAATGGATTATTCGTCTTTTATAGAGACCACAGTGACCTCAATAAGGTATTTAGGTGGTCACTGACATGAAAAGGTGGAACAGCAAAATTATCATGGAATAGAATTAATCAGCTGCACCGCGTAATTTGGGAACTCGTTATGAGTTGGGTTATTTCACCTGGAGCACTAACTCAGGGTGAAATGATCGTAGTCCCCATTATAAGTACGTTTGGGCCAGGAATTATTGAGGGAGAAAACTCTGGTTCCGAAAACTCCAGGCTCTGGCCTGTAAGACTAGCTGCAGGCAGCATTGCCTGGTTCCAGCCTGCTTCGGCAGGAGTTCAGGTGGAATAACATGCATCTAGCCTCAAAAAGGCAATACATTTTGGAAGTAAAAGTTTCAGTTTTATTTCCAAAGATATAAAGCTTTCAAATCTGAGCCTATATTCTACCACCATTTTTGGAATATTGATTAATGTGGAGACCTGCTGGATCTATGTATGGTCCAAGGTTGCTTGATAGGCACAAAGACATCTATCACTTGTCAGCAGGCCATGGTTAGCAGAAAGGACACAGCACAATGAGAAGCAATGGAGACAAAAATGTACACATTCTCTAACCTTATCACAAGAGAATATATATTACTTGCTGCTATTTTCTCTCCCAAAATGATTGACACTTAATTATTATCCCTAAAGTGCAAATTTTTTGGTACGTGGCCTTGTACAGGTCCCAAAGGATGCTGCACACGAAATAGAGATAACCTAAGTCAAATCACTTACACCAGACAAGGTTAAAAGTCAAAACCATTATGCTTTATTTAAAATGTAGAATCATTACAGAAGGAAAAAATTGTTAGTCATTTCTAATCAAAATGTCAATGAATCTCAAAATGCATATAAATGAGAATTAGCATAGGGCTCTCAGTCTCTTTTCTAGTTATGAAGCAACACCCAAATGCAGTCTATCACAAGGCAAAATAGTGCATTAGCAAGTGGAGTCTCCTGAAATATTTTAAGTATTGAGTCAATAGAGAGACTAACGTGGTGTCTGTTGGAAAAGCCAAGAAGGGCTGGAAAACATTCAGAAAATAGCACTTTATATAGGTTTCCAAACAGAGGATTCACACTGGTGTCTTGATGTGAAACAATTTATCAATCACAATTCTCAATGGTAAAACAGAAAACACATCACATGGAAAGTGACTTTTGCTCTAATACTAACGAATAATCTGGTACTTTGTTTTGAAATAGAAAACAAAGGCACACTTGAAATTACACCAGCAACCTCGGCTAGCTAAAAAAAAGTGGCCTTGTAAACATACAGTCAAACTCTGCTCCTTCCTCCAGAACATTGGAAACACGAAGAAGAATACATTTCAAAGATACACTAAAAACATGACTGTTGGACTTGTCCCTCACTTCAGGGTCACCCCAACCTTTTTGCCTTCACTCCTATTTTTGCTGATTCCATTTTTGTTGGCCTTAGGACTCTGTGCCCTTAACCACTGCTAACCAGTGCTAAAGTGCTTGTACTAACCCCCTAAAACATTGTAAAATGAGCTTACACCTGATTGGCATATTTAATTTACTTTTAAGCCCCCAGTAAAGTGGTATACCATATACCCAGGACCTGCAAATTAAATGCTGGTAATGGACTTGCAGCACTTATTAAGCCACCCACTTGAGTACCAATTCGACTTGCCAAAATAAGCCTCTTTCCAAGCTTTAAACTCACCTTTTATTACACACAAGATATATATTTGGCTAAAAGGTGCTCTGAGAACTGAAAGGAGATTGGGACCTACCTGCTCGCCAGTCCACCCAAGGTGCATCACCTGTTAGCCTGACTTTGCAGAAGCTTCCTCTACGTTCATCTCCACAGCAGCAAATCCTGTTCAGTGGTACTTCACAGAAGGGGTATCAGCCTTGTGGAGCCCTCGTCAGCTACAGCTTGCTGCTCTGGACCATTGGAGCTATTCTACTTCCAATAAGGAAATTAAGACTGAACATAGAAATCTTCAACACAACTTCGTCCAGCGGCTCTCCAACGATGACACCTCCTCCTCAGACACCGCCTGCATTCTTGGCCCACTGAACGTTACCTTCTCAGACATTTTCCCACAAAATCTCTTCTAAGTCCGAAGGTAAGCGCTGACCAGGCCCAATTCAATTCTTGTATCTGACCCGGGCTCCATCGCCATATTTTTCAACTTTGTTCCAGTTTCCTGTGACTAGATGTCCGTAGTTAGCACTTTGATCTTTTAGGCACTAGTTTTTACCTTAAAATTAAAAAATCTGTAACTCCCGTTCTACTGATTTTTGTTGTTCTGGTGTCAAATAATTTATTACAATTTACTTTATTTGTTTAAATTGGTGTGGGATTTATCTGGTGTGGTGTTTTCACTTTATTACTGTTTATGTGCTGCATAAATACCTTAAACATTGCCTCTAAGTTAAGTCTGACTGCTTTTGTGCAAGTTACCAGAGGTGTAAGCACAGGTTAATTTAGGGACTTTAGTGGTTCAGACATTTTATTGTGACTGTTGCTTGAGCAGGGCTACCTCCTGACTCAGGCAACAAACCAATTTCTAACAACAACTGTAAAACTGCTTAAATTAGGAGTATTTTACAAAATTCTCAAGGACACTTTTTTAACTCAAGTTGCTCAGACAGAAACGAGAAACCATGTTAAAATGTGCAATGTACAACAAATACAAGTGGATTTGAGAAACAACTAGGCCTGTCTAAAAATATTTTTTATGTCATATTCAGCTCAAGTACAATATTTATGAACTGTTCATGTTAGCTATACACATATTATTTATTAATTCTAAATTCACTCTAACTGCCTGCACATAGATAGTGACAAGTGTCCTAGATTCAAATGGTCTGAACACTACACATGCTGCTTTTTATAAACCTCTTGACAGTCTTCTATACCTTTGTGAAGGGACTCCTCATACAACCAATTATTATGAGATTAAAGGCAGTGAACCCTCCCATACAGTGCTCAGATCCTACATCTCCAAAGATTCAGTGAGTCGATTGGAACCATTCATCTATAAAACGTCTACTGAAATTTGCAATATCAAGCCTCAATACCAAATATCAATACCTTTTTAACAAATCTTTTCACCACTTACCATAATGTCTAGAGACATGTACCCATCCTTTGGCTGCTATGCCAACAACAAAACAAACAAGAACATGGAAATAATAGGCAGTCACAAAGATTGAGTCAATTTGAAGTGTATCGTTTAAGACAAAACTCACTTTTGAATTAATGAGGATGTGCTGGGACACTCAGATACTGAAAGCTTTAGACATGTAATCAATTAGTCAATCAATCAATCATTCACACTTCAAAACAAAAAACCCAAAGCACAGAGTATGCGTAACCTAAACATAAGCAAATAATTCTATGCCTGATAGCTTGTTTTAGGACTGCAAAATGGAAAACACACAGGGGGATATCCTCAAGAACGTGTGATAACTACTGCAAAAGTAGTTTAACGCAACTCTCCACATCGCAGTCTATCGCGGGAAAATAACACCGTGGTAATGCGGCATTCCCAAGCCGGCGGCACCATGCAATAGGCTCACGATAACGCGACAAATGTCTGCGATGAAGTCAACCCGACGCCGCAAAAATGCGAAACACGAACGCAAAAAAAGCAGCGATGAGGCCAAGCGCGATACAAAAATCAGCGAAAACCAGCCACAGGCCTGCAATTCCCACGCGTCATGCGGGAAAATGCACTATCAAAGGAAAATAAAAATAACACACCAAAACCAAATCAAACTGCGTAGCACCATGGATGCACCCGGACCGAGTGCAGAGGACAACCCGAACCCCACAAGCCCCACGGAGGACCAGCCAGGAACCCCGTGCTCGGGGAAGGGCAAGGAGAAGAGGAAAAGGAAGACGGGGTTCAGTCCGCAGGAAGACCGGATCATCGTCACGGAGGTGATAGAACACTACCAACAACTGTTCACCTCCACTACGTCATTGGCAACACAAATAGAAATATGGCAGTCCATCGTCAACAACGTGAATGCAGTTGGAGTGTCGAGGAGGTCAATGGAGGAGGTCAAGAGGCGCTGGCATAAAGTGCACAGCCAAACCAAAGAGAAACTCGCTGCCAACAGGAAGGCAGCAAAGGCGACTGGAGGTGGGACTCCTGCGCCACAGGAGGAGCTGGAGAGCTGGAGGAAATGGTGGCCACAGTCATCAGTGCGGAGACGGTGCAAGGAGTTGGTGGACTGGACACAGATCGATATGACCTGACCCAACAGAGTGAGTAACGACCAGGGCCTGGGGGGACGGAGGGAGATGGGCACAATGGCACACATGCACAATCATGCGCAGCACACTGCACACCCACAATGAGTGTGGAACATGTCCCTGATACCCTTGGCACACTGCAGCACACATAGAAAGACCAAGTAGGCCCCCGTCCACTATGTGCACAAAGGGGCCCCCCTCCATATCACCAATGCCACAACCTACCCATGCACATGTGCTGAATCCAGAAAAGCCAGCGGCTCTGTGAGCCACACGGACTATGCAAGTGACACTGCATGACAGATAGCATGGCTGCAGACACAATACATGGCATGGTGCATGAGACGACTTTGAGGTGGCTGAGTGTGGACCACATCCGTAAAGGAGCAGGTCACACCCTGACAGATCCACGTGCACCTACAACCCATGACGTCAAAAACACATCTGCAGACAAACAATACACAAGAGTACAAAATATGTCCAAGAGCACAAATGACCCAAATCGCAAACATCACAGCACCCAAAAAGCACACAAGTCAAAGGCACACCGACTCAAAGGGATGAGGGGCCGCAAAATCTGAGATGCAGGGCCGACTCGCCAACAATGCAGCACACACACATAGCGATCACAGCACATCAACATTGATGACAATGTGGTACAAAGTGCAACACTTACACAACAGGACAGAGGACACAACTGGTGCCGCTCGTGCGTAGAAAATGGCCAATCACATCTGGCATTGCATGACACTGAGATGATAATGTACGAGTATAACCTCACATCCGTCATGTAGTCGAAATGTCCACTGTCTCCCATCAAATAGCCAGTTCTTCCAAAACAGTCACAATGTACATTGTCATGCAGTCTGTATGTAAACATGTACAATGCGTGAACATACATGGAACACACTGTTAACCTGCATCTCCCCGTTACATTGCAGAGGGACAATCAACACCTCCTGCAGAGCAGACAAACACAGCTCTACAGTGATGATGAAGAGGACACCCTGCACATTTGCCCAGACAGTCTCCAACGGCTCGTGGACAGCCTCCGCACCCCATCCCCAGGAGTAGGGCAGCCCAGCTGCATTGCGGTGAGCACACACCCTGCACAGACCACACAGCAGGAAGCACACACCACCACGGCTGGCCCACAGGACCCACACGAGCAACACATGGAATTCCAACGCCGTGTGTTAGCGTGCCAGGAGGAGTTGGCAGATCTTCTGCGGGTGGGTATCGACCTCGTGGAAGCCAAATTCGATGCCATACGTGGGTGTCTGAGTCCCATCAGGGACCACGTACAGTCCTAACGGACACCCCCTGCCCGCACCATGCTCACCGACAATCCCTGGCTGACCTCGCTGGGGCCATTACTCGGATACAAGAACTGTCTAGTCAGACCTGCTCCATCGATGACAGCACAGAGTTGGCACAGATGCGGAGGACAATGGAGACCATGGAGCGGATGCAGGCTGGAAGTAGGGCTGCCACGGCTGAACACCAGCGACATGTATCTGGGATCTCCCAGGCCTTGCAGATCCTGATCTTGCCATTGCTGCCACAGAGCCTGTACCAGATGACTGCTGCAGGAACTTCAACACACACAACTCCACCCCCTGATGTGTCATTGGCACACAGTGATGTGGCCATAACACCACCACACACACCTGACACAGAAGACGTCTCAGAGGAGTAAGATGTGGAGGGTAATGACTGTGTGAGGAAGGAGGCAGTAGCATCCGTACCCGCCACGTGGCCAGTCCCTGCATGGTTCAGCCCTATGCATCATGCCCTGGAACAACACCTCCCACTGTCCCCCGGAACACTCTGCGACATTCACCTGGACCCCGACATGGACTGCCATATCTGCTCTTGTACCAATGACACAGCAATCCGGCTGAGGACTGTACTCTTCCTCCTCGGATTAACTTTGCATTCCCCCAAGGACTCTGTTTGGCCCACCACTGGGCAACCACTTCACGTGGGCTGAACTGGCCATGTACCCCTCCAGCTCCGAGACTCCCCAGAATGTGAATAAACATTCCAAATCACACAGATGTGTCATGTCTATGTACACTCATGTGTACAAGTACGGAGGAATATAGGGACGTTGATTGCACTAAAAGGTACACCCTGGTAAATGTCATCAATGCGCATGTTTGAGCCTGACCCACATGGCCAATTAGTTGAATGTGAAGGTGTGAACTAGCTGTGGCCTCATTGCACATGAACAACAATCTCGCATCCCCCAACGTAGCCCCACATCCATGTATCGTATAGGGCTGTTTGTGTAAATGTCAGAATCGGTAGCCCGCCTGAAGTGGTGTCCCCCATCGCATGTGGCTACAGAACATCTCCTCGCATGACGTACTCACACACATCAGTGTGGACACAGTCTGTTTGAATGGATCATTATGATCCACATGGCAAGAGGTTGGACACTATACTCACATTGCTGAAGACACGTAAGAGCACAGGTCTACCAGCAAACACAATGTCTGGCTGCCAATAGGGATCCACCACCTATGTACCAGGGGCAGTCTGTCCCTCCCTGTGTACGGACAATGCTCATTGAGGCACACGATTTGTCATACTAATCAACACTCATCACAGTTGTACACTGGTGAAGTTGCGTAGACTTTATTAGCATGTGTGTGTCAGTACGGGCAAGTGATGGGCCACAACAGGCAGACAAATGCTTGAGAAACTTACAGGCAGGATGGAAACGTGTCGAGGTGCAAGGAATGGGGTTGCAAAAATGAACACATATCATTACGGTTGGCAACGCTCTCAGCCCACCTTGCCTTGCTGGTCGAGTCATGTGATGTTTGGCGTCTGCTCACTGCCCCGTGTCAGGGGACACGACTCACAGCCCATGGGATCTGCATGGAGCTGTACCACCGGACTGCGCAGACTGTGTGCTCTGCTGACAGTGAGCAGATGAAAGGGACCAACAAGGTCACATGTTGTGCTACATTGCCATGTGTGTAGTCTCCCACCAGCAGTATGTCAGATTTAGGAACTTTGCCCAACGACGCTGTGCAGCTCCGCCCATGGGGCTGCAGCACCTTGCACAGGTAAGTGACAACACACGTAGGTGCACGCACATGCATTCTGAGTCCGAGTGAATGCAGACATGTCCACTGTTGTACTGGCTTATGGGACCATTCCTCCACGATGCAACACAGTGTTGGGACCTGTGCTCTGGGTGTCAATCAGTTGTGGCTGCAGGAAGGTGGTTACTCGTCCATGAATGCGAGCGCTGCTTCATAGGCAATCAGTTCCAGAAGTACGTCATTCTCGAATTCAAGGAACACGAGGGAGAGCCAATCCATTAACTGGTCCGGACAGATGTGCTCCGACCACGCAGTTTCACCAATCTGCAACACAGCCCAATAGGGGAGCGCCTCGATGTGGTCACTGCACACGATGACTTGTGCAATCTCCCATCGACTGCTGCCGGCACAGACACCACATGTCAAGGCATCCCATGCCCGGGTATCCCGGTTGCACTCCTGTTCGTGGGCCAACAGGGGGTGCACACACAAGTCGTAATCCAGTTCAGCTACCATTGTGTTGGATAGGCAGACCTCCATGGACCACTCGAATGTGCATGATCGACAGTGGAACCATGGCTGGACGCATGTGATGTACGCAAGCCGGAAACTCAGACGGTGACTGATTCCCAAAACTGCCATTGGCAGAGCTCTCAACAGATGCAGCATTCATGCACGGTACAGTTCCACGTGACTGGGAATCTGCATGTGCCTGGGATTGCCTGCCATTGCGTTTGTTGGTCTCGTACCACCGGCACTCCTCAGACCGGCGGAAGTACTGTGGACGATATGCCATAGCTCGGAGTAATGAGTCGTATGTGTGTTCAACGTTTGGACGTATGGGTTGTCTTTTTTACCGATGTGTTGGGGGCATGCCATGCAGGTGTAGCTCGAGCAGGGACAAGTGTGTGTGGGGTGTGGACACGTTGCTCTTTCATTAGCGCAGTTCGTGGTGTGGGAGTCGCCGGAGTCTGGCATGGTATCTCACTCAGGGGGTGCCGGGAGCATTGGAGACCAAGGTCGGAGGTTCGGATGTCCTTCCGCCTTGTGTATTGAGACAAAGGAGCTTTCATGCCTGATTTTAGTCTGACTACTGCTTGCATTTCTGAAATGTGATGTGGCCTTCACGCTGGAATTGTTGCCAGGCCTTAGATTTTGGGTGCACCAATTGCGAGACACACGCAACAGTTGACATGTATGTGCCAAGGGCCCGATTGTCCTTGCGCTCCTTGTTCAGTCTCTCTCTCTCTCTGTCCTTTGATGAGTGCCTGACACACCTTCTTATCTGGGATATTGTCTTGCAGGCTGTCACTTACAGATTGTCCAGGGATGACCCGCCATGACTCTTCCAAATAGTTGTTTGGTTTGAAATTTGATTGTGATATTTTGTTTGAACTCTCAATGGTGGATGATTGATTCTGCTTTTTCCGTACTCACACGACTGTTAGTTGTTGTGATTCGGCGGCATCAGGCGAATGATTTTGTTCATGATTTCGTGTTGTTGATGTGTGATCCAGCGCGGCTAATATAAATTCTTCTCCTTTGGACATGACATCCAGGTAAATCACTCTTTAACAACTATACCATATGACGGTGGGGCCCATAACACCACATAAACATTCACTCTCTCAATCGTTTCCCTGGATCACATCCACTACTACCAAAGAGAAGAATGTGGTTGCTGGTGGAACGGGATACCTTATTAAAATTGACAAGATAATTTCTCAAACATCATTAATCAGTTTTAATCCTGTCAGTTCTAAGACATCAAGGTATTCCGCTCTTTGGTCGATGGACCAACTAGTAAGAATAAGTTGATGGTGATTAAGACCAGCTCAATCACATTAAAACTTATTAAACATTACACTTATTATTGAGCTAAAGAACCACAGACTCGTAGTTTTAATTATAATAGATTTTATCTATCTTCTTTAAATGCATGAATAAGATTCAATTTTATTAATTGTTTAATACATTTCAATATCATTATAAGAAATAAGCTTAAGAAATAATTTTATGCATACCCTTTTTAGATGAAGAATAAAAGTTCGCCAAAGCAGATAAATTGTAGATCACAGCATGGAATCCCCAAAACTGACTGTCTGTCCCGCTAAACAGGCCTCCTCGGCGGATCTCCTATACAGATTTCCCGCATCGGTCTCGTTCCTTCCCAGTCAAGTTAAAGTCCAAAATGATTAATTCTATTAAGAAAATGGCCTATAGAAAATAGCAGCAGTTCTCCAGCATCAACGCTCAGTGCTAAAAAATTATGGATGGAATAGCGCTCCTCCCACTTCAGAGCAGGTCCTCTTATACCCTACTACTAGCTTACTAAACATAAAGTTACAATCTTTGGGGGCGAGAATCACGCTAATTGGTCCATTGGAGGGGTGGCAAGAATCATCCCATTGCCCTCCTTGTTCTAACCGGTTCTGACATTGTTCGTGATTTCATCTTTTTCGCATGACCTTTGGATAATAGCAGTCCGATTGATAGTTCATTTAATGTTTCTCTTTTCGCAAATCATTTTATACAGTCCATTGTTAATTCAATGATGCTCATCCCCGGTTCTCACGGATTCATGCGGAGTCTTTCTTGGCATTCACTTCATGTCAGTTTGGCCTGTCCTTGACACTTCTCACTCTGGGCTCGACTCAAAACCACGTGATATGTCTCTGCTGCTTTCTTACGCTTGGAAGCCATCTTTGCGTCTGCGTATTAAGCCCATCTGCCTCGGCAACCATTTTTACAGCACGGCCTAACAGGCCCGAAAGAACTATCATGAAAACAAACACAATCATAATTAAAATAGAGAAAATAAGCCTTTGTGTTTCCCACCCGTCATTCTAAGTACCCCAATTAGGTGTTACCTAGCAAAAGCGACATTTAAAGCCATGTTTACTTACCATCTGCTTCTTTTGCCACAATACAATTTTTGCTACATAGAACAAATCATGCAATTTGACTCTAATTAGTACGCAAACCATTATATTAATATTATTACGCCTTTACAATTGTAAATAGGTTAACGTTGCACATAAATTGCAGTTACCACTTATGTAAAATGTTTACAAAAAGATGTAAAATGTTGATTAGTCGGTCAAACAATTAATAACATTAATTTATTAGCTTGGATATTCGGGGGTTCCAATTTTTTTTATTTACTTCGCTCCATCATGTGCAATCTCTTGGTCCGGGGGAGGTGGGGGGTGCCCGGGCTGGGACCCCGGGGGGGGGGTGGCGGGCGGGTGGTACGGGGTTGGGTGCCGGTGGGTGCTGTGGCCCCCTTGGGTGTCCGAACTGCATGATCGTTGGCTCCATGGCATCTGTTGTTCTTCAGGTGTGGCTCTGGGCTGTGCTCCCTTGATGGTGCAGGTTGTAGTCCGACTTTGCACAAGGTCAGAGCAGGTGTTAATTTCCTGCAGCTAACGCGCCTTATCGCATCTTTTGTGTTCTCATCGCCAATCTGGCTGGTCTTTGCGAATGTTGAGGTGTGGTGTTGTCACAGCTTTTTGCATGGGAACGCCTAGTCTGCATCTCATTAGCGATAGTTCCCGGGTCATCCATGGCGATATGTTTTGCGGCTGCTATCGCAGGTTAACTGGTGGTGTCGGCTGTTTGCACCAGCTTCTGAATGGGGCGGTAAATTTATCACGACTTTGGCTGTGATAAAGTGCTGATTACTCAGCGATAGATCCTTGAGAATATGCCCCCAAGTGAGGGAACTTCTTCTAGGGGGCACATACAGGAACAGGTCATAAAAGTTCAAAGTCCTTGTCAGTGGAGCAACCTGCACACCTTCCTAGTATCACACCACATTTTCACTGCAATCAAGAAGGGTTTGAAGATTATGCAGTTCAACTGGATTTTAGTTCTCCTACTCTCCTCAGCAGGAACCAGACCCCTTCAACCAAAAGGAACTTCTCACCCACAGTGATAGATCTAATCATTGTCTTTTTTGGTGGACAATGAAAGGCTCCCCTTTAGACCATCTTTTAAATTATAGAAACCTACCCCCACAACCCGGCAAAGTATATTGCCCAAATGGCCAATTAGACAAGCTGGGCTGCCACAAGCCTAATGTAGCACGTGACATGGGCTAGTGTGACAGACCGCTGAGGAATTTATTGTTACATGCTGCTCATATTAGAGGATCACAATATCATGGTCCAAATATCGAAGTGCAACAAAATTGTCTCCACAATATCTACTTCCACTATATTGTCAAAGTATGTAGGTGTGGAGTTAAGAATAGTAAATTTAATTCATTCAATCATTGACAATTTACCTTCAGTCAATATCGAGGATGAAATGTTTGTTAAGGTTGATATGACTGACCTCAACATTATGATATACAATATTGGCCTGGTGACTTTCTGGTGCTCTGAATGGGCTGTGAGATGACCTGCAAGAGCTCTACAAAATTATTTTTAAACCAAAAATAAATTAGATGATCCTACGGAAACTACAATCAGGACTGAATAACTAAATCTCTATCTATAAATCACCCATCTTTATTTGGAAAAATCTGAAAGGGGACCAGACAGTACCTACTTTTCACCTCTTTTATCACACTATCCACTAGATATATCATCAGAACAGTGTCTACTCGTTAACTTCACTCTATAAGCAATCCTTATTCCTAACCCCAATTTTCTATGATTTGGCCCGATTAACCTGAAATATATTTAGGCATAGCAAGCACGTTTTTAAAAAGAATGCAACTAAAAATGATTAAACATTTTTAAAATGCAAGATGGCCGACAGGTGAGGAGCTCCGGCCGGGAGGTCCCGGCTAGGGATTGCCTTTTCGGCTCAAATCCCCTGAAATCTACCCCTTCCTTGGACCCTTTTACACACCTGGGGTCTAGCATGACTGCGGTCTTCGTCTCTCCAATCTCCCGCATTTGGGTTCGAGACCTTCGGAGGAATCGTTATTGATGTTCTGGCAGCGGAACCCGAGCAACATGGCCGATGCCCGGTGGAGCTGCCTCGACAGCTATAGAGGAGATTGGCTCCGGTTTACCGCCTCGGCGTCACCTACCCAGCCGGACATTGGGCACAGTTCTACTCGTTTTCTCGCCGCTGTGTCTCCTTCCGCCCCCGCTTTTCCGACGAAACACCGATGATTTGCTGACGACAGAGCCTATTTCAACGCGGCCGATGCCTGGTGAAGTTGTCTGGATGGCTGTGGTGTGGATGGGTTGGGGTCCTCCCAGCCTGGACGTCCCTCTACCTTCTGGGTTTAACCGCAGCTGTTTAACCTCCTGCTTTGCCTTCTGAAAGACGACTTGAACGAATCTTGTTCCCCACAGCGAGGGTGCAGCGGCGGTGAGTACCGCGGCATTGCGGTCCGGTGCCCCCGAGCTTGTTTTTACTTTTACTTTTCGAGCCTGGGGAGGCGTGCCCTACTGGTCCCTGCTGCAGCCTCCTTTCTCCGGGGCAACTTGCATTCGCACCCGAGCTGACTTCCCCTGACTTTCTGTGGCATACTTAACGACGACACGTCTTCACCGTAGCCATGAACCTATACACGTTGATAACACGATTCTGAGCAGCGTTCTCCTACCCTCCACCCTCTCTGACCTTGTGGTTGCCTCCCCCATCTTGCCCTGCTCCATGGAGCCAGCTCCCCTGTGGTTTCTCTTGATTGGATTTTTGTGTAACCCGCCATTTTGGGATATTGCAATTGGTGCCCGGGACCGGGGTCCTCCATCTTGGTAGCTTCGACCTGATCCTCTTTGCCACTGGACTGCTCCCTGTCCGCCTGTCTGACCTTCCCCCTTAAGTGTCCTACACTCTTCTCATCATGTACATCATGTACATCATGTACAGTCACCCAGTTTTGAGATTGCCTTTGCCCAGCCAGTTTGGTCTGTTTTTCACTTTGTCTGCTTTGTCCCCCTGAAGTACTTTCCTCATTGCTGGTCTGCCTGTTCTGATCTGCTTTCCTTACCTCTTTTTCTCTCCCCCCTCTCCTTTTCTATGCCCCATAAACTTTGTGTCTTTGTAATGGTATGCTCCAGTAACTTATGAAGTGTCTTTGTTATACTATGCTCTAGAAACTCTTGTTTTACTGTGTATCACTGTTTGTTTCCGGTAACTTTGTAACTTGTAACACGCTGTTCCTCATGTAAAGCGCTCTGATACCTCCGGGTCTAGCCAGCGCTATATAAAACTCTGCAAATAAATAAATAAATAAAAGCCCCACTTAAAAAAACAGTTAACCTTGTAGTTTGTTTACGTACAGATGAGCTACTAAGAATGAACTACAAAAAAGGATTGTATTGTTTATAAGACGTGTAGCACATTTCCAAACAGTGATCAACAAATTCAATGTTCATTGTATTAGCAAACATACAAAATGGCTGCCATCGAATGGAAAATATCTAATTAGATAATCACCACAACACTGAATGTGGTTTTCAATTATGAACACAAAATTCATCCTGGAAATTAGCAGTTGCTTCTGGAACTTCAAAGAGCAAATCTCAACCCCTGGGTTAGATTTGACACATTGGGGCCAACGCACATTAGAGCAGGCATCCGACTTAATGGAAGTTTGACGTGTGGGACATCGGTACCAAATATATGCTGTAATAAGTCAGCCAAAATATTCTATCTCTGTGATAAGTTTAAAAGGCAGGGACTCGAAGGGCCTAGGCCGATATTCTATATTTGACCGCTGTGCCACTACTCTGACAGGACTTTTGATTCAAGATAGAGTAAATGAAGGAATCTCTGAAAGCCTCAAGTATGGTAGAAATTGGTAATGCTGGTCAGCAAAAAAACAAGGGTCAGTATCAGCTATCCAGAAAAGAGAAAGAAATGCGTCTGGTTGGACGAGGTATTTGCTCAAGTAAGAGGCATCACCACATAGACCTTCCATAGATTCATTATAAAATCATTACTACAGTATAAACAAACATTTCTGTAACTTATATTATGAACAGAGGCATTAATAAACCTAATTTTTCTGCTAGGTCTCCTCATTGTGCCTCACATGGTTTGTTTCTCCACCTCTCCTTTATACCTTTCATTTCTCTTCATTTGTGCTCTCTCTTTTGCCTTATATTCTCAGTTTCTAAATTGCCACTTTGTTCAGTCCTGTTTCACCATTTTCTCTACTGTGCCCTTTTCCCTGACTCCTCTGTAACGGCCCCCCTCTATCTAGGTGTTTTATCTATTTTACTTTTATACATTAATAACTTTTTACACCACATTTGCTACTAGTCTTTGGCCTATCTAATATTGTGAACAGCATAGTTTCTGTTACCCAATTCGACAATTCCTATTTTAACAATTCATGCAGGGATTTGCATATGTATCTTTCGCACTACAGTCCAACCACCCAAAAATTCCACTCTGTTCAGAAGTGACAAGCCTACCATTGTGTCGCCATCTCAGAAAATGTGATAAGAATAGAATAAAACAGAATGGAATCCACCTTGGTTAGATAAAAGGGTGAGTTAACTCTGCCAGGATTAGAACTTTTAAGTTGCATGTTGCCCTGAATGCTGGAGCATACTGAAGTATCCATCTAATTACATTAATTTTGCTTTTTATCTATTTGCCATTTGGTATTTTCTTTTGTCCTGGTTTACATCTCTTTCAAGTCTTCACTCCTTGCGTCCAATTGTGTTATTTGTACGATGATACAGCTGTAGAGGGAGTGTGCAGTATCAAAAGTGTTGTGTAGGGATATTGCTCACACAAATGGTGATGGGTTCTGACACTCTTAGTATCCTCCAGCACCAATTACAATTTAAAAGCCAGCAGAGGTTACCTACAGTGACCCATAACATACTAGTGATGTTAGGTTTTAAGGAGTTAAGACAAGAGAGTCTTTCACTAACTAATTTAGACTTAAAGCTAGACCACATTTGACTGCAGGGTTATATCAGAGTGAACACAAATTGATGAAAAGTGCCAGAACCACACAGTTCCGCTCAAAAAGAGGTTTGTTTGACTGTATCACAAGTATATATTTATTTATTACGGGGGCGTGGTCTGCGCGCAGTCAAGATGGCCGCATATTTGTGAGCTCCTGTGTGCCTCCGTGAGGCCGTTCGAATTCCTGAGCTCGGAGTTCTTGTGAGCTGGTTCCTGCTCCGGATATTGGAGGCGGAATGAAGTGAGGAAACGGAGGAGGAGTTGCGGCGCTTTTGGAGTGCCTCTAATACCATTTTTGGCCATGCTCGTGTTCTCCTCAGACGCGACGCTTAAGATGGCGGCGGCGCGAGGAACACGGGTGCGCTACTGCTGGAGGCTTCCCTGCTTTGAGGTACGGCGGTGAGGGCGGAAAGGGCATTTCGCCTAGCAGTGTATGGAACGCTGTTCTTCCTGGACACGGCGCTTTATATTGAAAATGAAATACATCCAGTTGAGGGTATTTTTTGAATGAGCGCTGGGTCTGAGTGGTTTAATCCTTCACCGACTGATTGTGCGAAACGCTGCCCACCCTGAGGAGATTTTCAAGTGATAACAGGCTGTGTTTACCTGCAACCATTTTGCCTAACAACTTATGGAACGCTGTTCTTCTTGCATATGGCATTTTGTTTTTCCTGAGGAGCAGTACATCCAGTAGGAAAGCACCTTGAATGAGTGCTGTGACTAAATGGTTTAACCCTTCACCATTTGAACGTGCGAAACACTGCTTAGAAGAAGAGTTGTCAAAGGTCCCTTTGCGTTCAAATATATATGATAGTACATTTTTGTCAACGTGACGACCACCCTGTTACCAGTCTCTGACATGTAACGGCTCTGCACCTGCTTCCTAATTGACTAGTTCTGATTTTTTGCTATAGTGACAACAGACGGTGATTATTTGCAACTGCTTTTCTATTAACACCTTTGATTGGACACCAGTTTTTCAGAGATGCGCTCTTATGTGAGCACTGACATTTCATGGGGCTCATTTAAGGGTCTGATTACTGTTGCTTGTCCCCTGGAGGGTTTGCTCTGAGGTCTTTCCAGGCAGTGCTCTGGTCGTCTGGTGGAGTGAGTAAACGGTGGGGGTGTCTTCTTATCACCTGCATATTTCTATTCCAATGGCAGACAATATGGGTCTCTCTGCAAAGGATAAGGATGCAAAAGGTACTCTTAAGAGATCCAAGCAAACGTCTCCCACACCAGAGTTAACACCTACGGAATCTACTACTACACTAGACACAATCCTTTTACGTTTAAATACGATTCATGATATTGCGCAGAGTACTAAAACAAACACGGACCTACTTCAGGTTGAAGTTGCGGCGATCAGAAGTGACTTCAAAAGTCTGTCATTGCGTCTTTCAAATGCAGAATCTCGTATAAGTTCAGTTGAGGAAACATCACTTCAACAGGCCAGGCATGTGCAGAGTCTGGAGCGCTCTATGGCTTCTTTGCGGAGGGATCTTACGGAGCAGGAGGATAGGAACGTAGGAGTAACTTACGTATTTTTGGATTACCAGAGGAAGCGGAGAAAACTGCTCCTTCAAAGCTTGATTTTTTACTGGACTGGATTCCTGCGGTTCTCCATATCTCCTTTCAGAAAGATTTTGAAATAGAACGTGCTCATAGAGTTCCCTCGTTTCGACCTAATTCCTCGTCACATCCCAGACCTATAGTTTTCAAACCTCTACGACATCAACATTCAGAGCTCATTCTGTCTCAGATGAGGAAGATCAGATCAATTACCTGGGAGGGTCACAGGATTGCTATATCTCAAGATTTTGCTAGAGATACTGTCATCAGGCGGAAGGGTTTCTTGAATCTTCGACGGAGACTTTTGGAAATGAACATTCCTTTTTCCTTCGCTGGACCCTCCCGTTTTAGAATAACTTTTAAAGGTCACTCTCAGATTTTTTATGAACCATCCGAGCTGACAACTTTTCTGGATAATCAGTCTGAATCACGAATGGAATCTGACTCTCCTTCAGTCTCCTCTGGTTCTTGAAAGGGATATCTTTTTCTGTAACTGGAATTTGGAACCTTTCTGTGCCTATCTTTCCCATTACAGGTTTTGAGGTTTTTTTCTCCTATGGGAAGTTAGAGGTTCCCTTTTTTCATTCATGTATAATGGGCCTTTCATGTTACTTCCATATTTTTCTTTGCATTAACCTTTCCTTTGCAGGTTCATCTCTTCAATTACAGCTTACGGTGTAAATGGTGTTTCTGGATATCGTTTCTACAACCTGGTTTGGATGCGAATTGCTGTTAACATTTATGGGTTGTTTAAAAGGGTCATTTATTATTAGCTGTGTCTCCTATTAACTCTTTTTTTTTCACAGGTATTAGCTGGAGCGGTTATATGAATTTTTGTTTATCAATTCATTGCATAATGATTACTTTTTCGAATTCTCTTAGGTATTTCAATTTCTTGTCTCACAGTTTAATTTTTTCATAGGTGTTACTGAATGTTATTTAGAGGCTGCATTCTTATCTCTATAAACTCATGCTTCTATTTTATTTTCCATATTTTATGACTTGTTTGATGGATAGACAGTATGTTTGGGTTTTCCTCTGAGGAGGGTCGTACCTAAAGGATATTTGCTTTTTATGGGATTTGACTATTTTTGCTGTTGGGGGTTCCTCGATAATCTTTTTCTTCATAGGTTTTAGGAATGTATTTATTTAAAAAAATATATTAATTATTCGTTTCATAGCATTTAATGATATGTAAAATGCGGCTCTATATTAAATTTTTATCAAATGGTAATGTCGGTTATATATCTATGAATTTTTCTGATTGTCTTTTACTTCTTATCTGTAACATTGGTACATTTCTCTTGTTCATTCCTATCTTTTATGAATTTGTTATTGTGGAGAAATATGGTACATGATAGCTGATTTTCATATTTTTCTAATGGTTATTCATACAAACACTGTGGAAGCTTTTAATGAGCTGATTCTGTTATATACTGTTCCTCTATGTATGAGTTGCTCTCCTTTCTCTAATACTTCCATTTTCTATTTTATCTCTTCTACGGCCGGTGATAAACAATGGCCTCTTTGGCTGCTCTTTTCATGTTTCCCCCGTATATGTTTCTGGTCTATTATAGACTTCCCCTGGTGGGTCTTTCTTCTCATTTGTGCAGTTTGTGGTTTTCTTCTCACCTCTTTTTTTCTCACCTCTTCTTTCTTTCATCTTTCTACGCTTCTCTTTTTCTTTCTCCTTTCCTTTTTTCTTAAGGATTCCAGCCTTACTCTCTTACATCTATTTGTATGAGTTTCCTTCCCTTGTTGTTTCTTTTATGCAGCATACATCCCTTATTCTTTTTCATTCACTGACTACTCTTACTTTTACTAATTTCTCTTATTTATGGCTGGTTTATATGTGATGTCACTTAATGTGCGTGGTCTCAATCACCCAGTAAAGAGATCAAAAATTCTAGATTACTGCAAAAGTCTTTCTACCGATATAGTGTTACTGCAAGAAACTAAAATAGCTTATAAAGAAGCCTTATTGTTGCGTAGGCAATGGGTTTCTGATGTGTCATGTTCAGAGGCTTCTGGGAAAAGAAATGGGGTGGTCACGATAATTTCTAAAAATTCGGGTCTGTCCATTGTCTTGGCGGAACACGATCTTGAGGGTAGGTGGCTTCTTACGCGTTTATCCAATGGGTCATCTGATCTTTATATTATGAACATATATGCTCCCAATAGTGATGACCCATCCTTCTGGCGAACAATAAACAAGAAGCTCTCGGAACTATCTATAAGTGATAAATTGATTGTTGGGGGGGATTTTAATCTGCCAATGGATCCTATCTTGGACAGATACTCTGCATTCAAATTCCGTCCACCCAGAGCGCACAAACAAATGCTTAACATGTGTTCTTCCCAACGGCTTACTGATGTGTGGAGAATGCATAATCCTACTGGTAGTGATTTTACCTTTTTTTCTTCTCCCCATTCTAGTTTCTCTCGCATTGACTACCTCTTGATTCAAGCTAATATGTTGAAACATACTACAAATGTGACAATTCATCCTATAGTTGTCTCTGATCATGCTGCAGTTTCTTTCACTCTTCTTAATTTGACGGATAGTTGTGGACCACGTACTTGGCGTCTTAATACAGAAATCTTACATGATGACAAAGAAGTTGAGTTGCTTGATGCAGCTATAAATACCTTTTTCCGAGAGAATGAATCATCTGTGACATCCCCTGTAGTATTATGGGACGCTTTCAAATGTACCCTTAGGGGTAATATTATTCACACAATGGCACGACGGAACAGTGTTATTAAAAAAGAGCTCCTCTCACTGACAGACAATATTAAGCATAAAGAATCATTCTATAGAGGTTCTAAAGAGAAAACGCTATTGCAGGAAATTAAAAATCTTAAATATAAGTATAACTCTATCTTGACCACGAGGGCACACATTGGGGTGCAACTACAAAAATCAAAACGTTTGTTACTAAAAATTCTAGCGGGTAAAGTTCTAGCGGAGACTTTAAAATATCAGGACACTAACGTTCGATCCACTCAGATTACCTGTATTACAGATACTGCGGGTACTCTGAAATTCCTGACTAAGGATATTCTGGAGGTATTTCGTGATTTTGATTCCAATCTATATACCCCTAAACACCAATCTTCTTTGGCGCAGTGCCAACAATTCCTGGCCTCTATTCCTACTCACACCATTGCTGACACGGATATAGAATCTCTAAGTAAACCAATTGAGCCTGAAGAAATGATTCAAGCCATTAAGGCAACTCGATCAGGGAAAGCTCCAGGACAGGATGGTTTTTCTATAGAGCTTTTTAAGAAATTCCTTTCATCTTTAATACCACACCTCCAAAAGGTTTTTGACACTTTTGTCTCCTCAGGGAAGGTATCGGGTTCGGCAACGGAGGCTACTATAGTGGTTATCCCCAAAGAAGGGAAAGATCATTCGGACCCCAAGAACTTCCGTCCAATCTCTTTGTTAAACATGGAAGCAAAACCTTTTGCAAATATTTTGGCAAAACGATTGGAGCGCCATATTCCTATACTCATTCATCCCTCCCAGACGGGTTTTGTTAAGGGAAGACTGGCTAGGGATAATATCCGCACTTTCTGTCATATTTTAGAGAAAGCAAAGGGGTCTAGCACTCCGTCGGCAGCTATTGCACTTGACGCTGAGAAAGCTTTCGATAAGGTCTCCTGGCCTTTCCTTCAAGCAGTACTTCAATCTCATAACTTAGGAGATGTGTTCATTGGAATGGTTATGTCATTATATACTCAACCTAAGGCTAATATTAGGATTAATGGAGCTACATCATCCTTCTTTGATCTTGGCCAGGGCACCCGGCAGGGTTGCCCGTTATCACCACTTCTCTTTTTATTGTCTATTGACCCGCTTCTCCGACTACTTAATCTTAATCAGGACATTCGGGGCTTTCAATTTGGTTCACAGCACATCAAACGGCCGCGTATGCGGATGATGTTCTTATCTTCTCAGAAGATATAGAAAGAGCAATTCCTGCTATTTCTCGCATTATCAAAGAATTTTCTCTTGTTTCAGGGTATACTTTAAACAAAGACAAAACTGAAATGTTTCCTCTTAATCGGTTATGCTTTTCTTCTCACATGGGAGATGCGGGATACAAGTGGCAGTCTGAGCGGCTTAAATACTTAGGGATTTGGTTTTGTGCGACTTTGTCGGATACCGTCTCTTATAATGAATCTCAGGTATTAGATAAAGTGAAAAAGCTGTTGGAGGCCTGGTCGCCTAAGTTCATCTCATGGTGGGGACGTCTCCAGACATTGAAAATGATGTTAACTCCCATTGTCAACTTTGTGTCATCTATGCTCCCTATCAATCTCTCCTCTTCTTTTGTCCATGAAATGGATGTGATCACCTCTAAATTTCTCTGGAATGACAAACGTGCTAGGATCGCGTACAAACAATTGAGGAAATCTTATGATATGGGTGGTTGTAATTTCCCAGATTGGAGCTTATATCAGTCGGCGTTCTTAGCCTCTCAGGGGGCTCTATGGTTTTCTTCTGATACTAGGCATATTCCGCCATGGCTGTATATTGAACAACATTTGTGTTCTCCCTTACCTACCTCTGCTTTGATGACTGCGTCCACATTGACTTTCCCCTTCTCTGGACGTATCATATCGGACACCATTTTGGCATTGAAAAAGATTGATAGGAGAGTTTCCTTACACATTCAAAACTCTAGATGGTCCTCTTTGTGGCACAGTCCCAGGATTAAGATTCAGGTGGATGCGGAGACAAGGTTACACTGGGCCAACAAAGGCATTACATTGGTCAAGCATTTCTATGATGTTAACAATGATCCTTTACCTTTCTCTTCGTTGGCCTCAATATATAGGGGCCGATTCCGATCTCGGTCGGAGGCGCACCCAACACCATTCGGTCGGGAAAAAAGCCATGCGAAAGCCTGTTTCCCGACCGATCCGTACAGCACACCGAACGAGTAAGTACGATGCGCACAACAGCAAAGAATCCGGCCGAGCCGTACTCACCCAAACCAGGTCCTGTTCCCCGACCGAGGCGAATCCGGAAACGCTGAATCGAGTCGCACGGAAGGGAAAATGCAGCTCCGTCCGGCCGAACGAGTACGATGCGCTTTCCGTACGCGCCGAACCCGTCGCTACGCACGGCACGTCAAAGCATCCGGGAGAGGCGCACATAAGCTCCGATTCGCGCCACAACACAATCCACGGCTCCGAGACGAACACGCCAGCGACGAGGATGACGCGAAGCGACGAGGATGAGGCGAAGCGACGAGGACGACGCGAAGCAACGAGAAGGACGAACGACACGAACCAACCATGAATCCCTTCGTCCCGATCATACCAATATTCTACATTTACTACCGGAATAGGCACGGACGCGTACGGCGTAGAAGGTAAGCCAGACACCAACCACAAAACACATACAACACGTACACGACACATCACACGCACACAGAGGGATGCAGAGTATACTTACACCAGCAACAGCAGCACCATAGGGGCGGGATGCCCATCACCAATGCCACATATGCACACAGGGGCCTGAATGCGCACCACCACCCCTACCCAGGGGGGGCTGGATGCCTACCACTACTACCACCCTCACCCAGGGGGGGCTGGATGCCTAACACCACCCTTAGCCAGGGGGGGCAGGATGCCTACCACTACTACCACCCTTACCCAGGGTGGGCAGGATGCCTACCACTACTACCACCCTTACCCAGGGGGGGCAGGAAGCCTACCACTACTACCACCCTTACCCAGGGGGGGCAGGATGCCTACCACTACTACTACCCTTAGCCAGGGGGGGCTGGATGCCTACCACTACTACCACCCTTACCCAGGGGTGGCAGGATGCCTACCACTACTACCACCCTTAGCCAGGGGGGGCAGGATGCCTACCACTACTACCACCCTTAGCCAGGGGGGGCTGGATGCCTACCACTACTACCACCCTCACCCAGGGGGGCTGGATGCCTACCACCACCCTTAGCCAGGGGGCAGGATGCCTACCACTACTACCACCCTTACCCAGGGGGGCTGGATGCCTACCACTACTACCACCCTCACCCAGGGGGGCTGGATGCCTACCACCACCCTTAGCCAGGGGGCAGGATGCCTACCACTACTACCACCCTTACCCTTACCCAGGGGGCAGGATGCCTACCACTACTACCACCCTCAGCCAGGGGGGGCTGGATGCCTACCACTACTACCACCCTTACCCAGGGGGGGCAGGATGCCTACCACTACTACCACCCTTAGCCAGGGGGGGCAGGATGCCTACCACTACTACCACCCTTAGCCAGGGGGGGCTGGATGCCTACAACTACTACCACCCTCACCCACGGGGGCTGGATGCCTACCACCACCCTTAGCCAGGGGGGGGCAGGATGCCTACCACTACTACCACCCTTACCCAGGGGGGGCTGGATGCCTACCACTACTACCACCCTCACCCAGGGGGGGCTGGATGCCTACCACCACCCTTAGCCAGGGGGGGCAGGATGCCTACCACTACTACCACCCTTAGCCAGGGGGGCAGGATGCCTACCACCACCCTTAGCCAGGGGGCAGGATGCCTACCACTACTACCACCCTTACCCAGGGGGGCAGGATGCCTACCACTACTACCACCCTTACCCAGGGGGGCAGGATGCCTACCACCACCCTTAGCCAGGGGGCAGGATGCCTACCACTACTACCACCCTTAGCCAGGGGGGGCAGGATGCCCACCACCACCCTTAGCCAGGGGGGGCAGGATGCCTACCACTACTACCACCCTTACCCAGGGGGGGCAGGATGCCTACCACTACTACCACCCTTACCCAGGGGGGGCAGGATGCCTACCACCACTACCACCCTCACCCAGGGGGGGCTGGATGCCTACCACCACCCTTAGCCAGGGGGGGCTGGATGCCTACCACTACTACCACCCTCACCCAGTGGGGGCTGGATGCCTACCACTACTACCACCCTTAGCCAGGGGGGGCTGGATGCGTACCACTACTACCACCCTCACCCAGGGGGGGCTGGATGCCTACCACCACCCTTAGCCAGGGGGCTGGATGCCTACCACTACTACCACCCTCACCCAGGGGCGGCTGGATGCCTACCACTACTACCACCCTTAGCCAGGGGGGGCTGGATGCCTACCACTACTACCACCCTCACCCAGGGGGGGCTGGATGCCTACCACTACTACCACCCTAACCCAGGGGGGCTGGATGCCTACCACTACTACCACCCTTAGCCAGGGGGGGCTGGATGCCTACCACTACTACCACCCCCACTCATAGGATGGACAATGCATGACACAACCAGCACACCACAACCTAGGGAATGCAAGAAGAAGACATCCCCCCAACACCATGACAAGCTTGTGTAGACTGTGTCAAATGCCTACAACACCGAACATGACTTTGAACATACAATGTGACCCCCTAGCACATGTGCCACACATATATGTGTTTGGCACCCACAATGCAAGCAGGCCATGACCATTGTGGCAATGGGGTCCAAACCCCCATCATCACAGTGACCAAAATGTAAGTGTGGGGTCCATAGCTGAAGCCCACTTTGAACATTGTGGCAATGGGGTCCAAACCCCCATCATCACAGTGACCAAAAGGTAAGTGTGGGGTCCATAGCTGAAGCACACTTTGAGCATTGTGGCAATGGGGTCCAAACCCCCATCATCACAGTGACCAAAATGTAAGTGTGGGGTCCATAGCTGAAGCACACTTTGAACAATGTGGCAATGGGGTCCAAACCCCCATCATCACAGTGACCAAAAGGTAAGTGTGGGGTCCATAGCTGAAGCACATTTTGAACATTGTGGCAATGGGGTCCAAACCCCCATCATCACAGTGACCAAAATGTAAGTGTGGGGTCCATAGCTGAAGCACATTTCGAACATTGTGGCAATGGGGTCCAAACCCCATCATCACAGTGACCAAAAGGTAAGTGTTGACAAAGAAAGAGGTGCAACTGCCAAACTGCATGGATGATTCCTGGTCACAGAACAACAAACACATCAGTGGCAAAGTAGTGTATGTGTCCCATTGCAACATAAATTGGGGGAGCCAAATCCTGCAGTGCAAATAAGACATACCTTTGGCCATGTGCAGACAAACAACACCCATGGGGGCTGACACCGTCAACAATCATCAATGACACAATGACAGAAGTGACCATCAGAATGCAGACCCACATATTTGCACCAATGGGCACACACATGCAGATACCCTGTGGAGACTGCAGATGTGAGGTGAACAGATACCATACCATGGCAGCAATGGGACACACAAACCATGATCATTGTGCTGACCGATGACCTAGGAGTCCCAGGGACAGCAGGGGAAACCCGCCAAACTACATACAGCCAATGGCACACCCAAGATATGCCAATGCAGTGGTGCAGATGCACAAACACAAACAGGCAGACCCACACTGCACATCATACACAACAGGTGAGGGGGTGCCAGTGTCCCCAGGCAACCACACAACACATGAGGAGACCTGAATAACAATCATACAGATGTGCATACAGTGCCACACAAAGGTAACTCATGGATCCAAATCCCCTATGTGGGCAAGCAGGCATTGTCAGATGAGAGGGAGCACAAATCACACATGTCACACAGGCACGTAGGGACAGCAACTGACACAGCAAGACACAGACACACCACAGCACCACCCCCAGGGCCCCCACAATGTGGTGACCCTGGGCTGCATTACAATCCCACTGTGATGACAAAGCTAAATGTGGTTCACACTGTGAACCACAGTCATGTGTACTGAGCAACTAACTACCATCACACCTACACAAGCACAAATCAAACAGCACGGCCAGTAAGCCAAGGCCAACATGGAGGCAGGGGCCTAGCCGGGCAACAACTCTCATCTGCACACACTCAACACCACACCCCTCGACCTCCAACAATGTGCAGCAGTGAAGCGCACATGCACTGGTGACATTGCACATGCACCCATGACTATTCCAGGGTGGTGGGTGGGAACCAAGGTGCAGAAACACATCACACATGGACACTCAACAAGACTCCTGAATGTCTGACACACTGCACACTACGCTGTACATGGACAAGACAGCAATACCACACCAACCAATGGGATCCCAGCCACAGTCACACACCAATGAAGAAGCCAAGGTCACCCACAAAGAACACACATAGACAACAACCAACATTGCAGCCCGGACCCTGAGGAGTGCCAGCAGTCACACACACAACGTGTCACAAATACTGAAAAATAACACAAACTGGAAATCACATGACAGGGGCAAACAACAAGTGCCAAGGGGAAACCTGACTGTGACCCATCTGCGTCTGCACACAAACTCAGCCCTGACAGCAAACACACCTATGGGTGACACCCTGATGACCAGTAATGTGCCATGCACCCACATCACAGAGAACCCAGGGAGAAGACTTTGGGGGAACATAGCTCAACTCAGCTAGCATCACAAACAGGTACAACACTAGGGATCACAGCATGCACAGCTAAACGGAAGTGAACACACAGACATGCACATTCAACACACACCTTGGGCGCAGGCAATGTCACAGGAGTACACACTGCCATGAGGGGACTCCACTCCTGTGTGAGGAAAGCTGTGCCATATGTTGCCTCAGTAGGGCCCCATCATGTCAGCTGAGCACTTGGTCACACAATCAACAATTAGCACCAAATGAGGGCTCCCGTCACATCAGCCTGGTCATGGAAGTGCCAACGGAATCATCAGCACAGATCCAACACACTTGTATAGCAATGTTGCACTGACAACACAGATGAGTCCTTCCCCATTGATGCCCAAACCTGCATGTCCACTGGAGATGGCCACACGGTCAGGGAAGTAGACGAATTGAACAATGGCAGGCACAACAGATGTGCAGGGGTGGAAGCCACAGATGTGAAATTGCCAATCTAAGTAGGAAATCCCATTGCCAAATACTGAACACATGACACCCTCAGATGCTGCTATGGATGACATGGATACACCACAGGATAGGACACATTCCCCCTGGACCACATGGGTTCCTGCACAGTAACACTTCATTATCATGAGACCAAATATCACCATCACTGCAGCAAGGGCATGGTTAGCATCATCAACATCATGTACATCAGAAGCAAAAGCACTAGAGAACAGAAAGTTGCTTTATTCAGCATATGTGGCATTAAAAGTAGAAGTCCGGTAGAACATAAACAAAGGCCAATGGCCAGTCCATCAACAAAGTCACAAGTGGGTGACAGTGGCAGATGCCACCCTACACATGCCTGCACAAAACCAGGGACAATCCACTAGGAGGGGCAACCGGGGGTAGGCCAGGCACCGCAGGGACAGGATCAGGGCTCACCAGGAGGAAGCAGGGAAGGGGTGGTGGGTGCTGGAGAGCCACTGACAACTGCAGTGGAGGTGTCTGACATGGTGTGTGCCGGCACAACTGGGGGCATGGCTCAGATGTTGTGGGTGCCGGCACGACTGCAGTGGACCCTGCAGATGGAGTGGACAGGTCCGCCACTGCAGTGCCCAAGTCAGACAGGGTGGTAGTGGACTCCACTGCAGTGCCTACCACCAGGGGAGGAGAATGGGGAACAGGCAAGGTGGGCTGGACAGAGGGGGAGGACACCCTCACCACATCAGTGGCACAGACAAGCGCAGCGGGGGTGTGGTGCCGGGAGAGCAAGTGCCAGGGGGAGAAGGCCGGAGCCTCTTGGGGATGGTATATCTGTGGGTGGGGGAACCTGGGGCAGGGTGTGGTGGGGGCACCTGTGGAGTGGGGGCCTGAGGGATGGAGGAAGAAGACCTGGTGCTTGAGCTGCAGGGCGGCGGCGGGGTCTTGCTCTTACCACTCCGGGGGGACTTGCGGGTGGGGGCCTCAGTCTGCCTGCGCCTGGGGGAGGGTGTCCGGGGGTGAGGGGCACTCTGCTCCGTGTGGGGGGGCTTCCTCTTCACCCTGGATGCTGGAGCAGCTGGATCGGAGGGGAAGAGGCCGAGGTCACTGAGGAAGAGGCGCTGGGTCTTTGGGGTTGCAGGTGAGGCAAGGGAGGGTGCTTTGGAGGGAGAGGCAACTGAGGACTGTGCAGTGCCCGTGGATGCGTGTGTGTGTACCAGGGCCCCATCCCCTGTGAGTCTTGTTTCAGTCCCCTGACTGTGCGTGCATGTGCGTTTTGTTTGTGGCGTGTGTGTCTGTGTGCTGGACGTGTGTGTGCTGGTGTGTGCCTGTGCCGGTGTGTGTGTGCTTGGGACGGGTAAGGTGCTGGGGAGTGTGGATGGAGCAGAGGCAGGAGGGGTGAGGGACTGTCTGAGGAGGGACACTGCTGCCGTCAGGGAGGAGTCCATGGACCTATTGCCCCTCTGTAGGTCAGACATGCCCGATGAGATGCCCTCCATGAACGACACCAGCTGAGTCAACAGTGCTGTGTGCGCAAGGAGGACACTCAGCATGGCTGTCTGCCCTACATGGAGCTGGCGAAGGAGGTACACAGACTCCTCACTCAGGGCAGCAGGGGACACAGGGGCAGGGGGTGCGGTGCCTGGCCCAAAGGAGACACGCTCCTGAACATGGGAGCCTCCACGGACCTGGGGAATGGGAGCCGATGGGAGGGCGGTGGTGGTGCTGGTGGTGGCGGGGACAGCAACACTAGCTGGGGTGTGGTGGCTGCTGACACCCGCCTCCACAAGGGAGTCATCCTCGGAGTTGCTCTGGTCCTCAGCTGAGGTGGATGGTGCTGAGGACTCCTCGGTGTGGCTCCCCTCGCCCTCCGTGCCACTGGGTCCCTCCGACCACTCCTCGGCTGCTGACCCAGTCTGGCTCTCTGGCTCCTCCTGGTCCGTGGAGCTGTCCCCTTCCGTGGCCGTGGATGTATCTGCAAACAATGGGGAAACAGACAGACATCAGTCACCTGCACCAAACGCACACACCACTGTGAGCACAGCACATTACAGAGCAAGCCCTGGCATCATTAGTTGTACATTGCTAAAAGTGCCCTAACTGAACAGGAGAAGCCAATTGTCAGTCTGATGCCAAGCATGGCACTCACATCCCACATGGCCTTGCACCCATCTGTCTGGTGTCTGTTGGATTGCAACACCCCAGTGTGGACACATGCACCAAGTACACAGTAGTTGGACAGTGCAGAGGACACAGTGTGGCATGTGGACATGCACACATCACAGCTCTTGCCACTGAGTCAGTACAGGTTTCCGGATGAAAGGGATGCCCAGAGTCAAATAGGAAATGCATGTGATGCATACCAGCGACAGACACCATGATGCACCCATGTCCTGATAGCCATCGCCACAATGGTGTGCATGTAGCACATGTCACTCCCCTGCAGGACCACCAATAAGTTGACACATGCCATGGCAGAGGCATGACTGCTAAGTCATACATCACTGTCTCAGTGATGTATGACTTGGCAGCCAGACAACAACACTATGCACTGTGTCACAATAGTAGGTCATGGGGAATGCAAGTCCTGGAGCTGCACAAGTGCACATGTACATCCCCCACACAACACATCATCTTAACCCTCATCTGTCCAGGTCATACCTATTGGACATATGGGAGACCTGTGACACTGCCCTCTGAACCTGAGCCCCTCACAATTTGCTGTGAATGGGGAACAGCTGCCTGAACTTCACATTCGCATACCCCAGTCTGCACGGGCAGCTGATCAAACACCTATGTGACACACAAGTATCGTCTCCTATGGTCACATCTCCAGGGGCATGCTGAGCCCCTACCAAGAAACACCCCAGCAGTCCTGGCAACTAATCCACAGCACACTGACACAGAGGCAGACACCTGAGGGGTCAAATCACTGTGCACAATGTGTCAGCTGATACACGGGAGTGGGAGTACAGAGTGTATTGCATGGCCTGGAGTAGGCATGACTGTCCTGCTCCACATGAATGAGGGATGTGCCCTGGACAGTGGATAGCTGGCTATGTATGTGTGACACACGTAATCTGCACACTCCTGGGGCCCAAACATTGTTCCCAGCCGCTGCATGGGCGTGTGCCACATACCCCAGGCACATGTGGTGGCTCAGCTCAGCAAGTGGACCGCATATCAAAGCAACACGCAGATCACATGTCCAAACACAGGCGTTGTGTGAACAATGGACCCACCCATGATGCCCACAACAGAGTTAGGGAAACAGATGCTGTCCCCCACCTTTAGTGAAGCAAACTGCAAGGACACAGTCCCAAGTGACACAATTCCCTGAATGTAAGGGCCACACCTGGGTATCAGATGAGCAGTGGGCAGTGCACAATAGAGGGATATGGCTCCTGGACAACATGACTGCTGCACTGTGGCAGTTGAACCAGGCCAGAGGAGGGCACAAAGCATGTAATACAGAGTTCACAGTGCAGTCTTTGACTCACCCCCTCCTTGCTGCTGTCTGGCCTTCAGCTGCCCATCCAGGTCTGGAAACACCACCGCCATGATCTGGAGCATGTGGGGGTCAGGGTCCGTGTTCCGCCCCTCCTGCGAGGAGGCGACAGCTTCAGCTGGACCCGTGCAATCCTCCGGGTCCAGCCCCGAAGGTCCTGCCACCTCTTCTGGCAGTTGCGGATCCGGCGCTTGTAGACCCCCACGGACCGGACGGCCCGGACGATGTCCTTCCAGATCTCCTGCTTCCGATGGGCATTAACCTGTCAGGATGACAAAGTGAAAAGGCCATTACTACACATGCAACATATCCGTGCATGACACAGTTGTATATACATGTCTCAATCACAGGGGCACATGATGTACACAGGCAGTGCAAAGCTGCCCATGGACAGTTTGCCAGACGTCACTACATGGTATCATTGCATGGGAAGTAAAACCTTGTTCAAATGCACTGTCACTGCACCATACCTGTCCAGTGCATGTCACTACACACTATGGGGGTGACAACTACTCAGTGAGCCTGCTAGCCAGTGGCGTGCAGACTTCCAGCCTTGCTAGTCAGACAAAATGCACATTCAGAAAGGCAGTGCACAGAACACTCACCTGCTCCCCTGGTGTCCCATACAGCTTGCTGTACTGTGGAAGTAGGCTGTCCAGCAGGGCCTGGTTCTCTTCAAGGCTGAAGGCTGGGGTTCTCTCCACAGTACGTGCCATTGCAGGGTCCAGAGGGGCAGAGACAGCAGCAGTGCAGTGGCAGATGTCGTCCTGGAGCATGTAGTGCAGGCAAGTGAGCTCTCAGGGGAACAGCCAGCAATATATATGTGCTGGAGAGGCAGATACTGTCCCTTGTGTCCAAAGTGATAGGTCCAAGTCGTTTGCATCTTCTGAATCTGGCCAATCCATGGAATAGCAGCACCAAAACACGCCCACAGCATCCTTCAAATCTTCAACTTCATGACATACATGATTTTGCAACATTGTTGTGGGTGACCAACTGATTTTCCAGCAACCGACTCGTTCGAAATTCGAAAACGCGTCCGTTGCCAGGCAAGCCCATTGTCAATGGGTGCGCACCGATCGGTCCATTGCGGTACAACGCGTACAGGGGTACAACGCGTACCCGCACACATTGAATGCAATGGGCCGGCCGGGGGCACCGATCGGTCCATTGCAGTACAACGCGTACAGGGGTACAACGCGTACCCGCACACTTTGAATGCAATGGGCCGGCCGGGGCACCGATCGGTCCATTGCAGTACAACGCATACAGGGGTACAACGCGTACCCGCACACATTGAATGCAATGGGCCGGCCGGAGGCACCGATCGGTCCATTGCAGTACAACGCGTACAGGGGTACAACGCGTACAGGGTACAACGCGTACCCGCACACATTGAATGCAATGGGCCGGCCGGGGGCACCGATCGGTCCATTGCAGTACAACGCATCACTGTACATGTGACTGGCATATGTCAGCATGCCTGTCTCAGATGGACATATGCCAGCCACAGATAGCTCCCAGGGAGTGAGGGGCACACCTACATCACGACAGCCTGTCCAAACTTTATCATAAGGCATGTAAGGCTGCATTTCCTATTGTGTGTATGTTGGTGTACATGTTGTCCTGTGGGTGTCACCTGTGGGCAGCCACCCCCAGGCTGTGCACGTGTTCATGGGGACAGGATCCTGGGTGTTACGTGTACATGACCACTGTGATGTGCAACTGTTCATATCTGTGCATGTGCCATGGTCACATTTCACGGTGGTGTATGTGTATGTCATGTCACATACCCCGTGAGTCCCATGTGGGACGGTATGTTTGAGCCAGGGTGTCCCAGTGGCACAATAGTGATGGTCCTCCACAGTCTTTGTGCATGTAGTGTTTACAATGTCTCTGATTTCATGTGCACAATGGGAGACAGTCTCCACATCCAGGTTGTGTGTGCATGGACTTTGATGTTGTGCGTGTGTGTGTCACATACGTCCATGTCTGTCCTGCCGTGGCAAGTGGGGCCACTACCTGTGGGGGTCATGGTTGTTTTGCTGTGGTGTATACATGATACTCCATGTAATGCCAGTGTCCATGTGGCAATACAGGGTCCCTGGGAATGTACCTGTCGTTGAGCTGTGGTGCCTGGGGCACATCTGTCCTCACATGTCACTGTGGGGGTTATTGTGACACGGCAGCAGGAGATGGGAACTGTGACACGGCCTCATGATATCCAATGGGCCAACCTGGGACTAATTGATGCCACCTGTTGGACCGTGTTGACAGATGTTGGCCATGTATGTACCATACATGTCCTTCCGGAACTGCACACTTCATGTAGTTGTGCCTCATAATGATGTATGTTGGGATATTGAGTGTGTTCAATGCCGCATATGTGGGGTGACTGACAATCTTGCTTACTGCTCCTCTGCACTGCAGGGCTCCTGCTGTCCATCGACCATTCCCAGACCTGGCAACGATGGTGGAACGGGACAGCATCCGACTGTACCGCTTCACCAGGCAGCTGATTGAGGATTTGGCAGTGCAGTTGTCCCCACATTTGCAGCCTGGCCGGCCGTATCCTACAGCGCTGACCCCCAAGGTGAAGGTGATGGCAGCCCTACACTTCTTTGCCACCGGTACCTTCCACCATACTGTGGCGACTGCTGGTGGGATGTCACAGACCATGTTGAGCCGTGTGCTCCGCGATGTTTTGGCGGCAATGTTGCTATTCCTGAACCGGTACATCTATTTCCCTAGACTGCGACGACTCACTGACGTGAAGAGTGACTTTTATGCCCTGGGGAGGATGCTGCATGTCATTGGCTCCATTGATGGGACACATGTGGCTTTGGTACCACCACAGGCCCAGGAGCAGGCCTACAGGAACCGCAAGCACTACCACTCGGTCAATGCACTGGTGGTGTGTCTTGCAGACATGACCATCACACACGTGTGTGCCCGTTTCCCTGGTTCAGCACACGATGCCTTTGTGATGAGGAGTAGTCGCATCCCCAGGATGATGGCACAGATGCAGAACCAGCGTGCCTGGCTTGTCGGTGTGTACTGACTTTGTGCCATTGTGTGTGATCTGATCTGTAGTATTCCGCCCACTTTTCCAAGTCAGCTAATGTGCACTTGTCTGTCCGTAGGTGACTCGGGATACCCCAACATGCCGTGGTTGCTGACACCCCTCAGGAACCCTGTGACACCAGCCCAGATGCGCTACAATGAGGCACATGGTCGGACCAGGAGAGTGATTGAGCGGACATTTGGTCTCCTGAAGAGCCGCTTCCGCTGCCTGGACAAGACCGGAGGGTCCCTCCCATATGCCCCTGCGAAAGTGTGCAAGATTATCATCGTCTGCTGCATGCTCCACAACCTGGCAGTGCGGAAGGAGTTGCCTCTCATCCAGGATGACAATGACCAACATCCGCCACCTGTGGAGGATCCTGGCCTGGACCACGATGCCAGTGACGATGATGATGATGGTGATGTCCGCACACAGCTCATCACCAACTTCTTTAGCTGAATGTGAGTATCCTGAGGTGTCATGTCAATGATGTGAGTTGGCATGATGTGTGGGTGGTGCTCTGGTGCTGTTGGAGTGTGTCCATGGGCTACTTGACTGGATGTGTGTTGCGATGTGTGCTAACAGGTGGGCTGTACTCCCCAACAGTGTTGACATGCTAACTTGGTTCTGGGTGGGTATCTTGTAACATGTATTGTGCATGAGTTTTGCTGTTCTGTCCTGTACTCCATTGCTTTTGACTGTGTGTCATTTCTGTCCTTCACAGGGTACTTTCAGATTCGTTTGGTCAACTGTGTCCACCGACGACGTGATTGCACTTCCAGGCTGGTAGCTGTTGTGTCCCTACAGGTGATGTGCGCCACACCCATGGACTTCCTTCCGTCTACAGTTGTTGACTGTGTGCCCGCTGCCAGGTGGGATTACCTTGCATCTGTAGTGGTTACGACATGTTGCAACTGTGTAATAAACCTGTGCTTCACTTTGTGATGTGCGTTGTCTGTGGTCACACATTTGAGTGCCATTTGCTTACTGCACCTGTGGGCTACTTGACTACAACTGGGAATGGGTGTGGTGTCTGTGCATTGCACCGTCTTCCCTGGCAACATCAGTGTAGGCAATGAGTCAGATGGCCTAGGTGTGTATGTGTTGTGTAGCCCTGGTGGTGTGTCTCCCTCATATGTGTCACGTTGCCTTTACTCACATGCCTGTGTTGTCCTTGCTGTTGCAGTTCGCATACACAGTGTAATTTTGCAGTTCATCATCCCCATAACAGCACCCACGTTGGAATCACGACAGAGGCAAGTATGGTGTATTAGTGTGTTTATTGTGATACATTTGTGTTAATAGTGCATAGGATGGGTAGTGCTGTACATAAATCTTGCAATCCGAAGTTCCTAGGTGAATTGAAAGTCCTGGTAGACAGGATCCCCAGTATCGGGCCACAGTTGTCTGACACATTGGTCCAACTTGTACTCCCCATGCAATGTGTGGGAGTAGTGTTGCCGTCAACAGGGTGAACAGTCTGTGCACAAAGGCGAACATCCAGAACAGGTTCAGGCTTCCTGGGAGTTGCGCTTGGCCATCGGCCTCTCACTTTCCCCTCCTCGGACGACCCCTCTTCTTGGGGGGGCCCTCAAGTACAGGCTGCTGCGGTGCAGGGGACTCTCCGCCAGAGTCATCCTCCCTCCCTGTGGCAGTTGCAGTTTGTTCGGCACCAGATGTTGTTGGCACACAGGGAGGTGTGGACTGGTTGCTGTTCATCTGGCGGAGGCATTGTAAAATGTCCCTGTGCACCGCCGTCATCTCATGCAGTGCATCCCACTTGGACTCCACGCGGGACATGTGTGAGTCCACGCGGGACATGTGTGACTCCACGTGGGACATGTGGGAGTCCAAGCGGGCATGATGGGCAGCCTGCTGCTGTTTCATGTCTCTGAGGAGCCCCACTACCTGGCTGAGGTCTCCGGTGCTGGACTGGTACGCATCAGCTATGCGTACCAGTTGTGGGTCATCATGCACACCAGCAACGTCTGCAAGCAGCGACCTCTGTCTCCCACCCTCCCACCACCCCTGCTGACATGTGCAGTGTGTGCAGTGGCACGCACAGATAACCCTGGTCCACCTTGGGGGTTGGTGGTGGTGGTGGTGTCCATGGCCCCAGGTTGGTCCAGGGTCCCTGTGCTGGTGTTGCTCCTTGTTCTGTCCATGTCGGCAGGGATGGTATTTGTGGTGACAGTCGTTGGAGGGGTGGGTGCAGGGGGTGCAGCTGGTGGTCCTGCTGGTGCTGCAGCTGGTGGTCCTGCTGGTGCTGCATGTTGACTTGCACCGGATGTGCCAGGTTGGTCTTCATCGTCCGAGGAGGACAGAGGCTGTACGACGCCAGTGAGCTCCGCATCCTCTTGAGCCTGGGACTGGGACTCCTCAGCGTCTGCTGCTGTGTCCCCATCATCACCTGTTTTTGGGAGACACAAACAATGTATGTTATGTTTCTGCAGGCATCAATGGTTGACACACATGACAGTTGTGACTGTGCCTCTGGGTGCGGGCCTGTACATTGCATTGTCCCAAGTCGTCACAGTCAGGGGTTGATATTGGTGTGGTACATTGTCCTGCATTATTTGGGCATTTCTATGTATTTTTTGGGGTGTGAACATGGTCTGCATTGGTTGTGTTTGGTTGACAGCCGGCCCTCCTTCCCACCCACCCAGCCAGTCAGTTATCCCACCATGGAACGTGCTTGCGTTGCAGGGAGTGGAAGTTGTCTCTCAGGATGTCAGTCAGTGGTGTCCTGCTGTTTGTTGGTGCACAGTTGGCAGCAGGGCCTTGTGCTCCCCACAGCAGTAGCCAGTGTCAGCCATCTTGTGAGTCCTTCTCCACTCCCTGTGATGTGAGCATGGTTCAGGGTGGTGTTGATGGGACAGTTGTGGGGGTGACCAATATCAGTGGCTACGACTCCCATCATGCTATTGCCTCCACCCCCTTCCCAGCATGCCCATGCTTCCTTCCTTTTGACTCTGCTTCCCTGTGGGGTGGGCTGGCTGTGCTGACAGGATGGCTGGGAGTGTTGTCCTGGCAGTTGTTTGGCTAAAAGTCCCAAGAGTGGCCCTGTGCTTCACACAACATAACCCAGGGTGGTGGTTCTTTGTGGGATCTTGTGTTAGGATGGGGGGCATTGCATTCTACCAGGTGGGTTCTGTGGAGTTTGTGTTGGGGTGTGTGTGAGGGGAGGTGCTTGTGACTATGGTCAGTGCTGCAAGTCCTCCTTCCCACCCAGCTAGCCAGATATCCCACCATGGAACGTGCTTGCATTGCAGGGAGTGGAAGTTGTCTCTCAGGATGTCAGTCAGTGGTGTCCTGCTGTTTGTTGGTGCACAGTTGCCAGCAGGGCCTTGTGCTCCCCACAGCAGTAGCCAGTGTCAGCCATCTTGTGAGTCCTTCTCCACTGCCTGTGATGTGAGCATGGTTCAGGGTGGTGTTGATGGGACAGTTGTGGGGGTGAGCTATGTCTGTGACTACGACTCCCATCATGCTATTGCCTCCACCCCACTTCCCAGCATTCCCATACTTACTTGCTTTTGTGGGGAGTTCAGTGTGTGTGGGTGTGAGAGCAATGGCAAGATGGCTGACAGTGGTGTCCTGCTGTTGGTTGGTGTGCAGTACCCAGCATGCCCTTGTGCTCCCCACGACACAGCAACAGTGTCAGACATCTTTGATGGCCCTTTCCACTCTCTGTGGGATGTGCATGCGTGAGTGTGAGCTTGCTGGGCCATGTGGTGGGGGATGTAGAGCTGTGACTACGACTCCCATCATGCTATTGCCTCCACCCCCTTCCCAGCATGCCCATGCTTCCTTCCTTTTGACTCTGCTTCCCTGTGGGGTGGGCTGGCTGTGCTGACAGGATGGCTGGGAGTGTTGTCCTGGCAGTTGTTTGGCTAGAAGTCCCAAGAGTGGCCCTGTGCTTCACACAACATAACCCAGGGTGGTGGTTCTTTGTGGGATCTTGTGTTAGGATGGGGGGCATTGCATTCTACCAGGTGGGTTCTGTGGAGTTTGTGTTGGGGTGTGTGTGAGGGGAGGTGCTTGTGACTATGGTCAGTGCTGCAAGTCCTCCTTCCCACCCAGCTAGCCAGATATCCCACCATGGAACGTGCTTGCATTGCAGGGAGTGGAAGTTGTCTCTCAGGATGTCAGTCAGTGGTGTCCTGCTGTTTGTTGGTGCACAGTTGCCAGCAGGGCCTTGTGCTCCCCACAGCAGTAGCCAGTGTCAGCCATCTTGTGAGTCCTTCTCCACTCCCTGTGATGTGAGCATGGTTCAGGGTGGTGTTGATGGGACAGTTGTGGGGGTGAGCTATGTCTGTGACTACGACTCCCATCATGCTATTGCCTCCAACCCACTTCCCAGCATTCCCATACTTACTTGCTTTTGTGGGGAGTTCAGTGTGTGTGGGTGTGAGAGCAATGGCAAGATGGCTGACAGTGGTGTCCTGCTGTTGGTTGGTGTGCAGTACCCAGCATGCCCTTGTGCTCCCCACGACACAGCAACAGTGTCAGACATCTTTGATGGCCCTTTCCACTCTCTGTGGGATGTGCATGCGTGAGTGTGAGCTTGCTGGGCCATGTGGTGGGGGATGTAGAGCTGTGACTACGACTCCCATCATGCTATTGCCTCCACCCCCTTCCCAGCATGCCCATGCTTCCTTCCTTTTGACTCTGCTTCCCTGTGGGGTGGGCTGGCTGTGCTGACAGGATGGCTGGGAGTGTTGTCCTGGCAGTTGTTTGGCTAGAAGTCCCAAGAGTGGCCCTGTGCTTCACACAACATAACCCAGGGTGGTGGTTCTTTGTGGGATCTTGTGTTAGGATGGGGGGCATTGCATTCTACCAGGTGGGTTCTGTGGAGTTTGTGTTGGGGTGTGTGTGAGGGGAGGTGCTTGTGACTATGGTCAGTGCTGCAAGTCCTCCTTCCCACCCAGCTAGCCAGATATCCCACCATGGAACGTGCTTGCATTGCAGGGAGTGGAAGTTGTCTCTCAGGATGTCAGTCAGTGGTGTCCTGCTGTTTGTTGGTGCACAGTTGCCAGCAGGGCCTTGTGCTCACCACAGCAGTTGCCAGTGTCAGCCATCTTGTGAGTCCTTCTCCACTCCCTGTGATGTGCGCATGGTTCATGGTGGTGTTGATGGGACAGTTGTGGGGGGGCAATATGTGTGACTGCGACTCCCATGATGCTATTGGCTACACTGACTTGGCCAGCATACACAGAATTCCTTCCTTTGAGTGGTCTTCACTGTGTGTTGGTGTTGTTGTGGTGGCTACATGTCTGGATGTGTTTGTTAGTTCTATTTGTGCCACTGCCTAGCTGTAGTTGTAGTTGTGTTTGTACATGTGTTGGCACAGTTGGATGTGACTTTTTGATGGCATGTGTTGTGTTTATCTGACTGACATACACATTTTGGGATGATTCTGTTCTGGTTGCTGTGTAATTGCTATGAGTGCATGGTTTGACTCTCCCTTGACAGTGATGTGTGTGTTTTGTGGCAGTATATTGTGTACATTTGTTGTGTACTCACCAGGCTCTGGGATGTCCTCTAGTCCATATACGCTCACTGGTGGAAGGATGGCCCGCACCTTCTCCTCCCAGGGCCTGAGGTATATTGGCTTGGCAGGAAGGCCACTGCCGGTGTATTGGCTGTTGATGTAGTCTTTCTTCAGCAGGTCCCGTACCCTCCTGCGCACGTCATACCACCTGTTCTGGATGTCGCTCTTTGTGCGCCGACATGGTGATTGTGCATTCACCCTGTTGATGATCCTCTCCCACATCTTGGTTTTCTGGGAGATGGGGGTCTGTTGGACCAGTGTGCCAAACAGCTGTGGCTCTACCCTGAGGATCTCTTCTACCATGACTTCCAATTCACAATCTAAGAACTTGGGATTCTTCTTGGTGGGCATGGTGATGGGTGGTGATGGTGAGTGATGTGTGTGTTGGTGTGCAGGTGAGGGTGTGTGAGTGTGTGTTTTGCTGGGTGTATGTGAGGTAGGTATTTGTTGGTGTGCTGATGGTGTGTGGCTTGTGTGAGGGATGAGCTGTGGGTGTGTGGTTGCTTTCTCTTGGGTGCTGGCAGTGGAATGGCATTTGCAAAGGCTCATGGTTGTGATTTGTGTCCTTTATATGGCTGGAGTTGTGGGTGTGTCTTTGTTCTCTGTCCCCACCCCCCAGTATTTATTGGCTTGGTAATTGCTTGTTTGGCCTTTTTTGGGGTGATTTTTCCTTTGTACTGTCTGTGTATGTTGGAAACGTTCTTGTGACCGAGTCGGACCCTGCATTTGTCTCGTACGGTCTTCTACGTTTCGTTCACGCTGTGTTTGTGCAGTTTTCTATGCTGCGTACGCGTCGGTCGCGGTGTTTTGTGTTGCTTCGGCTCAGTTTTGTATGCGTGTCGGTCGTGCGGCTTGGCCTCCGTCCGACTCGCTCGTGGTTTTCGCGCCTTGCATCGTACTTTGCGGTTTGGAGTTTGCGTGTACGTTTCGGTCGGATTTGTTCCGGGTGCGTGTCGGTCGGTTGGATTCGCGTGTTTTTCCGGCCGGATTGCTGTTTTCCGTGCGGCTCGGTCGGTCGACTTGGGTTCGGTACGTGTCGGTCGGATTTTTCACGCCTTGCATCGTACTTGGCGTGTCGGGCGCCACAGGTACGTGTCGGTCTGTATTATTTCCGGATCCGAGTCGGTCGGTGCTTTTTCCGGCCCGAATCGGAATCGACCCCATAGTCTCAATAATATTGATTTCTATTTATTCCTTAAAATTAAGGTAGCTTTGTCCAAAAGTACTTTTCATCCGGACTCAAATACTGTTTCTCTCCTACAGCTTTGGGGTAAGGCAGGACATGTTGCTTCTAGGATATATAAGTTTTTGTTTATCACTCTGCCATCACTTTCTATGGTTACACAGCTCAAATGGATACACCACTTTGATTCTGATGTATTCAAACATATTACACTGGACACTTGGAAAACCATTGGGAAATTTTCCCTACGTAATAAAATTGCTCCTTCTCTGATTCAATCAAAGTTTTTCACCATCAATCTTCTACATTGGACCCCAGCCTCGTCTGTATACACTCAAACTTAAAGATGATGATCTTTGCTGGAACTGTATAAGTGCTGCTGGTACCTCTCAGCATATGTTTTTTGAGTGCTCCCTTCTCCAAGCGTTTTGGGAGTTAATCCACAAGCATTTATTACTAATTTTTAATATCCAGTTTGAGCTTTCCTTTCCTCTAGTTTTGTTGGGTCCTTGGGCAGCTTCATCTCCACTTCCTTTAGACGAGTTAGATTTACAACTTCTGGATCTATTGTTATCAATAGCTGTTAAGATTATATTGTCAGAATGGAAATCCTTTAATTCCTTATCGTATCACACATGGTGGGCATGGGTATCGTTTCTCCGCGGTGCTCACACTTCGGTGGAGGAGGGACATTATACCCCTTTTATCTCTTCTGGTGTCTGGAGATCGCTTGATAAATATATCCATTTAGCCTCTCAGGGTCGGGTGGCTCAATATCCTTTTATCACTGCTGATTGATTTTCCTTTTCTTTTAGTAAGGCTGGAGTACCTTTCTCTTTTTCTCTTCTTCTTCTCTCTCTCTCTATCTTCTTATTCTTTTCTTTCCTTTTTCTCTTCTTCTTTCTCTCTTCGTTTTTCTTTTTTCTTGTGGGTCTTTTTATTTATCCTTTCTGTGATCAATTATTCTTACTTAAATGTAATACAAATGAAATGACATGATTAGGTTCTTATCTATCTGTTTTTATTAGGATTTATCCATAATACATATTATTGCTCATATTTATTCTTTTTATTAATTATTTATTGTTCAAGATGTTTTTTTTTAATGTATTACATGCTGTAGTACCTTAATTATTTATACTCTCTCTCTTAAATTAATAAAAAAATTTGAACAAAAAATATATTTATTTATTACATTGACTAAATAAAAGCATTAATCAGACAAATAAAAGCCAAAGCATCAAAATACTATAATGCAAGTACAGACCAAGATAACGAACATAGTACTAGTTATAAATTTCATGAGAGCAACATCACTTTGTCTGTTCATCCCATAATATCTACATTGTGACCAGCAATGTGTTCTGAAGTACCAATTGCCATCATTTTATAACCAAGGCTTTTTGTTCCAAATATTTTATTAGTTTTTCGAAAAAACAAAAAGCAGTCAGTGGTAGAGCACAATAAAAGAGTGCTTGTGCTTACTTGAACTGACAAATCAGAGATTAACCCTTCATGCCTTAGGGGTTTCTGCTGTTGCACAAGTACCACATCTTTGCCTATAGCGCTGAATTTGATTTACCCATCCGTGGTACCAATATTTTCTCATTCTAGCCTTCTTCATTTTATTAATCCATTATCACACTGTAGGGTGAACAGATTTCCAATGCTGCGTATTTATAGAGTGAGCCACCATTATAGATATATAAATAAGTTGTGCATCCTTTTTCCTAAATTGTGGCAAAATGACCAGACCCAGCAGGGCGATAGATGGTGAAGGCTTAACCGTACATCCTACTCTTAACGAGATCTGCTCAAATGCTTGTACCCAGTAACCTCCGTGCATGATCAAAAAATATGTTCCCATTCTTCTAATCCGTTGCATCTAGGGCACCTTTTGTCCGTGGTTCTAAATATTTTGTTTAACCTATCTAGAGTATTTACAGCATCCAACTATTATAAAACATAATTATATAAAAGTTCTCACCTCTCAATAATGAATAGTCATAATCGAATAATCTAGACCATAGTTCTCAGTCCCTGTATGTAGCTTCCACTTCTTGTTCATATCCTCAATTATCTGAGGGCTGTCTCTAGGTAGTTCTATATAGCAATATCTTAATTAATCATTTACTTCATCATCCTAAACAATTTCTAAACTAATTCAGTAGATTAATGTATAGCAGATAGACACAGGCTGTTAAAAACAGGGAACATTTGTCTATACGAGAAGCTAAGGGAGACAACATACTGGGTATTTCTTGAGATGATCTCTACCTCAGTTTTAATTCTAGTATTTTATCTAAGAACTTCACAACCTTATGGATGTTACTAGTTCCCCATCTGTTAATAACCATACAGTAAAATCAGGGAGATAGGAGCATGCAACGTTCCAACAATGTCTCAGTATGGATGGCCGGTATTTCATATTTCTGAGAAGATTGTTGCCTGTCAGCCCAAATTGCTTGTAAAGTCTCATAACTCACATTTTTAGGTATTTGAGGTTCTTTTATGGCCTTCACCAGGCTCGTTTTTCCATGAGGACAAAAGCATATACAAAATAATGATGTTATCAAATGGGGAGATGAGCAGCAAAAATCTACGATTCTGAAGTGTAACAGACGCTAAATAGTAGGATCTAAAGCAAGGAAATGCTAATCCTCCATCTGACTTTGACAGTTGTAAAATCTTTAGTAAAGCTCTAGGGGATTTGTTTTTCCATATAAATGACATCAAGCAGCTCTCCAACTTATTTAAAAAGGAGGCCTCCAGCTTACAAGAGGCATGCTGGAAAAGAAGCAATATGAGGGGCAAAATAGACATTGTAATGAGGGAACGCAGCCTATCATAGAGCAAGGAAGTGGTTCCCAGACTGTAAGACTAGAGTGAATTTTTGATAGCAATTTAATGTTAATATTGAGAAAGTCGATGTCAATATGAATAACGATACATTCATGTATAAAAACCAAATTGTATCTTTATTGACAAATTCACCCGTTGTGAACTCCACATCAGCCCAACTCAGAAATACGTGGTTAGGCACACCCTGAGACCAAGGCCCGGGGTTACTGATTGACAGATCACAGGTGGGGTAGCACATAGCCAGCATGCAAATGCATGGACAGGAAATCCCAGATCAATCCCACAGGTAGGTGCAGCGACACCACAATGGTCCAGGGAGATTGGCCCCAATAAAGCACACATGGCCGGAGGGGTGCACACGTTCCCAAAACACCATAAAGTCAGATGCCAAATGAAGTTAGGAACACTTAGCCAATCAAGACACAGCACACACGGTACATGGAGTGATCATGCGCTCCCCGTGCTGGACACCTGAACACGTTACCCACTAGCCACATTGTGTCCACGCAAGGTCGAGGTCCACCTGGAATCCTCATCCAATACCCTAATTCATGGCTCCATAGACAGAGGTACACCTTCCATACCTTAAATGGATCACCGGAAACACTTTCTTACATTCAATGGACTGTATAAAAGTCTGTGTTAGACAGATTATAAATTGAGACAGTGCTCAGACCATATGCCCGTGATTGAGCTCCCGACCGCATTATTAAACGAACTATTCCTGTTTTGCCACACGCCTCTTGTCCCTTGTTTTTTCAAGGTTTTTCATGTTCAAGAATCAGGGATATAGTTCAGATGATAACTGTCAAGGAGTCAAAGACTCCTAGATATCTTTTGGGAACTTGATTATAACTGACCCTTATTTCGAGGTGTAGGATGTCAGACATGGTATTAAACAGAAGCGATTTGGTTTTAGTTTTGATGATTTTATATCTCACCAATTTAGTATATCTTCAAATCACTTCTAAAGCAGTATTGATATTATCTCTATGGGAGAATAGATAAAGGGCACTATAGTCTGAATACAGTTTTATCTTGGCAACAACTACCAAAGGTGGATGTCTTTTCCTATGCAAGTGAATATATTGAGCTAAGGGCTCTATAAAATAGAGCGAACGGTGTGGATGACAGTTGGCAACCTTGACAGATGCCTCTGCTTATAAATATGGTACCCGCACAATAATTATTTATGATAACCTGGGCCGATGTATTTAGGCTGCGAATAGCCCTCGAGATCTGCATAGGAAATTTAAATTTTCATAATGTCTGGAATAAAAAATCCCAGTTTACGAGATCAAACACTTTCTCAGCACCTAACAGTATTATGGCAGCAGGGATATTGTCACAGTGACATGGTCAATAATGGTAGCTAGATAATATATATTCGCCCTCAGACTACGTCCTTTAATGAAACCATTTTAGTCTGAATGAATCAAATTATTCATAACAGTGCTAATTCGGTTAGTTAAAACTTTAGCAAAAATCTTATAGTCCGTATTTGAAAGCGTTATAGGTCTATATGAAGACAACTCAAATTCATCTTGGTCTTAGATCCTGGCAATTTCTTTATAGCATTTTTAACTTCTTCACAGCTAACCGGGGAAAGTAAAAAGTCGCTAACTCCTCTTCTACCCCTGGAACCTGTACTTCACCTAAACATTGTTCTACAAAGGCTAGGACACATAGCTCTATTTCTCTCCTATAAAAAGAAGCATAATATTCCTAAAAATGCCCCCTATACCAGCATCTCGTCTTTCTATTCTTTTCAGAAGGGGATTTCTGAACCCAGTGATTTGATTTATTTCTTTTTTTTTTAGACATCCAGAGTAATAAACGTCCCATCCTTTCACCTTCTTTGTATAGCTGTTTGTGATACGCGTGCTTGCTAAGGACTTCCTTTTCCCCAAAAAACATTTTTAAGGCTTCCTTCTTATCCTGCCACTCATGCAGGATTTGAATAGATTGGTCTACCTGAGCCTTATTATGAGTTGCATCAGCAGCTTGCTGAAGTGCTTCCTGTTCTATTTCATCCTTGTGTTTTCTACAGACAGAAATCAATATCAAAAAGCCTTGAATTGTGGATTTAAATGCCTCCCATATTATTGCATGATCTGCTGTGTTATCCTTAATTAAGAAAAAGTATACAATCTCTGTGGACAGCCATTGAGTATCCCCATCTTGGTCTAACACGGTTTTATCCATAATCCACCTATGAATTATTCTAGGGTGATCTAAAGGAAATTTTAAGACAATAACAGGGTGATCGGTAAAAGTCCCAGCATGATATGTAGAGGAAATTTAGAAACAGCTAGAGTAGCTGAAAATAGATCTTTACGTGAGGCTGATCCATATTTCTTTGAATAGCACGAGTATTCTCTGGCCGATGGATTTAATTCTTCCTATATAGCTATTTCCCCTAACCTGGCACATAGTTCGTTAAAACTCAGTCAGTACGCTTTTTGTGTTGCACACAGCAAGGATTGGAGGAGCCCATACTTGAAGAAGGGAGGAAATCTTCTCCCAAAAAAGATACCCCTGTGAGATTTCATAGCTCCCATTGTAATGATTGCAGTGGGTGAACATTATCGTGGATAGGGCCATAAAAGGAGGCAATTTTGCATCACAGATTGTTAGCTATAGCCCTCAACCCCCACTCATCTTTAATTGGCGGCAAGCAACTAATCTGTGCTTTTTTGCAAATAACCACCACAGTGCCTCTATGCGATGCTCTTACAAATGAGAAAAAACATTTCTTAACCCAGGGATAATTCAGTTTGTTTCCCTTTTTGCCCAGGTGATATGTGTCTCTTGCAGAAGAATTACAGATGGATCATATTACCGCAAGCTCAGAAGGGCCACATCCCTTTTGCGTCTATTATTCAAGCTACTTACATTATGGCCAACTATTATGAATTCCATGTCACTTTACCCCTTTTTTCCCTTTTCCATTCTTTTCTTTTCTCTTCTCTTTTTCTTTTTATCCTGCTCAAGTAAAATAAAACAAAGCAAAGCCCTTTGGAGTAAAGAACGGAGAACTCATCTTTGCTTCTCTCTCTATTGATAAATGCTGCATCTTAAAGCTGTACCCAAGCAATTATTCCCCCATACAAAGACACACCCCACCCCTGCTCCCCTCTCCAACAACCTCCCTCAACAAGGACCCACCACCATCTACCTTCCTGAAGCTCCCTCCCACCCACTAGCTCCTAACTGCCAGAAATTAGGAAGTAAAAACTCTGCGTGAATATAGTGTGTTCTTCCTTCACTGACAGCAGCCTGAAGTTATCATTTTGCCCCATTAGGACTCCCTCTCATCTGAGACAATAATCCCTCGACATCAGCTGGATTATTGTACATATAAAATCTCCTCCCCCACAGAACCTTCAACTTAGCTGAAAGTAACAATTGTGTTTTGGCACCCTTGGCTCTGAGCGTCTTAGACAAATGTTTCAGTTCCCATCGCTTTCTCGAGGTCTCATATGCCATATCCAGTAAAATTTTAAAGGAAAAATCATCCCCTGTTATTTACGGATTTCAGCTGAATGGCTTTTTTAAGGATCTCCTCTCGAATTCTGAAATCCTGGGAGCAGACTAAGAGAGTTTGTGGTTTGCCTCTATCCTTTGGGGCTAACAAAGGAACTCTATGTGCCCTTGCAATGGAAAGATCTGAACACGAGTCATACAGAGCATATTTAGATAACAACTTTGTGTCTTCCTCAGTAAAGTCTTCTGGAACCCAAATCGGCCTTAGATTTGATTGCCTTGATCTATTTTCTAGGTCCTCAACTTTATCCTTCACTTGCCGCTGATCCTTAAGGAGTCAAGAAGTAGTTTCCGAATGAAGCAGCTGCCCATCCTGCAAGTTGGATATCCGTGCTCAGGTTTTGCAGACCTTGCTCTATCATATCAAGTTTTCTCTCTATTTCCTCAGCCATTTCCTTATGTGCTGCTTTATTTCTTGAATCTCCACCAACAACTGTTTGAGGAGAGCACAAAGCAAAGAATGTCATTCTTCAGAGGTTGGTCTGTCACTCCTCTTGTAGCTTCTACCTCTGAAAGAACCTCCTGTGGTGACTCAGAGCTGGCCCCCAAGCATGAACTTGTTGCATGCCTACCAGCAGCAGAGAACATCGAATTGTGTAAACCATTTGTGTCATTTCTCAATTGGGGCAGGGAGGCGACTTGTCCAGATGGCTTCTGTTCACTATTGTCCAACATTATATCAATGTGCTCGAGAGGGATAGCAGCTTGCGCATTTAACTCTTGCTTGTAAATGTGGAGAAAAATGCCTGCTAAAGATTTGATATTGTGGCAGATTATCATATAGCATGTGGAGCTGTGGTCCAGAGGGCTGCTGTCATGTCTGTGTTCATTTTGGATATACTAACTCTGGCGACCCCCTCCTGTTTGCTCTCCTTAGCGTGCTCAAGTGGCAGAGAAATGGATGCTGGGGCATCTTGAGGGAGCCCAAATTTCTCAGTATGAAACCTGCAATCAAGAAGGAGGGACTGAGGGCTTGGAAGGTCCAGCATACGTGCCCTAATCAAAGTACGGAACAAAAGGGTATGCAGTTCCTAAGGGGGGAGGAGGAGGTAAAAGGGTAAAGGGGGCGAGATCCTAAGCAGGATGAAAGACAGGTGTCTAGCGGAAGGAGGGACGGGGAGTCCTTCCTTTCGGAATGTAGGGCCCTCACACACCCAGCCCGCTGGGTGTCATGCTTCATCATCGCGCATGCTCCTGGTTGGGTCAGCGCTGCAATACCCAACGGGCACCCTATGCAGGGGCTCTTTGGCGGAGATCTTTTTATTCCTTGCCATTTGGTGTAGTGGGTGTAAGGGGTCTTGAGAGTGTAGAAGTGCAAAAGTGTAGGTCAAGTAGACCTTGTGAGTTAAAACAGGGATATGGAAGGACAAGGAAAATGATTTAATGATCCTATCTCCCACCCTGGTTAAAAACTAAGGTGGCGACTTTCTGCAGTGATGTTGCAGATTGTTGCGCTCAATCTTAAATGGTCGACATGTTTCTTGCCTATTAATCTGGTAGATATGGCGTCAATTCCTCAGGACCTAGTGAAAAGGTAATGTGTCTACACTAAAAACAATGGTAATGCGGTGTATTAACCTAATTATACCACTAAGTGCACCAAAAGGTGTGGTACCTGTTAATGCAGCGGCCAATCTGGAAAAACAAACAGAGAATCATTTCATACAAAATTGCTTAACGGATCATGCCATTATACTCCCCTATGACACACCACTGTGCGTGCACACATTACAGTTGTTCAAAAAACCTTGATGAAACACACTGTGTAGATATAGTATCTTGTGCAGTAGGTAATATGCCTATTAAAAAGTAGTAGCAGAGTGGTGAGAACAACTCACCTATAAAATAATCATAATTGGCCCCATCGATTCACGGCATGGAAAGGACAAGTTGAGGTAACGTGTGTCCTAGAGAAGGGGCCAGGAAATGTGGACAGTTAAAAGAGAAATGCCGGGGCCCTCACTAGGAAAGATAGAGTGGTAATCCCAGAGTCTGATGTGTCACAGGTGGCCGTAGCGGCTTGTTATCAATACTCCACTTCGGGCTCTGTCACACACAGTCAGGATGGTGTTGTCTGACATCTGCTTGTGAAAGGGGAGGCCCCTGTGATGTAAATTAAGTTCTTGGACATAGCCCAACTGGTCTTCATATCACAGAAAGAAAACACCTCCCCATACCCAGGTCTTTGTCTCTGCTCTGGATGTAGTTTCCACACCTCATAGAGGCTATTCACCAGCTGGTGATAGATGGAAGTTAATGCAAATTAGCTTCCAGGAGCTTTAGGCAGATATAAGGTAATGTTCTAAAAGTCCCTTTTCCTTAATATTTATTAAAAATCCGACTTCACCATTGAGTTTTTTCAATAAATATTAAGAAAAATTCATTGAATTATTATTCTAGCTGGTCCTTAGTCTGACATAACAGAATTAATATTTAAAATTGCTTCCCAGTGTTAGTCTATGACCCCGCCAGCCTTCCTACAGTGAAAATGGTTTTTGGGTGCTAGTCACAGTAAGGACCTGTTAACTTTAAATTTCTACATACCCTACTTTTAAATACCATGCACTCTGCCTTGTGGGGTCCACGGCTTACTTAGGGGTGACTTAATAATATTTGAAAGGAAGGCTTTGCCCTTGTCAAAAAGTGTTCATTTTGACAGGTTGAGCTGCAGGGCTAAACTGCAGCTGCCAGGGTACAGTGGCAGACCTGGCTCTTGTTTGACTGTTAACACTAGTGGATGGCACAATAGTGGTGTAGTCCATAGGTGACATTTAACTTCCCATGCCACAGGTATTTTTTGGGCATATATACTAAAGACTTATAGGCAAGTTAACTATACCAATTAGGTGTTAGTCAATTTGACATTCTTTAGGGGTCAGAACACATGCACTGGGGCCTGGTTAGCAGTGTCCCAGTGCACAGAGTAAAAAGAAACAGCAGTATCAGTCCACAAAAATATGGATGACCACGCAAAAATAAGTATTTTCTCACAATGCCTCTTAGAAGCCCTCTAACCTTTTCTGTTTCTTTATTAGTTCATTGATGCCTCAAGCAATACAAACTATTGTTTGCTTGAAGTGACTGACTAGCTGATGTGAATTTATGTATGCTAACCAGCGACAACATTTATTGTACATTCTGATAGTGTGCTTCTAGTTCATATATTCATGTATTCATTTAAATGGTTGATATTTAAGAAAGGGCGTAGTAGCCATAGGCTTACACATGAAGATGTAAGTGAATTCTTAACTGACATCATGACTCATGGGGTGGGTTTTTCCCAAATGAACAGTTAACCAAACCATCAACCCGATGCAAATTGATCATTCACATCTCTCTCAGGGAGAGAGAAGGATTTTGATTCCAGGCTAAGCAGAAAGGATGATACATTTATGGACAAAGACAGCTAACATTAACTCCCTCTCCATGGCTTAGATTAAGATTCAGTTCTTGGAGCACAGGGAAACTTTAAGGCTGGAGAAAGCAATAAATATGGTAACAATCCAGCATAGTACTTTGCTTGACAAATGCAATGGCATGGAACCCTATATTTTGTGGGTCAAAGCCCCTGGGTCTGCACCAAGGCCATTGTCTTATAAAAATATATTTCACAGAGAATGCTGAACATTCATAAAACAGCAACCCTGTGATACTAAGATTCGACATGTAGGGATCCTTAAAAAGCACCAGTCTGTTATTTGGTGTATTCTGTGTATTTGCTACAATTGTTTAGATATCTGCAATAATACCCTTGCATTTACTCTGCACTAAAATGAGCTTAAAATAAAGGTCCTGATGCAGAGTGTGGTTATTCTGTTGAGGAGAAGGTGCATTTTATTCGGTCGCCCTGGCAGAGTAACCGCACTCCAAATTAGAGAATTCTGCTCCCCTAGTGGCACGGACCACTGCCACAGGAGTTGCTGTCAATCCATTCAAAGTGCGCCGTACAGCTCCGTCATCATGATGGAGCCATATGGCACATTTTCTGTTTATTTTTTCATTTTCAAAATGAAAATCCCAAAGCAGCTTATTTTTTTCTTTTTTTTTTAAATAAAAAAAAAAACTATGACCCCCTTGGCAGTGGAATTTTTTCCTTTAGGTGTGGGGGTCATTGAAATGTCTTTATTTTCACTTACCACCACGTTTTGGATGGTGGTAAGTGAAATGAATAACTTAGGGGCTCATTACGATACCCGGCGTAAAAAAATCCGCCAGGCATGGAAGCGGCAAAAATCCGCCCGCACACACCGCCTGAACACCGACCACGCCATTATGAGTACACAAACCGAAAACCGCCATCGGCGGAAAAATCACACAAAATACCGCCCGCCATCGTCCGAGTCGGAGTCAAACCGCCCGCCACGGACGGAAACACGCACGACAACACAAAACCGCCCGCCCACACGGCCGACACACCGCACGTGAAATTACGATCGCACCGCCATGAGCGCGGAAAAACAACAAATATACCGCCCGCCAGCGCAAACAACGCCGATGAGAATCGACACGGCAGAAGCCATGGCGCCCACGTACCTGCACAGAAACCATCCGCACACAAAACCAATAGCACACAACATGGCCAACAAGTCCACACAGCAAGGCACACACAAATACACAAGCACAGTACACATCCCGAAAACACCCCCCGGACAAACAAAAAATACAAAGGCCAGAACCCCAGACACAACACACCTGAAAACAACAGACCATGAGGACACACCCACATAGGTGAGTACAAAAGCAGCACTCCCACAGACCACAACCCCTTGCTACATTGCAAACCAGAGAGGAGAGGAGAGGACACAGTGACACAGCAAGGACAGCAGCACACCACAGAAACGCACACATCACAACCACCACCACCACCACCAAACACCGGCACCACAAACCCCTGCACATTACACAACACACACCGCACCAGCACCACAAACACCATGGCACCACAAAGGATGCCCAAGTTCACGCCCATGGAGCTGACGGTCATGGTCGACGAGATCATCAAGGTGTACCCACAAATCTATGGGAACATGGTCCAGCACACACCACTAGCCACCAGAAACAGAATGTGGAACCGGATCGTAGACCAGGTCAATGCAGTCGGGACCCTGCCCAGGAACAGGGTCGAGATTAACAAACGTTGGAATGACGTAAAGAGCCTGGTCAAGAAGAAGGAGGGCAAAAACAGAGAGCTGGCTGCCGTCACTGGCGGAGGGAATCCCGCGCTCTTTAAGACCTTCAAAGCGTGGGAGGAGAAGGTGCGAGTCGTAATCCATCCGGAGATCCTCGCCGGATTAGCAGGGGGAGTGGAGGCTGGTAAGTACAAACTAATGTATACCAGCACACCGCTATGTACTCACATGCGCAACTACCATGCCACAGCTCCCAGGGACAAACACCCCCATGTCCAGCACACAATACACAACACATCACACACACATGCAACAGACACTACCACACACAGCCCAAACCGAACAACTGTAAGATGCGTGGGGACATGTGTACACTAAGCCAGCCACGTAACCACCAACAGGTCCCCAAATATGCCAGAAGCGCCACAACGAGCACCCACCACACCCATGTGTCCGCCACAGCTGCACTAACCGACAAGTAACAGGTAAGTGGCAGGAACACAAAGTGCAGTGGGTGGGAGGGTGGACAGCCCAAGTACAACACACACCAGGCCCCAGTCCCACAGCACAGCAAGGAGGAGCATCCCCCACACCCCACAGCCACGTGTCAGCCACCGCAGTGCACAACGACAGCCGAAAGGCAGACATCACGGTCCACAGCAATCGGTGTCAGTGGGTGTACAGCCACCCCCACGACCCACTACACCCCCCCACCCCCACAGACCTGCAACATGGAGCACCCCCGCTTAGAGCCATGTGGCATCCAGTACAGTGCACGCACGAACAACTTGCAGGTGGGAAACTGGACAGGGCTGGATTACTGGAGGCATGAGGACCAAAACACCACCAACACATGGGACATGTCACGTAGCACACGGACACGCAGCACCGCCCACCGTCACGAACAAGTGAACAATGTGCACACGGACATGAACAGCAGACTCACACCCCACATGACCCATCACAGACATAGCAACACCCAAGGAGCCACGTCTGCATGCACAAGCCACACTGAATATAGTCCCACACGGCAGCCACTGTGCAACTCATCACACACAACCGAAACACCATTGAAGTCCTGTCCATGTAGCCCCCACTGCCTGTCAACCCCACACCCCACAACTACGCCTATGTAAGACAAACAACACTAGACGCAACAGAGCGGAACAACAGAAATGCACACGAACACCACTGAACCCATCAAACTCACAGACACACCATGCACATACAACATACCATCCATCCCATCCGTCAGCCCCAGTCACATGAAAGGCATGTCATCCGCACAGCTGCCACACATACAGCAGTCACGCTAAGACACATGCCCATGACCAACCATGTGCCAGAAGTCAATTAAGCGCACGACACACTGTGAGCAACAACACACAACATGGGCCACACCCCCCGAGCACTGCAGTGATGCACATGGCACAGGGCAGCACGCACACCAAGGAGATGGGACAACTGCAATACGTTGGCTGGCACACAACTATCACTCACTCATAACGATGCGTCCAATGCCATGTCCAGTAACCACAACAGACAGCAAATATGCAGGGCATGTCAGGCATGCACACACCTCAGACCATGCACTGTCATGCTGCCACAACACATGTCACGTTCGGCACCCATGGCTCACAGCATGTACCCCAAAAGCATATCCCCTCCCAAATGCGAATCTGGGGCATGGCCCCCATGTTGCCATATGCGTTCCTAAGCGTTCCATTTGAACCCCAAAAGCATATTCCCTCCCAAATGCGAATCTGGGGCATGGCCCCCATGTTGCCATATGCGTTCCTAAGCGTTCCATTTGAACCCCAAAAGCATATTCCATCCCAAATGCGAATCTGGGGCATGGCCCCCATGTTGCCATATGCATTCCTAAGCGTTCCATTTGAACTCCAAAAGCAAAGTACAAACCAGACCCAGGATGGGCCAGGAGCCCGCATACACCAGAGTCACAATGAGTAGGGGCAAAGCAACACACCCATCGGCATGGCCAATCCGTCCCATGCCACATGTGCACAGCACACAGTCCCATTGCCTAGCACACACAACTACAGATGCCACAGCCACACACTCGCCTCCGGGAAACCCATGTACGAGATTGCACGAACTGCCAATGTCAGACGACTAATACATACTTTGCCAGGTGCAACACAATAACAAATCTCATACTCTCCACAGGTGACGAACTGCTGGACGCTGGGGATGGAGACAGCAGCCAGCACAGCCAGCCTACAAGCCCCCAACGAGGACACACGGATCTGGAGGATCTGTCCACCTCTTCGGACACGGACCACCAAGCTGGCCCATCTGGCGTGGCAGGGCCCAGCCGCTCCCCAGGACCCCTCCTACCCACCAACCCATCATCCAGGGATGCTGAACAGTCCCAGTCCCCTGCTGCCACTGTCGTTGCGGCCACACCCACGGTCATTGCGGCCACTACCACTGCCGCAACCGCCACCATCGCCGCACCGACCACCACCGCCTCCACCACCACCACGTCTTCGCTGGCACCAGCCCCAGTGCAGGTGGTGGCCCGGCCGACTGGATCCACCCTGGGAGCCACAGCGAGGACCGTGGTGAGCAATGTGGCTAGTGGGCAGGCCGGTGGCAGCAGGACTGGTAGGAGGAGCAGGGTCAGGGAAACGCCAGCCTCCCCTGGGAGCCATGCCCTGCCTCAAATGGCCAGAGTCCTTGGGGCCTATGAAGAGGCCCAAGGACAATGGGCCAGGTCTGCTACTGACACGCGGGAGGTGCTGGGGGTGCTGAGGTCCATGGACGCCCATATGGGCCAATTCGTGTCCCGTATGGACCAACTCGTGGACCTCATGGGCCAGCTGGTGGTGGCGGTGGGGTCACAGGCAAGGCCAGCAACACCACCTCCGCCACCACCTGCTAGGGCGCAGGGTCGGCCAGCAGTGTCCACTTCCCCTGCGTCCACAGCCAGTGAGCACACCTCACCCACCACCAGCAGGTCGCCACCACACACCCCCTCCCAAACGTGGAAGGGGCCGTCCGAAGAGGAAACAGATCTCCCGGGAGGACTTCGCACGCTCCAGTCGCAAGTGAGGCAGCCAGCCAGCCTTCCGCCAGCCTTCCCTGACCAGCCACTGCATTGACTTGCTCTACGATCCCACTCCACACAGCCATCTGGATGGCATGTGTGTGTTGGACTATGGACATAGAACCAGTGGGTACACCCTGATCATCACGCAGCCATGACCGACAGCTCATTGTCACTGCACGCACCACTTTTGTCATCACCTTACACACAATCACATGTCACAGTTTGGAATAAATGCACCTTTTTCACTAACTGCTGTTTGTGCCCTGTGTTTTATTTGTACGGAATACAACGGCCACCTTGGGCGGAAGGGCACCTGATGCGTGGCATGGCAATGGAATCCGGAGGGCCTGTAGGGACCTAGGGGTGGGAGACAGAACAGGAGCACATTCAATGAGTGTGTCACACACCCATCACACAGTACATGTCAACAACTACAAGCAATGTACACACATCGCACAGAGCAATAGGGCACAATGCCACAGTCACCAACAGTGGCATACTACCCTGGCCATGGAGCGTTGACACACTGCACGCAGTGAACATACGGCCACCCTGACACAGCACACACACACCTGCATAGATACAGACATATCATCCGTCGTACATGGACACTCACCGTCAAGTGAAGTAGCGGGCGATGAGCTGCTGGCGCACATTCCCAGCTTCCTCCTCTCCGCTGTCCACCTCACTCGAGCTGTCCTGGTCTGCGGGCTGGGGCCCTGGTTGATCTCCGTCATCCACAATGAGGGGGATCTGCTTCCGAATGGCCAGATTGTGCAGCATGCAGCACGCCACCACTATCTGGCACACCTTCTGTGGGGAGTACGCCAGTGCACCCCCGGTGCGGTCCAGGCACCTGAACCTAGACTTGAGGAGGCCAAAGGTACGCTCGACCACACGTCTGGTCCTCCCATGTGCCTCATTGTATCGATCGTCTGCTGGGGTGCGAGGATTCCTCAATGGACTGAGCAGCCATGCCCCATTCGGGTACGCAGAGTCACCTGGGTGTGAGGGACACAGAGAACCGTAGCTATTCCAACTGGACAGGGGACAGCATCGCACAACCAGCACGCTACACCACTCCACATACTCACCGACAATACAGGCACGATCCTGTTGCAGATTGGCCATCAGTCGTGGCAAGATGCTGTTGCGCATTATGTGTGCGTCATGGGCCGAGCCTGGAAACTTGGCACACACGTGGGTGATCACCATGTCCGCAAGGCACACCACTTGCACATTCAGGGAGTGCGTGTGCTTCCTGTTGCGGTACAGGTGCTCAGTGGCCTGTGGTGGAACAAGGCCAACATGAGTGCAGTCAATGGCTCCCACGACGTGTGGGATTCTGCCAAGGGCATAGAATGCACCCTTCACTGCCGCCAATTCACGAGCCCTGGGGAAGCGGATGTACCTGTTCCGGTACAGCATCATGGCTGCCAGTACATCCCTCAGCACCTTGCTGAACATGGGCTGGGACATCCCTCCTCCACTGCCCACTGTGTGCTGGAATGACCCAGTGGCGAAGAAATGCATGGTGGCCATCACCTTAGCCGTGGGGGTGACAGCAGTCGGATACACCCTGCGGGGACGGTGATGGGGCTCTAACATGGCACACAGTCAATGCAGAGTTGGCCTGTCCAGCCGAAACTTCCTGATTACCTCTGTATCGTCCATGTCCGCCAGCAATTGGTATGGGCGGTCAATGTTCGGTCTCCGCCTGGGTTAAATGGCAGAGGACACATGTCAAAGCAACACGGCACATAGCAATTTCGCATACACATCACTGACATGACTGAGCAAGCACATGAGCCACAGCCCAGCTGTCAAGCTGGGACGGCACGGCCACAATACACTTACACAGGTCTCCCAACAATGGCAATGGCAAGTGAGACATACCACTGCCATGTGCATGCACATGGTGATCTAGGCCCCAATGACTTGCGGGGCGTGCTGATGGGGACTGACTGCATATTCGTCAAGCGGCAACGCCACGGCAACATGAGTGTCTGCTGAGCATGGAACTGCTTCCGAGGCTGGATGAGTATGGCACACGACGACGACGATGTGGGCACGGGCTGAGCGGCCAATACAAGTGGGACCTGTGGCACGAGGGGATATGAGACAGTAGTAGGTGTCAGCACTGCACCCTATGTACAGCACTGTATGGATCACAGCTCCCGAAACATTGACTGGTGTCCACATTGACAGCCCCATGCCAAGACGGCTGTGTGCTTGCAGTCACAGGTGAGAGGTTACATTGCACGTGCCAGGTGGCAGACGTACATAGTGGGAGCTGGCATGTGTGTGCATGTGTCTCCTGTTCAGGATCCACCAGATGGGCGCTGACTCTGTACTGACCATTGGACACAGCATGTTCCGTGGAAGGCTTGTGTGTGTGGGATGGTGGCACTGGATGTGCCTCCGTTGGGTGGGGGGCCATGCACAGGGCGGGTACGTCGATGATTGCGCATTGTTGGTCACGGTGGGTGCACCAACTAAGATGTGTTGCCCTGTGTTCAATTCCTATGTCCGCATGATGATGGACTGTGGATGTGGGCAGACTACACATTGGTCGATGTGCTGTCTATATGCATGTGCCTTCACACCAGGCACAGCTGCCCCTGCACATGTGACCCCTGCTGGACTCGCTGCTGGGTCTGTGGAGCTGATGCACCTTCTGCGCGTGGGGCGGACAGCTCTCCTCACTTCCTCATTGCGCATGTCATGTCTTTGCCGCAGGTGACATGGATCATGGAGGGCCCACATGTACGCGTGGGTAGGCTACACATGATTGTTCACTGGTCGCCACCCCCAGTCAGTGTTTCGAATGGGAAGGTTGTCGTGCTGGTGGTATGTTCGATGTGGCGGATGGGCGGGCCTAGGTGCGGGCTTACATTCCGGACATGGGGGGTAGTTGGATTGGCGACTAGTTGCAGTACACACGGGACACGTCTCTTCCTTTCCACATCTGGGTCATCCCTTGTACTAACTGACAGTGATACAGTCATCTTCGCCCCAGCCCTCATGTCCTCCCCTCGCCCCCCAATATGCATGCTCACCTGCGAGGCTAGCGCTTGCACAGGCAGCCCCAAGCTCGCACCAGAGAGGGCAAGGAGTGTATGTGTGGGTCCAGTTGCACGAGTGGGCTGTCTCAGGGTATGATGTGTGGCGGGACGCCGTCCACCTGCGTTGTGCCCCAAATGGAGACCCGGCCTGCATGGACTATGCATCACAGTCTTCGCCTTCCGGATCCGCCACCTGCAACACCCAGTGGCTGTGGCTGCCCTTGCGGCCAGGCCGCGTCCGTCTGTGGCTGATGGCCCACACATTCACTCTTTGGCCTCTCTGGGGAGGGCTCGGGGGTGGTGGCGCACGCGCTTGCACTTAGTCGCAATGGCATGTGGCGTGGTTGGTATGATGGGCAATGGATGGGATGGTGCGAGCCACCTCCCGTGACGTCAGTGCTGCTCGTGCTGTGGTGCGTCCCCCTACACTTCCATTTGACTTGTGCCATGCTAGACGTTGAGGTTCTATTGCCTGCGTGATATGACCAGGAGGAGCGCGAGGAGACCTCTCACACACCATGCTCCACTGCCATCCCGTGCCCTGTATCGCCTGTGCGGATTGACTATGTTGGGGTTACACCTGGTCGACTGGGGCTGTGTGTGCCTTGTCAAGGGGCATGGCGGGCGCACAACAGGATCCAGCTTGTCCACAGAGGGTGGGCTGAGGTGCGCCTGGTACCGCCTTGTACGTGTGCCCGGCTGCTGTGCACACACGTGTTCACCCCCCCGACAGGTGTCCTCTCACAATGCCCAGGGAAGCGGTGGTGTACTGTTCATGAGCCCTCCCAACACGGCGTGCTCCAACTTGGCATGTGCGCATCTACCCGTCGCACCCACCCACCTGAGCACTGCGTCCATACGACTTCACACGACACATGTGTGTCTTCCACAGTAGTGCTACTCATTTGCGTTGACATCCAATACCAGTGGACTACATGGTCATGTCACGACTGCCGTGTACTTCACATACTCTCATCCTCTCTCATTCGTACTTGTGAAATGAGTCAGCGGAGACAGTTTTGGTTTCAAACATTATATTGAGTCTTCTGTCCTCTGTGATGCAGTATAGTGGACACTACTGGCAGCGGAATACATGTTGAGGATATACTGAGCATGATTACAAATGGGATAGGGTGTGGGGTTACATCTGCTTGGCCAAGGCTGTGCTAATGTACATTTACGTATAGCTGCGGAGCTGCGGACTTTGACACAGACGGTATACATGTAGCCTACCAGACCGCTCGGCATCATGGGCACAGTCCATCTCAGTTCCATGTGACAGGTTTGCTGCGGTTGTTCCTCATGCACGCGTGCATGTGAGATGACATCAGGGCATGTGCTTGCGTGCATGCAGCGGCGTGCCACTTGTTGTTGCACTGTGGTGGTTACTGGACATGTCACAGTCACTGGGGTCGTGTTGTTGTTGTATGCACTTGTCGTCCATGCAAAGGTCCTGGTATTGGATTCCCGGGGCGGGGGTGGGAGGGGTGCAGCACCCACAGACTCCAGGCGACCTATTCATGTTCACTGAGCGGTGTGTGTGTCCATGTGCACTGGATCCATGTCGTGTCCTGGTTGTTCGTGCAGTTCCGTCCATGTGGGTGCGATGCACAGAGCCCATGCCACTGCCTCCCACGATGCATGCGGTGTTCCTGGATGTGATGGGGAACAGTGTGCATGTCCCGGTCCTATCCGATGTCATGGCGATGTCGTTGATGGTGTGGTTACAGTTGCCGGTCGTTTGGTATGGCTGTTGTGGTGGTGACTGGCCAGTCCGTGCGGAAGCTGAGCATGGGTGCGGGGTTGGACTTCATAGGTCACTCGGGGAACCTGCGTTGTGGTCCGACGTATTTACAGGTTGTCAGGTATGCGATGCCGTCCAGCAGGGCTTCCATGTCATTGGTGGTGTACATGTTTGCCAGCCAATGAAGCGGATGGTGGCTGTCAAGGTGTTGTTCGTAGGTTGTCCCTTGGAGGACCATGATGGGGCATGCTGGGTGACATTCGATGTAGCTGTTCTCGATGATCCGTCGTGTGGAGGCACAGTGGTTCCATTTCAGTGCGCGTGCGATGTTGGCCACATACGCCATGCCCCCATAGGCAGAGCAGGCCCTGTCGTGTGCGTCCAGAGGGAGGAGTAGTGGTAGCAGGTCCGCCTTCAGACATGCCGGGTTGGAGAGGCATATCTCGACGGGATGCAGGTAGGGACACCTCCGACAGTAGAAGACGGGCATGACGCAGCTGAACAATGTGATGCGGTAAGTCAGTCGGTAACTTACGTTCAGCAGGGACAGGAGATCGCATCCCAATGTATGTATCGTGTTGGTTTGGTACAGCTTGAGCTGTTCGGCGTAGTTGGGTAGGTGTGTTGCGGTTGCCATTTCGCAGCGGTTCGTAGAGGTGGCGTGCTCCGGCTGTGTGTGCAGTCTGCAATGTGCACGCTCCGAGGTTGCTGTGAGCTCTGTGTAGTCGTGGGGAGACAGGACTTGTGTTCTGTTGGCTTGTTTGGAGGACACGGGCCCTCTTCCCACATGCTTCTCAGACAGTTCAAGGTCAGTGCTGTGTGACTCCTTCCAATTAACTTGCATGTGGCCGACATGGGGGAGTGTTTTCTTCTTTCTTCCCCGTCCGTTGTGTGCTTCTGTGATATGCGCTATCTGCCCTGTGGTCGGTCTCCTCGGCATGCCTGTGTTGGTCTATTCTTGGACAATGGCTGTATTCACCGGCTTCTGTCGTAGGGCTGTGGTTTCGGTGTTGGAATGGAAGGTCATTCAGTGCTGTCTGCTCTCCCTTGTGTGGGCGGCAGGCTGCCTTTCCGCTCTGCGTTGGGCCTTGTGTGTGGATGTAATTCTTGGGCCACCTGTTGTCGGTCACCGGGCTCTTTGGTGTTCCGTTTCATGTGTCTTGTTCATATGTGCAGGGTGGTATGGGTTTTTCAGTGTGGTACTGGCGTTCCTCTTCCCGAAGGGGCCCTGCTTCTCCTAGTTGGTGTTGCCGCCGCTGTGTGCTTCGCCATGTTTGTTACACTGGGGTGTGTCCTGCTGTTGCGTGACTTCACTGACATGTGTGCGTCGGTTGTGTGGCGTTGGGTGTTGTCCGTGAATTGGGCGTTGGGGACATGTCTGTGGCCGGCCTGTCATGTGTCATGTGCGTTCGGGGTGGGGCTGGTGTGTGTGCTGCTTGGTTGTGTCCCTGTGTCTGTGTGCGACGCATGCATGGCGCTGCGGTTGGCCTCTGCGTTGTGCGCATGTGTGGCGGCGTCATCGCCGCTTTGGGGCCGTGACGGGGTGGTTGGTTCCTAGTCCCAGGTGGTGTGTACACATGTGTTCTGCGATGTTAGGATTTGGCCTGTGTGTCATATGTGGATGCAATGGTGGATGTGTAGTGTGCACGCGCTGGTGGGGGGTTGTCCGCTTTTTCCGCCCTTGCACTGTGTGCGCTGTTTGCGTGCACTTGTTGTGTGTGTGCCTACCTGCGTCTCCGCGGTACGTTGCGTCCTTGGTGGTGCATCAGCAGAAGCATGGGAAGGGCCTGCAGTGCTGGATTCATGCCCGGGGTGCCGCTTCTTCGTTGTCCGTGCTCGGCGTCCGTGTTTCCGCCTCTCTTTCACGTGCGGTGTCTCTTGCCGTGGGAGCCGTTTGTTTGCGGCATCGTAATTTATGCGCCAGGCGGGACGTGTTTCGTCGGACGGTGTGTGTCAGTTGTGCTGCGCCGCTACGTGTGCGGGCGCACTTTGATGGCGGACGGTGTTGCTGGCTTGCCGGCGGTGTTTGGCCTGCTTTTCGCATCGTAATTGGGCGGGCGTGTGGACTGCTGCGTGCCGGCGGTAACTGGTGGTTTTTGCATCCACCAGCACGGCGGTTGTGCTTCCGCCCGCCATCGTAATGGGCCCCTTACTATTTGATCGCTCACTTTAAATATGACGGACAGACAAATGACAAAACCTCCAAAAGCCTATACTCCATCAGACCGTTTGAGGAGTATTTCAGCAGCGGAGACGGAGTACTCTCCGCTGACATACTGAAGGTACGCTCGGCTCTAAATGAGGCTGGGGGACCTTCAGTATGGCAGAAAAGATATTCTGTTACCTTTGTGATGGAGTATCATTTTCGCCATCCTCCAAATCTGGCCCAAAGCTTTACAAATAATAGTGCATTTCTTGTGGGTGTGTGCACTTGGGGTGAGAAGTTGCCAGAATTCACAATATTATATCAAACTGCCTTACACTTTCTGGCAAGCTCTTTTACAAGCCTAACACATATTTCCTTCAGGTAAGTTGAGAGAGATGCGTGGGCCTTAACTTATCTGGTTTTCTGTTCAAGCTGGTAACTTGGCACATTCCAGTGCTTACCTGAGGGCCTAAGGAGATATAACTGTGTAGTGATCATGTGAAGTGTCTGATAGCATTTCACTTTCCAGAGTATGACAGTCAGAAAGAATTTTGTCTGAATTCAAGCTCACATACACTATGATGTAAGTGTGTAGTAGTAGGCTTCTTTTAATTGGTGACAGGAATGGATATCTGCTACAGGTAGTCATCGTTTTACTGTTACTACAATGATTCTGGCTAAAGTGCTCAGTTGTGCACCTTAAGTCTGACACAAGTTTCTCAAAAATATCCACCCGTATTTCTTTGCAGCGTGACGCTCATGTTCAGCAGCAAGCAGGAGGCATATTATTTTAATAAATAGATATCAATGCAAGATTATTGAATACATCTTAGAGAGCCTTAATTAGGATATACCACATCAAGACTCTTACCTGGGGAAATTTGTAGATTCCAAGCAGCCTGGCGACAGGGATTGTCATATAGGACTTGTCATCTCCAACTATAGCAGCCAGTGGAGGCTGTGTTTGGCAGCAGAAGTTGGCTAGCGCTTGCTTCTGACCTGTTAGGAGCCGCATTACACCCCTCAGTGCTTGCTCCACTGTGTCGCAGGAGTCCACAATACTGAAGCCTAGCGTCAGATTTGGTAAAAGATGATGGTTTCTGTTGATCTCCTCCACAGTGAAGACCAGGCTTTGAGCCATCTGGTAAAATATTTTTTCAAGTCTGTGAGATTAACCAAGAGAGTTAAATTTAACTTAAAGCAAGTTATCTTTTGAAATGAACGTTAACCTTGTTAACCATATAACTGCTATCCTCTCTATACTTTATATTAACAACATTGAGGCAGTGTTGAGGGAATGAGTCCAGCACTCACCAAAAGAAGGCAATTGATAAATCATAGTGAAGCTATGTATGGAGGACACTGTTCTTATTTACAAAATGCCAACAGGGCTCTAACATTCTATAAAATGCTTTGTCTCTTCTATGAGCAGTTTAAGGCTCACCACACATTTATTTAAATCTTAAATAATGTTTACAGTTCCTAAAGTCTAAAACAATGCTTATTGAACATACATCATATAAAATTGTGGAGGTCGTTCCATAACATTTGATCCCTAATTCAGTTGGTTCCCCTAAGAAGACAGCTTTTTATGCAATGCTTGAAAGTGGTTGCCCAAGTGCTTAAAAGGCAGAACTTAAAAGTAATGAACTATAAATGTACCTTGGGCTATGGAAATATAACGATACCTCAGGAGCAGGACAACAGATTTCGTCACCATTTATTAAATGTATCCCTGTTACCATTGCAATAAGAAGGAAATTGAAGAGTGGGTGACAGACAGAAGATTGTACTGGAAAAAAACAAATACTATTTCCGATGGATACTCTATCTAACTGCAGAGTACTCACCCTTAGTGTATTCCTAGATGGTGGACTAGATGTGTAGATTTTTTCAACAATGCTCTCTAGGTGGGATAGATGCTTCTAACTGAAGATTCCTCATTTTTAGAATCAATACTAATGCAGTACCTCCCAAAGGCAGAGGGTCTGGGGAGTGGACACAGATCAAAAAGTCCTGCAGGACTTAGGACCTGATTATGATCTTGGCAGGCAGGGTTACTCCATCACAAATGTGACGGATATCCCGTCTGACAAATTACAATTCCATTATATCCTATAGAACTTGTAGTACAGCGGATGGAATATCCGTCACGTTTGTGACAAAGTATCCCTTCCACCAAAATCGTAATCAGGCCCTTAGTGTTCAAAGTGTCATTCCAGCATAACCTGATTATCAGGGTACTAGTGCTTCGTGAACATGTGAACAAATGCCCACGTTGTGGCCTGTCAGATATTTAAAACTGGTACCCCTCATGTCAATGATATCATAGCTCATTTGTCTCTGATGGAAAGAGTTCACAGACCTTCAGGGGGTTGCTTTTAGGCCAGTGCATAGCAGATTTTGAGGACTATTCACCTTTATAGGGTCCTTTTCCTCACCACCTTTCCTTTCTGTGCTCCAGAAAAATCTGGCCACCCACACAATGGTCTTTTCTTTGGTTTAATATAGAAACCTAGCCCCTTTTTAGAGTTGAACCAGTGGAGCCTCTGGTGGAGGAAAAAACATTGTATTGGATTGAAAGACATGAAAAGGAGTCAGTACTTATGGAAAAAAGGACAACACGGTCCTCTGCACAAATTTGTCTTAGAAAAAGGCGGTGTAGTGTAGTTGCACCAAAAGAGCCTGCATGTTCACTCATGAGCTGATAGAAATAAAGAAGACAGTTTTGAGCGTCAAGAGTAGCACTGAGCAGTCGCCCATTAGTTCAAAGGGCGTGCACATGAAAAATGTTAAGGCTAGATTTAAGTCACATTGTGGCATGACAAATGGCTTCAGGAAAACCATGGGAGTCAGACCTTTTATAAAACATATGGCAGCAGCTAATATGAATAGAGAGTGGTGGGAAGGTAAACACAAAAAAGCTGGAAGGGCTCATAAGTAACCTTTGCCTGTGCCCACTGAAAAGACCTGTTGGGACAACAATACAGCAAACATTAACACATCTAAAAGTTTCGCCTACAGAGGCAACATATTTCTTGCAGAGCCCAGCCTAGATAAACTTCATAGAAGGGAGTGTGGCCTTAAGGATGACATCATGTATCTCAGTTGGCAAGTCAATGTATTCAACTGCCACCACTTAATCTTTATGAATGGTGGTGTAGAGTGCAGAAGCTCAGTTCCACAACCCTGCACTGTTGATGAGACAGGAGGCAATTTGTAACAGCAGGTTGGTTGTGGCTGCGTTGAGGGACAGGCATGAGGGGAGCACAGAGCCTGCTTCACAGTGTTACGGCAAATGCTGTATGAATTCCCAGGATTTTGTTTATGTGAGCATGGGCCTTCTTTCTATGACCCTCCCTTAATGCGTTTTCTATGTTGCTGGGCCAGCACTGAACCATTAGCACCCAAGAAAACTGTAGCATGGTGCACAGGACACCAGCAGGTAAGACTTGGCAATAAAATTACAGTCCTTCCTTGTTTGATTACAGTATTGTTCTGTTTTCTCATACCATTCAGTGGCACGGAAGTCATTTAGGGTTAACCGTTGATGAGACAGGAGGCAATTCTTCTAGCTCAGCCTAGGGCAATTTAAAATGACTTAGGCCTGGTCCATCCTTATTCTCCTCATAACCCAGGATAGGAGAGATAGTGGTGAAAATGCATAAGCAGCCCTGTGTCCATTCTCATCTAGAAGGTGTCTCCTAGTGAGTGACATGCAGGGAACCTAAATTTGCAAACATTTTGGCACTGCATGTTCTAGATTGGTGAGATTAGATCAAGCCAGGGTACTCCATTTGCTGAAGATACCCTACACCACCTCAGTATGCAGACGCCACTTGTGGTCTACCGGTTGACATCTATTCATATTGTCTTCACTGGTATCGGTTTGTGCTTGATGGTTGGTAACCGGAATGATATTCACCTGGTCCCGCCACCTTCAGGGATATAGGGCCTCAAGACACAGAATGCAGGACCCAACTCTGCCCTACTTGTTGCAGCACTATATGGTGGATATGTTGTTCGTGGGGAACTGCACCTGCTGCCCCTAAATGGATGAGAGGAAGGCTTTTAGAAACAAATTTAAGCCAAAAGCTCCAAACAAATTCGGTTGAGCTATCTCTCCATTGGAGACTAAAGGACTCTGATGCCCTCCTCTCCCAGGTGATGCCCCCACCAACCCAGCATTGACACAGCTGTCACAACTGTAACATCTGGGAGAGGAGGGAAGATTGGCTTTGCTGAAAGTCAGGTTGGTGCTTGTCGACTACTACTGTAGATCCTGAGCCATCTCCTGCAAGATCTGAATGGAGATGGAGAGGTGACCCTGATGCTGGGTCAGCTCTGATGTTCCACAGCAGGGCCTGCATATGCCTTCCGCCATTCCAGTTAAGGAGGATGCACAAGGCCATACATCCAAGCAGTCTCAGAGCCATCGTCATCAACACCCGGCATTGAGCTCAAAACATCACAACATATCCTGAATATTCTGGACTGTATTCCTTGTCTTTTCCAGTTCATAATTATTTCACCATATTGTTATTATGGAACACTTCTTCAGATTTACTATTAGTTCAGATTACCCTTACTTTGGGTTAGTTGAGACTTACTTAATTTGGATGGTAAGTAAATTTATACATACCTATTTTATGTGATGGACCATTATATGGGGAAGGGAATAGCGTATTCTACCACCTACCGGATGGGCATGTGTCTGTGATGGCAAACTAAAGCAGCTTGAAAGTTGCTGCAGCAGGGGAGGAGGAGTAAGAGTATTGCTGCCCCTGCTGGTGTGAACGATATTGGCTGCTGTAATGTCCTCTGTCAAAAAGGTCTGAGTCTGCTGCTGAAGCACAGGTTGCAAGGACTCATGTTGTCTGTAAACTAGCTGCCTAGAATAGCCCCAGAACTTTCAGTACTGTTGGTGAAGTTACTTGGCTGAAGATATTAGTCCCAATGTTTGTAATGTGACACAGCTGTCCTTAATTCATTCAGAATATTTCACATTTCCTGGAAACTCAGTTGTAAAAGACTGTGTTATTAGATGAGCGGGGTGAGAGCCCTACTCAAACAAAGAAAACAATCTTTTCAGGATGAACCACAAAAGTCACTACACAAACCTGTGCTTACCCCTCTGGTAGCTTGGCACAAAAGCAGCAGGGCTTAACTTAGAGGCAATGTGTAAAGTATTTACGCAGCACTCAAACAGTAATAAAGTGGAAACACCACACAATAAAAATCCAAAACGAATTTGAAAAATAGAGTATATTTGAATAAATAAAATGACACCAAACCAACAAAAATCTAATCAGTAGAACCGAAGTTCTGAGTTTTTAAAGTTTTAGGTGAAAATAGTGCCAAAAAATACAAAGTGCCACTTACGGGTATCTGTTCGCAATGGACAGCATCAAAGTCACAAGTTCCAGCTGACCACAATGGAGTGCAGGTCAGACACAGAGACCAGATTCGTCCCAGAGAGGAGTTCACCTTCTTTGAGTATGTGTCACCTATATAGCCTCAAGTGGATCTTCAGTTTAGTGTGGGCAGTGAGGAGTTTGTTGTCAGAGTGAGGAGCATATGGTCGCTGAAGCAACGCGTTGAGAGTTGTCACGGATGGTTGCTGTTTGGCACAAAGGGCAGGTCATTGCTGGAGCTTAGTGTTGGTGGCAGACATGGTGGTCGTCACTGATGCAGGTGGTTGTAGGTGACTGGAAGACCTAGCTGTCACTGGAGCTTTGAATTGGTAGGCATCAAGGATGGTTGCTTCTTTGCAAGAGTCGGCTTACAGTCGCAAGGATTTTAAAACTCCTGGATTTTCACCCGGAATTCTATTCTGGGGCAGGAGGAGTACTCTCTGATGCCAATCAAGGGTCCAAGACCTGGGGTGCCACTTCTTGGGGATCAGGACTCCGAAAGCTTCTTGTGTACCTGTAGTTCAAATAGTAGGGCAGCCAACTGACCCGTGGAGCCACTTCTGGGGATCCTGAGTTCAAGGCAAGCAAGTCCAGTCTTCCTTCTTCAGATAGAAGGGAAGACCTTCTTCTGAATCTTCCACAGGTCCAGGAGTGTTCTTGTGAGAGGTTCTGAAGGTGCCACAATTATACCTAGGGCCAGCCTTTGTGTGGGAGGCAATTTCTGGCCTTCTCTCAAACTGTTTCTGGCCACTTTTCTTCTCTCTTCCCTGGGATTGGCTTTAACCTGGCATGGGGAACAAAGACAAGGGCAGGCCTGGTGGCAAGGTCCTTTGTTTGTGCTGCAGGTATGGTCCTTTGAAGTTAATTCACAGACATATTGTCAGGAAGACCCACTCCCACTACACCCAGATGGTCTGGAAGGAATGCATAGCCCCTATCAGGAGAGCTATTCACAGCTATGTGATCATGGACACTGGCAGAAGGCACATTTGGTTTAGGCAGAAAGATGCCAACTTTCCAAAAGAAGCATTGTCAGAATAGTAACTTAATTTCTGGCTTTACCTTTAAAGATGAATTTAAATTACAATTCAAACAAGTGGAAGAAGCACTTCTTTATCTCTTCCCAAACTTAAGTTATCACGTTTTAAATTTAACAACGTAACCCAGTTTTAGTCTATGGGAGAGACAGCCTTTCCACAGTAAAAAGCAGCTTTAGGAATTTTTCACTGTCGGGACATATCCTACATTTTAAATAGCATGCACCGTGCCCTATGAGACTTTAAGGGTGGCATATGTATTAAAATGGAAGGCTTAGGCCTTGCAAATTATTTATTTTGTCAGGTCGAAATGGCAGTTGAAGACTGCACTGCAGGCTGCAGCGGCAGGCCAGAGACATATTTTGCAGTGATACTTTAGTAGGTGGCTTAACGAGTGCTGCAGCCCACTAGTAGCAGTTAATTTACAGGCCCTGGATACATGTAGTACCATTTACTAGGGGCATATAAGTCAATTAAATGTATCATTTGGCCCTCCTGAGGTCTTTTGGGATGATTGTCATGATCTCATTGGCCATTTCCCAAAAAGTATGAGTGTTTTTTAACAGTTTCATTGAACGGCAAGAGTAGTTCAGATAAAGCTAGTCCTGACTGAAGAATTTCAGCTAGCATATTCACTTTTATTTAAATAGTAGGCAATTGTAAAGCTGCCATTCTCATCATTACTGAAGGATATGTTGTTTTCTCCATTGGTGGCACAGATGGTGAGTCTAGCTCCATTTAAAGGGATATGTTAGCCCAGCAGCATTATGTAAGTCAAAATATAAGCCATCATCTGTGTAATGACAGGGGAGTAAATTATTTGCCTCCTCATCATTATCAGTATCATGAGTCACATTAAGTACTTTCTAAACTAAATGTAAATTGGGTCCAAAAAGAGCCTCTGGTAGTACTGGCATCACAGAAGAGGCCTGGGAGTGGCATATGGCTGTATAATTACTTGTTGCACCTTTGTTATTCCATAACACAACATAAGCATGGAGTAGAGCAGAAAGGTGTAGTAATTGGATCTTGGGCCGGTGGAATGAGTATAAGCTCCAGCTTTGAATGAACTGGCCTGGACCTTGTTGCCAGTGTGGAATTCTGGACTGACATTGGGATGGGCCTGACAAAGGACCTCAAGGGATCAGTCGGGGATGGACCCACCGGTAGAAAGCAACAGGGCCTCCCTGCGGCTCATTGCGGCACAAGGTCGCAGCAAAGTGAGCCAGAAGCACATGAAAAAATATGTAGCATGGCTTCTTTCAAAACAGATTTTTGCTCCGGAGTCGACAATGGACCGGGTAATTCTGGGAGGGCCAGGACCAATTGCAGGACAGTATCAGATTCGGGTGACACCAGAACAATTAAGACATTAATGTGACAGACTTACACCAGACTTGAGTGGCAAGATGGAGTTGAGTTCTGTTTGGCTTTCTTTGACTTACAGTAAAACTTTGACTGAGAATTGGACTTTTTAACCAGAATTGTGAGCAGTATTGATATTTGAAGAGGAATTTTTGTTTTGACCTCAACCTCTTCTAACGTTTGGCGATGTAGATTTTGCCTGTCACTCCCAGATCGTTTTTGGGTGCATAAGGCGCATTTATTGCATGACTTTGAGTCATGACCGAGCACAAGCACGCAGTGTCATCTTAAATGATTTCGGGGACCACAGGCAAGACATATTTTGGGGGCCCATGTACAGAACAACTTTAGATTCATATACCCATGTCTTGCTAAGTTAAGCCTGCATGATGCCAAGCAATACTAAAATATATGATAAACCTTTAACAGGTCATACAAAAAAGTTGGACTATGTCTTGCCATAAGGTGACACTGGCTAGAGAGACAGAAGTAGAGGTAGGCAGAGAGAGGTTTGGATAGAGAAATACAAGAGAGAGGTCAAATAGAAAGTTCACTGTCTCAGGGGGCCCTTTGAAAGGTGGGGGCCCTGGGCAATTACCCACTTTGCCCATGCCTTAAACCGTCTCTGCAAGCACCTCAAACACATGTTGTGAGGGTCTGTGACTGACATCTGCTTCTTGTCTGCACTCGTGGTTCAGTTTGAATCCTGTTGTTTTTGGTGGGGACATTTTTCCTACCACACTGTCATACGAATCTTAAGCCATCAGAAGATGGACAAAGTTACAAACAGAGCTCTGGATCATCCAAGGGTGTGAAAAAAAGGAGTGCTGCAGCGGTGCACTTAAATGCCACTCAGCTCCATCACTTCAAAGGCATTATGGAGTCACGGCAGAGCCACACGGTGAAAACATCTTCAGATATAGGGCCTTTTTTAGAGTTTGGCGGGACAGGTGTCCTAAGTGCAGTAGGCGATAATGCACTTATAAATAATACATAAAACAGGACACCTGTGACCTTTGAGATGGAGAATCCTGTCCGCCAAACTCTAAATAAAGCCCTTTATTTGGTGCCTGGAAATGTTCTAAAGGTGAGGAACATATTCCTCTCTTTTAGTGTATTTAATTGTTAATTCACTTATTTATTCATTGTTTTAATAGCTTAACTGCTGCTCGGAGTCCTCGTCAGATTGCTTTCCATAGGAAGGGAGGTTAACAAGGGATCTGAAAGTGAAAATGGTGGCCAACACAGCGTAATTTAAAGCGTTGGTTTGCCACTTGAACCAAGCTAGTCAACGGTACGAAGACAAAAGATCTGCTGCAACAGGTGTATTTGGGTACCTTGAACTTTCGACCTCTGCAAGTGCTGAAGTTCTGCTAATCTGACTTCAGTCTCAGGTGCTCTGTTTAATTGGACAACTGTTTTTACTATAAAGTGCCAGAACTAACACTCTGGTAAATAAGTGCCTGAGCACAGAGTTCCTGCACAGTTGTGCAGAGTGTAAATGTGTGGAGTAGAACGGGAGGAAATACTTTTCACTTTTGCATTTTAAATGTAACACTGCATTTAATAATTGCATGGTTACTGCAAACTAGCTGCAGAGTATATTACCAATGTTTAAAATAAATCCAAACGGTAATTCAGCAATTGGAAAGAGCTATCAAAATCAAATTCAAAGCAAAGAAGTAAAAAGGCTATGGGGGTTTGCTGGGTGAGGGAGGGGTACATTTGGGTCAGAGGTTTCTACCCCTTTGCTGGTGATCTAATGTCTTGTGTGGCATACTGCAACCTAATGCCCCTACTAAGGGGCTGTTGGTGTTTCAGGTATTTCGGTGCAGGTGGACAGCTATTTGGGGATGCCGTTTGTAACAGCAGGTTGGTTGTGGCTGCGTTGAGGGACAGGCATGAGGGGAGCACAGAGCCTTGCTTCACAGTGTTACGGCAAATGCTGTATGAATTCCCAGGATTTTGTTTATGTGAGCATGGGCCTTCTTTCTATGACCCTCCCTTAATGCGTTTTTATGTTGCTGGGCCAGCACTGAACCATTAGCATCCAAGAAAACTGTAGCATGGTGCACAGGACACAAGCAGGTAAGACTTGGCAATAAAATTACAGTCCTTCCTTGTTTGATTACAGTATTGTTCTGTTTTCTCATACCATTCAGTGGCACGGAAGTCATTTAGGGATAACCTTGCCCCTTACTACCCCTGCTTCTGTCCTTGCAACTCCTGGAAAACCAGGGGCATATTTACAAGCCCCTTGCGGCACCGAAGCGTCACTTGTTTTGACGCTCCTGTGGCACACTGTGCTGGCTCATATTTACAAGGCCACGCAAAGCCACTCGCATGGATTTTCATGGCCCTGTAAATATGTCCCCCTTTCACATATTACTCTCCATGGGTGTTGCTGTGGGTGTTTCCACACAACACCCATGGATTCTGACACATTCCCAGATTTACAAGGTATCATAAACCTGGGAATGTGTCACATTCAAACGTCTCCCCATGGGAGGTGTTAAAGTGGGGCAATAAGAAGAAATACCTTTATTTGTCCTCATTTTTTGCTCTTTTTATGTGTGCTGCATTCTGCACTACACATAGGAGGAAAACGCCATCAATGATTGTTTTTGTGCAGAACGGTGTCCCTTCCTGAACAAAAGCAATCATCCCTGTACGCAGGCACCCTTTCACCATGGTGCAGTGGTGTCTGCATTGATGCTAGGCAGCCAATTGTGCGGCAGCGCATGGAAAAGTACAGGGATGCGTTGTATTGCTGTAAAACGACACATTCCTGCACTTTCCTAATGGCGCAGTGTGCACAGCAAGATGTCTTGCAGAGCAATGCTGCATCGTTTTCTTGTAAATATGCCCCCTAGGCTTCAGCAGCAGTGTTAATGGAGGAGGGGGCCATGACGGTGCTAATTCTGTTTACCTTTTGCAGAGCCCCACCTTATGGATCTTTGAACACTGAGGCACAATAGTACAAACAGTGACTTTCTGACCTGGAGGAAGTTGTGTGTTATTAAAAAGAGTTAGCAGAGTAAGCCTCAGCCATGCCTTGTTATTTTATGTGAAGAGGTGAAAACGTGTGTTTCCTTGGCACCTGTCAGATGGGTTTTAAGAAACTCCCTGCTAAATCATAACATTTCTGATTTGATGGCACAAACATTCCAAGCCTTCCTGCAGCCAAACCCTGAAGTAAAGGTGCAAGAGGACAGCATTCTCCTTTTTTCTGAGCTCGTGGGTAACATAAATACTTAAGGGTATGCGTGCAGGGAATATGTGCAAGGAATATCACAAGGAAAAGTGTGTTTCTTTAAAAGCATAAGCTATTATAATTAATTTATGCGATTTTTTTGTATGTAAACATAAATCTGTAACAAATTGTGCATTTCCAGAGCTATATTCAGGCCTCAAGGTCCCTTCCGGAGTATGAGGGAGTGCCACAGCTGAAGAATGAAGGTCCCCCAGAAAGATCTTTGGGGCATATTTACGTTCCCTGGCGCATCCCTGCATATCAGCAGGGATGCGCCAGGGAAAATGCGTCACGCAAGTTTACCCTTGCGCCACGTCCGATGCGCCGCAGTTACAATGCGGCGCATCGTGGCGCAAGGATAAGCAGATGCGTGACGCATCTGCCGGCGGAAGGTTGGCGCAGTGCTGAAGTTGTGTCGCAAGCGCGACGCAACTCCAGCACTGTTCCAACCTTCCCTATCCCTAACATGGTGCGTCAATCCTTACGCCTGCTTGAAGCAGGCGTAAGGATTTGACGCACCAGCGTCGAGAAAGTGACTGCGTGAAATCTTGTAGATTTCACTATGTCACTTTGCCGAGGTGTTCCTGCGCCGGAACGCCCCCCCCTGCGCCGGTACGCCCACATGAAACCTGACGCAGGTTTCATGTGGCGCAGGGGTTTACTACGTGACGCATCTCCCTAGATGCGTCACGTTGTAAATATAGCACAACGCGGCGCAAGGTTTGCATCGCCGCTGCGTCACATGCGTGACGCAACGGCGGCGCAAAAGTGGCACAAGGGGCTTGTAAATATGCCCCTTTATGTATTAATGATGGCATAACATGAGTTACTGCAGGTCAGGACTAAAGTGCATAGGGTAACCATTTGATTCCAAATCACAAAGACGTAACTTTCACAATATTGGATTCTCCTTTCACAAATCATTATTTTCAGAAGTGAATCTATAATAGGATCAATTAAAGTAAATTAATATCACATGTCACAGAATGCATTATAGTGGTAAACGATAACATAGAACTGGAAACAGGGGTCTTCATGAGATGGAACCATATGTTGTCTCTAAAGGCGAATTTATATTCTTGTTTTTCTCATTGAGTGCCAAGTATTCCTGTATCGCGTGTTTGAAAATGTAAGCAGTTTAGCGGTGAGAGTTTAGAAATCTGATCCAGTAAAACACAAATACACAGCACTCACTAAATCTTATTGTCCAGTTTGGGCTATGCCCAAGAGATCTTTATAGAGCAACATGTAGAACAGGAAATATAAACATAGACACTTATGCGGAAGGACACGCTGCCTTCTGGGATAGGAATACAACCCTAAACAGTTTAATAGCACTTGCATAGTAAGGCTGTACAGTTCAAAACATCATACACAATGTTATTTTAATGTAGCAAATATTGTGGACCTCATTCTTAAAGCTATTGGCAGATGCGATATATATATGCCCCGTTGTGTTAAAGGTCCTCTAACTGTTAACACGCAGAGGCTGAACCAAGGCATACCATGGCTGCCCCCAAGTTTGCACATGGGTGGAAACTAAACTAGGTTTTATCTGCATTAGCAATTTTCTTGATATTTTTTAATCTTGTGCTTATTGTATCATAGTGGTGTCACTTCCTGTGATCATGTTCAGTGGTCATTTCGAATCACTTCCTGTGATGCAATGGGAGGGTCTAAAGGGTGTATGACATCACTTCGGCTACCCCTGGCATTTTGGTGAATTTACATCTCTGTTCACTGGTGAGACCTTCAGGCACATGAACGATTGGCAACTTCTTAAGAATGGTTCTGTCTCTCTTTGGTTTAGTGCTTTGCTTTGGACCTGTCTATGTAAAGGCTAGAGGTATTGGCACATTCCTTCATAGCTGGGGTTTCAGAGCCCCAAAGGGTATCTGGGGGCATCGAACTAAGCTGAAGAGAACAGTAGCTGCAAACAATGGATCGGGGTTGGCGGGGCCATAAGGGGATATTTAAGAAAAAGAAAAAAACATACCTTACCGCAGCGTCTCTCCGTCGTCTCTCCTCGCATCAGGAATAGAACAGGAAGCAGGCAGCCAGGCTCCCCTGACCAATCACAACACTGCAGTGCAGCATTGTGATTGATCTGAGCACCGTGGTTCGGCGCCCAACCAGTGACTGGGGGCCTGGGCATTGTTCTCCATGCAGGCTGTAATGCAGCCTGCAGAAGAACAGGGAAAGTGCGCATGACTGTTTGGCCAGCCCAAGAGTGCCGACCAAACTGTTATTGCGCACTTAGGAGGGTGCTACCACTCCTCCTCTTCTCTGCAGCCCCACCCCGTCATGCAAAGCTGCCGCAGCAGGAGGACAAAATAAAATGGTAATAACATTACGTTATTATCATTTAATTTTTTCCTTTCTTTTACTGCTTCAAGGCAGTGAGGCGACACTCCTCCGCCTTATCGGAGGAGCTGCCACTGGAAGAGAAGGGACTCATCCACCGACTCTTCACCATTCTGCATTGCAGTGACAGTTGGAGCTGTCCCGTCTTAGCAGCACAGCCTGCCGTACGGTACCCTCTTATTAGCTGGCACAGATAATTCAGACCAAATCTGAACCTGTATGCACCTTGGCCTGCATGCACTGAGGCTGATTTGCCACTCTAGGGGACCATGCAGGGACCTTAAGGTGTGATGTGTCCCTGTGTCAGGACCAGTTGGACTGAGTAAGCTACAATGAGTAAACTAGCAAGCAAATTTGACATAAACCCTGCCCTTCCCATCGAGACTGCCCTTTGGAGCAATTGAACACTCATTAGTACAGGCCATGGTGGAAAGGTCGGAGCAAACACAGGGATGTAAAGGAAGGCACAGTTTGTAATTGACTGTTAAAGGATGCCATCAGTTCTTAACTCAAGTGGTAATAGCTGCACCCTGCAGCAGATGAGGATTCTTCAGTACATTCGGAGTGTCAATAATTCAACACTTAGATACAGGATATGCATTCACTTAGCAGTTAATCAGGCTGTGACAATCTTATTGGAGTACCAAGACACTTCCTGGAAACTGAGCACCGCTGGAGCACCTTAGCACCCTAAATAGTAAATTGAACAATGTCTCCACCATATGAGGTGCTAAAAAAACGATTCCTCTGTCAGCTCAAACTTGTCCCTTGGTTGTAGATGCCGTCATCTTAAGTCGCCTTGACTACTGTATCTCTCTATACTTGGACTGAGGCACTGGCCAGTTTTCCTGACTGCACCGGATTAAGAAGTCAACAGCAAAGCTTGCCCTTCAAAGGTCACTATTTCTGGATGTATCTAAGCATATCATATTTAAATCACTCTGTCAAGTTTAGCATCGTCTACCAATATGGCCCTAGACTTGCAGCAGAAATTCAGCAAATATGTTCCTAGGAGTAGGCTTAGATCACCTTCTATCATTTTCCTGGCAGAGGTCAGATTTGGTTGCTATAGGATGAATTGCCTTGGGAAACAGCCTTCACAGCCCCGCTGTAACCACGCATTACCTTTACCAGGTGTCCATTACAGCGTATGCAACATTACCACGCATGTCTTTACCACACATTTTTTACCACGAAAATGTAAGTATTTTGCCGGCAAGTGTATTATATAAATATATATATATATATATATATATATATATATATATATATATATATATATATATATATATATATATATATATAGTATATATATGTATATATATATATATATATATATATATATATATATATATATATATATATATGTATTCCTTCACAACTCCAACAAAAAGAGCAGAGGTGGGCACTCCTGGTAAGCAAGCAAATAGTTTATTGATTATTCACAGAGCGATGTCCGTCCTGACGTGTTTCGGCTGGTCCCAGCCGTTCTCAAAGTCATGTTCTTGTTGCATTTTTTCAAATTTAAAGGTACAGCGCATATAGACATAAAAGAAACAACCTCTATTGCTATCATGTCCCCATCGTTATGCATGCTGTCTATTAAACTGGATAAATACATATTCATATCCAAGTCATTTTTATATTTTCAAATTCTTAAATTTATATTATTTTATATAAAAACAAGCCAACTTAACATTATAATATCCTATATTCCATACTTGGATCCGGGAAGCAATGTGGAAGCGTACTCTCGGGCCAGTGCCCAAACCTTATAAGAAGCATCATGCGACATGTCTGGAGTCAAACCTATGATAACAATCTACTGGACAGTGCCAACCCCAAGATATTACAATCATCCTGAATGTTCTACACATATAATTCATTATTCAAGCTAAGAATGAAAGAATATAAATAAATAGATAGAGAACAAGATATGATATCCATTGGATCAATTCCCATAAAATATGTAATTGTATTAATCCTATAAAAATCAATTCATATCTAAAATATTCAATAACGTGATATAAATCCAATCATTCTTATAAATATACTAAATAGCTATGTATGTGCAAGACTTCTTATCATACATAAAGTGTCCGGGTGCAAAATATCACGATCAGTGTATCTAAGATGTCCAAATATCTAAAGTGCTCTAGAACAGAAATAAAGACGTCTCCTGTTGCACAGCCTGCCAGTATGAAAACCCATAGAGATTCAATCATTTCAAAAGACAAGGCATATTAATTAATGAGCACTGAACGGGGAACAGGGAAACGGGTGACGTGCCCTTCACCCCAAATGTACTTCTAGCTCCTCATCCCTGTTCAACCCATTTGAAAATTTAGTGTTCAGATCCAAGATGTATCTGGATTCCAGACGTCTTAAATTGATAATTCTATTGCCTCCTCTGATGTTCGGGGAATCCTATCAATAGTGAAGAACATCAGCAATCCAGGATCACTATCAAGTTTGTCATAGAAGTGTTTTGCCACAGAGTATGTGAAATCCTGGTTCCTAATCGCTCGCTGATGTTCTAGCTTGCGTTTTTTTAACGGGAAAATAGTGCTTCCCACGTACAGCAGGGGACAAGGGCAGCTAAGTACATAAATACAGTGGTCAGTATTGCAGTTATAAAAACCATGTATCTTTTTAGTATGTCCATCATTCGATTTGAATGTAAGGAAATGTTTCACCATTCTACAGGCCTTACAATGATTGCACTTATAGAACCCCTTCATGGTAGATAGCCATGTCTCTGGTTTACGACTACCATCAAAATAGCTATGTGTCAGATTATCACCCAATGTCCTCCCTTTCCTGTATGTCACTGGAGGTGCCATTGGTAAATCTTTGCCAATTACATTATCACTTTTGACTACCTGCCAGTGTCTTCTCAGGATCTGATATATTTTTGGAGACATTTGATTGAAACAGGTGATAAATCTGACCACTGTCACAGAGCTTTTGGATATATATATATATATATATTAACTGAAAAAACCATAGGTTTCAGGAACGTTATAGTTAGTTGGACATTTCACTCGTACAAAACCATAGAAATTCCGGCGTTATAGTTAGTTCAGCTAACTATAACTCGCGCCCCCGCAATGCACTGCTGATGACGTCACATATTACATCATTCATGACATGGTCAGTGACATCACTGATGACATCACAGTTAATTTCTATGGTTTTTTAATGCTAATTTCTAACTATAACGTGCCTGAAACCTATGGTTTTTTCAGTGAATTTCTATGGTTTTTTAAATGCTAATTTCTAACTATAACGTGCCTGAAACCTATGGTTTTTCCAGTGAATTTCAAAGGTTTTTTAAATGAAAATTTGTAAGTCTAATGTACCTCAATCCTATGTTTTTTTATTTTATATATATATATATATCTATATATGCTGCAACAAGGTACATTTCATCTTCGTACCAAACGGAAAGCACTCACGGGAACAATTCAGGTAGAAAATTACTTTATTGGTGCAGACCCCCCGCTCCCCTGACAGACGCGTTTCGCCTTACGGCTTTGTCAATGTCCACAAAAAAAAAAATATATATATATATTTAAAAAATTGTGAATAATTTTTAGTTAGGAAAACTATATTCATTCTTTAAAAAAAAAATATTATACAGAAGTCACGCACCCTACACGATGGCTGCGCGCATTCCAATAGCCATTTTGAAAAGTCGCGCTGGGGTCGCGACTTCGGCGTAATTTGTAAAGTATGAAATATCTTTAAATTAATTATAAATAAAAGTTTTCCTTTAAGTGTTTGTCTAAATTTATTAATTAAAGTATTTTTAAAGTATTATTTTCAATATAATTTCGACTAAAAATTATTCGATTATTATTGGATTCGGAGGTTAGGAGGGATGGCCATTTTGCTCGATCTGTTTTGCAAGATTTTTTGGTCTAGTCAGGTGGACACCCTCCTCCGGGAGGGGTACGGCTTGAGGATTCTATTAAAAAGGTGAGGAATCAACAGGCAGAAGTATCCATCAGAAGAGCAAGTTACTTACCTTCGGTAACGCTTTTTCTGGTGGATACAGTATCTGCCTGTGGATTCCTCACTGTCCCACCCGCCTCCCCGTTGTCCACCTGTTTCTACCAAAAAGATGCTTTTACTGTTTGGCATGAATGTTTTTAATATGTCTTAATCATGCTTATGTTTTAATAGTGAGAAATGCTTGATCTGTTGCTATTTCTTTATGCCTTCATTGGTTATGCATTTGTGTATATATATATATATATATATATATATATATATATATATATATATATATATATATTTAGTATACTATGTATACATGTGAAAATGTGTCGGTCCACCTGTTTACCTCGGTGGCACGGAAAAAATGGGTGGAACTGACGTCAGCACGCCGACGAGGTCCTCTTATGGCTCCTATGACGTCATACGGTGTCGCGAGCGGAGCCGTGCTATTATGACATCGTCGTCGACGTGGGAGAGCTAGGAAAGAATTTCCGCGGAATGCTGGCGCAGGGGATATTCACCTAAGTCAGAAAACACACAAATGACCCTGCACCCAAAAACTCCAATAATCTATTAATAATAATCATACTTGTACATCATATAAAGAAAACAAAGCAAAATATAATACAAAAGGCTTCCCAAATGAAAAGACCAGACAGTAATGTTTTTGATTGTAGAAAACGTTGTCCCTTTATTCCAAAAACTTCATTCTTTAAAATGCACGACACAGTTGATAGCCAACGCGTTTCGTCCCACATGGGACTTCTTCAGGGCTCAAAAACGTCTGTGATTGCTGTATTTATTTAGAAGCTGAGATGTGCCGTTTGGATCAAAAGGTAAACAATGCGGTCTATCTGATGTTACTATTATATCTTTACATGTACACAGCATCCATTAGTCATCGTATGGTCAGTCAGCTCGATATAATAATTTCGGGATATGTATCTCCCTCCGCGTGTATGCGAGCGTCCGATTCCATGAACATGAAGTGTTCAGGCTAGTCATTTGGGAGCAACTGTTTATGTTGCCACTCCAGAAACTGAAACCAATGATCCGAGGGCAGAGGCCCTGCAGATGGCACACGAGGTGGGGAGCCCAGTCGTGTGCACCGGCGGGGCAGCGAAGTGACAAGCACCACTACCCACAGAAAAGGTAACGAGGGCACTGAATAACACAGGATCTTCTCTTTGTATCTGGCAGGAACAACAAGGTTAAAATGCCCTAGTTCCAAATTGTAGAATTAGTGCTACCACGGTCTTCAAGAGGACCTGTGATGGATGCCGCTTCTGCCTTCCGTACACTGGAGGGGGCACATGGGTCACGCGGTACGGTCATACTGCGGTGTGACGCACACTCGTTGACCTCTCATGGCATTGCTCCACACTTCGGGGACAACGCTTTCCATTAGCTGTGTTTTCTGATGACGTGTTGTGCCGGCCCCGTCCAACAGCAGAACCCCTTTAGATCCAAACAGACTCTTCCACTCTCTCACCGGAAGTGAAACCAGGCCACGCGGACACTTTCACAATACAACAGCCGGGAATGCACTTTTCGGTAAAAAAAAACACATTCCTTCCTCCTAATTTATCAAATAAATGACTCACTGAAGAACAGGGGCCAGCTTCGATCGGTAAACAGCCATTACAATGACTTTTTTACCTCGTGATACCATTACAACGCATGCATTACCACCCATGCGTTGTACATCGCAAAGTCATTACTACGCATTTTTTTAGAACGCATGGTCATTTACCACACATGCCTTTACAACAAATTTTGTTGTAAAGGTATGTATGGTAAATGACCATGAGTTCTAAAAATGTAGACGATCCACGTCGTTGTAAGGAAACAGAGGCTGTTCCGTTTCCTCACAACGACGTGCACCGCCCCTCAGAGACGACATGAAGCAGGAACCACGAGGAGAGAGGAACTACGAGGAGTGAGGGGTAAGGGGATTGGGCATGGGGTGGTGGTTACTTTTCTAGGGTTTAGGGTAGTGCAGTGGTGTTTGGGTAGTGTAGGGGATCGTGCTGAGGGTAGTGTTTTAGGGTTTAGGGTAGTGCAGTGGTGTTTGTGTAGTGTAGGGGGTCATGCTGGTGGTAGTGTTTTAGGGTTTAGGGTAGTGCAGTGATGTTTGTGTAGTGTAGGGGGTCATGCTTGGGGTAGATTTAGGGTTTAGGGTAGTGCAGTGGTGTTTGTGTAGTGTAGGGGGTCGTGCTGGGGGTAGTGTTTTAGGGTTTAGGGCAGTGCAGTGGTGTTTGTATAGTGTAGGGGGTCGTGCTGGGGGTAGTGTTTTAGGGTTTAGGGTAGTGCAGTGGTGTTTGGGTAGTGTAGGGGGTTGTGCTGGGGTAGTGTTTTAGGGTTTAGGGTAGTGCAGTGGTGTTGGTGTAGTGTAGGGGGTCGTGCTGGGGGTAGTGTTTTAGGGTTTAGGGTAGTGCAGTGGTGTTTGGGTAGTGTAGGGGGTCGTGCTTAGCGTAGATTTAGGGTTTAGGGTAGTGCAGTGGTGTTTGGGTAGTGTAGGGGGTCATGCTGGGGGTAGATTTAGGGTTTAGGGTAGTGCATTGGTGTTTGGGTAGTGTAGGGGGTTGTGCTGGGGGTAGATTTAGGGTTCAGGGTAGTGCAGTGGTGTTTGGGTAGTGTAGGGAGTCGTGCTGGGGGGAGTGTTTTAGGGTTTAGGGCAGTGCAGTGGTGTTTGTGTAGTGTAGGGGGTCGTGCTGAGGGTAGTGTTTTAGGGTTTTGGGTAGTGCAGTGGTGTTTGGGTAGTGTAGGGGGTCGTGCTGGGGGTAGTGTTTTAGGGTTTAGGGTAGTGCAGTGGTGTTTGGGTAGTGTAGGGGTTGTGATGGGGTAGTGTTTTAGGGTTTAGGGTAGTGCAGTGGTGTTGGTGTAGTGTAGGGGGTCGTGCTGGGGTAGTGTTTTAGGGTTTAGGGTAGTGCAGTGGTGTTTGGGTAGTGTAGGGGGTCGTGCTTAGGGTAGATTTAGGGTTTAGGGTAGTGCAGTGGTGTTTGGGTAGTGTAGGGGGTCGTGCTGGGGGTAGATTTAGGGTTTAGGGTAGTGCATTGGTGTTTGGGTAGTGTAGGGGGTTGTGCTGGGGGTAGATTTAGGGTAGTGCAGTGGTGTTTGGGTAGTGTAGGGAGTCGTGCTGGGGGTAGTGTTTAGGGTAGTGCAGTGGTGTTTGGGTAGTGTAGGGGGTCATGCTGGGGGTAGTGTTTTAGGGTTTAGGGTAGTGCAGTGGTGTTTGGGTAGTGTAGGGGGTCGTGCTGGGGGTAGTGGTTTAGGGTTTAGGGTAGTGCAGTGGTGTTTGGGTAGTGTAGGGGGTACTGCTGGGGGTAGTGTTTTAGGTTGTAGGGTAGTGCAATGGTGTTTGGGTAGTGTAGGGGGTACTGCTAAGGGTAGTGTTTTAGGGTTTAGGGTAGTGCAGTGGTGTTTGGGTAGTGTAGGGGGTACTGCTGGGGGTAGTGTTTTAGGGTTTAGGGTAGTGCAGTGGTGTTTGGGTAGTGTAGGGGGTCGTGCTGGGGGTAGTGTTTTAGGGTTTAGGGTAGTGCAGTGGTGTTTGTGTAGTATAGGGGTAGTGTTTTAGGGTTTAGGGTAGTGCAGTGGTGTTTGTGTAGTGTAGGGGGTCGTGCTGGGGGTAGTGTTTTAGGGTTTAGGGTAGTGCAGCGGTGTTTGTGTAGTGTAGGGGGTCGTGTTTTAGGGTTTAGGGTAGTGCAGTGGTCTTTGGGTAGTGTAGGGGGTCGTGCGGTGGGTTGTGTTTTAGGGTTTAGGGTAGTGCAGTGGTGTTTGGGTAGTGTAGGGGGTCATGCGGGGGTAGTGTTTTAGGGTTTAGGGTAGTGCAGTGGTGTTTGGGTAGTGTAGGGGGTCGTGCGGGGGGTAGTGTTTTAGGGTTTAGGGTAGTGCAGTGGTCTCTGGGTAGTGTAGGGGGTCATGCTGGGGTAGTATTTTAGGGTTTAGGGTAGTGCATTGGTGTTTGGGTAGTGTAGGGGGTTGTGCTGGGGGTAGTGTTTTAGGGTTTAGGGCAGTGCAGTGGTGTTTGGGTACTGTAGGGGGTCGTGCTGGGGTAGTGTTTTAGAGTTTAGGGCAGTGCAGTGGTGTTCGGGTAGTGTAGGGGTTCGTGCTGGGGGGAGTGTTTTAGGGTTTATGGCAGTGCAGTGGTGTTCGGGTAGTGTAGGGGGTCAAGCTGGGGGTGGTGTTTTAGGGTTTAGGGCAGTGCAGTGGTGCTCAGGCAGTGTAGGGGGTCTTGCTGGGGGTGGTGATTTAGGGTTAAGGGCAGTGCAGTGGTGTTCGGAAAATGTAGGGGGTCATGCTGGGGGCGGTGTTTTAGGGTTTAGGGCAGTATAGTGGTGTTCGGGCAGTGTAGGGGGTCGTGCTGGGGGTGGTGTTTTAGGGTTTAGGGCACTGCAGTGGTGTCCGGGCAGAGTAGGGGGTCTTGCTGGGGGTGGTGTTTCAGGGTTTAGGGGAGTAGTGTTCGGGCAGTGTAGTGGATCTTGCTGGGGGTGAAGTTTCAGGGTTTAGAGCAGTGCAGTGGTGTTCGGGCAGTGTAGGGGGTCGTGCTGGGGGTGGTGTTTTAGGGTTTAGGGCAGTGCAGTGGTGTTCGGGCAGTGTAGGGGGTCGTGCTGGGGGTGGTGTTTCAGGGTTTAGGGCAGTGCACTGGTGTTTGGGCAGTGTAGGGGGTCGTGCGGGGGTGGTGTTTCAGGGTTTAGGGCAGTGCAGTGGTGTTCGGGCAGTGTAGGGGGTCGTGCTGGGGTGGTATTTCAGGGTTTAGGGCAGTGCAGTGGTGTTCGGGCAGTGTAGGGGTCGTGCGGGGGTGGTGTTTCAGGGTTTAGGGCAGTGCAGTGGTGTTCGGGCAGTGTAGGGGGTCGTGTGGGGGGTGTTTCAGGGTTTAGGGCAGTGCAGTGGTGTTCGGGCAGTGTAGGGGGTCGTGCGGGGGGGTTTCAGTGTTTAGGGCAGTGCAGTGGTGTTCGGGCAGTGTAGGGGGTCGTGCGGGCAGTGCTGTTTCAGGGTTTAGGGCAGTGCAGTGGTGTTCAGGCAGTGTAGGGGGTCGTGCTGGGGGTGGTGTTTCAGGGTTTAGTGCAGTGCAGTGGTGTTCGGGCAGTGTAGGGGGTCGTGCTGGGGCTGGTGTTTCAGGGTTTAGGGCAGTGCAGTGGTGTTCGGGCAGTGTAGGGGGTTGTGATGGGGGTGGTGTTTCAGGGTTTAGGGCAGTGCAGTGGTGTTCGGGCAGTGTAGGGGGTCGTGCTGGGGCTGGTGTTTCAGGGTTTAGGGCAGTGCAGTGGTGTTCGGGCAGTGTAGGGGGTCTTGCTGGGGGTGGTGTTTCAGGGTTTAGGGAAGTGGTGTTTGGGCAGTGTAGGGGGTCTTGCTGGGGGTGATGTTTCAGGGTTTAGGGCAGTGCAGTGGTGTTCGAGCAGTGTAGGGGGTCTTGCTGGGGGTAGTGTTTCAGGGTTTAGGGCAGTGCAGTTGTGTTCGGGTAGTGTAGGGGGTCTTGCTGGGGGTGGTGTTTCAGGGTTTAGGGCAGTGGTGTTCAGGCAGTGTAGGGGGTCTTGCTGGGGGTGATGTTTCAGGGTTTTGGGCAGTGCAGTGGTGTTCGGGCAGTGTAGGGGGTCTTGCTGGGGGTAGTGTTTCAGGGTTTAGGGCAGTGCAGTGGTGTTCGGGCAGTGTAGGGGGTCGTGCTGGGGGTGGTGTTTCAGGGTTTAGGGCAGTGCAGTGGTGTTCGGGCAGTGTAGGGGGTCATGCTGGGGGTAGTGTTTCAGGGTTTAGGGCAGTGCAGTGGTGTTCGGGCAGTGTAAGGGGTCATGCTGGGGGTGGTGTTTCAGGGTTTAGGGCAGTGCAGTGGTGTTCGGGCAGTGTAGGGGGTCGTGCTGGGGGTAGTGTTTCAGGGTTTAGGGCAGTGCAGTGGTGTTCGGGCAGAGTAGGGGGTCCTGCTGGTGTAGTGTTTTAGGGTTTAGGGCAGTGCAGTGGTGTTCGGCAGTGTAGGGGGTGGTGCTAGGGCTGGTGTTTCAGGGTTTAGGGCAGTACAGTGGTGTTCAGGCAGTGTAGGGGGTCGTGCTGGGGGTGGTGTTTCAGGGTTTAGGGCAGTGCAGTGGTGTTCGGGCAGTATAGGGGGTCGGTGTTTCAGGGTTTAGGGCAGTGCAGTGGTGTTCGGGCAGTGTAGGGGTTCGTGCTGGGGCTGGTGTTTCAGGGTTTAGGGCAGTGCAGTGATGTTCGGGCAGTGTAGGGGTCATGCTGGGGCTGGTGTTTCAGGTTTTAGGGCAGTGCAGTGGTGTTCGGGCAGTGTAGGGGGTCGTGCTGTGGCTGGTGTTTCAGGGTTTAGGGCAGTGCAGTGGTGTTCGGTCAGTGTAGGGGGTCGTGCTGGGGCTGGTGTTTCAGGGTTTTGGGCAGTGCAGTGGTGTTCGGGTAGTGTAGGGGGACGTGCTGGGGGTGGTGTTTCAGGGTTTAGGGCAGAGCAGTGGTGTTCGGGCAGTGTAGGGGGTCATGATGGGGGTAGTGTTTTAGGGTTTAGGGCAGAGCAGTGGTGTTCGGGCAGATTAGGGGGTGGTGCTGGGGGTGGTGTTTAGGGTTTAGGGCAGTGCAGTGGTGTTCGGGCAGTGTAGGGGGTCGTGCAGGGGGTCGTGTTTCAGGGTTGGTGGGGTCGTGCAGGGTGTGGTGTTTCAGGGTTTAGGGCAGTGCAGTGGTGTTTGGGCAGTGTAGGGGGTCTTGCTGGGGGTGGTGTTTCAGGGTTTAGGGCAGTGGTGTTTGGGCAGTGCAGGGGGTCCTGCTGGGGGTGGTGTTTCAGGGTTTAGTGATTGCAGTGGTGTTCAGGCAGTGTAGGGGGTCGTGCTGGGGCTGGTGTTTCAGTGTTTAGGGCAGTGCAGTGGTGTTCGGGCAGTATAGGGGGTCGTGCTGGGGCTGGTGTTTTAGTGTTTAGGGCAGTGCAGTGGTGTTCGGGCAGTGTAGGGGGTTGTGCTTGGGCTGGTGTTTCAGGGTTTAGGGCAGTGCAGTGGTGTTCGAGCAGTGTAGGGGGTCTTGCTGGGGGTAGTGTTTCAGGGTTTAGGGCAGTGCAGTGGTGTTTGGGCAGTGTAGGGGGTCATGCTGGGGGTGGTGTTTCAGGGTTTAGGGCAGTGCAGTGGTGTTCGGGCAGTGTAGGGGGTCGTGCTATGGGTAGTGTTTCAGGGTTTAGGGCAGTGCAGTGTTGTTCGGGCAGTGTAGGGGTCGTGCTGGGGCTGGTGTTTCAGGGTTTAGGGCAGTGCAGTGGTGTTCGAGCAGTGTAGGGGGTCATGCTGGGGGTGGTGTTTCAGGGTTTAGGGCAGTGCAGTGGTGTTTGGGCAGTGTAGGGGGTCGTGCTGGGGCTGGTGTTTCAGGGTTTAGGGCAGTGCAGTGGTGTTCGGGCAGTGTAGGGGGTCGTGCTGGGGCTGGTGTTTCAGGGTTTAGGGCAGTGCAGTGGTGTTCGGGCAGTGTAGGGGGTCATGCTGGGGGTGGTGTTTCAGGGTTTAGGGCAGTGCAGTGGTGTTCGGGCAGTGTAGGGGGTCATGCTGGGGCTGGTGTTTCAGGTTGTAGGGCAGTGCAGTGGTGTTCGGGCATTGTAGGGGTCGTGCTGGGGCAGGTGTTTCAGGATTTAGGGCAGTGCAGTGGTGTTCGGGCAGTGTAGGGGGTCTTGCTGGGGGTGGTGTTTCAGGGTTTATGGCAGTGGTGTTTGGGCAGTGTAGGGGGTCTTGCTGGGCTTGATGTTTCAGGTTTTAGGGCAGTGCAGTGCTGTTCGAGCAGTGTAGGGGGTCTTGCTGGGGGTAGTGTTTCAGGGTTTAGGACAGTGCAGTGGTGTTCGGGCAGTGTAGGGGGTCTTGCTGGGGGTGGTGTTTCAGGGTTTAGGGCAGTGGTGTTCAGGCAGTGTAGGGGGTCTTGCTGGGGGTGATGTTTCAGGGTTTAGGGCAGTGCAGTGGTGTTCGGGCAGTGTAGGGGGTCATGCTGGGGGTGGTGTTTCAGGGTTTAGGGCAGTGCAGTGGTGTTCAGGCAGTGTAGGGGGTCGTGCTGGGGGTAGTGTTTTAGGGTTTAGGGCAGTGCAGTGGTGTTTGGGCAGTGTAGGGGGTCATGCTGGGGTAGTGTTTTAGGGTTTAGGGCAGTGCCGTGGTGTTCGGCAGTGTAGGGGGTCGTGCTGGGGCTGGTGTTTCAGGGTTTAGGGCAGTACAGTGGTGTTCAGGCAGTGTAGGGGGTCGTGCTGGGGGTGGTGTTTCAGGGTTTAGGGCAGTGCAGTGGTGTTCGGGCAGTGTAGGGGGTTGGTGTTTCAGGGTTTTGGGCAGTGCAGTGGTGTTCGGGCAGTGTAGGGGTTCGTGCTGGGGCTGGTGTTTCAGGGTTTAGGGCAGTGCAGTGATGTTCGTGCAGTGTAGGGGGTCCTGCTGGGGCTGGTGTTTCAGGGATTAGGGCAGTGCAGTGGTGTTCGGGCAGTGTAGTGGGTCATGCTGGGGCTGGTGTTTCAGGGTTTAGGGCAGTGGTGTTCGGGCAGTGTAGGGGGTCGTGCTGGGGCTGGTGTTTCAGGGTTTAGGGCAGTGCAGTGGTGTTCGGGCAGTGTAGGGGGTCATGCTGGGGCTGGTGTTTCAGGGTTTAGGGCAGTGCAGTGGTGTTCTGGCAGTGTAGGGGGTCATGCTGGGGGTGTTGTTTCAGGGTTTAGGGCAGTGCAGTGGTGTTTGGGCAGTGTAGGGGGTCATGCTGGGGGTGGTGTTTCAGGGTTTAGTGCAGTGCAGTGGTGTTCGGGCAGTGTAGGGGGTCGTGCTGGGGGTGGTGTTTCAGGGTTTTGGGCAGTGCAGTGGTGTTCAGGCAGTGTAGGGGGATGTGCTGGGGGTGGTGTTTCAAGGTTTTGGGCAGTGCAGTGGTGTTCGGTCAGTGTAGGGGGACGTGCTGGGGGTGGTGTTTTAGGGTTTAGGGCAGAGCAGTGGTGTTCAGGCAGTGTAGGGGGTGATGATGGGGGTAGTGTTTTAGGGTTTAGGGCAGAGCAGTGGTGTTCGGGCAGATTAGGGGGTCGTGCTGGGGTTGGTGTTTAGGGTTTAGGGCAGTGCAGTGGTGTTTGGGCAGTGTAGGGGGTCGTGCTGGGGTGGTGTTTCAGGGTTTAGGGCAGTGCAGTGGTGTTCGGGCAGTGTAGGGGGTCGTGCAGGGGGTGGTGTTTCAGGGTTGGGGGGGTTGTGCAGGGGGTGGTGTTTCAGGGTTTAGGGCAGTGCAGTGGTGTTTGGGCAATGTAGGGGGTCTTGCTGGGGGTGGTGTTTCAGGGTTTAGGGCAGTGCTGTTTGGGCAGTGTAGGGGATCTTGCTGGGGGTGGTGTTTCAGGGTTTAGGGCAGTGCAGTGGTGTTCGGGCAGTGTAGGGGATTGTGCTGGGGCTGGTGTTTCAGTGTTTAGGGCAGTTCAGTGGTGTTCGGGCAGTGTAGGGGGTCGTGCTGGAGCTGGTGTTTCAGGGTTTAGGGCAGTGCAGTGGTGTTCAGGCAGTGTAGGGGGTCATGCTGGGGCTGGTGTTTCAGTGTTTTGGGCAGAGCAGTGGTGTTTGGGCAGTGTAGGGGGTCGTGCTGGGGGTGGTGTTTCAGGGTTTAGGGCAGTGGTGTTCGGGCAGTGTAGGGAGTCTTGCTGGGGGTGATGTTTCACTGTTTAGGGCAGTGCAGTGGTGTTCGAGCAGTGTAGGGGGTCTTGCTAGGGATAGTGTTTCAGGGTTTAGGGCACTGCAGTGGTGTTCGGGCAGTGTAGGGGGTCGTGCTGGGGGTGGTGTTTCAGGGTTTCGGGCAGTGCAGTGGTGTTCGGGCAGTGTAGGGGGTCGTGCTAGGGGTAGTGTTTCAGGGTTTAGGGCAGTGCAGTGGTTTTCGGGCAGTGTAGGGGGTCATGCTGGAGGTGGTGTTTCAGGGTTTAGGGCAGTGCAGTTGTGTTCGGGCAGTGTAGGGGGTCGTGCTGGGGTTGGTGTTTCAGGGTTTAGGGCAGTGCAGTGTTGTTCGGGCAGTGTAGGGGTCGTGCTGGGGCTGGTGTTTCAGGGTTTAGGGCAGTGCAGTGGTGTTTGGGCAGTGTAGGGGGTCATGCTGGGGGTAGTGTTTCAGGGTTTAGGGCAGTGCAGTGGTGTTCGGGCAGTGTAGGGGGTCGTGCTGGGGCTGGTGTTTCAGGGTTTAGGGCAGTGCAGTGGTGTTCGGGCAGTGTAGGGGGTCGTGCTGGGGCTGGTGTTTCAGGGTTTAGGGCAGTGCAGTGGTGTTCGGGCAGTGTAGGGGGTCGTGCTGGGGGTGGTGTTTCAGGGTTTAGGGCAGTGCAGTGGTGTTCGGGCAGTGTAGGGGTATTGCTGGGGGTGGTGTTTCAGGGTTTAGGGCAGTGGTGTTCAGGCAGTGTAGGGGGTCTTTCTGGGGGTAGTGTTTCAGGGTTTAGGGCAGTGCAGTGTTGTTCGGGCAGTGTAGGGGGTCGTGCTGGGGGTGGTGTTTCAGGGTTTAGGGCAGTGCAGTGGTGTTCGGGCAGTGTAGGGGGTCATGCTGGGGTAGTGTTTCTGGGTTTAGGGCAGTGCAGTGGTGTTCGTGTAGTGTAGGGGGTCGTGCTGGGGGTGGTGTTTCAGGGTTTAGGGCAGTGCAGTGGTGTTCGGGCAGTATAGGGTGTCGTGCTGGGGTGGTGTTTCAGGGTTTAGGGCAGTGCAGTGGTGTTCGGGCAGTGTAGGGGGTCGTGCTGGGGGTGGTGTTTCAGGGTTTAGGGCAGTGCAGTGGTGTTCGGGCAGTGTAGGGGGTCGTGCTGGGGGTAGTGTTTTAGGGTTTAGGGCAGTGCAGTGGTGTTCGGGCAGTGTAGGGGGTCGTGCTGGTGTAGTGTTTTAGGGTTTAGGGCAGTGCAGTGGTGTTTGTGCAGTGTGCAGCGCATGCGCAGCGTCGCTAGGCGAGACCTAAAAAGCATTGCACCAAGATGGCTGCCAACACTTCCTGGATTGAACTGTTGGCAGCCAATTAGAGCCAAGCTTGTGCTTGTGTAGTTAGGTCCCGCCCAGATATATAAAGATTTTTTTCCTTTAATATCTCGAAAACTACCAAACGGATTTACACCATTTAAAAAAAAGGGTGCTTTCTAAACCAAGCACTATCTTTTTGCCAAATTTGGTATAATTCCGTTCAGCAGTTTTGGCTGTAACCGTGTCTAAAGTTTCCTATGGGAAATTGATTTTTTGACCACTATTATTTTAATTTCTCAGGAACTACTGAACGCATTTACACCATTTAAAAAAAAGGGCGCTTTCTGAACCAAGGGCTACCTGTTTGCCAAATGTGGTGTAATTCCGTTCAGCAGTTTGGGCTGTAGCCGTGTCTAAAGTTTCCTATGGGAAATAACATGGGGAAAACGCGTTTTGGGACCCCCCTTTTTTCTCAGCCCCCGCTTGACAAATCACTCCGAATCTTTCAGGATAGGAGCTGACCGGAGCCCCCCACTAGTTTTGAAAATTTCGCGAAGATTTGTCATCCGTCGCTAAAGTTATTGGGAAATGAAAAAATGCTTTTCCTATGGAAACTAGGTCCTAACTATAACTATCTACTGGCGATCGCCAGTAGATAATATATATATATTCACTGAAAAAACCATAGGTTTCAGGGACGTTATAGTTAGTTGGACATTTCACTAGCACAAAACCAGAGAAATGCGCCCGTTATAGTTAGTTGAGCTAACTATAACTCAAGCCCCCACAATGCACTGCTGATGACGTCACATATTACATCATTCATGACTTGGTCAGTGACATCACTGATGACATCACTGATGACATCACTGATGACATCATCCACGTGATAATCTGATGCACCTCCTCACACCCTAATATAACCTTTGATACACCCACTCTAAAATGCAGACTACCATTTTCGAAACCATGGGCACACCAATACCAGTTACTACATACCCACTCACTGATTCCTAGGACTATACACATGTCCACTCATTCATCCATAAAGTTACTCTTACATGCAGTCACTCATCAATACAGCACTATCATATGCACTTATACACCTATACAGACACTCACACACTACCACTCACCCATAGAGTTACTCACACACCTAGTCAGTCATGCAAAGAATCAATCACACTCCCATTTACTCACCTATACAGTTATACACACACCACTTCACTTATTCATACAGATACTAACACATACTTACTCTCTTCTACAATCACTGACACAAGCACACAGTCATCCATACAGCCACTGTCACAATCACTCACTCTCACATATAGTCATTTATATACTCCAACACTCACATATACTGCCTTTCACATATGTAGTTACTCACACATGTACCACTGAGATATCCATTCACTCACCAACACACCCATACACACACTCACCCACCCATACAGCCCTATACAGATGCACTCTTGAACCCATACACCCAGTGAATCACCTACTCACACATCTATGCACAGAGTCACACAACCCCCACCCACCCACAGAGACACTCAGGCACCCATACAGATTCTCAGACAACCAATCAATAACCCATATAGACACTCATATAGCTACTCACCAACCCATGCAGCCGCTTACATACCAACTGACAGACTAATACAGACATTCACACAGTTTAGTCACTAACCCATGCATTCAGTAAGACACGATTAATCACTCACTTATAAAGTCAGTCACGCACCTACTAAATCATCCATTCAGACACTTATACACCCACTCATTCTTCAATACACCTTGGCATATATATATAAATATAAAACATATTTAAACTTTACAGAAACACATAGTCACTGGATGATGTCATCAGTGATGTCATTTGAGATGTCATCAGTGATGTCATCAGTGATGTCACTGACCATGTCATGAATGATGTAATATGTGACGTCATCAGCAGTGCATTGCGGGGCGCAAGTTATAGTTAGCTCAACTAACTATAACGGGTGAATTTCTCTGGTTTTGTACTAGTGAAATGTCAAACTAACTATAACGTCCCTGAAACCTATGGTTTTTTCAGTGAATTTCTATGGTTTTTTAAAGGCTAATTGCTAACTATAACGTCCCTGAAACCTATGGTTTTTTCAGTGAATTTCAAAGGTTTTTTCAGTGATAATTTCTAACTATAATGTCCCTGAAATCTATGGTTTTTTCCATGAATTTCAAAGGTTTTTTAAATGCTAATTTCTAACTATAACATCCCTGAAACCTATGGTTTTTTCAGTGAATTTCAATGGTTTTTTAAATGCTAATTTCTAACTATAACGTCCCTGAAACCTATGGTTTTTTCAGTGAATTTCTAAGGTTTTTTAAATGCTAATTTCTATCTATAACGTCCCTGAAACCTGTGATTTTTTTCAGTGAATTTCTAAGATTTTTTAAATGCTAATTTCTAACTATAACATCCCTGAAACCTGTGGTTTTTTCAGTGAATTTCTAAGGTTTTTTAAATGCTAATTTCTAACTACACCTAGATAGGTAAGACATGTGCAGAAAGAGAAAGAAAGGCACAGAAAGAAGCAAGAGAAGTGCAGAAAGAAGCAAAAGAAGTACAGAAAAAGGCAAGAAAAGTGCAGAAAAAGCAAGAGAGGTGCAAAAAGAGGAAGAAAGGTGCAGAAAGAAGCAGGAGAAGTGATGAAAGAGGCAAGAGAGGTGCAGAAATAAGCAAGAGACGTGCGGAAAGAAGCAAGATCGGCACAGAAAGAAGCAAGAGAGTTGCAAAAAGAAGAGAGTGAGGTGCAGAAAGAGGAAGAAAGGCGCAGAAAGAGGCAAGTGAGGTGCAGAAAGAAGCAAGAGAGGTGCAGAAAGAGACAAGAGGAAGACAAGTGCAGAAAGAGACAACAGGGATGTAGAAAGAAGCAAGACAGATGCAGAAAGAAGCATGGAACGTGCAGAATGAAGCAACAGGGGTGCAGCAGAGAGAGGCAAGAGAAGTGCAGAAAGAGGCAACAGAGGTGCAGAAACAGGCAAGAGAAGTGCAGAATGAAGCAAGAGAATTGCTGAAAGAAGCAACAGAGGTGTAGAAGGAAGCAAGAAAAGTACAGAAAGAGGCACGTGAGATGCAGAAACAGGAAAGAAAGGTACAGAAAGAGGGAAGACGAGTGCAGAAAGAGACAACAGGGGTGCAGAAAGAAGCAAGACAGGTGCAGAAAAAAGCATGGAAAGTACAGAATGAAGCAACAGGGGTGCAGAAAGAGGCAACAGAAGTGCAGAAAGAAGCAAGAGAGTTGCAGAAACAGGCAAAAGAGGTACAGAAGAGGGAACAGAGGTGCAGACAGAGGCAAGAGAGGTGCAGAAACAGATAAAAGGGGTGCAGAAAGAGGCAAGAGGATACAGAAATTTGCAAGAGAGGTATAGAAAGAAGCAAGAGCAGTGCAAAAGAACCAAAAGAGGTGCAAAAAGAGGCAAGTGAGGTGCAGAAGGAGGCAAGAGGACTGCAGAAAGAGGCAAGAGAACTGCAGAAAGAGGCAAGAGAGTTGCAGAAACAGGCAAAAGGGGTGCAGAAAGAGGGAACAGGTGGCAGACCGAGGCAAGAGAGGTGCAGAAAGAGGGAAGAGGGGTTAAGAAAAAGGCAAGAGGGATGCAGAAATTTGGAACAGAGGTGCAGGAAGAAGCCAGAGCAGTGCAGAAAGAACCAACAGAGGTGCAGAAAGAGGCAAGAGGGGTACAGAAAGAGGCAAGTGAAGTGCAGAACGAAGCAAAAGAGGTGCAGAAAGAACCAACAGAGGTGGAAAAAGAGGCAAGAGGGGTGCAGAAAGGGGTAGGAGATGTGCACAAAGAGGCAAGAGGGGTACAGAAAGAGGCAGGAGGGGTGCATAGGAGGAAGAGAACTGCAGAAAGAAGCAACAGAGGTGCTGAAATATGCACGAAGGGTGCAGAAAGAGTAAGACAGGTGAAGAAAGAAGGAACAGAGGTACAGAAAGAGGCAAGCGTGGTGCAGAAGGAGGCAAGAGAACTGCAGAAAGAAGCAATAGAGGTGCAGAAAGAGGGAAGAGGGGTGGAGAGAGAGGCAAGAGGGGTGCAGAAAGAAGCAAGACAGGTGCAGAAAGAAACAAAAGAAGGGCAGAAAGAAGGAACAGAGGTGCAGAAAGAGGCAAAAAGGGTGCAGAAAGACGTAAGAGGGGTACAGAAAAAGGTAAGAGAGGTGCAGAAAGAGGGAATAAGGGTGCAGAAAGAGGCAAGAGGGGTACATAAAGAAGCAAATGAGGTGCAGAAAGAGGCAACAGACGTGCAGAAAGAGGGACGAGAGGTGCATAAAGTAGAAGAGATTTGCAGAAAGAGGCAAGAGAAGTGCAGAAAAAGAAAGAAATGTGCAGGAAGAAGCAACAGAAATGCAGAAAGAGGCAAGAGAGGCGCAGAAGGAAGCAAGAGTGGCTTGCACACCATTAATACCAATTTAACACCCACATTTAGCAATAGGTAACAGGTGACCATTCTAGGTTTGCAAAGGGCCTTCCACCATGCTGTAACACTTGTCGCTGCATTTTTGGTAACGTTTGAGCCGTTTGAGCTAGAAACAAGGCTTTTTTGTTCAAATCTGCAGATTAGGGAGCAGATGATGAATTATGTGGCTAATGCAGAAAATGTATAATTGTGCGAAAGTCGGTGCAGCCAAACAGTCGCATAATTCCAGTGGCCCTGCTCATACCTCTGACTAGGTCCACAAGTGCTCCTTAGTGATTCCTTCTTTTTTGTCTCACTGAGTTCATAGTTGAGCTTCTATGGAAACGAGGAAGACTAAACCTGACGTTACCACTCCACAACACAGACTACCATACCACATAATTACTCTCCATAACACATAATCCCACTCTACATAATTCCTATACACTAAAAACCACATACTTTCTATCCACATAATTTCACTGCACAACATATCACATAATTCCACTACACACAACGTACATCCACTCCACTCCAAAAAACATTAGTAAAAAACTTTTACATTTACAACGCCAATAGCTCTAATTCTCGCAAATGCGAAACCTATTACATTGTAAATACTTCTTTAATTAGTAGTTGCGTTTGCAGAGTGGTGGAGAAAGGGTGCTGGGCCTCCGACCAGCGCTCAGGAATTCTGCTGCGTAGGACTTGCAGGAGGTACCAGGAGGGCTTCTTGGCCCCCAAAGTTCCTCAGGAATAAATTGGACTTCATCCCCCATCCTGTAGTCTGCCAGGAGGCGCGTTTGCAGAGTGGCGGAGAAAGGGGGGCATGGCCTCCGAAGACGTCTTAGCAATCCCACTGTGTGGGACTTACTGGAGGTAACAAGAGGGGTAGTTGGCCCCCAAGGACATCCTTGGGGGCCAACTACCCCTCCTATTACCTCCAGTAAGTCCCACACAGCAGGATTGCTAAGTTCTCATAGCAGGCCACGCCCCCTTTGCCCACCACTCTGCAAACACGCTCCCTGGTGCGCTCTTGGATGGGGATTGAAGTCCCCTTCTCTGCTGGGGGTCCTTTAGGGGCCAACTAGCCTACCTCTTACCTCCAGTAAGCCCCACACAGTGGGATTGCTGAGAGGTGGACAAAGGCCACGCCCCCTTTCCCCACCACTCTGCAAACACGCCTCCTGGCACGTTCTAAGTTGGGGTATTAAGTCCCCTTCATTCCTGAGGGTCCCTGGGGACCAACTAGCCCACCAGGTACCTCCAGTAAGTGCCACACACCTGGATTGCTGAGAGTGGTCCGAGGCCACGCCCCCTTTTTACACCACTCTGCAAACACGGCTCCTGGCGCACTGCTGCTCAGGGGATCAAGTCCACTTGTGTCCTGAGGTCCTCATTGGCAAGGGGTATTAAATGCCAAGTCGAAATGGCAGTAAACTGCACATATAGACTCAGCAGTGGCAGTTCACAGACAGTAATTTTTAAAGGGCTCCTTGTATGGATGACTCAATTAGTGCTGCAGGCCCACTACTAGCATTTAATATCCAGACCCTGGGCATAGGAAGTGCACTTTACTAGGATACGTCAATGAAACCATGTTTAGGTGAGAGGCACATACACTTTACCACTGTCTAGCAGTTCCTAAGGCAAACTGGGTGTCTCAAAATGTGAGTGAGTGTGTTAGTGACTATATGGGTGTCTAAATGGGAATGTAAGTGACTGTATGGATTGGTAACTGTGTTGGTGGGTGTTTGGGTGTGTAACTTTGTGTGGAAGTCACTCAGTTAGTGGTGGATAAATAAGTGCTGTGTCCGTGTGTGAGTGAGTTTGAAAGTGCCCCTGTCACTGTTTCACTGGGTGTGTGAGTGGTTGAATGGTTTTGTAAAAAGATATGTGAGCTGTTGTATGGGTGGGTGACTGGATGTACAACTAGGTTTATGCGTGTATAAGTACGTGTGTAACTGACTCTGTAAGTGCTGGGTACATGAATGGCTGTATTGGTGTGTGAGTGGGTGTGACAATGCCTGTATGGATGTGTGTATGACTATGTAAGTGGATGTATGGGTGAGTAAATGAGTGTCTGAATGGTTTTATGGGTGAGTGTTTGAGTGTGTCAGTCACTTTCTGACTATATCAGTGGTAGGTACATAAGTGCTTTTGTGAGAGTATAAGTGGGCATGTAAGTGTCTGCCTGCCTTACATATTATTACAAGCAAGCACCCATATCTAATTTCTAACACATTCATTTATACTGGCTTAATATAATAACTATATTTTCAGTATTGCAATTCCTCTTTCTCCTTTGCTGCTCACTATATTTTTAGTTCATGTTCTCATCCAGCTCCCTTCTATTCTGCCTTCTACTGTAGTGTCTAGAAGTTATACATTTTCTTTCAGCCTATATACACTTAAAATGTTTTCAAATATAAATTTTATACTGCAACCTAATTAACATACTTGTAAAATATTTTTGCTGTTGTCGAACCTTTGTTATAATATCTGTTAACATCTGTTCTCCACTGCGAATCTCAAGTTAGAATTATGGCAATCCACCTCCACTCTCAGTATAAAAGTACCTAAAATGGTTACCCTTCCCCATGTGCTCTTCTTCATATTCCTATACTTAGCAAACCACAGACTTCCTTTCATCTTTTTTGTTATACCACTCCTAAATGGTCACTATTTTTTAACCTTTTCCATATTTTCTGGAAAAAAGACTAATTCGATAGGTGTGTGAGCAGATCCGTGTATCCACTGTAGCGCTAACCGCGCCCCCTGGGTAACTTCACTGTTGACCCAAGAATCCACATGGAAAACCTTAAAAGGATTCACTGTTAATGCTTTTTAATTATATTTCATTTGGTAAAATAATGCAAGTTACAAGGCATACACCCCGTGGAGCAATTTTTGTACACTAGTCTGCTTTTCTGTTTTTACACAGCAGTCTCTTTTGTTCTCTTCCCCCACAATCTTTTAGCTCTGTTTCCATAGTAATCACATTTCCAGTAGTCTCTGCCTACCAGTAGCTGAAAGGTTCAGAAGACTTTCTCTAAACAGCACACTAGCTTCACATTAACTGTAGCAGGTATGGTTGACTGTTACTAATTCCAAGCATATCCCAAACAACCTAACTTTTTTATTTTTCCAGAGCCAATCACAGAGGTAGTTACTTTTTTGTTACAGTCACTACCTAATTTTAGTTCCCTGCACATCTCCAACATCCAATCAAATATGTTATTTTTATATATTACTTGCTGCCCTCCATTTTAGCTGCCATTCATCTTCAAAACTGTCTCATTCTGCTGCAGCCTTTTCCTGTGTACCACTCCTGCTTGTCTCCAAAATGATCAGAGTCTAGATTGTGGACCATAGTTTTGTGTTTTGGGCTAGAGAGAGTGCTAGAAAGAATGCATTAACAGGGACCTAGGCTTATCTAATGTACACATTATATGAGTTGGCCAGAAAGGATTAAAGTGGCATCAATTTCTTGGTTGAAAGCATTATGGATTGCCAACATGCAGCCCTCAATATTGTGCACTGTGGTGGCAATGACTTAGGCACAATTAGTGGGGTAGGACTTGAAATCTTAGTGAAGGATACCTTTGATAAATTAATGCCACTTTTCCCACATACTACCTTGGTGTTCTCCAACATTTGCCAAAGAAAGAAGTGGCAGTGGTCAACCCAATTTTGTCCCCAGATACATCAAATCCAGGAAACATGTTCATAAAACTGTTTCTGCATTCATCTAAGACCACAACATGGGCACAACAACTTATGCTTTGATATGGGCGGAATATATTGAAAAGATGGAGTTCATTTAACATATGGAGCCAACAGGGTGTTCCTCAACAACTAAAAAAACTGCATCCTGTTCTTCATGTAATTATCATCTCCACATCATAAACCCAAAGGTTCTTGAGGTTGTGTGAGTGGGAGTGGGAATGGCTGTATAGGTCTGTGAGTGGATGTGTGAGTGCTGAATGGGTATGTGAGTGGGTGTGTGAGTGGCTTTGTAGGTGTGTGAGTGGGTGTGTGAATGACTGTATTTGTCAGTGAGTGGGTGTGTGAGTGGCTGTATGGGTTGGCGATTAGGTGTCTGAGTGGCTGTATGGATGGTTTTGAGTGGGTATGGGAGTGGCTGTATGGGTCTGTGAATGGATGTGTGAATGCTGTATGGGTATGTGAGTGGGTGTTTGAGTGGTTGTGTGGGTGTGTGAATGGCTGTATGGGTCAGTGAGTGGGTATATGAGTGGCTGTATGGGATGGTGATTGGGTATCTGAGTGGCTGTATGGATGGTTTTGAGTGGTTATGTGAGTGGCTGTATGGGTCTGTGAGTGGGGTATGAGTGGCTGTAAGGGTCTGTGAGTGAGTGTAAGAGTTGCTGCATAGGTGTGTGAATGCGTGCATGGATCTCTGAGTGGGTGTGTGAGTGACTGTATGAGTTGTGAGTGTGTGAGTGGGTGTCTGAGAGTGAGTGTGAGATTTCTTTGAGTGGCTCTGAGGGTGTCTGAGTGGGTCTGAAAGTGTTCTTTTTTTTTCAAAGTGTGTCAAAATTCGCGAATGAGTCGCGGATTTACACTGAGGCCTCCCTGAGTCTATGGTGAATCTGCGGATTCCCGAAGTGGGGAAAAAACATTTTAACTCAGTTTCATTCTAAACATAGGTCCCTCTGACACTCTTCTAGCACACCATGGGGTACCTCTACCTTGACCCCTTTAATCATTTTGCAAATGTGACCATTTCACAATACTTGAAATGGTGGCTGCATCTTCCCGGTCAGGTTGTGGTCCGCCAATCAAGGCATTACTGGTGGTTCTGTGGAGGTTCTGAGTACCTAGATATACACATTTGTTTTTCTTTCAATAGCTCTGGAACTACTGAATGTATTACACCAAATGACAACAAGGGCTCTTTCTGAACCAAGAGCTATCTCTCTGCCAGATTTGGTGTAATTCCGTCCTGCAGTTTAGGCTGTAGTCGTGTTCAAAATCCCTATGGGAAATTGCATGAGAAGTGCTTATTTTCTTGACCCCCTCCCTTTTTCTCAGCCCTCGCTTAATGAATCACTCCAATGACATCCATGCAAAACTAGTCAAAGTGGGCCACTTTATTGGGAAAAGTTCGTGAAGATTTGTCGAACTGCAAAAAAGCTATAAGCAAACCAAAAACGCTTTTCCTATAGAAACTAGGTCCTAACTATAACTACCTGCTGGTGGCCGCCAGTAGTGGTCATATATATATATCCTGTGCCCAATCCTCTTTGATCTACCATCCCTCACCGTGCAACATATGTCATGTTCCCATTTTGCACTGTGCACAACCTTCAGGCAGGCCCTGCTTCCAACCACCTTTGGCTGTGTGCAGAACGAGTTGGTTGCAGGGTTTTCCTAACCTTGCACTGGGCTTGATTTTTTGCTGCAAAATTTCACGCAGATTAATTCTATAGATACTAATAAATGAATCTCTAATTGATCTCCCATTTATATTTGCTCCCATTGGATCTTCCCAAAACTTTAACTAACAGTGAGCTAAGCCCACTAAACTTTTGCCAAATGTCATGTGCATTCATCTAACAATGACAAATTAGCAGATGAACACCTCTTTCACCCCCCCCTTTTGATCTGCCGCGGCCTGTGCAGGTAAGAGAGGTGGGGCCGGGTGGGGGGGATTTCGACAGAGGATAAAAGAAAATTAATTATTTATTTAACTTTCCCTTGTGATCATCTGTCGAATCCCCCCCAACCCGGCCTCACTGCTCTTACCTGCATGGGCCGCGGCTGCCTTTGATGTGCCTGCATCAAATTAAAAAAGGCTAAATTGAGTAGGTTAAATTTGTTCAGACCAGTCTGATGGTAGCAAAGTTATTAGTAAATCACAAATATTGGCCCCCTTTTTAATTCCTGCCCCCCATGGGATCAGCACGGTACCTGAAATGCCTGTACTGAGTGTAATGTGATAACTTCCTTCCACATTTTATGCACATTCATCAAACAGTGCTAACGTCATAAGCAAATGAAACATTTGCAGGCCTTCCTTTAATATGCCTTTCTTAATATATTGGCAAACAATTTGGCATACCAATCAAATACCAATACTTGCTAGCTTCTGCTAAATTCTGATTCATCCCACATTGCTAAAAATATTAGCACATGAACAATTCCCCCACCCCTTTCCAACCCAGCCCCCTTGGGTAGATCTGCACAAACTTAAAAATAGTAATGGACTTTTCTGTGGACCTGTCAAATGGTGCCCAAAGGCATTTTCCCTGATCTATTAACTGAGCATGGAATTTGCCTAAAAACTTTATTCTCTGCCTATAACTCAACTAATTTACCCTTCCACTAGAGGCCACATCCTAATCCGGTTATTGGTTTAAACAGGGAGATAAATTGATTAGTGAGGCTTCAACATCTGGCTTTTTCCGCTGAACAAAGTGTATTAACCCCTTCGCTGCTAGGCCTTTTCCCCTCCTGTGCTAAGCCTTTTTTTGGCTATTTGGGGTAGTTCGCGCTTAGGCCCCTGTAACTTTTGACCACATAACGTATCCACGCCAAATTTGCGTCCTTTTTTTCCAACATCATGGGGATTCTAAAGGTACCCAGGGTTTGTGGATTCCCCTGGAGGGGACCCAGAAATTAGCCAAAATACAGCTAAATTTTGGTTTTTGGGGAAAAATGCGAAAAAGGGCTACAGATGAAAGCGTCTGGTTTTTTCCCTGCAAATGGCATAAAAAGGGGTTGTGGTGCTGAAATCACCATCTTCCCAGCTTTCAGGGACAGGCAGACTTTTGTCAGAAAACCAAAATCTTTTACACAGTTTTGGCATTTTTCTGGGACATAGTCTATTTTTGCTATTTTTGTGCTTTCAACCTCCTTCCAGTTAATGGTAGAAATGGGTATGAAAGCAATAATGGATCCTGAAAAGCTATACATTTCTGAAAAGTAGACAAAATTCTGAATTCAGCAAGGGGTCATTTGTGTAGATCCTTCAAGTTTTCTTTATAGAAACAAACAGTTAAATAAAGGAAAAATTGAAAATTAGTTGAAAAAATCAGCCATTTGTGTCAACGTTTTCACCTGTAACTTCTTCTAATTATGACAGCTATTTGAAAGCAATATACCGTTACATCCGCTGGACCTTTCTGGTTGTGGCGATATATAGGACTTGTAGGTTCACCAAGAACCCGACGAACCCAGAGCCAATAACTGAGCAGCGTCTTGCAATGGTTTTTTATTATGTACCGGGTATATAGCAATTATTCTGGGAAAATTTATACATGGAAAAATCGGTATGAAAGATACCTATATATTTCTGAAATGGGAACAAAATATAGAGTTTAGAAATAGTAGATATTTGCACTTTTCCGAAATTGGGAGTACCCATACTAGCATGAGAATTATAGGACATTTTTCAAAATGACTTCTTTTTACACATTGTCTTTCATTTGGAAGGCAGAAATGCATCAAAATTCAATAGATAATAACAGTTGCTCTACAATTTTGTGTTACCCTAAGTCTCCCGATAAAAATGGTACCTCACTTGTGTGGGTAGGCCTAGTGCCTGCGACAGGAAACGGCCCAAAACGCAACGTGGACACACCACATTTTCACAGTGAAAAATTACCCTTTTTTTGCAAAGTGCCTAGCTGTAGTTTTTGAACCCTAGCTCTGCCGGCACCTAGGGAAACCTAGCAAACCTATACATTTTTGAAAACTAGACACCCAGGGGAATCCAGGATGGGGTGACTTGCCTTGCTCTCACCTGGTTCTGTTACCCAGAATCCCTTGCAAACCTAAAATATTGTCAAAAAAAACACATTTTCCTCACTTTTCTGTGGTGGAAAGTTCTGCAATCTGCATGGATCCACAAAATTCCACCCACCCCGCGTTCCCCAAAGTCTTTTGAGAAAAACGGTACCTCACTTGTGTGGGTAGGCCTAGTGCCCGCGACAGGAAACGGCCCAAAACGCAACGTGGACACACCACATTTTCACAGTGAAAAATTACCCCTTTTTTGCAAAGTGCCTAGCTGTAGGTTTTGAACCCTAGCTCTGCCGGCACCTAGGGAAACCTAGCAAACTTATACATTTTTGAAATCTAGACACCCAGGGGAATACAGGGAATGGGGTGACTTGACTGGCTCTCACCAGGTTCTGTTACCCAGAATCCCTTGCAAACCTAAAAAATTGTCAAAAAAAACACATTTTCTCACTTTTCTGTGGTGAAAAGTTCTGGATTCTGCGTGGATCCACAAACTTCCAACCACCCCGCGTTCCCCAAAGTCTTCCGAGAAAAATGGTACCTCACTTGTGTGGGTAGGCCTAGTGCCCGCGACAGGAAACAGCGCAAAACACAACGTGGACACACCACATTTTCACAGTGAAAAATGACCCTTTTTTTGAAAACTGCTTAGCTGTAGTTTTTGAACCCTAGCTCTGCCGGCACCTAGGGAAACCTAGCAAACCTATACATTTTTGAAATCTAGACACCCAGGGGAATCCAGGATGGGGTGACTTGACTGGCTCTCACCAGGTTCTGTTACCCAGAATCCCTTGCAAACCTAAACAATTGTAAAAAAAATATTTTCCTCACTTTTCTGTGGTGGAAAGTTCTGGAATCTGCGTGGATCCACAAAATTCCACCCAACCCGCATTCCCCAAAGTCTTCCGAGAAAAATGGTACCTCACTTGTGTGGGTAGGCCTAGTGCCCGCGACAGGAAACAGCGCAAAACACAACATGGACACACCACATTTTCACAGTGAAAAATGACCCTTTTTTGGCAAAGTGCCTAGCTGTAGTTTTTGAACCCTAGCTCTGCCGGCACCTAGGGAAACCTAGCAAACCTATACATTTTTGAAAACTAGACACCCAGGGGAATCCAGGATGGGGTGACTTGACTGGCTCTCACCAGTTCTGTTACCCAGAATCCCTTGCAAACCTAAAAAAGTATAAATAAAACACATTGTCCTCGCTTTTCTGTGGTGGAAAGTTCTGGAATCTGCATGGATCCACAAAATTCCACCCACCCCGCGTTCCCCAAAGTCTTCTGAGAAAAATGGCACCTCACTTGTGTGGGTAGGCCTAGTGCCCGCGACAGGAAACGATGCAAAATGCAACGTGGACACACCCCAATTTCACTGTGAAAAATGACCCTTTTTTGGCAAAGTGCCTAGCTGTAGTTTTTGAACCCTAGCTCTGCCGGCACCTAGGGAAACCTACCAAACCCACACATTTCTGAAAAGTAGACACATGGGAGATTCCAGGGAGGTATGGCTTGCGTGGATCCCCCAATGTTTTCTTACCCAGAATCCCCAGAAACCTGAAATTTTGCTGAAAAAATCACTTTTTTCACACATTATTGTGTGGGAAAGTTGTGGCATCACCGGGCTGACACAAATTTCCTACCACCCAGCATTGCCCCAGGTCTCCCGACAAAAATGGTGCCTCACTCGGGTGGGAGGCCCAAGTACGCGCGACAGGCAAGGGCCCAAAACGTATTGAGGCGACATCAAAATTGCCTATCAGAAGACGACCTGGTTTTGCAAGGGGGTCCCATGACTTTTGGCCCGGGCTCGGCGGCCACCTAGGGAAACCTAGCAAACCCACACATTTCTGAAAAGTAGACACCCGGGGGATTCCAGGGAGGTATGGCTTGCGTGGATCCACCAATGTTTTCTTACCCAGAATCCCCTGCAAACCTGAAATTTTGCTGAAAAAATCACTGTTTTCACACATTTTTGTGTGGGAAAGTTGTGGCATCACCGGGCTGACACAAATTTCCTACCACCCAGCATTCCCCAGGTCTCCCGATAAAAATGGTGCCTCACTCGGGTGGGAGGCCCAAGTACGCGCGACAGGCAAGGGCCCAAAACGTATTGAGGCGACATCAAAATTACTTATCAGAAGACGACCTGGTTTTGCAAGGGGTCCCATGACTTTTGGCCGGGGCTCGGCGGCCACCTAGGAAACCTAGCAAACCCACACATTTCTGAAAAGTAGACACCTGGGGATTCCAGGGAGGTATGGCTTGCGTGGATCCACCAACGTTTTCTTACCCAGAACCCCTGCAAACCTGAAATTGTGCTGAAAAAATCACTTTTTTACACATTTTTGTGTGGAAAGTTGTGGCATCACCAGGCTGACACAAATTTCCTACCACCCAGCGTTCCCCAGGTCTCCCGATAAAAATGGTGCCTCACTCGGATGGGAGGCCCAAGTCCGCGCTGACAGGCAAGGGCCCAAAACGTATTGAGGCGACATCAAAAATGCCTATCACAAAACGACCTGGTTTTGCAAGGGGTCCCATGACTTTTGGCCCGGGGCTCGGTGGCCACCTAGGAAACCTAGCAAACCACACATTTCTGAAAAGTAGACACCTGGGATTCCAGGGAGGTATGGCTGGCGTGGATCCACCAATGTTTTCTTACCCAGAATCCCCTGCAAACCTGACATTTTGCTGAAAAAATCACTTTTTTCACACATTTTGTGTGGGAAAGTTGTGGCATCACCGGGATGACACAAATTTCCTACACCCAGCGTTCTCCAGGTCTCCCGATACAAATGGTGCCTCACTCGGGTGGGAGGCCCAAGTACCACGCAACAGGCATGGGCCCAAAACGTATTGAGGCAACATTGAAATTGCCTATCACAAAATGTTTTGGGCCCTTGCCTGTCGTGGGTACTTGGGCCTCCCACCCGAGTGAGGCACCATTTGTATCAGGAGACCTGGGGGAACGCTGGGTGGTAGGAAATTTGTGTCATTCCGGTGATGCCACAACTTTCCCACACAAAAATGTGTGAAAAAAGTGATTTTTTCAGCAAACTTTCAGGTTTGCAGGGGATTCTGGGTAAGAAACCGTTGATGGATCGACGCAAGCCATACCTCCCTGGAATCCCCCGGGTGTCTACTTTTCAGAAATGTGTGGGTTTGCTAGGTTTCCCTAGGTGGCCGCCTAGCCCCGGGCCAAAAAGTCATGGGACCCCCCTTGCAAAACCAGGTCGTTTTGTGACAGGCATTTTTGATGTCGCCTCAATACGTTTTGGGCCCTTGCCTGTTGCGCGTACTTGGGCCTCCCACCCGAGTGAGGCACCATTTTTATCGGGAGACCTGGGGGAACGCTGGGTGGTAGGAAATTTGTGTCAGCCCGGTGATGCCACAACTTTTCCACACAAAAATGATTGAAAAAAGTGATTTTTTTCTGTAAAATTTCAGGTTTCTGGGGGATTTTGGGTAAGAAAACGTTGGTGGATCCACGCAAGCCATACCTCCCTGGAATTCACCGGGTGTCTACTTTTCAGAAATGTGTGGCTTGGTAGGTTTCCTTGGTGGCCGCCGAGCCCCGGGCCAAAAAGTCATGGGACCCCCTTGCAAAACCAGGTCGTTTTGTGATAGGCAATTTTGATGTCACCTCAATACGTTTTGGGCCCTTGCCTGTCGCGGGTACTTGGGCCTCCCACCCGAGTGATGCACCATTTTTATCGGGAGACCTGGGGAACACTGGGTGGTAGGAAATTTGTTTCAGCCCGGTGATGCCACAACTTTCCCACACAAACATGTGTGAAAAAGTGATTTTTTCAGCAAAATTTCAGGTTTCTGGGTGTTTCTGGGTAAGAAAACTTTGGGGGATCCACGCAAGCCATACCTCCCTGGAATCCCCCGGGTGTCTAGTTTTCAGAAATGTGTGGGTTTGGTAGGTTTCCCTAGCTGGCCGCCGAACCCGGGCCTAAAACTCATGGGACCCCCTTGAAACCAGGTTGGTTTGTGATAGGTAATTTTGATGTCGCCTCACTAGGTTTTGGGCCCTTGCCTGTCGCGGGTACTTGCCCCACCCACGCGTGTGAGGTACCATTTTTATCGGGAGACCAGGGGGAGCAGAAAGGCTGTAATGGTGGCGGGGATGTGGGCATTGGCGTGCCCACTTCGGGCAGCCCCCACCCTAAAATAAATTGCAAAAAAAAAAATCCCTGGCGTCAAGTGGGCTTTCTGCCGCCCCGGGGGGGCAGAAAGACTGTTATGGTGGCAAGGGCGTGGGGGCATTGGCGTGCCCATTTTGGGCAGCCCCCACCCTAAAAAAAATTGCACAATAAAAAATCCCTGGCGTTTAGTGGGCTTTCTGCCCCCCAGGGCAGGGCAGAAAGGCTGTAATGGTGACGGGGGGTGGGGCCATTGGCGTGCCTGTTTTGGGCAGCCCCCACCCTAAAAAAAATTGCACAAAAAAAATCCCTGGCGTTTAGTGGGCTTTCTGCCCCACCGGGGGGGCAGATTGGGGGCTACAGCCCCCATCTGCCCCCCAGGGTGGGGCAGAAAGGCTGTAATGGTGACGGGGGTGGGGGCATTGGCGTGCCCGTTTTGGGCAGCCCCCACCCTAAAAAAAAATTACACAAAAAAAATCCCTGGTGTTTAGTGGGCTTTCTGCCCCCCGGGGGGGCAGAAAGGCTGTAATGGTGGCGGGGGTGTGGGGGCATTGGCGTGCCCGTTTCGGGCAGCCCCCACCCAAAAAAAACCATGCCAAAAAAAATCCCTGGCGTATAGTGGGCTTTCTGCCCCACCGAGGTCGCAGATTGGGGGCTACAGCCCCCATCTGCCCCCGGGGGGGGCAGAAAGGCTGTAATGGTGACGGGGGGTGGGGGCATTAGCGTGCCCATTTTGGTCAGCCCCCACCCTAAAAACAAAATTACACAAAAAATAAATCCCTGGCGTTTAGTGGGCTTTCTGCCCCCCCGGGGCGGCAGATTGGGGGCTACTGCCCCCATCTGCCTCCCAGGGGGGGCAGAAAGGCTGTAATGGTGGTGGGGGGTGGGGGCATTAGCGTGCCCATTTCGGGCAGCCCCCACCCTAAAAGAAAATGCGTCCAAAAAAATCCCTGGTGTTTAGTGGGCTTTCTGCCCCCCCGGGTGGGTAGATTGGGGGCTACTGCCCCCATCTGCCTCCCAGGGGGGGCAGAAAGGCTGTAATGGTGGTGGGGGGGTGGGGGCATTAGCGTGCCCGTTTCGGGCAGCCCCCACCCTAAAACAAAATGCGTCCAAAAAAATCCCTGGTGTTTAGTGGGCTTTCTGCCCCCCGGGGGGGCAGATTGGGGGCTACTGCCCCCATCTGCCTCCCAGGGGGGGCAGAAAGGCTGTAATGGTGGCTGGGGGGTGGGGGCATTGGCGTCCCCATTACGGGCAGCCCCCACCCTAAAATAAATGCACCAAATAAAAATCTTTGGCGTCTAGTGGGCTTTCTGCCCCCCCGGAGGGGGCAGATTGGGGGCTACTGCTCCCATCTGCCCCCCAGGGGGGGCAGAAAGACTGAACAGTCACAATTTTTTTGAGGGGAGCAAAGCCCTTGCCCAAGGGGCCGCTCCCCCCTCCCTGGTGCCTTAGTGGGTGGTCCCTGCTTGGGGATCGCCCTCCTGGGGCGATCCCCAAGCAGGGATCCACTGGGGAGGGGTACCATTGGAAAGGGGAGATTCTCCCCTTTCCAATGATACCTCTCCCGTCTTTCTACGTGCTCAGGGGGCTGAGATAGCCCCCTGAGCATGTAGAAAGTGAAACTGAAATGAGCCTCAAGGGTCATTTTAGTTTCGTTTTCAGTGAAATGAAGTCAGCGTGACTTGCGCGCTGATCTTCATTTCACTGAAAGGGAGGGGGGGGCCTCGGGAGCTGGGGAAGCTCTTCCCCAGCTCCCGAGGCTGTGGGGGAGAAAAGGAAATCCCTCTGCTGTCTGCAGCAGAGGGATTTCGTGCCCCTGGCCTCATGACGGAATGGTTCCGTCATGAGCACAGGGGCACCAATGCTCATGACGGAACCATTCCGTCATGAGCATCGAAGGGGTTAATCAATCTCCAGAAAAGAAGAAGACATAAAAAAAAATGCTCCCTGAAGAAAAGAAAGGAAGACTATAATTGGATCCAGCTAAAGGAAGCAGCCTCTCGTAAGGATGCCAAAAAATATTGGGAAATTATTTCTGACAGCTGCGGCTCCAGAGTAAAGTCCCTCCATGCTCCTATAAAGGAAGCAGTTTGGAGAGTGTATCTGGAAGATCTCTATTGTGGCAATGTTGAGTCAGTGTGGCCACATTCTCCTTTTATTGCATCCCCTTCTTCTTCCCCAATATACAGTGCTCCCTCTATGAATGAGGTTCTGGACATTATTAATTGAATTAGATTTTCTGGGGCAATGGACCCGGACGAAGTGCCCATTACTATAATTAAAATGGATTTGCTTATTGTTATCAGCGTGATGTTACCCCTCCTTCCTGGTCTGGAAGCATCCTAATGCCGTTGTAGAAAAAGGATCCAAGACATCTCCCTGGCAATTATCGCCAAATAGCACTACTGGATGCTGTAGGGAAAATATTTGCCAGGAGAATCTTGGAGCACCTTATGGGGTGGGTTGAAGAGGAAAAAATTCTCCCGATGGGCTTTACAAACATTGTACACTTGATAACATATGTATGCTGAAACTCATAGCAGAAAAGTATACCTCAATCCGAGGGCTCAATGTTTATGTGGCATTCATAGATTTTTCTACACCTTGGACAGGGTGGACCGTCTGACAGTATGGAAAAAACGAAAGAAGTTAAGGGTGCCCAATATTCTCCTCTCATTAATAATTGCCCTTCATTCCTCTACATGGTGCCAGCTGTTATTGGGGGGGTCGAGGTCTATCCTCTATAATTTAAACAAAAAATGGTCTGAAACAGGGTTCCTGCTGGCCCCTTTGCTTTTTTCATTGTATGTCTCGTACCTTTCTGACTGCCTTGCATCCTACAAGGGAGAGGCGCCCAAGATAGGTTGTCGTCCCTTCCCTTGGTTGATGTATGCAGTTGACATTGTGGTCATGGACCTAATGCCCAAGGACCTAAAAAACAGGATGCTGTCTTTACAACAGTATTCCATCAGGCAATATTTGTAGGCCAACGTGTCAAAAAGCAAGGTAGAAAGGCGGTGAAGTCTAGCAAATTTGTTTGGGGCTTAGGTCAAGAAAAGCTGGAGATTATAAAGTCATACCTTTATTTAGGGAAAATTGTTACAGGTAATACACTGAAAAAAGCTCATATTGAATTTTGTTCCTTTAAGGCCTCCGTGCATGCTAATGGGTTAGGTGCTTTTTATAATGCAACAGGGAGAAGACATTTTACTCAGCTGTTAACCCTTTTTAAGGTGAAAATCCCTCCAACCCTGTTATATGCTATAGAATCTATTAATAAGTCAAAATGAGAATTCTTAGAGAAAATAGAAAGGGCAAATTATACGCAGATTATGTAATTTTAGCTTTTCTGTGTCAACGCTTGCAATGAGGTTGGAATTTGGTTTGATAAGCTCATGTGTGCAAGGGTTGGGTGGGTTATTGGCTCAAGAACAGTGATAAGGACCCCATGAGGGGTTTCATGAATAGTGAAGTATTTGGGAAAATATTCCTATTCTCTGAATTTTGCCTTGCCCCTGAGTTATTTTGACTTCACACAACATGTCACCCCTACGTTAGGCCCTAGGTAGCTCAATGGGCAGGGTGCTGTGTAGTTAAAAGGTAAGACATGTACTTTTAAGTTTTAGTCACTCACACACACATTTACAGACTCATACATCCAGTTATACAGCCAGTCACCTACCTTTACAGCCACAAACATACCTATTTAGAAACCATACAGCCACTGTCACATCCAGTCAGACAGTGAAAGAATTGCTTACACATCCACTCACACAGTACTTAGGTATCCACTACTAATAGAGCCACTTGCAGACAAAGTTATACACCCAAACACCCACTAACACAGTTAGTTACCAATCCATACAGTCACTTACATAGCCATTTGAACACCCATATAGTCATTAAGACACCGAGTTGCATAGTAAGACACCCAGTTTGCCTATGAAATGTGACCAGTTTGCCATTGCTAGATGGTGGTAAAGTATATGTGCTTCTCCCCAAAACATGGTTTGATTGACTTAACCACAATTAGGATAGTAGCGATCCTACAAAAATAACAGTTTTATATGTTTTTTCATTTTTTTTAGGAAGAAAATAAACAAGGTATTAAAAGTGGTAATGGAAGGCAACTGGGAAAAAGCAACTGGCTTCAGTCTATGAAAAACATCAAGTTTCAAAGGGGTGCAAAAAAATAATTAACAGCAATGATTCTTCACTGTATCAATGTATGCAGCCACAGTCAAAATCTTTAGAGGCATTGGCATCTGGCATTTGCTGCAGTGAGTTGCTGTCTCAGATAACTTATCACAGACAGCTGGAGCAGTTATGAAAGCCCATGACAGTGATGATTCCCCTAAGCCTACTGCAGATAATGATTGTTTTTCTGCTGCATCTGCCTTCTACTGCATTATGCAATGGTACATGTATTGATGGATAGTTTTGATGTGCTTCCACATGGAACTTGTCCCATGAGAATACTTCTTCTGTTGCGGGGATTCTGCTCATACACAGAACTATGCACAAGAAAACAGGACCTCAGTAAATAGGGGTGCACCTCCTATCACCTTAGTACCCAAAATCCCAACCGACTAGCAATAGTGTCTCATTCGGTCTCCTACAAATATCAAGAAGCTACAAATGTTTAGACAACCCAGAACACGAGCACTCCCGACTCACCTCAGAGTCGCGGGAACAAGACACTCTTTCGCTCTCACGTACTTGTCCACAATAAAAATAATCAGAGTCACTAAATAAGTTCAAAATGCTTAATTTGACTATAGTGATCCATGATACAATATGCGAACCACAACTAGCAGCAAAATGCATAAAGCAAGAATCATTAGCATTGTTACAATACCATAGAATTTAAAAGGAGTCGTCATTTTATAAAGACTGTGAAAAAGACTAACTGGGCCTAATCACCCTCCCCAAGGCAGTAAGAAGTTATTTTATATAACAGAAGATCTCTAGGTGTTATTAGCAGACCCCTACCTGAAAGCCTAAACCCAAGGGTTTACATCATAGGAACAGCAGCGCTCAGCTCCATGGAACGGCTGTCTTCGAGTGTGTTTCAAAAACAAGCAACAACGTTATATCAAAGCACGATTCTTCCGCATTGCAGCTGTTGGTTACATGTTTTATCTAGGTAATAGGGACTGACCAGAACAGAGTAACAAGAGACATTGTTGACCGACCTTGCACATTATGTTCAGACAGAATTGAAGGGAAGGCTGAGAACGTGAAAAACAATCTGTTATCATGTACAGGGCAGAGGCAAAGTGTCGCGAAAACAAACGCTTAGCAGAGGCGTGCGCAAAAGCAGCAGCATAGGGCAAGCAAAACTCATGCTAACTTAGCAATGTCGACAATGTGTCTTAGGGCCATATAACCCCATATAACACTTCCCAGTCTGTTTCGACAATTGCTTGCTGCAGACATTGCAGAAGACAAATTTGGCAGCAACCATTTTCTCTCCCAAAGGAATACTGAAATGTTTCAAAAACATCACTTTCTTTTTTGGAGGTGGCAACTTTTCCTGCTCATGGGGACATAATCAGGTTGTCCTTGCTGGTCTAAAGACATACCTGCATCTATCTGAAATACTTGTGCACCAAAGTGTATCTGTTAAAAGTTAAATCAGTTATGTTATTTTTATTTGTTAATTGTTTTCTTTATATTGTATAATAAAGTTACCTAATCAGATAACTTGTTGCCGTAAGCTGGTACTCTTATTTGTTGAACATTTGAAGGTTCCCTAAACACTACTACAGATGGTGAGCATTCTTCTCCCCCACTTGCCTTCTCCTGCATCAAGTGACTATATGTCCTTTCGTGGATGGTTTTAACATGCTTTCACATGGAACTTGTCCTATAAGAATATTTTTTACCAGCCTCTCTTGATAATTGATACACTGCACAAACTTGACAAAAACACAACTCTGTCTTTACATTCTCCTTTTGTTTTGAATTTGATGCCTTTAATTTTACAGTTTGCTTCTCTCAAAAAGTCATGTAAGTCATGCCAAGGATATTCTGCACACATGAGGGTTAGAAACCAAGTTGGTGTTCTTAAATTTCGCAACATACACTTGAGCTCACCATGACAACCATACCAGTGCTCATTGGTGCCACATTGGCATACCAACATATTTATCAAATTTGGAGATATAATAGAAACAGACAGCAGCACTGCAAGTACATGGCTGGGATCCTAGTGTAGCTAATCAAACGTTCAGGTTTGGGTCTATTTCTGTTTCATAAATAGTTAAATAATTTATGCTATGTTTATTTGTTAATTGTTTGGTTTACATTGTGTAGTAATGTGTTAATTAAATGTATTAATTAACTTATAAAAGTGTAGATTACTGAATTTAACTCATGGTTCAAATTGTAGTATATTTTATGTTAGAGCAAATGCTCAAATTCACCAAAAAACCAAAGGTTACTTGGACGTTATAGTTAGGAAATACCATAAAAAAACCATAGACTTTCATAGTCAGCCACTCACTTACAGTCCCATACAGCTTCTTACATACTCACTCACATGTCTAGACATACTGTCACCTGTGACATACGCATTCAGTCACTTTCACACCCATACAAACACTCACACAGCTGCTAACACACCCACACACTCACTTACAAACACACCCATACAGGGACTCATACACATACTCTTACACTCATAGAGTCACTAACAGGTACTGACACACCCACACAGCCACTCACACACCCTCTCAAAATCGCATAGAGTCACTAACACACCCATTTACACATGCAAACACCTACTGACAGAGTCATACACCCATCCAGCCACTCATACACCCACTCACACACTGATACAGCCACTCACACAACTAGCCATATACCAATGCAGGCACCCACACACCCAGATACACACCAATACAGCCACTCACACACTGATATAGCCACTCACACAGCGATGCAGCCACTCACACACCTACAAAACCACTTGCACACTTGGGAGTAGTAAAAAGGGTCGTCACTGTTGGATAGAGAGGTGTTGGCAAAAAGATCCCATGGGTGGATGGTAATTGCAACATATGGCCAACTAAAACCCCAGAGTTATCTGGGGGGTCTGAATGGATTAAATGCAAAGCTAAAGCTCTTGAGACTCTGGCTTGGTAATTTCCAATTTTGTAGTAACGCTCCTACCTGGAAAATATTGAATAACAAAACGTCTTGTCGCCTCTGCAATTGCAACAGAGAAGACATTTGTCACATAGTTTGTAGCTGCCCAGCCTTAACTGCTGAAAGTAGAAGCCTGCTAAGACAGGATTTCAATCAATATGCTATTTGTACACGCTGCCAAGCAGTAATAACTGGTCTGCAAGGAGAAGATTTACTATTTACTGGAAGATTCTTAAAGTTTGTTGATATTGCAGTGGATAAATTAGTTAAATGTGCACAGTAAAGGGTTTTTGCTTCACACTATTCTATCAATTTAGGAAGACACCACTAGGAAGGAGAGATAATCATAGCAAGAGTCGTGCTGGCTCATTATTATATGAGCACCTTGAATAATGCAAAAAAATAAGGGCTTAGTACCTGTAAAGTTTAGAGATGATTTTACAAAAGGCACATTGCACTTTAAAACCTTATATGATGTAAGCTCATGTTATCTAATGCCAGTGCCCAATATAAAGCTCACGAGATACCCGGTGTGAGAAGTTGGCTTGGTATATGCTGTCCACTAATTATAGTGGGCACCTTGCACCAGTCCAAACAACCCCTTATTGGAGATAGGTTAAAGACAACCTTATTGAAAGCTATCCTAGTGGTAGCTATGGAGAGCAGCCTTCAGGCTAAGTCTTGAAGGAATGTAAAGCAGCTTGTTTTACCAGTCTATAATCTCTTGAGTGACCAAATGAAAGAGCACCACACCAGGTATATATTCAAAATATATGTATTTATTGCTAAACACACCCCTCTAGTCTCTTTATGAGGCTAGAGTTCGAAGTACATAAGTTATAAGTTATTAAATCACAGTAATAGCACAAATACACGTTTGGGCCCTAGGGGCGTACCAAACCATATACCAATAAAGTGGTATGCGAACCACGACTGAACTAGACACTAGGCCTAGAGCCTCTAGAAGTGCTTGGACCACAAGGAACCACCCAAGGTAGTGACACAGGGGACCCACGGGAGAGCGCGTGCAGTGTAAATACACAACCGCGATACGCCGTTGACTTCTATGGAGAAAGTCGGGATCGGGAAAATAGAGAAAAGGGACACTTAAAAGAGGACTAGGACAAAACCCTTTGAGATCTAGGACTTTGAAGAGTCTCTACCCACGGGAGCACCGGAGTACTCGTGTTACCTCACCCAGGGAAGCCGGGTGCATAGGTGCCTTTCGGGGTCGGGTTTCGTCGTCGATTCGAATGGCGATCTGCTGCAAAGTGCTGCTGGCGGCCAAGAGAAAGTGTCCGGGTGGATCCAAGAGTGGATCGGAGTTCTGAAGAACCTGAAAGCAGAGGGGACAGAGTCTGGGTCACTAGCCAGTGACCAGGAAGGCGATGGACAGATGCCCACCGATGTCGAGTGCTTCAGGTGCGTTGACGGTCGTCTTGACTCTTCAGCCACGAGGTCCAGGAGGCGTTGTCGGCAACCAGGAGCAGGATTCGGGCTGGTACACGATGTCTGTCGAGTGATGAGGTGTCAGCGACCGGATTGGACCCAACAAGCCTTGGCAACGGCAAGTCTCTGTGAAGATGTAGATCATCGATGGTGCAGACCAGCAAGGTCTGTGGAACTCACCCAGCGAGGGTAAGTGAGGGCAGGCCTGGAGCAACCAGGATGCCAAGTAAGAAAAGGATTGGCCTTCGTTAAGGGCTACTAGCCAACGGGCTAGCGACCGCAAAGGAGCCTCGTGACGCCGCACGTGGATCTGGCTTACAGGACACTCGTGGAGTGGGGGCCAGTGATCTTCGGTGCTGGTGGTGCTGGAGGCTAGGGCTACTCGGAGCCCAAAGCACGACTTCTTGGGAGACTCAGAAGAGGATGCACTTGCAAATGTGCTCGGTGTCCAGGGGTCACGGTCTCAAGTCACACACGATAGCCACTGGCCTCAGCTTTGCTGGGGACTCAGGGTAGCCTCGGGGAAGTCTGAGAATCCACCTCTGGTGATGCGATGACTTCGGCGTCCGACGGGAGCTTCAGAAATGCGAACCGGACAGATGCTTCTTTGGTGCCTGCCAAGCAGGGGAGTCACTCCTTGACCCCAAGGGAGATTCTTCAGTCCTCTAATCGTGAGTAGAGCGTCGAAGGTCCAGGATTCAGTTTCAGAGTTTCGTCCAGGGATAATCTAAAGTCCTAAGGACTGGGTTCCTATCTTTATACTAAGGATAGGGGTTGGACTACTCTGTGGCCCCACCTATGGGTGGGTCAGGGCAGAGGGGTGGCTACACCCCTTTCCCTTTGTCCAGTTCGTGCCAAAGCAGGGGCTGCAAGCCCCTGATCCGGTTTGAACTGGGGTATGCACTAGGGACACCAAATGTGCCCCCAGTGCAGGACTTCAAAGCACCCGAAAGTGCTCCCGCCCAGCCCCAATACACATTATCCTGTCTGGGGAGGTGGTCACACCTCCCTGGGACAGGAAACCTATTGTCCAGGCCTCCCCTGCCGGAGTTTCGTCCAGCAGCAGATGGCCAGACTCGTGTCTGTGGCAGCAGCATCCATTTTGTGATGCCAGGGCTCTGGAAAGAAGTTACCGGACTAGTCAGAGTTAACATGTCTTTCCCTCTAGAAGGGTGGAATGCTACCCCCGCCGCCAGGATTGGCGGGGGGGTAGTATTCCAAGATGTTTGACACCAAACACGACATGTTTAAGTGCAGCCATTCCAAAGTTAGCATTTGACCGCGAGGATATAATGCGCTTAAGAGTATATGGTCAGGCTGCACTACAAACAGCATCAGAGATGGTCTCCGAACGCTGCAGAGGGGCCCTGCTCATGTAGGGGCACCCTCTCACATAGGAACCACGCACTCTGCCTTTAGGATTGATAAGGCCTGCCTTAGGAGTGACTTATAGGGTTATATGTGTGTATGTATTTCGTGATATAGGTAACCTATATCACAGTAAGGGGTGCATGCACCACCTTACCCAGGCTGCAGTAGCAGACCTGTGGTGTCAGTTTGGATGGCCTTCCAGGGGTGGCATAATACATGCTGCAGCCCCTGGCAGGCCTCTGAGGTACCTATGCCCTTGGTACATAGTATACCATATACTAGGGACTTATAAGGGCACTCCAGATCCCAATCAGTGATGTGCCTAAGGCACATGGAAACCATTTTAGAGAGGAAGCAGCTAGGCTGGGGTTCTGATTAGCAGGGCCCCAGCCAGACTAATGTCGAAAAACAGTGAAGCATCAGCAAAAAGTGGGGGTACCCATGTGAAGCAGATCCTACTCTCCTACACAACCCCCCCAAACGTAGGGACATTAAACTAACCTTGCCCAGTTAAGTCTTCATGTTCTAAGTGGAAATACCTAGAGAGTCCATCTGCATTCGCATGGTTACTCCCAGGCCTATGTTCCACTGTAAAGTCCATCCCCTGTAGGGAAATGGACCACCTAAAAAGTTTGGGGTTTTCACCCTTCATTTGTTTTAGCCATAAGAGGGGCTTATGGTCTGTCTGAACCAGGAAGTGTGTACCAAACAAGTATGGCCTCAACTTCTTCAGAGCCCAGACCACAGCAAAGGCCTCCCTCTCTATGGCTGACCAACATTTCTCTCTAGGGGTCAGCCTTCTGCTAATAAAAGCTACTGGCTGATCCTGACCTTCTTCATTCAATTGTGACAGTACAGCCCCTACCCCCAATTCAGATGCATCAGTTTGAACAATGAACTTCTTGGAGTAATCAGGACTCTGCAGAATTGGAGCAGTGCACATGGCCTGCTTGAGGTCATCAAATGCCTTTTGACAGCTAACTGTCCACTGAACCTTTTTGGGCATTTTCTTAGAAGTTAAGTCATTCAGGGGTGTCACTATTGATCCATACCCCTTGACAAATCTCCTATAGTACCCAGTCAGGCCTAAGAAGGCTCTCACCTGAGTCTGGGTAGTGGGAGCAGTCCAGTCCATGATGGTCTGGATCTTGCTCTGCAAAGGTTGAACCTGGCCTCCACCCACAAGGTGGCCCAGGTACACAACCTGACTCTGCCCTATCTGGCACTTAGTGGCCTTGATAGTCAGGCCTGCCTTTTGCAGGGCCTGTAAAACATTCCTGAGGTGGACCAGGTGATCCTCCCAGGTGGAGCTAAAGACAGCAATATCATCTAGATAAGCTGCACTATAGGCTTCCAGTCCTGTGAGAACTGTATTCACCAACCTCTGGAAAGTGGCAGGTGCATTCTTCAGACCAAAGGGCATTACCACAAATTGATAATGTCCACTAGGGGTCGAGAATGCTGTTTTGGGCTTTGCAGTATCAGCTAGTCTGATCTGCCAGTAGCCAGCTGTTAGGTCAAATGTGCTGAGATATTTGGCAGAGGCCAAAGTATCTATGAGCTCATCTGCCCTGGGTATTGGATGGACTTCAGTCCTGATACAGTCCCTGACATGGTCAGGTTGCCTATAAATCTTGTTTTTAATAGGCAGACTGTCCCCAGTGTCCACTTCATGAGTTCACCAGGTGGTCTGACTGGGTGTCAGTGAAAACATATGTCTAAACTGATTGAGGACTTGCCTGCAATCAGTTTGTTGCTGGGTAGTGAGGCTGCCTGCCAAGGCTACACCATCAACTGACCCATCGTCAGGGTTCTGAGAGAGCAGGTCAGGGAGTGGGTCACTCTCTTCCTCCTGCCCTTCATCAGTAGCCATGAGCAAGCCCATGTCTGCCCTGTCCACATATGGTTTTAACCTGTTGACATGGAGAACCCTGTGGGGACTCCTGGGTGTTCCTAGGTCTACTAAATAAGTGACCTCACCCTTCTGCTCAACAATAGTGTGGGGTCCACTCCACTTGTCCTGGAGAGCTGCTGGGGCCACTGGCTCCAACACCCACACCTTCTGTCCTGGCTGGTAAACAGTCAGAGCAGCCTTTTGGTCATGCCAGGCCTTTTGAAGTTCCTGGCTAGCCTCAAGGTTTTTGGTTGCCTTTTTCATGTACTCAGCCATCCTGGAGCGGAGACCAAGTACATAGTCCACTATATCTTGCTTTGGGGGCTTGAGAGGTAACTCCCATCCTTCCTTCACCAAGCACAGTGGACCCCTCACAGGGTGGCCAAACAGAAGTTCAAAAGGGCTGTAACCAACCCCCTTCTGAGGCACCTCCCTATATGCGAATAAAAGGCAGGGCAAGAGTATGTCCCATCTACGCCAAAGCTTTTCTGGGAGCCCTTTAATCATGCCCTTCAAGGTTTTGTTGAATCTCTCAACTAAACCATTGCATTGTGGGTGATAGGGTGTGGTGAACTTATAAGTCACTCCACACTCCTTCCACATTGCTTTTAAGTACCCAGACATGAAGTTAGCACCCCTGTCTGATACTACCTCCTTAGGAAAGCCCACTCTTGAGAAGATTCCCAGGAGGGCCCTTGCCACCACAGGTGCTGTAGTGATCCTGAGGGGAATAGCTTCTGGGTACCTGGTGGCATGATCCACTACCACCAGGATAAACCTGTGCCCAGAGGCTGTTTGGGGATCCATGGGACCAACAATGTCAATCCCTACCCTTTCAAAGGGCACCCCCACCACAGGTAGTGGTATCAGGGGAGCCTTTGTAGTGCCACCTGCTTTGCCACTGGCTTGGCAGGTTACACAGGAGCGACAAAACTCCTTACTGTCTTCAGACATGTGGGGCCAGTGAAAGTGAGGGACAATTCTGTCCCAAGTCTTGTTCTGGCCCAGGTGACCTGCTAGGGGAATATCATGGGCTAGGGTCAATAGGAAGCCCCTGAACTTCAAAGGTATTACCAACCTCCTGGTAGCACCAGGCTTGGGGTCTCTACTCTCTGAGTACAGGAGTCCATCATCCCAATACACTGTATGGGGACCACTAGCTTTCCCAGCAGCCTCAGCAGCAGCTTGCTGTCTGAGGGTTCAAGGGAGGGGCAGCTCCGCTGCTCCTGGCTCAGATCTGCCCTAGAAGGTCCCCCTGTCCCCAAGAACTCAACCTGGTCAGGTTCAAGTTCCTCTGGGACAGTTCCTTCTTCAGGGCTGAGATCATCCCCCTCAAGGGACTGATCTTCCTCCTGAGCCAAGGGGAAGGCACTGCCTTAACCCTACTACTCCTCCTCTTGGAAGGCACTTGGTCCATTCTTCCAGAATCCAAGGCCTGTTCAGTGCTAGACATTTTGGCTTGTGACCTGGTCACAGCAAACACATCTGCAGGGATCCCCAGCATTTCTGCATGGGTCCTGAGCTCCACTTCTGCCCAAGCAGAAGTCTCTAAGTCATTGCCAAGCAAGCATTCGACTGGTAGGTTTACACTTACCACAACCTTCTTAAGGCCAGTTACCCCTCCCCAGGAGAAGTTAACAACTGCCAGAGTATGGTCTGTTCTGACATTGCTAGCATTGGTCACTTGGTACATCTCACCAAGCATAACTTGCCCAGGAAGCACAAGGTCTTGTGTCACCATTGTGACACTTGCCCCTGTGTCCCTAAATGCCAAAGCCTCACGTCCATTGATTAAAGGCTGTTGTCTGTACTTGCCCAGATTACTGGGACTCACAGTGGAGGTCACATCCATGCCTCCATCACAGACTAACACAGCCTGAGTCAGTTCCCTGACTAGGTCAGAGCCCAACTCAGTTCCCAGGGTGAACCCTACTAAACCCTTTGCTGGAGCACCTCCACCAACTGTACTAGGGGAACAGGTGCCTTAGGGGCATTGGTGGGTGCTGGACTGGAGTCTTTGGACTTGGTGCAATCACTGGTCCAGTGGGTCTTTTGCTTACAGACCTTGCACCATGGTTTTCTTTGGCCTTTCCCTTTGGTAGACTGTGAATCCCCACCAGAAGAAGATTTTTGGGGGCCTGTTGAAGACTTTTGATCTTTACCCTTCTCCCCACCCTTGTCAGAGTTCTTAGCATCTTGCTTCTTGGTTTCCCCACCTTGGTTCTGTACCTTCTGCTTCACCCTGGTCCTGACCCATTTGTCTGCCTTCTTTCCCAATTCTTGGGGAGAGGTCAGATCAGAGTCTACCAGGTATTGATGCAACAGCTGATTTTGACAGTTATTAAGAATCTGCTCCCTCATTATCAGATTGTACAATCCTGAGAAGTCACACACCTTACTGCCCATCAACCAGCCTTCCAGAGCCTTGGCAGAACAATCCACATAGTCTACCCAGTCTTGAGTCTGTGCTTTTGGGTGTCTCTGAACTTCAACCTGTACTGTTCAGTGGTTAGGCCAAACCCATCAATAAGAGCACTCTTCAAGACCTTGTAATTATCAGCATCCTCCTCTCTAACAGTGAGGAGCTTATCTCTACCTTTGTCAGCAAAGGAGAGCCACAAGATTGCTGCCCACTGCTCTTGAGGGACCTTCTGTACCTTACAGGCCCTCTCTAATGCAGTTATCCATTTGTGGATATCATCCCCGCTCAGGTTCCTATGGTCATAGGACCTTTCCCTGTCTCTAGGGACATGGCTGCCACCATGGGACTCTAGTCCCAACTTTCTTCTCTCTCTAAGGAGATCTAGGGATTCCCTATCTAAAGCCAATTGCTTTTTTCTGATTTCCAGCTGAGTTTCCTCATACTGGACCAGTCTGGCTCTCCTCTCATGAGAGGATTCCCTCCTGTGAGAAGAGACAGAGCTCCCTATAGAGGTGCCAGAGTGGTTAGACTCCTGAGAAGGAGATCTAGACTTCCTGGGCACACTCTTAATCCTTCCTGGGGGACAAAGAGGGTGTCATCCTGATCATCCTCATCATCGTCCACAGGAGGGATTGGGTTATCCAGGTCAGGGTCATTGTCACCCTCCTGGCCAGTTTCAGAGGGGGCTGGGGGTATTGGTACCCCTGGCTCCTCCTCTTCTCCTGCCCCACCCTCAGCTCCTACCCCTTCAGTCCCCACGGGCTTACTAAGGTCATAAGCCACCAACAACTCCTTGAGGTGTTGGGTGGTGGGAGCTTTAGCCTGTCCTTATTTTTCTCAAGTTACATAAAGCTCTCAATTCCAAGAATGGGAGTGTATCATACTTGGAGGGTGGAAGCTCAATGGCTTCCTGCAAGGATTCTTTGGATCCTGCCCTTAAAGACATTACTAGTGTGGTGTGGTGTATGCACTACCTACTCTAGTGTGGCCTACTAAACTCTCTTGAGTTGTAGAAAGGATTGTGCTATCCCTTAACACACAACTCTAAGTTCAGTAGAACTTACTGTATTCTAAGCTTAAATTATATGTACCTTAGGTACCTTTAGTGGTTTTCAGTTGATCAATTCAATTGAGATTATCTGGTAAAACAATAGCAAGCTGGAATCCCACACGCTGCACACCAATGTGAGAAGTTGGCTTGGTATATGCTGTCCACTAATTATAGTGGGCACCTTGCACCAGTCCAAACAACCCCTTATTGGAGATAGGTTAAAGACAACCTTATTGAAAGCTATCCTAGTGGTAGCTATGGAGAGCAGCCTTCAGGCTAAGTCTTGAAGGAATGTAAAGCAGCTTGTTTTACCAGTCTATAATCTCTTGAGTGACCAAATGAAAGAGCACCACACCAGGTATATATTCAAAATATATGTATTTATTGCTAAACACACCCCTCTAGTCTCTTTATGAGGCTAGAGTTCGAAGCTACATAAGTTATAAGTTATTAAATCACAGTAATAGCACAAATACACGTTTGGGCCCTAGGGGCGTACCAAACCATATACCAATAAAGTGGTATGCGAACCACGACTGAACTAGACACTAGGCCTAGAGCCTCTAGAAGTGCTTGGACCACAAGGAACCACCCAAGGTAGTGACAAAGGGGACCCACGGGAGACGCGTGCAGTGTAAATACACAACCGCGATACGCCGTTGACTTCTATGGAGAAAGTCGGGATCAGGAAAATAGAGAAAAGGGACACTTAAAAGAGGACTAGGACAAAACCCTTTGAGATCTAGGACTTTGAAGAGTCTCTACCCACGGGAGCACCGGAGTACTCGTGTTACCTCACCCAGGGAAGCCGGGTGCATAGGTGCCTTTCGGGGTCGGGTTTCGCTCGTCGATTCGAATGGCGATCTGCTGCAAAGTGCTGCTGGCGGCCAAGAGAAAAGTGTCCGGGTGGATCCAAGAGTGGATCGGAGTTCTGAAGAACCTGAAAGCAGAGGGGACAGAGTCTGGGTCACTAGCCAGTGACCAGGAAGGCGATGGACAGATGCCCACCGATGTCGAGTGCTTCAGGTGCGTTGACAGTCATCTTGACTCTTCAGCCACGAGGTCCAGGAGGCGTTGTCGGCAACCAGGAGCAGGATTCGGGCTGGTACACAATGTCTGTCGAGTGCTGAGGTGTCGGCGACCGGATTGGACCCAACAAGCCTTGGCAACGGCAAGTCTCGGTGAACATGTAGATCGTTGATGGTGCAGACCAGCAAGGTCTGTGGAACTCACCCAGTGAGGGTAAGTGAGGGCAGGCCTGGAGCAACCAGGATGCCAAGTAAGAAAAGGATTGGCCTTCGTTAAGGGCTACTAGCCAATGGGCTAGCGACCGCGAAGGAGCCTCATGACGCCGCACGTGGATCTGGCTTACAGGACACTCGTGGAGTGGGAGCCAGTGATCTTCGGTGCTGGTGGTGCTGGAGGCTAGGGCTACTCGGAGCCCAAAGCACGACTTCTTGGGAGACCCAGAAGAGGATGCACTTTCAAATGTGCTCGGTGTCCAGGGGTCACGGTCTCAAGTCACCCACGATAGCCACGGGCCTCAGCTTTGCTGGGGACTCAGGGTAGCCTCGGGGAAGTCTGAGAATCCACCTCTGGTGATGCGATGACTTCGGCGTCCGACGGGAGCTTCAGAAATGCGAACCGGACAGATGCTTCTTTGGTGCCTGCCAAGCAGGGAGTCACTCCTTGACCCCAAGGGAGATTCTTCAGTCCTCTAATCGTGAGTAGAGCGTCGAAGGTCCAGGATTCAGTTTCAGAGTTTCGTCCAGGGATAATCTAAAGTCCTAAGGACTGGGTTCCTATCTTTATACTAAGGATAGGGGTTGGACTACTCTGTGGCCCCACCTATGGGTGGGTCAGGGCAGAGGGGTGGCTACACCCCTTTCCCTTTGTCCAGTTCGCGCCAAAGCAGGGGCTGCAAGCCCCTGATCCGGTTTGAACTGGGGTATGCACAGGGACACCAAATGTGCCCCCAGTGCAGGACTTCAAAGCACCCGAAAGTGCTCCCGCCCAGCCCCAATACACATTATCCTGTCTGGGGAGGTGGTTACACCCTCCCTGGGACAGGAAACCTATTGTCCAGGCCTCCCCTGCCGGAGTTTCGTCCAGCAGCAGGAGGCCAGACTCAGTGTCTGTGGCAGCAGCATCCATTTTGTGATGCCAGGGCTCTGGAAAGAAGTTACCGGACTAGTCAGAGTTAACATGTCTTTCCCTCTAGAAGGGTGGAATGCTACCCCCGCTGCCAGGATTGGCGGGGGGGGGTAGTATTCCAAGATGTTTGACACCAAACACGACATGTTTAGGTGCAGCCATTCCAAAGTTAGCATTTGACCGCGAGGATATAATGCGCTTAAGAGTATATGGTCAGGCTGCACTACAAACAGCATCAGAGATGGTCTCCGAACGCTGCAGAGGGGCCCTGCTCATGCAGGGGCACCCTCTCACATAGGAACCACGCACTCTGCCTTTAGGATTGATAAGGCCTGCCTTAGGAGTGACTTATAGGGTTATATGTGTGTATGTATTTCGTGATATAGGTAACCTATATCACAGTAAGGGGTGCATGCACCACCTTACCCAGGCTGCAGTAGCAGACCTGTGGTGTCAGTTTGGATGGCCTTCCAGGGGTGGCATAATACATGCTGCAGCCCCTGGCAGGCCTCTGAGGTACCTATGCCCTTGGTACATAGTATACCATATACTAGGGACTTATAAGGGCACTCCAGATCCCAATCAGTGATGTGCCTAAGGCACATGGAAACCATTTTAGAGAGGAAGCAGCTAGGCTGGGGTTCTGATTAGCAGGGCCCCAGCCAGACTAATGTCGAAAAACAGTGAAGCATCAGCAAAAAGTGGGGGTACCCATGTGAAGCAGATCCTACTCTCCTACACCCGGCAGGCCAGATCATAGTAATTCTTTGTTTCCCCACTGAATGGGATTACTTATAGTGTGTAGCATGATTAATAACTAATAGAGGAAATGGGGCACTCTAGGTACAGCAGAAATTGTAGGTGGAACATGTCTCTTGCAAATGCACTTTGGCAGTAGGTTTTTAGGTGGTTTTAAACTAATTGTTTTAAATATGGGAATACACTTTTTATTTTTAAATTTGTGCTTTTACAGTTGTTAACTTGTGATATTATGCATGAAATGTGCAAAATGCTTTATATTGTAAGTTTTAATTAACTCAACAATGAAAAAAATTCTTCTTCTTCTACTTGCACACCCACTCACAGGCCCATACAGCCACTCACACACCCACTCACAGACCCTTACAGTCACTCACACACTCACTCACCCACCTATACAGCAACCTACACATCCACTATCAAATGTTACAGGTTACAGTTAGGAAATAAAATTAAAAAATCTTCAAAATTCACACAAAAAACACAAAAGTTACAGGGACGTTATAGTTAGGAAATAATATTAAAAAACCTAAGAAATTCACATATAAGTATATATTTTTCAACAAACCATGTGTCTATGTGTCCATACACAAAACACTAGCGTTCCAGGGAAGTTTTTTCTAATGAAGTTTAATGGCTACACCTTTCAACCTGACGGTCTACTTCATGCTCCTGTGCTTATGTTTTTAATATTATTGGTTGTCAACAATTGTTACAAATGCGATTTATGTATACAGATGGTGCAAGCACACAGACCTATGTATCACTTCTATGTCTACTGCTGTCAGAATCTTTTTAAAGGTGATGGTGCATGTATTCACTCAGGCCATGAGGTAGACCATCAAGTTGAAATGCGTAGCCATTAAACTTCATTAGAAAAAACTTCCCAGAGTGTGAGTGTTTTGTGTATTGACACGTAGACACAGTTTGTCGAAAAATAGATATTTATATATACACACACATGTATATATGCATATATATATATATACTTGAAACTCCAACCTTCCCCCGAACTCACAGGAACAGGACCAGGAACAGGAGCACAGACCACAGAGTAGGTGCAGATTCTTTAGTTTATTTCTTCACCAAATTCACAATCATATATATATATATATACACACACACACACACACACACATATATATATATATAAAGGGTTTCTACTTTCCTGTAAAATACTTACATTTTTGTGGTAAAGGCATATATGTGGTAAAACAATTTGTGGCACAGACATGCGTAGTACAGATGAATGCATTGTAACGGACGAGTTGTAAAGGCATGAGTGGTTCAGGCATGCGTGATTCCGTCATCCAACCATTGTCTTATGTTCTCTGTCAGGTCTGCAATATTAAGGAAGCAGCTGCCTGCACATTTGCCCTTTGCAACCAGATCTTGATTTTCAGAAAAGGCTTAAAAACTTGGATCTATTGTCTTTAGATTAGGGCTGGCTAATACATTTTTTCTGCTAGTATTCTATCATCACTAAGAGACCTTTTAGGTAACAAAGTGCTTTAGAAAACGTATTTTCATTACGTTACAAATAAGGCTTGATAAACACAAATACGTGGTTGTAGCTTTTTACCAAAGATACTTTGGTACACTTGGTTGATCAATGTGGTTGTGTATCAGAATATCTAGTGCAAAACTATTGTGTCACAAGAATATCATAGCCAGAGTATCATCTACCAAAATATTTGTTATTTCACATTGATGTACTTTGAAGGTATTTACATCTCCACAATAGATGTATGTTGTGTTAATGATAATAAACTTGTACTCAGGATTGTGTTGAGCAGGTATATTTTTGGGCATCCTAGAGGTTTTATATGTAGCATACAAAGCAAGTTTTTTTCAATACTGCACATGGTTATTTAACCATTCTACATCCTTTTAGAGGGCTTGCTGGCCTACTTGTCATGCGTACAGTTGCCCAACTTTCTCCAGCTCTGCTCATAAGTGTTTTGTAGTGCCACCAGTTCAACATAATTCTTTGTCAAACTGGCCAGATTCACCACCACTTGTTTCCCGGCACTCAGGCATTTTCCTCAATATACCAATCGTCTACAACCTCATCAAGCTCTCTTGACCACCTTGCAGTACTTCCCCCTTTACTTCTAAAATAAAGCCTAACATTTTATTAGAACCAGACCCACCCACAGGAGCCTGAACTATAATTACCTTAGCATAGTGGTCACTCACCACTCTCTCATCAATTAGGTAATCTAGCACTCTACAATAGATTATGATATATTCAAATATAGTTGTCTCTAGAAGGATGCGTTCAAGCAAGTGCATGTGAGTAGTTTTGCAAATGCATGAAAAGAACAGAAGCACATGTTAGTCCACACATTAGAATGGAAGGTTCACTAGAGCGGTGGTTCTAAAAGAATGAAAGATAAAACAGACAGCAGCGACAGTGCCCCCACAGACTTTACTATACTTCCCAGGTTGGTGAGAAGAGCGTGTACATAACGATGTACAGGAAACTAGAAAAAAGAACAGCAGTCGTGAATTCACTGCACTACCTAGGTAGGATATGCCTGAAAAGGGAAACTGCAAGAATAATTAACATTGATTCCCTTTATGTTGTGTACTTTAAATCCTTCATGGAATGTGCAGCTTTTTACTGCACTCTTATATTTTCAATGACAGGGGTTGTTCTAACTCATTGTATTGGTTCAGTGATCTTTCTTGGATCTAAATACTAATTTACTGCCGAGGGTCAGAGGACATTACAGAATTTTACCAGCACCAGAGGTAGGGAAAACGTTATATGCAATGTCTTGTTAAACTAATGTGCACTGTGGGAAAAATTAATTGTGCTATTGAAATAACTCTCTATTGAAATTAAGTGGTGTACAGTTACAATAATGGCGTGCATGCATTCAGAAAGAATTCATTGTGACTTTCGCCAATTTCCTGGTCAAGAACTGAGAGGCTACTTCATGGTTCACATGAATTAGAGGAAACACAACGAAAGACAGTAGCTATCAGTTCACCCTATATTTGAGCTGTGGTGGATATTTTTAGGTTCATTGAATAGTTTATGGAGTGGAAAACGCCGAAATGAATAAGGAAATGGATTCCCGAGTGTACGTGTTGAGTCCAAATAAGCTAGAGTAAGATTATGCAGAATAGTGGTACTTTGTGAAATTTGCCAGGATGCAGCAAGTGTGGTAGCACCTAAGAAAGGAGAGGAGAGAGAATTTTCGAAATGTAATGAGTTCTAAGGGTTAGGAGCAGAAGCCACAATCAGGAAGAAAGGGTTTATACTCTTTTATGAGAGGTTGGTTGTGTGTCACAACTTCATAGTCAGAATATCAACCTGCAACTACACAATCTTAATTCCCATTTTATTATCAAGGTAATTATATAGAGTGGAGTATACATTTAAGATTCATAACTCCACATGTACTTACCAGGCTGATGCAGTGGTAGTTGATATTGTGGAGCGCTGATATTGCTAAAGGTCAATATTTTTTTTTACCACAATATTGTCATCCCCCACCTTGAGGATACTGAGTGCATTGATGTCAATGCAGTCACTGAAGAGGAGGTGGAGGACCAGTAAGAGGAAGTGAAGAAGAGTAATGGGGTGCAACCATTGGGATAGGTAAGGACGTTGTCATTTCTAGTGTTGCTAAAGGTGGATATGAACTGTTTTGTGGCTTCTGGAGAGACAAGAGCAGTGATGGGAGTAAATGTGTGTAATTCGAGAAATATGGAGATGGAGTTAATGGCCCCTGGAATTCTCTTGTCCTTGATGTTGTTTGTCCATCTTTGGCTGCTGGTAAACCCACATTGTATGCATGTGCTCTGTTGTTTGAGGATTCGACTCAGCAGATGCTGTGAGCCCTCTGGGTACAGACAATGTCATTTTATTGACAAAGAAATCTTTGTCAATAAAGGTGAATCAGGAGTTCAATGATTTGCTTGTGGATATCACCCTGTATCTGCTATATTAGGGTGATTTCTGTCTCGAATAGGGCAGGAGAGAAAATCGACATCAAGGGTAGGTTCTCTAAGAGAGTTGTGTGCAATGTTGACAATAGGTTGTGACGTTAGTGAGAAAGAAGTTGAGTACCCAGTTCACAAAAGTGTGCTGGAAACATCCAATGTCACCGTATGTTCTGGGACAGGATCAGGACCTAAGAGTTCATGGCTGAGAGGAGCAAACTCTTCCACCAATTGTAGCAGAAGATATGCTGCAAGGAGAGGCCTCCAGCTCCTGGTGGGAATGAACAGTGGAACAGTGGTGTTGGTCATATTATGGCAGGCGTGAGCAGATCAAGATTGGCTGTGTGTGATGGGGGCTACTGGGAGCAATAGAGTGATGTTTTGTTCTCACGATGCTGCTACTTTTTACATTGTTTCATAAAATGTGTTAATTTTATGACTGCATTTTCACGGAATTGATCCTTTTGGAACTATTTATTCCTTCCCTCCTTTCAAGAGGGAAGTTGTGTTACACCTAAGTTAGGATCCAACACAGCAGTGGAATGGGGAGTGTGGGAGTTTGAAGAGCTCGCTGCCGCGCTAGGGCCAGCCTGACAAGCTGTGTTGGGACTGTGGAGAGTAAACCTTCTCTGAATGTACTCTGCGCACGGCATTTCCCGCCTGGTAAACAGAAGCAAAGTAGCTATGGAAGTACTCGGTGTTCTTTTCGGTTTTCGCTAATAATACACCCCTCTCTCCTGTTCCTTCTTCCCAATTGTTTTTTCTCTCTTTTCTATGCGATCTAACGCGACCTCCGACAAGTTTCTCCTGAGAAATAACCAGTGTCCCTACAGTTGGAGGCGGGGATGCTGGGCGCATCCTCTGCAAAAAAACACTATTTACTTCGCAGAGTTTGCCCTCTTTACTAAGATGCAGAATTGAACGGGTGTGCGATTAAATACAGAAGGGAAGTGAGAGAAGATGCTACTGAACAGAGAGTACATTCTTTCGAAGAACATTACATTTCTTCTAATTTTCAAATACGTTCATGAAAGTGTACATGTAAAGCACTTAATATAAGCATTATTTTTATTTTATTCATGGGAGAGGCTGTTCCAAACCCACAATGCTTAGGAGTTTCCCATTACGAAGTTCAGTCTTCAGTTGTGTCTATTTATAGACATTCACCAAACACATGAACAATAGCCAGAGAGCTGTCCTACCTTCCACAAGGTGCAGGGTCCGGGGGCCCCTGAAGCCGGTGTCTGGTGCATTTCTTTGGTAGTGGATTGGAAAGAGACCCCCGATGATAATATCCCCATCGCGAGAGTAGACGTCAGTAGTCAAGCTCCGATCCACGCATGGCCAGCTCAGCACAAAGGAGCGTGTAAGAAGGAGTACACATAGACAGCCAGCTGCAACTGCAGTGGTTATCTTACACTTTCTAAACTGAATAACCATCACGATCAACACCACCATCATCATGCCTCAAAGTCTCTATTGATGCTAAAACTCCAAAAGTGTTGTATCCTATGATAGCACTGTATGTGATGAGATTGTCTGCTTTTAAGGTCCAGTTCTCTGAAATTCACAATATCCATTTATAACTTATAACTGTGTATAACTGCTGGAAGAACATTCTCCCCAGGTCATAACTTTTATATATTTACATGTTCATCTCCCTGAGGAAAAAAAATATAATTGCAAATAATTTTACTATAGAGGCATTCCTCACAATCTCCAAAACTCTCTCTGAATGGCATAGTTTGCAAAGTACACCTCTGTGGAAACGGTCCTTTTATAATAACAGTGTCAAAAATATGTCTAAAGAATAATATTCAATGTAGGAACACCTGTCGATTTCCCTCTGCTTGAGGTCCTCTCTCCTTATAAAATCATCTGTTTTAGAAGTATTACTATTATTATTGCTCATTGGCACTTGTACAGCACAACATGTGCCAATAATGTACCAACTCTCCTAGGAAACACATCCTCTCTACACAAAGCTTTCCTCCTCCTCTACAGTCATCTTCTTACCTAGGACCATTGTCTAGAAAAGACCCTTTTTCCAAAGATGTTTGGTGGGTACCACAGCACATCGCCACAGGATGCTAATTCCCAGAATGATACATTATTCCAGCTCTAGGCATGGCATCTCATTTCTACTGAAAATGTGACAAATTCAAATTGAGCTCTCGATTGCTGTTGAACATTGATGTTGCCCTAAGACGAAGACTGTGATTCCTATTAGCAGATCTCGGTGGAAATCCATCACACCTGTGTGTCAAAGAAGCACCATTAAAAATAACCTAATATTACAGACCTTCACACCTAACAAATGTCAAATAGTGCAGTACTTTAATGCATTCACATTTTCATATCCCTAATCACATCAATAAATTCAGCATCTAATCTACATTCAAGAGATGCCCATCCTAGCTTGATGCTGGCATGCTCTTTCACAGCTCTTACTAAGCTCATTCCACAGACAGAAGTACATGCATGAATTTATCTCACACACTATACTGTTTCCCTACTCTTGGCCATCATTTGATTGAAATATTCTTTGATGCTATTGGCCTTTGATGTCTATTTATCAATTGTCTAGGCATAAATCTCGGTGGCCATGGACTGTTAGGGATAATGAAGGATAAAAATACAGGAGAACAGCTGTTTTGCTGCTCTGCCAACCTCAGAGAATGATATGGTTTATTCGATGCAGTATATATAGAGCTGCACCTTTCCATTTCCTCTCTTTGCAGCAGGCAGCAGGTTGTCTTTTCTGCAATTATTTGAAAATTACTATGAGACTGTTGTTGTCTCACAAGAAGTTAATGGGTTCTAGGGAGCCTTTGCCATAGCGAGGCAGTGGGCATGAGATGGCAGCACAGCGGGTTAGTCTCCTAATGCAGCCTCCCAGTGCTCTCAGTCACCAGCTGGGTTTCTATTCTACAAGGGCATTTCTGATATGACATCTGCTGTCACCAGTGAAGTCGGTATGAATCCCCTATAGTGCAGTAACTGCTCAGCTCTAGTGAATGCTGGGAGAGCACCCACCGAGCAGCAAAGCTATCAATCACTGGAGCACCATCTGATTTAATCAAAAGAAAATATATGTTTTAGCTGCATTTGCTCAACTAGTACTTAAATTAAAGCAAATGGTCTTAGTTTTTATTGCACCCAAACTTCAATTTGGATGTACCACTGATATCCCCAAAAACCAATTTCATTATATATCATCCACGCACAAGCCACTTACTAATGCTTGTGCCGTAAGATCCTGTATCTACTATAATTTATCTTTCTTAAGCACATAAGTTAATCGGCTAGGAATACATTTATTTATGTATTTTTTTATAATCTGTTCATTCATGTATTTTTGCATTAATTTAAAAGCATTGTTTAGCCGCTTTAGCTTTACAACATAATTAAAGCAATTAAACACATTTAAAATTCAACTAATTGAACACATCAGAAAGCTTACAACATTCAAATCTAACGTGGGGTGGTCCCAAATAATAAAAAGACACAGTTATCATAATCCCTCTGGCCAATCTTTCAGGAAAAGTACAGCATCGGATGTCGAGTTATTAAAGTCTAGATTGTAAACTTGTTACTTTTAAGTGCACATGTGTAGAAGGTTCTAGTAATATCCTTGCCATGGTAAGCAATGTTTTTTAGTTTGGATATTGTTCATCTGTGGGGGATACACGAACCAAGTGTTTTGGGTCAGAATCTTGACTGATGAAGGAAACAATAGTAGCTCAGAGGATGCTGGAGTTCTATGTAATATGGTATAGGCTGATAAACCATTTGCACCCCCTACCCACTAAAGAATTGCCCAACAGTGGCTTGTTAAGTTCTATCATGATAAATGGTGTCTGAAATATGCCCTGGTGGAAAAGTCCAGGTTTTACAAAGGATGTGGCACACTGAGCTGTAGCTTCTTGTATGTGTGTGACTTATGTCTGTGTGCTTGTAATTGATACAGTGTAAATGAATATCACGTTCTTCCCCCCTCATTCATACTTCTGATTTATGTTTGCCAGCAAAGAGAGGAGCACTGATAATAGGGTGGGGAATAGTGTGACTCAGTTTCTGGAGGTCATCAGGCCCTTTACTCTGTAATGCCCTTCGCAGCACACGCTTGATCTTGAAGGTCCACTCTATTCTGCCACAGAGTGATTTTAAATGCTTATGCATATGTTTGTAGTTCTTCAGATTGAGGCACGTCCTTAATTTTTCTTTTGAACCATGTATAGATTCTAGAACTTGCATTTGATCAGTCTTGTGAACAAAACAGTGCAGCAATGATTTAGGGGACTAGTGACGTTACAAACACTGTAATGATTGAATTGACCTCCTGGACCTATTTGCTACTTTTAAGAGTTAACCATCAAGCACCACTGACCACCTTTTCAACATGCATGAACTTTGACAACACTAAAGGCTATTCAGAATAAGTCGCTAAACCTATTTTATCATTCAGAAAGGGTTTTCTGAATCACAAAAGACATTTCATACATGGTAAAAAGGATTTTGTGGTTGCAAATCCCATGATTGTGCGAATCGGAGGGTGTGTGAATACAAAATTGTTTTGTACATCATTGTGCTTGTCTTCTAATAATGTAGAAGTGTCCAACATTTCTAAGAGGGGGGCAGGTTATTTTTTTATTGCAGTTATCTATAGTGCGAACTTGACCTAAAAGCACAATAGTGCTTTACATAAGCACCAGATTACATTACACAAAGTCAGATTCATTTTTTTAATGTTTTTGTTAGTCAATCTGCTACATGAGTGAGTGTAAGCGAAGCAAGCAAGCCTGACCCTCCTAAGAAAGGCTTTGGAAAATTGTGGGGGAGATAGTGTTCTTGAACAAAAACATGTAAAAATATTAAGGCCAACTGGTGCATTTTCTAAGGCCACATTTTCTGCAATTCACCAGAAAAATAGTAGTTTTATTTAATGGCATTTCTGAATGGACACACCGAGAACAGAGATGCTTTCTGGAAGTCAGTCATGTGTCAGTATTGGGGCAGCAGTGCATTATAGAAATCAGACTATCAATGAGAGATAAAGTGTTACCTATTATATCTATGTCTCAATTTCTATATCTGGAACAACTAATTATTTATTTATGAAGAAGTTTTATAAAATAATAGCAGTTTCCTTTGGGTTGTAAGTTGAAAAAGAAAGCTGCGCGGAAAAAATTAAGTGTTTCAGAGGTCATGAATTTGAATCCAAACAAGGCAGAGTAAGCCTTCCATCGTTCTTAGGTAAGTCAATTCAGAACCTTAGATGAGTAATAGTAAAACCTGTTGGTTACAAAGCATAGAAACAACAGATGTGCAGTACTGTTAGACGTGGCTTTTTCAGCGGGTTTATCCCCAGAGTTTTTGCTTTTTGGCCTTGTGTTTCTGACCTGTTTTTGTTGGTTCTATGACTCTGGTCAGTTTACCACTGCTGATCAGTGCTAAAGTGCATATGCTCTCCTTGTAAATTGTTGGTATGGATTGGTGTTTCCATGATTGGCTGATTTGATTTACTAGTCAGTCCCTAGTACAGTGCACTGTGTGTGCCCAGGGCCTCTAAATCAAATGCTGCTAGTGGGCTGCAGCACTGATTGTGCCACCCACATAAGCAGCCTGTAAATGTACCTCTGGCTTGCCATTGCAGAGCCTGGGTGCAGTCTAGTACTGCCATGTCGACTTTGCAAGTGCACCCACTTGCCAGGCCCTAACCTTTTCTTACATGTTAGTCACCCCTAAGGTAGGCCCAAGGTACCCCTGTGGGCAGGGTGCAGTGTATGTGAAAGTTAGGACATGCCCTGGTGTGTGTGGCATGTCCTGATAGTGAATTACTGCCAATTTCGTTTTTCACGATTGCAAGGCTACCTGTTCCCATAGGACAGAATGGGGAGTTTGTTTATAACATCTTATAAACATAACTGGCCCTGGGAACACGGTAGAAAAATAAAGTTTAGCATGCCTGAACTCAGAATGTTAAAATGCATCTTTTAGTGAGGGTGATTTTTACATTCTGTGTTTGAAAATACCACTTTTAGAAAGTAGGTATTTTCTTGTCAAACCATCCAGTGTTCCTCTGCTAGGTTTGTGTATTGCATGTATGGCTTTTGGATGACAGGGGCTGGAGAGGGGCAGTGGCTCCAGAAGTCTGATGAGTCAGGGCTGGGCTGAATAGACCTGGGCTGTATTTAGAGTAGGGGGAGGAGATTTCCTTTCACCTGAATGGGCCTGGTCTGCCAAAGACAATGCTGTCTCCACCTCCTGCCAGGAGGCTGCACCAGAGAGGACAGAACCAGTTTTGACCAAGATCAGGGCTTCTCTGCCACCGGAGAACAAAGGATTTTGTAGTATAAATATTGGGGCCCAGACCCCAGAACTTTAGATCATTTCTGGGAATCAAGAGGTACCTTTTCCAAGGAGACGAGCTGGAGAAGCTGAGGAGGAATGCTGCCCCTGTGCTGTTTGCTGTCTGGGGTTGGCCTGCAGAGGCTACTTGCAGCCAAGGAAAGGAGATAAGGACTTTGCTGTTTGTTGTGTCCCCTGCTTGAATGAATATCTCCAAGGGCTTGAATTGAGCTTGCCTCCTGTTCTGAAGTCTCAGGGACACAAAGACTTCACCCCCAGCTCCCCTGAGCTTCCTTGCTGGGAGTTCTGACCTGCTAAGAGGTGCCTGCTGTTGTTTTGAACCTCTGGAGGCTGTTTGCCCGCTGGGAGCTGGGAAAAGTAACGCAACTTCAAGAAGCGAGACGCATCCGCATCTGTTTCCGATGCATCGCTGAAGAAATTGTCACAGCGCCTGCCCACGGCTTGAGAAATCGATGCACGCCACATTAAGTGCATCGATCTACGAAGTCCGGGATCACCGCACCGATTTCGCCGCAAGGCCTGCTGTGCGGCTGCAAGAATCCACGCATCGTTCCGGATCGTCGCATCGCATCGAGGAACCAAGTTTATCACATCGTTGGGGGACGCAGTAAGAAACCGATGCATCACCTCCAGATGCAGTAAGAAACCGACGGATCACCTCCTCTTCGGTAAGGAACCGATGCATCACCTCCCCTGCGCAGCAGTAAAGAACCAACGCATCACCTACCCCGGAGCAAGGAACCGATGCATCACCTTCCCTGAGTGTAAGGAACCAACACATCACCTTCCCTGTGGCCCTTTTTGTTTGTCTGTGTGATGCATCCAAGGTACTTTGTGTGAAAAACGTGTTGCATCTGCAATTTGCTTTGAACTGAACTATTTCTACCATCTGAAAGTCATATTTTTATTACTGTATTGTGGATTTTTGTTGTTTGGTCTTGTTTTGGTTTAGATAAAGATTATTTATTTTTCTAAACTGGTGTGGTGTCCATTTGTAGAGTTTTCACTGTATTACTGTATGTGTTCACAAATTCTTTACACACTGCCTCTGAGATAAGCCTGTCTGCTCATGCCAAGCTACCAAGGGGGTGAACAGGCGTTATTTTAGGAGTGTGTCTCCCTTGCCCAGACTAGAAGCAAGGGTCCCTATTTGGACAAAGGTACCTACCTCTGCCAACTAGAGACTCCCATTTCTAACATTGGTGGTCAGCGGTGAGTATCTGGACTTGCATTTGTGTCTTACATACAGTGATTGGTGTACATTACTAGTTTAGTGCAGACCATTACGTGACCACATACTATTTTTCTGTTTTCTGGTGTCCTCCTGGAAGTATTTTTTGATACTAGGACTCTAGTTAGTTGTTGAGAAATGGAACTTGACTTCTGGCACATGTTCATCCACACAATGAAGGAGCTACGTGTGTTCTGCAAGGAAAGAGGGCTGCCTGTGAAGAGAAGATCCAGGGAGGGTCTAGAGGCATCCCTATTTCATTATGAGTTACCCCGCTGGGGACCAACACTACAAATGGAGTCTGAGGAGGAGGACTTCCCTGAAAGTGAGGGAGAAACAGAAAAAGATGGCTGGCTTCTAGCTTGTGAGCAGAGACTGAGAGAGCTTGATGAGGAGCTCGAGAGGGCTAAGGCCAAGAGGGCCTTAACGCAAGAAGAAGAAATGGTTGTAGCTCAGAAGTTAAGCTTGGCTGGGTTGGAGGTGGAGTCCAGCTCAGATGGTGTCAGCAAAATGGTGTTATCTAGTGCTAAGTGAGCAGTACACACACCCAGAGATGTGGCACCTGACTTGAAGGACGGGGCTAACATACACCAGGGGGTTCAAGGATATGAGGTAGCTCCAGGGGTGCGCAGTGTCCCTGAGGTGGATTGGGGAACTGGCACAGGGGTTCATAGTCCTAGTGGTGGGAGGGACACTCTACTGACTCTAGATGAGAGGTGCAGGAGAGGGGTTCCCCATGGTAGAAGTCCTAGTGTGTGATTGTGGAGACCGCCCAGAAGAGTGTGGGTTGAGTGACAGAGACAGTCAGACACTGTCTTGCCGATCTCAGGAGAATGGTGTGGGGTACGTGTGTGCGGCACTGGATGGTAAGGCAAAGGATAGCTTGGTTAACACCTGTTTGGGGCGGTGTGATTCAATTAGTGGAGAGCATATTTTAAGTCCCTGATTTCCAGAGCTATTCCAACACCTGGTGGAGTGTGAGTTCTCTGACCCCAGGGAGCTCACACTGGAGGCAGACCTTTTGGTGTATTCCATAGGGTCTGAAGAGGCATCTGGGGGGATCCTGATGGAGGTGGCTCAGGTATTTCCCAACCGAGGGTGGTGGGAAAGGTTCTTAGTAGCCCAGATAGGTCCCGGTGTAGTGGGAGGAGTGTAGGGACTCACGTCTAGTCTCCGCGGAGAAGGAGTGAGAATGGAATGCATCCCAAGGTGCCCGAAACCCAGTCACAGGGCCTGGAGGGTTCCCTAAGGGAGTACCAGGTGGGGAGTCTAGGCTGTACTGGGAGGCCATCCCCTGAGGGGATCCCAAAATGTCAGTAGAGCTGCGGGACACTGCTGTAACTAGCATTCCACCAGCTCTGGTGTCTGGCAGCACCTCTCCAGTAGGGAGAGGGCATGAGTCCAGAGAGAGGGTGAGAGGGGGACGCAATACCCATTGGAAGCACCAGTGGGTCAGGGGTTGCCAGCTCTGAGGTCACAGCACCCCAGGACTGACCCTGGAGAGGCCACTTCTGGCCTTGGGGGGTCTTCAAGCTCTGTCAGGTGGACAGGAGGCTGGAGACCTGCACCAGGCAGACTCTTACACAACTCCAGAGGAGTGTGTTTCCCTTGGGGGGGGTTGGTGTACTCCCCCAGAAGTCCTGGGTTGCCAGGCACAGGTCCAGCCTAAGGGTACAGACCCTGGGTTGGAGGGCCAGGTTCAGGGTACCCCCCTGACCTGGAGGAAGGGGCAACTGCTAACAGTGCCCCTACCGGTTTGTCTTCTGGGGACACTGCTCCAGGTGGGAGGATGCAGGGCCCAATAAGGGGGGCGGGGAGAGGGCAGCCTCACCCCTGACCTCTGCCCAGTCTAAGGGTACAGACCCTAGGCTGGGATCTAAGTTGCAGGATAGAACCCCTGAACTGGTGGGCGAATTGTGCAGGACACCTGCCACAGGTGACCTGACAATTCTGGAAGGGGGTACCACTCCAGGTGGGAGGGTGCAGAGCCCCGAGGAGGAAGACCGGGTATGGGAAAGCCCACCTCAATCCCCTGTCCAGTCTCAGAGTACAGACCCTGGGCTGGAGGGTCAGTGTCAGGATGTCATCCCTGACCTGACTGGAGGGAGAGTAGACAAAGGGTGCCAGGCACCTGGGGCTACTGCCCCCCACTCTCTGACGCCACAGAGGTTCAAGAGCCCTGAGAGGCATAAGGCCTGGGTCTCATCACTGAGCACTGTCAGTAGCCACTGTGGCTTGCTGTTGTGGTGGACAGAGTGGCTCCTGGGGCCGGTACAGGAGTCACACACCGGGGGTGGACTGGCCCACACCACTGTGTTGGTCATGTGGGAACTGTCTGCCTGTTGGAAAAACACCTGTGAGCAAGCTAAGGTTAGGTGCTGTACAGATGGCTCCCCTGAACTTCCGTGCTGGGAGTTCTGACCTGCTAAGAGGTGCCTGCTGTTGTTTTGGACCTCTGGAGGCTGTTTGCAGCAGGGAAAAGTAATGCAACTTTGAGAAGGAGGCGCATCCGCACCTGTTTCTGAAGAAATCGTCGCAGCACCTGCCCGCGGCTCGAGAAATCACCACACGCCGCATCGAGTGCATTGATCTCCGAAGTCCGAGATCACCTCACCGATTTTGACGCAAGGCCTGCTGTGCGGCTGCAAGAATTCACGCATCGTTCTGGATCATCGCATTGCATCGAGGCGCCAAGTTTGTCACATCGTTGGGGGACGCAGTAAGAAACCGATGCATCAGCTTCCCATGCAGTAAGAAACCGACGCATCACCTCCTCTTCGGTAAGGAACCGACGCATCACTGCCCCTGCGCAGTTCTAAGGAACCAACGCATCACCTCCCTCGGAGCAAGGAAGCGACGCATCACCTTCCCTGAGTGTAAGGAACTGACGCATCACCTTCCCTGCGGCCCTTTTTGTTTTTCTGCGTGATGCATCCAAGGTACTTTGTCTGAAATGTGTTGCATCTGCAATTTGCTTTGAACTGAACTATTTCTACCATCTGAAAGTCATATTTGTATTACTGTATTGTGGATTTTTGTTGTTTGGTCTTGTTTTGGTTTAGATAAAGATTACTTATTTTTCTAAACTGGTGTGGTGTCCATTTATAGTGTTTTCACTGTATTACTGTATGTGTTCACGAATGCTTTACACACTGCCTCTGAGATAGGCCTGTCTGCTTGTGCCAAGCTATCAAGGGGGTGAGCAGGGGTTATTTTAGGAGTGTATCCCTCTTACCCTGACTAGAAGCAAGGATCCCTTTTTGGACAACGGTACCTACCTCTGCCAACTAGAGACCCACATTTATAACAAGTACTTAGTTCTACATATAAATAAACAATAAATGTTTTTGATGATCTTTTCATGGTGCAGATCAGCAAAGATGTGCCTTATCAAATCTTTGTGAAATTCTCATTACTGGTACGCAATTATTGTGCAATGCTTGACAGGGGTGAATTGTTAGACTGTTAGAGCTGTGTGGATGTCTAAAAATATAAGGAGGTCCGATCAATGTCTCAAAACTGGCATATTAGTGGATGGTACTGAACAAAACGCATTACTGTATGAATACATTTAAACTTTGGACATGATGCAGAGATAAGAAACTGCAGTCTAAACATTTTGGAGGGTTACTGTTCCTACTGCAGAGCAGAGGTGTAAGGAAACTTGAGGTGGCCCCCTTACAAAGTACACAGAGCCCCCTCTCCCCTGACAAAGCAGGAGTTCTCAGGCCAGGGGCCTGCCGCCTGTGAACTCTGCAGCCGGGGCCCGCGCCCCACGCCCCCCCGGGGCTGCGGGGGCTAATGTTACATGACTGCTGTAGAGCTCTGCATGTAACTCGGAAATTACTTGCTTGTGTCCCAATAATAAAGCGCAGTGGATCTAGCAATGTTTGTAGAAATCCTTCTGTAACGCGCTGTTCATGAGTTCCAAATAATGCTGCTCAATTGTTCAGTGGGTTATGCGCCTGACACAAATATCTGCACATAACCAGGAAAACATAGATTTTAGTCCTGTCTGGATGGGTGAAAAACTCTTAGATTTTCTTAAATCAGATTTTATTGCAAATTCTGTGATCCGAATGTGTTATTGAAAATGTATGCAATTGTTATGTAATATATGGGAGAGAACACATAAAATAAAATTCAGATTCGTACTGAATTGATGTCTGCATGGCTAACTTAAACATTATTCTTCTCCAAGCCAAAAATACATAAATGCCCATCATTATCATATGCATATGCAAACACCTTTCTACATATGGTCCATTATTTTATATGTAGTATGTTTTGAACAGGCATGCTATTTTCCTTTTTAAACACAAATAAGGCTGTCCCTAGTAAGGCTTCCTACAAGTACCTACAGAATCTCTAGAGATGTAAATCCACAAGGGGCATCTCACAAAAGGTGAAAGACTGGCCTCACACACCACCTGGTGTCATGCTTCATCATAGGCCGTCCTCGCCCTCTAAAAACTCCGTTTGATAGAGGGCGGGCATGCACCTGAAGACAGGGATGCACTTCTAAAACTAAGTGGTGGCCCGTAAGTGAGTGAAAGTGTAATTTAAAAACCATTAGACTTGTCCCCAAGAAGTTTAATTAAGGGGTAAATCTATGGTATTAAAACAAGTGAACGGTAATCTGGGAATACAATATCCCTTTACCGAAATAAATGGTCAACATGTTTCTGCTCTGCGTCCCATATGGGTACATAGCATTCGTCAGGACCGAGATGGATATTGGGCTCTACCTTTTTACACAATGTGTATGAAAGGGTTACCACTCTAAGAAACGGGGTGCAAATACCAACTCCCCATATAGTGCAAAATCTAAAATATGAGAGTATCTGTAGGGAAAATAGGAAACAAAAGAAACAAACAAACCGGACGTGTAAGTAAGATAAAAGCACACTATGCTGTACGTATAACACCACACATTATGCTGCGCGTGGTAGAATCTAAGTGAAACACGTGTCAATCATACGTGTTCACACTTAATTAAAAAAGCACTTAGTTATACTGCTTACCTAAGGACACTATCCTATAAGCTTCATGGGAGGTCGAGGGTGGAAGAGCCTACTGTGGCTTATTCTGTAAAAACACACAATGCATGAGACGCTAGGCTACAGTTTGTAGCCCAATTAGAAGTATTGCTAGCAAACACTCGTACAAAAACATGCCTTAAATTAAGTGCATGCACATAAGGCGTTAGAGGCACTTCAGCATTTACCCATGACACTCATACCCTTACTGTCATATTCAGCGCTTCCAGCAGTTCCATCTATGTTCATCCGCTTCGCCTCCCCGCCGATAATGAGGGTAAGTGGGGGGCGGGTTTTTATACTCGTGCGCGCTGGCTCTTTCAAAAGTAATTGAAAGATTAGATGATTGTTACCGCCTGTGCGGGTTCCGGTGTGCGCTTAAACAGCTGCCTGGTTGCCTGTTCATGGGCGGACCAAAGGAACTAGTGGATAAGCCCCGATGGCACGCCCATAGTACCAAAGAGCGCAAGCGCTGATCTCGCTCCACCGCTCTCATCCCCTTGGTTGAGAGGCGCTGTACGCCCTAACTAATGGCACGCCCATAGTACTGAAGGGCGCATGCGCTAAACTCGATTCACCGCTCTCATCCCTCTGAATGAGTGGATGGCACATAACAGTAGCGGTCACTAGGGAAACACGACTACGCTTATATCTAGTGGTTTGTTTATTGTTAGAATTGCATGCATGTCTCTTAAAGCCGCTAAATTATGGAAAAATGCTATCTAGTGTCAGGAGGACACTGTATTTTATTAAATTAAGGGCACAGTTACAAAAATGGATAGCAAATCATGTTAAAAAATCATGTAGTATAAAAAGGAACAAAGAGTAGCATACATTAATGCGGACCCTTATGTATGTTTACGTGTATGTACACAAGAAGAACTATGGAAGTGTACTGCTCATGGTGCCTCACAATGAATCACTCTAGTTAACAAGGTTACCAGAGATGGAAGTCGTGACTCAATATAACAAGACATTACTAGGCACATACTATTAAAGCAGCAGGCCGTTTTAAGGAAACATCCAGTATAGGGGTGGTAGTATTGTGTATGTAATGGTCACACTTCTGTCAGGACTACTGGTGGTCAATATATATTAGCGAGATAGTTGTAGCCAAGGTATTTCATCATTGAGCCCAGTGTCCCATGAGCGCAACCGGTACACCCAGCGTTGCTCCCTAACATGCAATTGTTGGCTTATGTCGGTTTTTTGTTTTCGCATCACCTCCATGACCACCCATCTCAAATCGGATTCAGTATGATTCTTTTCGAGAAAATGTTTTGTCAGTCTGGTATTAGATTTCTTGCACCGAATTGTGCTACGGTGTTCATTAATACGTGTTTTCACCTTCCGTGTGGTCATCCCAATGTACTTCAAGTTACACGGGCAATTCAGCATGTATATCACGTTTTCAGTGTTACAATTACTGAAGTTTTTTAATATCCATGGTCTATTTGTGCCAATATCTACTTCTTTTGCGGTGGCAGTGAACTGGCAACACACACAGTTACCACATGGGAAATGACCGACTGGTTTGGGTTGGCTCCAAAGGGTGAACTGGTTATCCTCTTCCTCACGTATACTCTTTGAGTGTACCAGGTCGTCTCGTAGGTTTCTGCTTCTCTTAAAAGCGAAGAGGGGAGGTTCCCACTTTCTTGTTCCGCTATTAAGTATCGCCCATTTCTTTTTGATGATATTCTGCACTTTGTTAGACACGGGGGTATATGTGGTCACACATACCAAACGGTCGGTTTGTTCCTTTATTGTGGTATCAAGTAGGGCAGCTCTATTGTTATTTCTCGCCCTTTTCTTGGCTTTCCTGACCATACGTTTTGGATAGTGTCTTGCCAGGAGTTTGGATTCCAGTTCTTCTGCCTGTGCGTGAAATGACTCTAATTCTGAGCAGTTTCGTCGCACTCTTAAGAATTGGCCCACAGGCAGATTTTGGCGTAGTGCCCTTGGATGGTAGCTCTCATATAATAAGAGACTATTCCTGTCTGTTGGTTTTGTGTGTACTTTAGTGGAGATCCCTCCCATTGTCAAGGTGATATCCAAGTCTAGAAAGATAGCATGGTTTTTTTCAATAGTGTGGGTAAATTTAAGATGCAAATCTTTACTGTTAATCCACTCCACAAAAGTACTGGCTTCCTCCATTGTGCCATGCCACACGACAAGAATGTCGTCTATATATCGTTTCCACGTCTTCATCTGTTGTTTAAAAGGGTTGTTATCACCGAAGATATGATCTTCCTCAAACTGGTGGACGTACAGACACGCCAGACTCAGCGCGAAGGTACTGCCCATTGATGTGCCTTTGATCTGCCGATATAATTTATCTTCGAACTCGAAGAAATTTTCAGTAAGAGCCAGCTCCACACACTCCATAATGAAATGTGTTGGTGTAATAAAAGACCAATCTTGATTTAGGAGGATTAGTTCTACCACCTCCAATGTACGTCTCTGGGGAATACTTGTATAGAGTGCCTCAATATCCATAGTTATGAGCAGGTCCTCCTCGATGTTAATATCCAGGTCCCTCAGATGGCATAAGACATCCTTCGTATCTTTTAGATATGATGGAGATTTTTTACGATGGGTCTTAGGAACCAATCGCAGAATTGGGATAAAGGTTCCAACAGTGATCCGATGCCCGACACTATCGGTCTCCCTGGTGGTGGTGTCTTGTTTTTATGGATTTTGGGGAGCGTGTAAAACCTTGGTGTTCTCGGTTCTGTATTTATGAGGAAATCAGCCTCATGTTTCGTGATCCAATCACATGTCAGTGCTTCATGAACCATGCTCTTGATTTTATTCATAATCCATGTAGTGGGATCATTCAGGTGTATCTCGTAACTCATAGTATCAGATAAAAGGCGGAGGCACTCCTCTCTGTACATGGTATAATTCATGAGGACTATGGCCCCGCCCTTATCGGCTGGCTTGACTACCAGATCTTGGTTATTACTCAGTTTTTGGAGTGCTGTTCTCTCCCCCTTTGTCAAATTCTGGAATCCTTTGGTGTTATTAAAGTTGATTGCTTCGACTTCCTTCATTACTGCCTGTTCGAACGCAAGGACATTACAAGAGATGTTTTGGATGGGTGGAGTGAACGTAGATTTATTTCGAAGACCTGTGTTTGTTTTTCCATCATCAGTACCTCGTATCTCCCCAAAGAAATCTTTCAACTTAATTTTCCGAAAGAACTGTGCTAGTTCAGTATTGAGGAAAAATGGGTCATTTCTCGGTGTTGGGACAAAACCCAGGCCTTTCGCGAGGACAGCTTCTTCTTCTTTGTTAATTGTATAATTACTTAGGTTTACGACATTCGTCATTCCTTGTTCGTTGTTGGTATGCCGCCCCTGCCTCTGCCTTTGCTCCGTGTGATCGCTCCACTGGTAGATGGTTCGTCCTCCCATTGTACTCTGGGGGTATTTCTTGTTTTTTGTCTGCCCCTGCCTCTGCCCTGGCCCCTGGCTATTTTCCTTCCCTGTAATAAAGAAAATGATGCATCTCATATCTTGCTGCAAGTAACTGCAGCTGCCGCTTACCCTTGCTCTTTTGGCATAATAACACCATTTTTTTTAGAAATCCTTTATTAAGTTTCACCCACAGACAGCTGTCTATTTGCAAAAGACTTCTTGTGGTCCATACCAAAAGGTTACAATGGGCTTAGCTCCTGTCATTGCTTACCATTGGTTGACTTTGTTGTCGCTCACATTTGCTTGCTTCTTATTTGATGGTGTGCCACTTTCTTTGTGTGTTTGTCCCTCCCATGGAGCATAACGTCTTTACCTCACATTTTAGTAACTACTTTTTCATTAAGCATTAAATAAGAGTGTGTTTTCTTGCTCTCAATTGCTGCAGCCCTCTCCAAATACCTGCTTCACCGTTGCTCCTACACCATTTCCACAAACAAATTGCGAGTTTCTGCCCATCAAATGATGCGTCTAGGAAGTAGGTGGGCTGCTATCCTGCTTTTATCTTTTTACACTAATCAGAGTCTGTTTCCAAGAGACAATCTAGTGTCAGGTCCGTAGGGACATTCTAAGGGGCCGATTACGAGGCGGTCCGGAAAAGGCTCCGAACTGCGGTTGGAGTCTTCAGGGCCTCATCATAATGGGCCGCTCGGTTTCCTTTCCGACCGCCTCATTATGATGGAGGCAGTCAGAAAGGAAACTGGCTGGTCATTCGGCCTGGCTTCCAACGGGATCTTAGAACCCGTCCGCCAGTCGGAAGCTGGCTAGTAATCTCAAGGGTGGGCCTTCCCACGCTTGAGATTACAATGCACGGCTTCCATGTTGGCCTGTCCGACATGGAAACCATGTCGGAGAGTGTGTTTGAGGGCCCCCAGCAGGGCCCCCTTGGGTGCACGGCCTCTGGTTGGAGGCCTAGGGGGCACCTATGGTGTCCCCCTGTTGAGCCCTGCACCCCGTGACAGGCACCTTGAGGTGCCTGCCATGGGGTGCAGGGAGGAACCGCACCTCCAATTTCACTATGGGAGCATGCATTACGGCCGGTTCATGGCCGTAATGCATGCTCCCATAGTGAAATATAGGAATGAGACGAACAGTGTTCGGTCGCATCCTAATGAGACGATCAGGACCGCCGACCGGGTGTCGGTCAGTCCCAGGACTGAGTCGGTGTTGGGAGGAAGGAATTCCACCCGACATTGAATTCAGGCCTAAAATGTCAAACAAAATACCTGTCTTTGGGCTACTGTGCTGCTTGAAATACACTGGAGGCCATGCAGTGGTGCACTGTGCACATGTTGGACAAGTCTGGGTTAAAGAGACAGAGGAGCAATGCTAAAAAATTGAAATCTCATGATAGGGACACTGAAGTGAGTATGCAGCACTCCATGGGATCGCTGCCTGTTCCTCATACCTGCATCTCTCACTCACACAGTGGAAGCTGTATATGATGGACAACTTAACCTTTGTAAATGGCTGATGACTACCCTTACCAACTGTTAACTATTCAATGTGAATGTAAGCAAGGTGACAAGACACAGACTCATTTCTTCGCGCACCGAAAGGAGAACGGCCTGCCACCATCTTCTCTGGGATTCTCAGTGGAGACATTGCAGTTCGTAAAAACATTTGTGAATTGTGAAGTAATTTTAATGCATTGCACTTTTTGATTTTTATACCCAATCATACCACTTTGTGATGCACCGACTTTACGAAATAAAGAAGCGCGTTAGTAAATATGAGTTGCAAAGGAAAAAGACTACAACACAAGGCATCTATGATTGCTACCCCTCCACTTTAAAAGGAACTGGAAACCTGTATCCAAAGGAACATTCTGTGCATCATTGGCAGAAACTACTTGGAACCTACTCTGTGACTGCACGTGAAGAGAGCGTATTCCCTGTTGCCAATCTCATTTTTATACTTATGTGTAAAGCGCTCAACTGCTCTTTGGCTAAATTTGTGCTACATAATTTCCAATATATATACTTGGCTGGATCTGGTTATCAAATGTCTCCTTAGCTAGAACAGCAAACTGCATGATTTGACAAGCTGCAGTAGGGTACATACAAAACACTGAATAGTAGGGGCCCTAACCAATAAATTGAGCACTGGGAATGCTAAGTTAAGACTCTGCCACAGTTTTGGGTTGACTGCTGTCTCAATAAGTTGAAGAGCTGAAGCAGTGCTATTTTACCATCATAGAGAGTGGTAAATGGTTGCTTGTCACAGAAACTTTCAAGGCATATGCTGCTTTTAGCTAGAAATGCAGCAGCATTTGTTTACAAAAGCAACAAAACATAGCACAATAGCATACACAAAGCAACATAACACAATAAAAATATCATAGGGGGTGGGGAGGAGCTTAGCTATGAACGAAAATGGGCATCCTTTAGTGAACAACACAAGGACTTGCTCCTAGGTGAAATTGTGCAGGGCCGGATTGGCTGTAGCAGGCATCAGGCTTTTTCCGGGAGGCCTGTAGGATTGGGTCCAGTTTTGCAGCAGTGGGGGCTGTTTTTTGTTACTTTGGGCCGGTTTTGCAGCAGTGCTGCAATATCGGCCCCCAGTAACAAAAGCAGCAGTGCTTCACACTTTCACCCCCCCTGCCCCTCCTCTGGTGGGGGGAGGATCCTACTAAATTTCTAGGGCTGCTTTGGGTTCTCAGTCCGGCCCTGAAACTATGGCTAAGGAAAAACCCTTACATGAGTCTGAAGACTGCCCGACCCCCTTAAGGAATCCCTGGGGAACTCACTGGTGCAGTGTCTGGTATCAGCTGCAACAAGTGTTTAAAGATGTTCTCAGAGAAATGAGTAGAGAGGAAGGAGCAGACCACCAAATGGCAGTAGTCAAGAGCACAACATCGGGGACTTTCCTCCGCTACCCTGGGCGGACCCCTCAACAAGCACAGTGAGGTTGGGTGGGGCCTATGCTGCCCCTCTCCACACAGATTTTGCAGCAAGCTGTCTCGCAGGCATCCCACCAGCTGTGCTCTCATCAAAGAATCAAAGGACAAGGCTGCACCTGCCAATATAGAGGTCGCCAGGCAACCAGCTCCCTCCCCTGAATCCGCACATTAATTCGACCTGTTGTGGGCAGAAAAACAAAGATCGAGCTGGTCCCTTGTGTCACAGGCATGAGCCATCTTAGGATCCACAAGAGGTGATGATGTCATCATAGCCTATGAGAGCCACCACCTTTGCTTTTATTGTGGTCACTGTTTAAGCATCTTTCCATGGCTGACTGTCGTCACTTTCAAAATGATAAACAAAGGACTGATGTCTGAAGCAATCACTAGAGTAATTTTAAGCCAATAAATGCCAGATTTCTCAGCTTCATACGACCTCCGCATATCACTGAACATAAGGCAGGTGACCTGCAATGAAACTGTCACAGCTCACAGACTGCTTTGCTTACGAGACTACAGGATTTGAGAGAAATTGTAACAGACAGCCTACATGGCGGCAGTAAACCAATAAAGATGTTGTAACTAAATGCAAACTATATTAGCCAACCTCAGATTGGAAAAAATAGCAGAAGCCTGCTTTGACAACCTGGAATGCAAACTGAGTGGAATTCCCCGACTGTCGTAACGATGCATGTATTCACAAAAGAAATTAACAGACATGGAGGGGAGGAGTAGGTGGCATAATATAAGAGTATTTGGGCTTCCCAAAAAATAAGGGGATAACATGCTGACATTCCTGGCCACATTCCTGCCAGACTTAAGTATAACTTCCAACTCTTCCCTTGAACTTCAAAGAGCTCATTGGGTATGCTCCCGTCAATCTAATGTATCAAGACTAGTGATAGTCTGTCTACTGCAGCACCAACATGCCCAATACATTTTTCAAACTGCAAATTGGAACAACCCCTTTCAGTACAAAGGAATCAACATTTCAATAGTACCTGACTTTTCCAGAAAAACGAACATCATATGGAAAACATTCCTGGCATTTGACCAAGCCTTGGAAATTGGAACATCAAATTTGGCCTTCTAGAACCTGCACAATGATTATAACCATGAGTCTACGAATGAAGGAATGTTATGCCCCCGAATAACTAAAATGAATGAATGTCAATGGATCCTGAGTTTATACTGCTGGCAACTCCAAGCACCAGAAACCTCATTCCAGGAGAGAGGACGAACCCAACAAGGCAACACCTTTCCAATGCATCAACTTCTCCTACCGTATGGTGGAGAAGATCCAGAATCATTCAATGCTCTGAGGGACAAGTCCAGCTTCCCACTGAAAGACTGCCAGGAAGTTTCAAAATGCAGTATAAGATGTCACCCGTTTGTTATACCCTGCATACGTTTCTATTGCCACCAAATAATGGTGGTCCTGAAACCCTTTTACATCTGAGAGTAGGCAGTGCAACTCAAAGTGTAGTTGGCCTATATAAGCTTTAGGCACTGAGTGAGTGCAACTTACTCTTAGTCCACCCTGCAAACAAGCACTAACTGCATTAATGTTAACAAAGGACTTGCATATTTTATCTCTGAATGTTAATTGTCTGACTTGCTATGTCAAGAGAAAAGAAAATGATTTCTCCTTAGCAATGAAAAAAACAGCCCTTACTGTGCTCCAGAAGACTCACTTGGTCCTACAAGAATCAGACAAATTGAAAAGAGACTGTGTCAGCAGACTAATTTCAGCCTCAGCCCTGGAATACATGAAAGGAGGAGGGGTTTACATACTCATAGATACAAATCTACCTATCAGTGTTAACAAGATCGGAAGTGATGTAAAGGTCACTTTGCCTTTGCAAAAAAACTGTACAGAAACCTCAACTACTTGGCTCAATATATGCCCCAAATGGGAGCAAACATTACTTTTACAGCCATGAACAGACTCATAAAATTGACTAAAATTGATCACACCAAGATATTGTTTGGGGAAGACTGGAATATAAATCGTAATCCTATATTGGATCAATCAGTTTCACGCGAAAAATCCTGAAATAGAGACGGATGTCTGCTTACAGGCTTAATAGCAGATCATGCTCTCTTAGAACATGGCATTTTATACACTCAACATATAAACAATACACATTGTTATCTTATGTGCATTGTACAGAAACACAAATTCAATATTTCCTCACTACCAGCACTTTCCTCTCCAACATGTTTCACTGCTTAATAATTGACCATTCATTACTACTAAACCCAAGTGCAAGTAGATAGAGGATGTCAACACTAAAATACAGAAATACTTGTGACAAAGACAACTACAAGAGTACCTCAAAGAATACATGGTAGGGACCAAATGTTCAATTTCCTCGTTGCAATTTCACAGGGCATCTAGCAAACAGCAAGAGGCCAGTTAATGAAAGTCCTTGCCCTAGTTAAATGAAAATCGCTGCAAAAACAACTAACAACGGTAAAATAAATTAAAGATTTATTGGAGAAATCTCTGAATTTGAGATCTCCTGATCTTTTGACAGCGATAATCAAAGCAAAATTTAAACTCAACTAATTTTTTATTTCATTTCAAATCTTTATTTGGTTTACGCACTAATAAACCATAACAGAAAAAACATCATAAAATACAGAAGACTGCTGGACAACAAAGTCTGACCACTAGAGACCATTTTTATTGGTAAATTAAGCAGTTGTAGAAATTATTTCGTATTGCTATTCAGTATACATCTCAAACATCCTGTGGTTTTGGGCAAATCACTTAATCTCCCCATGCCTAGAAATGAATGTGTCTGTCTGTAATGCAACTGGTGCTCATGTAAAGCGCTATATAAAACTGCAAAATAATATATATATTATATATATATATATAATATATATATTATTTTATATATATATATATATATATTATGCAAAAGTGGCAAAGAATGACGTGGAATTAAATCCATTTACGCCTGATAAAAGTCCTTTTTTGGATGCATTATTGAGTCATTTTTGGATGTAATTATAGGGTTACGGGGGGAGAGGGAAATTCGGAAGGGGTGGTAGCCTTCGTAGTCACACACTGAGAAGGGTTAAAAATTAGTGAAGATTAAAACATGGAAGAGAATGGTAGCGGACAATGTATAATATTAGTAATCAACCTAGTAGGTAATTCAATTCATTGTAGTTACATTTAAGTATGATAGCGTTTTTTTCCTTCAATGTGAGTTCATGAGGCTCAATGGTCAAAAGAGAGATATGCCACTATGATTGTGAAACTCAACCTTCCCCGGCTATGCCGGCTGTGTCCTCGAATGAATTAGTTCTGATCAGAGTCAACCATGGTTATGCTAACTGACCAAAAAACATCCTGGTTGTGTGTTACCTCCGGTGGGCAGAGGATGTCTATGATGAAGCATGACACAATATTGTGTGTGAGACATCCTCTTCCATTAAGGATGGCCTTCTAGACCTCCTTCTTAGTCTCAAATACAAGACATTTTCTTTTGATCTTGGGTGGCAATCGCTTTTCCCTCTCCCCCCCTTTTCCTTTAGATTTTTGGCTACCTACTCTTAGTGTGTTTACTGATCTTTGAGTGGGGACAGTAGGCTGGCCGTTCTTTCCCCCGACTCTCTCTTTTTGTGGTTTACGTTATAGGTTTACGGCCATAAAAGGCTCTGTGAATCAGGCCCTGCATGCTCATTGTACACATCTGATACGTTTCATAGGAAGGAGCAAGAGATTAAGGATGTATAAGACATTTGGAGGAAGGTTGATAGTGTGAGTAATAATTACAATGAACAAAATACTCAATACCGTGCACAAAAAGTATGCTGCAATTCACTTCAGAGTTTAGTGCCCTGACAAAGGAACTCAGCTATTGGCCTTAGCCCTATCCATGCAAAATTCCTTGGGGGTTTGCAAAATCCCTATACTGTATAGTACTTTGCATTGCATCCCATATATAATCCACTGTTCCTGGTTAGTGACTTTTTGGAGGCCTCAACGCACCTCTCCCCATAAGAAATTCTTTCGTGTTCATGTCAGGTCTCAGGAGAATGATGTAACACTTGGGGATAAAGATGCAAGACATCAACCCACAGCTGGAAGCTAAGATGGCGAAAACCTCTACAGCCACCATGTGTTTCCCCTGGGCACTGAGGTAGACAGGGATGAAAGACAGCCACACACTGACAAAAACCAGCATGCTGAAGGTAATGAACCTGGCCTCGTTAAAGCGGTCAGGAAGCTTCCTGGATATGAATGCAATGAGGAAGCTGACCATGGCCAGAAAACCCATGATTCCCAGCATGCACCAGAAGGCTGCGGAGGACCCCTCATTGCACTCCAGGATAATTTTGCCTGGTACAGAAGCAGTATTCTTTACAGGAAAAGGTGGAGCAATGACAAGCCAAATAGTGCACCCCACAGTCTGGACGGAAGTGCAGCCAGTGATGATTAGTTTGGGGAAGCCAGGTCCGAGCCATCTTTTAAGTTGGCTTGATGGCCTCCTGATATGAAAAGCCAAAAGCACCATGCAGGTCTTCCCAAGGACACAGGAGATACAGAGAACAAAGCTGATGCCAAAGGTCACCTGGCGCAGAAGACAGGTTACCAAACATGGTTGGCCAAAGAAAAGAAATGAGGAAAGAAAGCAGAGGAGGAGAGAAAAAAGGAGGAGGAAACTGAGCTCCCTGCTGTTGGCTTTCACAATTGGGGTGTCCACGTGCCTTATGAAGATGAAAAAAGTGATGAGTGGAAGGAGCAGAGCCACTTCAGCCACAATGGACAATGACATCCCCAGAGGTTCCTGGAGAGAGAGGAATTCAACTGCTTTTGAAAAACACAGATCCTGTGCCTCGTTCGGCCATTCGTCCTCGTGGCACTTGGTGCAGCCTACAGCATCTAAATAGAGAACAACAAGTGTTAGCTAGATGTGTACATCAACAATGTCTTTGGAGTAATGATGTTACCAAATGTTGGGTACGAGATAAAGGGGCACATGCATCAAGCCTTTTTCCGTTCGCCCGTTTGTGAATGGAAAAAGGCCTTTTCAGATACATGTACCTTTTGTCATTCGCAATTTAGGTAATCGCAATTGTTTGCGATTACCTAAATTGCGAATGCATTGAGGGAATCGCAATTTGCGAATCGCTATTTTGCGATGCAGTAGCCTTTCCTAAATGCGAACAGTGCATTTAGGAAACGCTAATTACAATCAGCTTCAAGTTCGTGAAGTGCACACATGCCATTAGGGAATGTTGTGTGCTTCACATGTGCACACTTACCTTTTATTTGGGGGTGCTTCAGGGCGGCCTTAGGCCCCCGGACACCCTTGGATTTGCATTTGCAATTTGTGCGATTACCAATTTGGTAATCGCAATTTGCGAATGCATTGCCATTCATTCCTATGGGCCTGAAGGCCCATAGGAATAAATAGAGTCACATTAGCTAATAGCGATTCTTAATTTCAGAATCGCTATTAGCTAATGTTAAGGAATCGCACATTTTATTGAAATTCCTACATGCATAGGTATTTAGGATTACCAAATAGCGATTCCTTAAAAATCATTATTTGGTAATCGCAAATGAGGAGTTTGATGCATGTGCGCCAAAATCTATTGTGCCATTCATGGCTCCTCCAAAGGGAATATAATCTTGTTGGCCCGAAATGTAAAACATCGAAAAGTCTACATTTCATGTTACTGTTATTACTTGACAACAAAACACTAGCAGAGGATCGGAAACTTACAATTAATAGCAAGCGAGATTGGTTGTGCAGGGCCAATTGCCTAACAGTGCATGTGTCAGGCAGATATGGAGGTCTGGTCAGTAATGAATGTGTATGAGCCACAATCTGATGGATGTAATGTGATTCTCTCACAGAAGAGGACCCCGTGTTCATAACAGCAACAATTATATACATTCACAATGGTGACTGTGGATTTTTTAATAAACAAACATCAGTCAGTATTTCTTTGTAATTATTTAAATCCAATACAATTTGGTAACTGAGATGGATTTATTTTTTGTACGTTGAAATACTTAAGATCTATTCTCATCACTGAATTACCAGGCAAATAATTGTTGACGTTTTCGTATAACATATGAAATACCAAGAAGATGATAAATATATATTGCCTATGTTCTGAACACACAGTTCATGTCCACTTTTACATTTTATCTGGCAAACCTGCAATTAAAGTCCTAAACAGGCACCTCGAGGTACATACTCTTATAGCTCCACTGTATACAGTTATAGGGTGGCACAGGTTGCCAAATCCTTTCGAGTCAGGCAAAATGTTTTTTTGGGCAGAATTCATGAAATAGATAATATCAAAATATACAACTTACAAAATGTACCAATTTAAAATATGGCAGTATACTAATTGTGATTCTAGGATTTTTACTGAGGGAAATCATTGCGGAACATACTATGTCGCTGATCCCTTAGCATTCTAAAAATAATAATAATAATAATGTGATTTGGGGTTTCTCAGCACTGAAGTTCTACTTCATGGAGATCAAGAAGTGTTGGAAATGGCCCTTTTTGCAGGGTTATCCCCAAACTTTTTGCTTCTTCCTCCCTTATTTTTCCTGACCTGTGGTTGTTGGCTATAGGACTCTGGGCACTTTACCACTGCTGATCAGTGCTAAAGTGCATATGCTCTCTCTGTAAATTGTTATTGTGATTGGTTATCCATGATTGGCTTATTTGTTTTACCAGTAGGTCCCTAGTAAAGTGCACTGAGTGTGCCAGGGCTGGTGATTCAAATGCTACTAGCGGGCCTGCAGCACTGATTGTGCCACCCACAGGAGTAGCCCTAAGATGGTGTCTCAGGCCTGCCACTGCAGTGCCTGTGCGCAGTTTGTTAACTGCCATGTTGTCCTGGCCAGTGTACACACTTGCCAGGCCTGACCCTTCCCTTTTCTTACACATTGGACACCCCTATGGTAGGCCCAGGGTACCCCCTGGGCAGGGTGCAGTGTATGTGAAAGGTAGGACATGTACTAGTGTGGGTAACATGTCCTGATAGTGAAATACTGCCAATTTCGTTTTTCACTATTGAAAGGCTATCTTGCCCATAGGATAGAATGGGGAATACTGTGTAACATGTTTACCTGCATATCTTCCCATAGCAGCAAGATAGAAATTTGGAATCTGGTATCCCTGAACTCAGAATTTAATAACACATCTTTTAGGGAGGATGGTTTTTAAATTCAGTGTTTGGAAATAGCACTTTTAGAAAGTGGCTATTTTCTTGTTCAACCTTTCTGTGTGCCTCTGCCTGTTTGTGAATTAACTGTCTGGTTTGTGAGTGACAGGGGCTGGGGTGGCTCCAGGAGGCTGGGTGAGTCAGCACTAGGCTGAATAGACCTATCTGCATTTGGAGTGGTGGGAGGAGTGGCATCTGGGTCTGAATAGGGCTGTGCCTGCCTTCCACAATGTTGGCTCCACCTCCTGCGTCTGATGGCCCTGGCCCACACTCACAAAGGAAGAATATGTGCACTGGCAGAGTGCACCCAGAACTGGTTTGGACTGGGTCCAGGACCCCTCACACATGAAGAACAAAGACTTTTGGGGTATACATATCAGAGCTGAAACCCCTAAACTTTAGACTATTTTGCAATCAAGAGGAATCCCTGCCAAAGAGAACAGCTGAAGAAGACTGAGGAAAAGTGCTGCCATTGCTGTGTGTCTGGGGGCTGACCTGCAGTTGCTGTTATTACTAAGGAAGAGGACTAAGAGACTTTCTGCTGTGTGCTGTGTCCCCCTACTTGAAGAGGAACTGTGCTGTGTGCTTTGTCCCTCTGAGGTGAACCTGTCTCCAAGGGCCTGAGAAGAGCTGGCCTCCTGTTGGAAACTCAGGGCTACAAAAGTTTCCAGGAAACACCTTTACAGTTGCTGTGTCCCTGTGCACAGCTTGTGCCTTCGTGAAATCTGCTTTGTCTCCACGTGTTCGTCAATATCGACTCTGCACCACGGAGTGCGTGTGCCAGCACTTCAAGAAGAAGTGGTAATTCTCTGTGTACCAGCTTTCACCGCCGCCGGCCCGAGTTCGTGCTGCCGACGTGATCATCTGCGAGGCATTGTTGTGGGAAAGGCCGCACCATAACGAGAGCAGCTGCAAGGTGGGGTTGAGGGAGAGACCGCGTCGTAGCAAGATCAGCTGCGAGGCGTTGTTGTGGGCGTGTACTCGTACCCAGCCGGTGCCTGTGAGAAGCCGCGGGCCGTTGCCTAGCGACCAGGAGACTCTCGTGGAGTCAGGAAGCCGGCGCTCGTCGCGAAGGAGTGAGAGGAGCTCGACGGGGCCATCCGAGGCCCTGGTAGCCGCGTGGAGCTGGGATCAGAGGTGCCAGAAGAAAAGCAACCCCCCCAGGTAACGATCGGGCTGAAGGGCCTGAGCTGCCAAGTGTGCCACTGCCTGGGTTGGGTTGCGGGACCACCGAGACCTGTTCTCGAACGTGACAGTGTGATTTCAGTACCGGGGGCAAGTTTCCATAGAGGCTGACGGCGGGGGCAATATTGAAGGACAGCGTCCTCTTGGTTTGATAAAGTGCAGCGGGGGCAATATTGAAGGCCAGCGTCCTTTTGTTTGTACCGAGGGTAGCATTCCGACTACGAGCTGCGGTACCGGAGCCCGCATTCCAAAGAGGGGGAAGTCCGTGGCTCACGAACCGGACAGTGCAGGCGCTCGCAAAGGGATCAGCGCTACTGTCTTGAGATAACCAAGAGGGATAATCTCTGCACCCGTTTTCCTTTAAGAACTGAACTGTTGAGCCCATGTTATTAAGCTAAGAGAAATAACCAAGACTATAAGTTCGTTTATTTTTGCTAAAGCATTCCAAAGAACATTTCTAAGGGAAGGATCAATTATGTATGTTGGCTTTATGTCGTTTTTGGTCTTGCCTCAAGTCATATAAAGAATTATATTTTTTATAATACCGATGTAGTGTCCATTTGTGGTGTTGCACTGTGTTACTGTGGGTGTTGGTGCAAATACTTTAAACATTTCCTTGGGGATAAGCCTGTCTGCTCGTGCCAAGCTACCAAGGGGGTGAGCAGGGGTTATCAACAGTGTGTATCCCCCTTACCCTGACTAGAAGCAAGGGTCCCTATTTGGACAAAGGTACTTACCTCTGCCAACTAGAGACCCCCAGTTCTAACAAGAAGACAGCAGAAATAAGGAGTATCTGAATCAGCCTGGTCTAAATAACCAACAGGCACATGCATCATTCTAAATACCGGTCGCAAAGGGGCAGATTTTGCGAATCTGTCCCTTTGCGACCGGTATTTTTGCATTTGGGATGCATCAACCCAAATGCAAAATCGCAATTTAAGTAATCGCAAAATTTGCGATTACTTAAATTGCGAACGCATTTAGGGAATCGCAAATTGCGATTCCCTAAATGCAATGCATGATGCAATTTCGAATAGCGATTTCGCTATTAGGGATCACAAAATACCGTCAAGTAAAACTTGATGGGATTTTGCGAAAACTTTGAAAAATGCATTAAAGTGCATTTGCAAAGTTCCATATTACACACACACATGAAATAAATAAAATATTGCAATTTCAGGGGTGCAACAGGGTGTCCTTTTGGCACCCTTGAAATTGCATGCGCAATTTGCGAGTACCTATTTGGTATGCGCAATTTGCGAGTACCTATTTGGTACTCGCAAATTGCGCATGCAATTCCCATTGATTCCAATGGGCCTCTAGGGGAATGGGAAGCAATTCCTTATTTGCGAATCGTAATTTGTGAGTCGCAAATAAGGACTGTGTAGGAATCACAATGTTTTTTGCAATTCCTACATGCATAGGCATTTGTGATTCCTAAATTGCGAATTCTTAATATTCGCAATTAAGGAATCGCAAAGGCATAGTTTGATGCATGTGGCCACAAGTGTTTAGGTTTTTGCGAAACAGTGATTCCGTCGGACTCTGTCGAGATTGAAGGAGAAGAGAGTTCTACAGCTTACATAGTACATAGCTGAAGGAGCTGCCCCCAATGGAAACTCTTTTTACAGTTGGGATACAAGCCAGCAAGGCCTCAGAGGATCTCATGCTCCTTGTAGAAGAGTAAGGCTTGATGAAGGGGTGCAAATAGCAGGGACCCTTGTTTGCAGCAATGCTGTAGCAGTAGCACAGGGCTTTGCATGAAAGTAACTTCCTCAAAGGTAGCAGTGCAGCTTTGAAAGTGCAGACCCCATGGGGGCCCATCTACGGATGTTAAGCAGCAGAAGGGCTGCAGAATTCTGTCTCATCAGTCGAGATTGTGATGCTCCTAGGTACAAGACATAGCAGTAGTCCAGCCTGGAAGTAATCAGTGCCTGGAGTACTGTTTTCTTAGAGGATTTAGGCAGGAGGCAAAGGATTTTTTTGAGAGTTTTCAAAATCCAGAAACATTTTCCTGCCAAAGCAGTGATCTGGCTGCCAAACATGAGCTTCTCATCGAACCAAATACCTAGGTTCTTAACCTTAGGCTTTGGGGGAGGTAGTGGGTCGAGCAAATCTGTCCACCCAGTAGAGGACCAGATCAAGGGTTGTTTGCCTACAATGAGTACCTCCGTTATCCCTGCATTCAGTTTAAGACAGTTGAGATTCATACACTGAACGACCTTTGACAGACAGGTCCTCAGTGAGGCAGCCATGATGACTGCGTTCTGTGGCAGGGTGATGATCAGCTGAGTATCATCGGCATACGTTATGATGTTGAAGCCGTATATCTCAATGATGTCAGCCAGGGGCGCACATAAAGGTTGATTAGGGGAGGGCTAAGATAGGCGCCCTGAGGCACCCCTTGCTGCAGCGGAACAACCGGAGAGTGGAAAGGTTTTTGAAACACGTGAAAGGTGCATTTCTGCAGATAGGAGGCGAACCACTGCAAGTATTTATGACAGACACCGCAGCTCCACAACCTCTCGATTAAGAAGTTGTGAGACACTGTGTGGAAAGGAGCACTGAGGTCCAACATCAGCAGTGCTGTAGTATTGCCCTTGTCAAGAATTTGACAGGTAAATTCTAAGGCAAGCAACAGGGCAGACTCTGTCCTATAAAGGGGGCTGAAGCCCGACTGTGTTCTGTGAAGTAACTCCTTGGCCTCAATAAAGATCGAAAGCTGCTGGTTGAAAGATTTTCCTGCAACCTTGGAAGAGAAAGGGACCAGTGAGATAGGCCAATACTTTCATGCTTATTAGAGTCTAGCAGAGGTTTTTTGAGGAGTGGAACTACCGTTGTGTGCTTCCTTTGCCGTGGAACCTGGCCCGCCGCCAAGGAGCTATTAAGGAGCTCACAAAACACAGGTAGCACCGCTTCCACTCCCTGTTCCAGGATAGAGGGGGATGCTGTATCGAGTGGAGAGCCAAACTTCACTGACGCTATCAGGGAGGACACTCCATCAGATTCGATGGCTTAAACTTTAACAGCCTGGTGCTGTTGGCTGAGGGTTCGAACCATAGGTTGAGAGACAGAGTGTCTCTGGAAGCCTCAGAAAAAGAGGACTAGATGGATGCCAATTTATCAAATAAGAACTGAGCAAGAGTGTTACAGCCCCCCTCTGAAGGTGTGTTAGAGGCTGAGACTCGGGCCAAGGAAGATAAAGCCTTACCAATAGAGAAAAATTCTCAAGCTAAGTTGTGGGCAGCCGCGATTTTGTTGGTATAAGAATCGCGAAGGACATGCCTATTGCGACTGTGGTATACTTTGAGGGCTCACTGATAATTAGCCTTGCTGGCAGGGTCAAAGTCTCTGTGCCACACATGCTCTAGGCACTTGCAGTTCTTTTGAAGAGAGAGCAATTTGTCACTAAAGCAATCACCCTAAGGTTTAGTCTTCATATTGTTCGATATACCAGCTGAGCAATTTGATCCAGTGCACCAGATATCCAACCATCCAATTGCAAATTAGCTGTGTCAACACAACTGTAAAGGGTAGGATGATTCGCATCCAATGCCTGGGTAAAACTGGCAGGGGTCACCCTGGCCCACTTCCGTGTCCTTACTATCTGACCAGAAGAGAAGACAGGTGAGGGTTTAACAAGGGACCCTGAAAGGGAATAGTGTAGTGGTCAGACCACAGGAGAGGAAGGTGGGATCAATGGATACGTTGGTCATGTTGGACAATATGGGATCAAGGTTGTGTCCAACCGTATGAGTGGGGAAAGAGACTGATTGAGAGAGCTGGAGGTCCTCCAAACCTGTAACCCATGCGGTTGCCACGGGACACCTAGTATCATCGAAATGGAGAATAAGGTCTCTGATCACTATAAAGTCAGAATAGCTCAGGAAGAGTGGCTACAGTGCATCAGCTAGCGATTTGATGAAGCTAGATGCCCGGGCCAGGAGGGTGATAGATCAAAGTCCCAGCTAAGTTGAAGTTACTGGAAAAGTTTAAAGAGAAGAAGGCTGCCTCACACCCTGAAATGGATAATTCAGTAAAAGTGCAGAGCACAGTCTGTTTAAAAATAATGGCAATCCCACCTCGCTCTGAGATTGCATATCCAATCTTGCAATCGCAAAGCCTTGGTGAATGGCTGAAAGAATGTCTGGCACAGAATTCTCAGTGAGCTATGTTTCTGTCAGAAAAACCGAATCAGGCAAATGGTCACTAGGAAATCATACATCTTAAGCTTGTGTTTGGTGTGAGAAGTTGGCCTGGCATATGCTGTCCACTAATTATAGTGGGCACCTTGCACCAGTCCAAATCGACTCTTATGGTAGGTAGGTTAAAGACAACCTTTAAAGAAAGCTATCCTAGTGGTAGCTGTGGAGAGCAGCCTTCAGGCTAAGTCTTGAAGGAATGTAAAGCAGCTTGTTTTACCAGTCTATAATCTCTTGAGTGACCAAATGAAAGAGCACCACACCAGGTATATATTCAAAATATATCTATTTATTACTAAACACACCCCTCTAGTCTCTTTATGAGGCTAGAGTTCGAAGTACATAGGTTATAAGATCTTAAATCACAGTAATAGCACAAATACACGTTTGGGCCCTAGGGGCGTACCAAACCATATACCAATAAAGTGGTATGCGAACCACGACTGAACTAGACACTAGGCCTAGAGCCTCTAGAAGTGCTTGGACCACAAGGAACCACCCAAGGTAGTGACACAGGGGACCCACGGGAGACAGCGTGCAGTGTAAATACACAACCGCGATACGCCGTTAACTTCTATGGAGAAAGTCGGGATCGGGAAAATAGAGGAAAGGGACACTTTAAAGAGGACTAGGACAAAACCCTTTGAGATCTAGGACTTTGAAGAGTCTCTACCCACGGGAGCACCGGAGTACTCGTGTTACCTCACCCAGGGAAGCCGGGTGCATAGGTGCCTTTCGGGGTCGGGTTTCGTCGTCGGTTCTTATGGCGATCTGCTGCAAAGTGCTGCTGGCGACCAGGAGAAAAGTGTCCGGGTGGATCCAAGAGTGGATCGGAGTTCTGAAGAACCTGAAAGCAGAGGGGACAGAGTCTGGGTCACTAGCCAGTGACCAGGGAGGCGATGGACAGATGCCCACCGATGTCGAGTGCTTCAGGTGCGTTGACGGTCGTCTCGTTTCTGCAGCCACGAGGTCCAGGAGGCGTTGTCGGCAACCAGGAGCAGGATTCGGGCTGGTACACGATGTCTGTCGAGTGCTGCGGTGTCGGCGACCAGATTGGACCCAACAAGCCTTGGCAACGGCAAGTCTCAATGTAGCTGAAGATCGTCGATGGTGCAGACCAGCAAGGTCTGGGGAACTCACCCAGCAAGGGTAAGTGAGGGCAGGCTTGGAGCAACCAGACTGCCAAGTAAAGAAAAGATTGGCCTTCGGTAAGGGCTACTAGCCAACGGGCTAGCGACCGCGAAGGAGCCTCGTGACACCGCACGTGGAGCTGGCTTACAGGACACTCGTGGAGTGGGGGCCAGTGATCTTCGGTGCAGGTGGCGCTGGAGGCTAGGGCTACTCGGAGCCCAAAGCACGACTTCTTGGGAGACCCAGAAGATGGTGCACTTGCAAGTGTGCTCGGTGTCCAGGGGTCACGGTCTCACGTTACCCACGATAGCCACGGGCCTCAGCTTTGCTGGGGACTCAGGGTAGCCTCGGGGAAGTCTGAGAATCCACCTCTGGTGATGCGATGACTTCGGCGTCCGACGGGAGCTTCAGTGATGCGAACCGGACAGATGCTTCTTTGGTGCCTGCCAAGCAGGGGAGTCACTCCTTGACCCCAAGGGAGATTCTTCAGTCCTCTAATCGTGAGTAGAGCGTCGAAGGTCCAGGATTCTGTTTCAGAGTTTCGTCCAGGTATAATCTAAAGTCCTAAGGACTGGGTTCCTACCTTTATTCCAAAAATAGGGGATGGACTACTCTGTGGCCCCACCTATGGGTGGGTCAGGGCAGAGGGGTGGCTACACCCTTTCCCTTTGTCCAGTTCGCGCCAAAGCAGGGGCTGCAAGCCCCAGATCCGGTTTGAACTGGGGTATGCACTAGGGACACCAAATGTGCCCCCAGTGCAGGACTTCAAAGCACCCGAAAGTGCTCCCGCCCAGCCCCAATACACATTGTCCTGTCTGGGGAGGTGGTCACACCTCCCTGGGACAGGAAACCTATTGTCCAGGCCTCCCCTGCCGGAGTTTCGTCCAGCAGCAGGAGGCCAGACTCGTGTCTGTGGCAGCAGCATCCATTTTGTGATGCCAGGGCTCTGGAAAGAAGTTACCGGACTCGTCAGAGTTAACATGCCTTTCCCTCTAGAAGGGTGGAATGCTACCCCCGCCGCCAGAATTGGCGGGGGTAGTATTCCAAGATGTTTGACACCAAACACGACATGTTTCGGTGCAGCCATTCCATAGTTAGCATTTTACCGCGAGGATATAATGCGTTTAAGAGTATATGGTCAGGCTGCACTACAAACAGCATCAGAGATGGTCTCCGAACGCTGCAGAGGGGCCCTGCTCATGCAGGGGCACCCTCTCACATAGGAACCATGCACTCTGCCTTTAGGATTGATAAGGCCTGCCTTAGGAGTGACTTATAGGTTTATATGTGTGTATGCATTTAGTGATATAGGTAACCTATACCACAGCAAGGGGTGCATGCACCACCTTACCCAGGCTGCAGTAGCAGACCTGTGGTGTCAGGTTGGATGGTCTACCAGGGGTGGCATAATATATGCTGCAGCCCCTGGCAGGCCTCTGAGGTACCTATGCCCTTGGTACATAGTATACCATATACTAGGGACTTACAAGGGCACTCCAGATCCCAATCAGAGATGTGCCTAAGGCACATGGAGACCCTTTTAAAGAGGAAACAGCTAGGCTGGGGTTCTGAATAGCAGGGCCCCAGCCAGACTAATGTCGAAAACCAGTGAAGTATCAGCAAAAAGTGGGGGTACCCCTGTGAAGCAGATCCTACTCTCCTACACAACCCCCCAAACGTAGGGACATTAAACTAACCTTGCCCAGTTAAGTCTTCATGTTCTAAGTGGAAATACCTAGAGAGTCCATCTGCATTCGCATGGTTACTCCCAGGCCTATGTTCCACTGTAAAGTCCATCCCCTGTAGGGAAATGGACCACCTAAGCAGTTTGGGGTTTTCACCCTTCATTTGTTTTAGCCATAAGAGGGGCTTATGGTCTGTCTGAACCAGGAAGTGTGTACCAAACAAGTATGGCCTCAACTTCTTCAGAGCCCAGACCACAGCAAAGGCCTCCCTCTCTATGGCTGACCAACGTTTCTCTCTAGGGGTCAGCCTTCTGCTAATAAAAGCTACTGGCTGATCCTGACCTTCTTCATTCAATTGTGACAGTACAGCCCCTACCCCCAATTCAGATGCATCAGTTTGAACAATGAACTTCTTGGAGTAATCAGGACTCTGCAGAATTGGAGCAGTGCACATGGCCTGCTTGAGGTCATCAAATGCCTTTTGACAGCTAACTGTCCACTGAACCTTTTTGGGCATTTTCTTAGAAGTTAAGTCATTCAAGGGTGTCACTATTGATCCATACCCCTTGACAAATCTCCTATAGTACCCAGTCAGGCCTAAGAAGGCTCTCACCTGAGTCTGGGTAGTGGGAGCAGTCCAGTCCATGATGGTCTGGATCTTGCTCTGCAAAGGTTGAACCTGGCCTCCACCCACAAGGTGGCCCAGGTACACAACCTGACTCTGCCCTATCTGGCACTTAGTGGCCTTGATAGTCAGGCCTGCCTTTTGCAGGGCCTGTAAAACATTCCTGAGGTGGACCAGGTGATCCTCCCAGGTGGAGCTAAAGACAGCAATATCATCTAGATAAGCTGCACTATAGGCCTCCAGTCCTGTGAGAACTGTGTTCACCAACCTCTGGAAAGTGGCAGGTGCATTTTCAGACCAAAGGGCATCACCACAAATTGATAATGCCCACTAGGGGTTGAAAATGCTGTTTTGGGCTTTGCAGCATCAGCTAGTCTGATCTGCCAGTAGCCAGCTGTTAGGTCAAATGTGCTGAGATATTTGGCAGAGGCCAAAGTATCTATGAGCTCATCTGCCCTGGGTATTGGATGGGCATCAGTCCTAGTGACTGCATTGAGGCCCCTGTAGTCTACACAAAACCTCATCTCTCTTTTCCCACCACTGGTGTGAGGTTTAGGTACCAGGACTACTGGACTAGCCCAAGGGCTATCTGAGGGCTCAATCACTCCCAATTCCAACATCTTCTGGACTTCAGTCCTGATACAGTCCCTGACATGGTCAGGTTGCCTATAAATCTTGTTTTTAATAGGCAGACTGTCCCCAGTGTCCACTTCATGAGTGCACCAGGTGGTCTGACTGGGTGTCAGAGAAAACATGTGTCTAAACTGATTGAGGACTTGCCTGCAATCAGTTTGTTGCTGGGTAGTGAGGCTGCCTGCCAAGGCTACCCCATCAACTGACCCATCGTCAGGGTTCTGTGAGAGCAGGTCAGGGAGTGGGTCACTCTCTTCCTCCTGCCCTTCATCAGTAGCCATGAGCAAGCCCATGTCTGCCCTGTCCACATATGGCTTAAGTCTGTTGACATGGAGAACCCTGTGGGGACTCCTGGGTGTTCCCAGGTCTACTAAGTAAGTGACCTCACCCTTCTGCTCAACAATAGTGTGGGGTCCACTCCATTTGTCTTGGAGAGCTGCTGGGGCCACTGGCTCCAACACCCACACCTTCTGTCCTGGCTGGTAAACAGTTAGGACAGCCTTTTGGTCATGCCAGGCCTTTTGAAGTTCCTGGCTAGCCTCAAGGTTTTTGGTTGCCTTTTTCATGTACTCAGCCATCCTGGAGCGGAGACCAAGTACATAGTCCACTATATCTTGCTTTGGGGGCTTGAGAGGTAACTCCCATCCTTCCTTCACCAAGCACAGTGGACCCCTCACAGGGTGGCCAAACAGAAGTTCAAAAGGGCTGTAACCAACCCCTTCTGAGGCACCTCCCTATATGCGAATAAAAGGCAGGGCAAGAGTATGTCCCATCTACGCCTAAGCTTTTCTGGGAGCCCTTTAATCATGCCCTTCAAGGTTTTGTTGAATCTCTCAACTAAACCATTGCATTGTGGGTGATAGGGTGTGGTGAACTTATAAGTAACTCCACACTCCTTCCACATTGCCTTTAAGTACCCAGACATGAAGTTTGCACCCCTGTCTGATACCACCTCCTTAGGAAAGCCCACTCTTGAGAAAATTCCCAGGAGGGCCCTTGCCACCACAGGTGCTGTAGTGGTCCTAAGGGGTATAGCCTCTGGATACCTGGTGGCATGATCCACTACCACCAGTATAAATCTGTGCCCAGATGCTGTTTGGGGATCCATGGGACCAACAATGTCAATCCCCACCCTCTCAAAGGGCACCCCCACCACAGGTAGTGGTATCAGGGGGCCTTTGTAGTGCCACCTGCTTTGCCACTGGCTTGGCAGGTTACACAGGAGCGACAAAACTCCTTACTGTCTTCAGACATGTGGGGCCAGTGAAAGTGAGGGACAATTCTGTCCCAAGTCTTGTTCTGGCCCAGGTGTCCTGCTAAGGGAATATCATGGGCTAGGGTCAATAGGAAGCCCCTGAACTTCAAAGGTATTACCAACCTCCTGGTAGCACCAGGCTTGGGGTCTCTACTCTCTGAGTACAGGAGTCCATCATCCCAATACACTGTATGGGGACCACTAGCTTTCCCAGCAGCCTCAGCAGCAGCTCAAGGGATTCAAGGGAGGGGCAGCTCTGCTGCTCCTGGCTCAGATCTGCCCTAGAAGGTCCCCCTGTCCCCAAGAACTCAACCTGGTCAGGCTCAAGTTCCTCTGGGACAGTTCCTTCTTCAGGGCTGAGATCATCCCCCTCAAGGGACTGATCTTCCTCCTGAGCCAAGGGGGAAGGCACTGCCTTAACCCTACTACTCCTCCTCTTGGAAGGCACTTGGTCCATTCTTCCAGAATCCAAGGCCTGTTCAGTTTTAGACAGTTTAGCTTGTGACCTGGTCACAGCAAACACATCTGCAGGGATCCCCAGCATTTCTGCATGGGTCCTGAGCTCCACTTCTGCCCAAGCAGAAGTCTCTAAGTCATTGCCAAGCAAGCATTCGACTGGTAGGTTTGCACTTACCACAACCTTCTTAAGGCCAGTTACCCCTCCCCAGGAGAAGTTAACAACTGCCAGAGTATGGTCTGTTCTGACATTGCTAGCATTGGTCACTTGGTACATTTCACCAAGTATAACTTGTCCAGGTAGCACAAGGTCTTGTGTCACCATTGTGACACTTGCCCCTGTGTCCCTAAATGCCAAAGCCTCTCGTCCATTGATTAAAGGCTGTTGTCTGTACTTGCCCAGATTACTGGGACTCACAGTGGAGGTCACATCCATGCCTCCATCACAGACTAACACAGCCTGGGTCAGTTCCCTGACTAAGTCAGAGCCCAACTCAGTTCCCAGGGTGAACCCTACTAAACCCTTGGCTGGAGCACTTCCACCAACTGTACTAGGGGGAACAGGTGCCTTAGGGGCATTGGTGGAGGCTGGACTGGAGTCTTTGGACTTGGTGCAATCACTGGTCCAGTGGGTCTTTTGCTTACAGACCTTGCACCATGGTTTTCTTTGGCCTTTACCCTTGGTAGACTGGGAATCCCCACCAGAAGAAGATTTTTGGGGGCCTGATGAAGACTTTTGATCTTTACCCTTCTCCCCACCCTTGTCAGAGTTCTTAGCATCTTGCTTCTTGGTTTCCCCACCTTGGTTCTGTACCTTCTGCTTCACCCTGGTTCTGACCCATTTGTCTGCCTTCTTTCCCAATTCTTGGGGAGAGGTCAGATCAGAGTCAACCAGGTACTGATGCAACAGCTGGTTTTGACAGTTATTAAGAATCTGCTCCCTCATTATCAGATTATACAATCCTGGGAAGTCACACACCTTGCTGCCCATCAACCAGCCTTCCAGAGCCTTGGCAGAACAATCCACATAGTCTACCCAGTCTTGAATCTGTGCTTTTTGGGTGTCTCTGAACTTCAACCTGTACTGTTCAGTGGTTAGGCCAAACCCATCAATAAGAGCACTCTTCAAGACCTTGTAATTGTCAGCATCCTCCTCTCTAACAGTGAGGAGCTTGTCTCTACCTTTGTCAGCAAAGGAGAGCCACAAGATTGCTGCCCACTGCTCCTGAGGGACCTTCTGTACTTTACAGGCCCTCTCTAAAGCAGTTATCCATTTGTGGATATCATCCCCACTCTGGTAGGGAGGGACAATCTTGCTCAGGTTCCTATGGTCATAGGACCTTTCCCTATCTCTAGGGATATGGCTGCCACCATGGGACTCTAGTCCCAACTTTCTTCTCTCTTTAAGGAGATCTAGGGATTCTCTATCTAAAGCCAATTGCTTCTTCCTGATCTCCAGTTGAGTTTCCTCATACTGGACCAGTCTCTTTCTTCTCTCATGAGAGGATTCCCTCCTGTGAGAAGAAACAGAGCTCCCTATTGAGGTGCCAGAGTGGTTAGACTCCTGAGAAGGAGACCTAGACTTTCTGAGCACACTCATAATCCTTCCTGGGGGGACAAAGGTGTGGTTCTCTAGATCCTCATCTTCATCTTCCCCAGAAGGGATTGGGTTTTCCAGGTCAGGGTCATTGTCACCCTCCTGGTCAGTTTCAGAGGGGGGGCTGGGGGTAGTAGTACCCCTGGCCCCTTCCTCATCTGCTGGCCCACCCTCTGCTCCTACCCCTTCAGTCTCTGAGGAATTACTAAGGTCATAAGCCACCAACATCTCCTGGAGGTGTTGGGTGGTGGAATTTGGCCTGTCCTTAATTTCCTCACGTTACACAAAGCTCTCAGTTCCAAGAATGGGAGTGTGTCATACTTGGAGGGGAAGCTCAATGGCTTCCTGCAGGGCATCTCTAGATCCTGCTTTTAAAGACATTACTAGTGTGGTGTGGTGTATGCACTACCTACTCTAGTGTGGCCTACTAAACTCTCTTGAGTTGTAGAAAGGGTTGTGCTATCCCTTAACACACAACTCTAAGTTCAGTAGAACTTACTGATATTCTAAGCTTAAATTATATGTACCTTAGGTACCTTTAGTGGTTTTCAGTTGATCAATTCAATTGAGATTATCTGGTAAAACAATAGCAAGCTGGCATCCCACACGCTGCACACCAATGTGAGAAGTTGGCCTGGCATATGCTGTCCACTAATTATAGTGGGCACCTTGCACCAGTCCAAATCGACTCTTATGGTAGGTAGGTTAAAGACAACCTTTAAAGAAAGCTATCCTAGTGGTAGCTGTGGAGAGCAGCCTTCAGGCTAAGTCTTGAAGGAATGTAAAGCAGCTTGTTTTACCAGTCTATAATCTCTTGAGTGACCAAATGAAAGAGCACCACACCAGGTATATATTCAAAATATATGTATTTATTACTAAACACACCCCTCTAGTCTCTTTATGAGGCTAGAGTTCGAAATACATAGGTTATAAGATCTTAAATCACAGTAATAGCACAAATACACGTTTGGGCCCTAGAGGCGTACCAAACCATATACCAATAAAGTGGTATGCGAACCACGACTGAACTAGACACTAGGCCTAGAGCCTCTAGAAGTGCTTGGACCACAAGGAACCACCCAAGGTAGTGACACAGGGGACCCACGGGAGACGCGTGCAGTGTAAATACACAACCGCGATACGCCGTTAACTTCTATGGAGAAAGTCGGGATCGGGAAAATAGAGGAAAGGGACACTTTAAAGAGGACTAGGACAAAACCCTTTGAGATCTAGGACTTTGAAGAGTCTCTACCCACAGGAGCACCGGAGTACTCGTGTTACCTCACCCAGGGAAGCCGGGTGCATAGGTGCCTTTCGGGGTCGGGTTTCGTCGTCGGTTCTTATGGCGATCTGCTGCAAAGTGCTGCTGGCGACCAGGAGAAAAGTGTCCGGGTGGATCCAAGAGTGGATCGGAGTTCTGAAGAACCTGAAAGCAGAGGGGACAGAGTCTGGGTCACTAGCCAGTGACCAGGGAGGCGATGGACAGATGCCCACCGATGTCGAGTGCTTCAGGTGCGTTGACGGTTGTCTCGTTTCTGCAGCCACGAGGTCCAGGAGGTGTTGTCGGCAACCAGGAGCAGGATTCGGGCTGGTACACAATGTCTGTCGAGTGCTGCGGTGTCGGCGACCAGATTGGACCCAACAAGCCTTGGCAACGGCAAGTCTCGATGTAGCTGAAGATCGTCGATGGTGCAGACCAGCAAGGTCTGCGGAACTCACCCAGCAAAGGTAAGTGAGGGCAGGCCTGGAGCAACCAGACTGCCAAGTAAAGAAAAGATTGGCCTTTGGTAAGGGCTACTAGCCAACGGGCTAGCGACCGCGAAGGAGCCTCGTGACACCGCACGTGGAGCTGGCTTACAGGACACTCGTGGAGTGGGGGCCAGTGATCTTCGGTGCAGGTGGCGCTGGAGGCTAGGGCTACTCGGAGCCCAAAGCACGACTTCTTGGGAGACCCAGAAGATGGTGCACTTGCAAGTGTGCTCGGTGTCCAGGGGTCACGGTCTCACGTTACCCACGATAGCCACGGGCCTCAGCTTTGCTGGGGACTCAGGGTAGCCTCGGGGAAGTCTGAGAATCCACCTCTGGTGATGCGATGACTTCGGCATCCGACAGGAGCTTCAGTGATGCGAACCGGACAGATGCTTCTTTGGTGCCTGCCAAGCAGGGGAGTCACTCCTTGACCCCAAGGGAGATTCTTCAGTCCTCTAATCGTGAGTAGAGCATCGAAGGTCCAGGATTCTGTTTCAGAGTTTCGTCCAGGTATAATCTAAAGTCCTAAGGACTGGGTTCCTACCTTTATTCCAAAAATAGGGGATGGACTACTCTGTGGCCCCACCTATGGGTGGGTCAGGGCAGAGGGGTGGCTACACCCCTTTCCCTTTGTCCAGTTCGCGCCAAAGCAGGGGCTGCAAGCCCCTGATCCGGTTTGAACTGGGGTATGCACAGGGACACCAAATGTGCCCCCAGTGCAGGACTTCAAAGCACCCGAAAGTGCTCCCGCCCAGCCCCAATACACATTGTCCTGTCTGGGGAGGTGGTCACACCTCCCTGGGACAGGAAACCTATTGTCCAGGCCTCCCCTGCCGGAGTTTCGTCCAGCAGCAGGAGGCCAGACTCGTGTCTGTGGCAGCAGCATCCATTTTGTGATGCCAGGGCTCTGGAAAGAAGTTACCGGACTCGTCAGAGTTAACATGCCTTTCCCTCTAGAAGGGTGGAATGCTACCCCCGCCGCCAGAATTGGCGGGGGGTAGTATTCCAAGATGTTTGACACCAAACACGACATGTTTCGGTGCAGCCATTCCATAGTTAGCATTTTACCGCGAGGATATAATGCGTTTAAGAGTATATGGTCAGGCTGCACTACAAACAGCATCAGAGATGGTCTCCGAACGCTGCAGAGGGGCCCTGCTCATGCAGGGGCACCCTCTCACATAGGAACCATGCACTCTGCCTTTAGGATTGATAAGGCCTGCCTTAGGAGTGACTTATAGGTTTATATGTGTGTATGCATTTAGTGATATAGGTAACCTATACCACAGCAAGGGGTGCATGCACCACCTTACCCAGGCTGCAGTAGCAGACCTGTGGTGTCAGGTTGGATGGTCTACCAGGGGTGGCATAATATATGCTGCAGCCCCTGGCAGGCCTCTGAGGTACCTATGCCCTTGGTACATAGTATACCATATACTAGGGACTTACAAGGGCACTCCAGATCCCAATCAGAGATGTGCCTAAGGCACATGGAGACCCTTTTAAAGAGGAAACAGCTAGGCTGGGGTTCTGAATAGCAGGGCCCCAGCCAGACTAATGTCGAAAACCAGTGAAGTATCAGCAAAAAGTGGGGGTACCCCTGTGAAGCAGATCCTACTCTCCTACATTTGGGTAATGATCGACAGTTAAGAGAAAAAAACTGAGCTGCATACAAGGGCTGGGGAATAGCGCTTCCCTTCAAACTAGGCACGGCCAGGGGTACGATCCCGCACTTACCGCTGTGAGTTGCCATTTGGGCAAGGTCTAGTGCATGGCGACAGGCATTGGGTAGTCGCCTGATTCAGTAGCTCATAGAGGAGTACTGCCTGAGGGCTGACCCAAAAGGACAAGGGGTCCTGGCCTCTGGCGACGTCCAGGCATGGATGGGTGCAGATGGGCTTGCCTTTTACGTGCCAGCGGCTCACCCACTGCGTGCAGACACTCACCATGTATGTTTAAAGGTGGCGTGGCTATGGTGTAGCGAATATGCCTTAAAGCAGAGAGGGGCTCCTTACACCCAAAGAGGTAGAGCACCAAGTAGACCCAAGTCAGAAAGCAAACTTCCTCTTTGGTGGAATCAAACACTTCAATCTCATTCACACAATCTATTCATCCTGTTTCATCAGAACATAAATTCACATTCTCTTTTTATTGAAGACCTTATTCTGCATAAGTTTATGTAAGAGGTTGGAAGCAGGAGCCCCCTTATTGAATAAAAGGGAGGTAGGTATTGTGACGTTCTATATATAGAAAGTAGATATGACCCTATTGGTAGGATTAATATTGAGGGATGTCGTCTCCGATATTCACTGGTGCTGACCCCCATATCAATCACCATTGAGACATGGATGTGTCTCACATGAAAAACAGGTAATTGGCATACTATCTATGGGCCGGGTGGTGTGATAATAAGAAACTTTTCTAATGAACGAAATGGTCTTTTTAGATCTTTGTGAAGTAGTTTGAAAAAGGAAAAATCAGTTTCCTCGAACTCTGGAACTCCTAGACTGCATGAGAAGCTAATCAGGAGTGTTTATCCAAAAAGTCTTTAAAGGTATTCTCTTGCCACAACACATTAGAGTTTGATACCTGGGTGTTTTATAATGGGTTTTGGAATCAGTTTGAATGTGGGTTTGGGGTGTATGATTTTAAAATGGCTGTATCATCAGAATATAAATAAACTCAATTATGTTTAGAGGGCAAAATTATTAATATATTATTTGTGTTTTTGTTTCTTTTTTCTCTGTATGTATTATGTAACAAATCGTAGCCGGGAGAAATCTACTTTCCTGAAGAAGGTGGTTGTTATACGCTAGTACCCACCGAAACGCGTCGATGCCTTTTTAATGTATATACACTAGATCTTTGGGATATTTGTAAGTCGATGGTAAAATACTATGTAACAAATTCCGACTGCAACGAATAATCTATTATAGACTGGTGTCTTTACATAATGACATGAGTTTTCTGTCTATTGTTTTCTCCCGCCTTGTTGTATGTATAACTGTGAAATTAATGTTTGTTGTCTTTTTATGTGACCCTCTCTTGATGTAATATAGGTTTTTATGCTTTTTTATTGTATACACAACAATTGGTTGTGTTGAAGAAATGAACTGTTCAGTCTGATGGTTTTTTTAAAATAATTTTTTAATGATTAAAATGAATTATCCAATTAAAGGTTAAAAGAAATCTTTATATTTTTACAACTATTCCTTACTCCAAATGTGAATTTATGTTCTGATGATATGGGATGAATAGGTTGAGTGAATGAGATTGAAGTGTTTGATTCCACCAAAGAGGAAGTTTGTTTTCTGACTATGGTGTAGCGAATGCCAAAACGGGGGAAGGGCAAAACAACACAAGCTGGAGTTCAGCAGCTCCTCTCCCTCCTGGAAGTCTCCCCCACCAGGGAGGAGTACTGGCAAAAATAACAATAAAAGCAAAGCAAAGGTGAGAAACAAACACATAAAAATATTAAAAACAATGTGGGTAGACTGACCTAAGATGGCTCCCAAAGAGTGGAGCCAGGCAACTCCAGCGCGACAGAGCGCTACTAGGATATTAAAATTAGACACTGTGACAGATGGCAGTACAAAGCAACAGTGTATCTGCTGAAGAGTCAAGTGCTCCTCCATGCCTGTGCTAGCTCCCATGCCTTCCAATCCTTTTTCAGTGCATCATTTTAATCCCTCTCTCTCCCCACTCTTCTTTTGTTAATGTGCAATAGTGACAGTCTTCTTCAAGTAAAGGCATGGTGAATTGCACAACCTTCGATGCAGTCAACAATCTAGATGCATACCTGAGTTTGCCTTTGTGTCCCACCACTTTTTATGTATGCCCATGCTTGGTCCTCTTGCCATACCTATTGTAATCTTTTATAAAGGGCACTTTACTGCTCTCTCTTTTTTTATGGGGCGGGCAAAACAGGCTTCTAGTTCTTTCCTGTTTTCCCACCTTTGTAGGCTGTAATGCACAATTCTACAGTGCAGGCAGACAGGGAAATGCCCACTGGTGAGGCGTGGCTGCCATAAAGTCCACATGCCATACATTGCATATTCAAAGCAATTTTATCAAAGAAAAAAAAAATCACACACAGCTCCTCATTTTATATTTCTGCCCAATTAGATAGAGTCCCTTAAATAATTACTGTTAATAACTGTACAACAGATGTTCCTTCTTTTCCATGCAGCAAATATATCCATGGTTATATTAGAAGGGATAGATAGATTAGCAATTGCTTTGAATTTAAAGAAACCTGCATAACAAAATGTATTCTTAAATCCATTCTTAAAGGAATATTCCACTTATAACACGCCACAAAGGTTTCTGCACTATTGGCAGAAAAAGTAGAAATGTAGGATTATCTCCAGACAGAAATCATCACAGGAGAAATGAGGTTTCTGGACAATCTGCAGAAGAGTGTTTTTTGCTAATCTAATTAATTAATGTATTTGTAAAGCACTGTGCCACCCCTAGGCATCATGGTGATAGATCTATCTAAGACTCACAACAAGCCATCAGAATGGCAAACAAAAAAGTGCGAGTGAAATACCCGAATAGAGGGCCAGGGAGGGAAAACACAGAGCATGGTGGTGTAACTGTCTACAGACAATGTGTCCAATTTAAATATTGTGCATAGTATTTTATAATATTTTTCACCTAGACATGAACATTCTATCTAAATTAGCCTTACCACCAGGATCTAGCTTGCAAGTAGAGATCATTAATTGTTATTGGTCTAGAAGTATCCAAAAAGCTATTTTGAAATATGATCATGGGAATTAAGATTTGATCATCACTAAAGGCATATCCTCTAGGTATAGTACATTCAGGGATATTAAAGTCGATGAATATGCTTGGCCCATGGGATTTTGATACACCCAGTGATTTCATCAGTGATGTCATTTGAGATGTCATCAGTGATGTCAACACTGATATCACTGACCATGTCATGAGTGATGTAGTATGTAAGGACATACGCAGTATATTGCGAGGCATAAGTTATAGTTAGCTCAGGTAAATATAACTGCTGAATTTCTCTGGTTTGTACGAGTAAAATGTCAGCCTAACTATAACGTCCCTGTAACCTTTCTTTTTCACTAAAAAAATATATATATATATATTTATACATATACATACAGACACATATATATATATATACATATAAATAATTTTTTTAATTCCAGTTCCAATTCGTTTGATAAAGATTGTACCCCAACACCAAGGTACGACACATTAGTGATTTTCTTTTCGAGCTTTATTTCATTCCGCTGTAACGCGTTTCGGCATTGCTGCCTTGGTCACACACAGAGCGTTATCTAATCATTGTTTTTAAAACCCCGGAACCTCCGGTCACATGGTTTACAATTTCAATTGCCACTGAAAACAGACTTTCACTCGATATCTCACTGGGTGATTTTACATTTCATCAAATATCCTGATGTTGAAATTATTTTACAAAATTAGATTCATTTTGTTTACATCACAAATAAATTCCAAATCTTAATTCTGAAGACACGATTAACTCGTAAAGTCTTTAAGTTTCAGCTCCTATCAATTCTAATGAGGACTTAGATCATTCAACAGTATAACGTGCAAGTGCATGATGGAAGTTACATTTAGTAAAAACCCCTCCTCTCAATGCATTTACTCCTTTCAATACATTTCTTGACTAAGTTTAAATGCCAATTGCTTTTTGACCAAATGACATACAACGTGCATATATTTCTCACTGTAATTAATCATCATGAAAGTAATATCAGCCAAGTGGCTTTTTGTACAAATTTTGAAAGTGCATGTGCAACTATTACAGTTAAGTACATGATTAGACTCTAAAATGATTTGTCAAGTTGGTCATAATTCCTTTTGTAAATGAGCTACTTTGTTTCACCCAATTTTTTGTTTGTTTATCATGGGTTGTTGCAATTCACTTTTTATATACTTTGCCACTTCATTGACATAATATGATTCAAGAAGTTATCAATGCCACACTTCAATTATGTACATATCGCCTCATCAGCATTTCCTACTCATAACCCAAAGTTCCCATATCAAGTTAAAACTCATCTAAAAATGGGGAGCATATCCCAAAGATATCTAAATTCCTAAGTGCAAAAAGAGGTCTTCATCTGAATTGAGACCAAAAGGGATCTTGGGATTAAACAGTAGGATGTATTTTGATTCTAGCTGTCGTAATCTTTGTTCTCGGTTCCCACCACTTCTACTTTTCGTCACCTGGTCAATTGCAAAGAACACGAGGTCTTGCATATTACCCCCATGTACTTCATTCACGTGTCTTGCTACCGGGTAGCTTTTGTCATTATTTTTAACTGCTCCCATATGTTGCAGTATTCGTACATGTACCATGTGAATTGTACTGCCCACATAGATCCTGGGACATGTGCATTGCAACATGTAGACAACATATTCACTTCTGCAATTTAGGTAAGTTCTTATATTCTATGGTTTTTTAAATAGGGGAGATGTAAACTGTTTCATGTTTCGCCCTTGTATGCTTTACATTTTGCACACTTATAAAAGCCTGTGCTCACCCTCAACCACCCTTCTGCACCCCTTATTTCAGGGCTGCTATTGACAAGATCCTGTCTCAGGGACCTCGCCCTTCTGAAAGTGATTAGCGGTTTACGAGAAACCAGTTCTCTCAATATGGGGTCCCTCTTGACCAAATGCCAATGCCTACTCAGACAGTCTCTCACCCTGCTGTGGTAGGCATTGTAGGTGGTAATCATACGTGTCTCATTTTTATTTCTTTTCACTTCTCTGTCCTTTTTACTGGGATACAATAATGTTGTTCTATTAATTGTATTCACTTTAGTCAGTGCCTGGTTGAGTACCTGTGGGTTGTATCCTCTCTGCGTGAATCTAGTTGTGAGGTCTTTTGTGCAATCTTCAGGGTTGATGCTTCATTGCAATTCCTTTTTATCCTGAGGTGTTCTGCATACGGAATGCTATTTTTAATTTACTGTGGGTGGAAACTCCTAGCATGTAAAATGGAGTTTCCAGCCGTAGGCTTCCTGTAAGTACGTGTGTGAAGTGAACTGCCCTTAACATAGACCTCTAAATCTAAAAAGCATACCTGCGTTTCACTGATGGTATTGGTGAATGCCAGGTTCAGAGAGTTACTATTTAGTCGCCGTACAAACTGCTCTGCTGTTTCCCTGGTTCCATCCCACACTAGAAAAAGATCATCTATGAACCTGGTCCATATGATTATATTGGTCTTCCATTCCTAAGCATATTGTACCCTGAGCACATGCTCCTTCCACCAGCCAATATGCAAATTCGCATAGCTGGGGACGAAGCTAGTGCCCATGGCAGTCCCTCTCACCTGCCTATATGTATCAGTGCCATACATAAAGAAGTTGTTTTCAAGACATAGGCTGCCCATTTTTACTAACATAGCAGAATGCTGATATAGTGTTATAGATCTCCTGTTTAAATAGTGCCTCATTGCTCTTAATCCATCTTCGTGATGTATGCTTGTATATAAGGATGACACATCCAGTGTGATTAAAAGGAATGTGTCCTTCCATTCAATGTTCTCTATCCTTCTACGGAAGTCCCTTGTGTCTTGGATATAGGCTGGTAATTACCTCACATACTCTTGTAAAAAGAAATCCAGGAATCTAGATGTTGGTTCAAACAAACTTCCTAAGGCAGAGATTATTGGTCTACCAGGGGGGACCTCTGCGTTTTTGTGTATTTTTGGGATGGGGAATAGTAGGGGCCTCACTGGATTATCAACCTTCAGAAACTGGTATTCTTCTTGAGATATCATACCCAACCCTCTCCACCTGGCTAAGTCTTTATGCAATTTATTTTTCGTTTCCACCAAATTACTGTTGGGTACCTTCTGATAGCATCTATTGTCCCTTAGCTGAAGCATGGCTTCCTCATTGTACATTTCAAGTGGCCACAGTACTACGTTACCCCCCTTATCGGGCTGACGCCCTACTATGTCTTTGTTTTTTTAATTTTTTTGCGCAATCATTCCATAGTTTCTATCATTTCGGCTGTTCCCTCGCAAAAATTCTTCACTGGATTCAATTGATAATAATTTCAAATCCTTTACCACTAAGTCCGTAAAGACATCTAGTGAGTCTTTAGATGTAATGGGGACAAAGGTAGATTTCAGCTTGAATGGGGTTTTAGTGCTATTGTAAATGTCTAAACCCATCATCGCAGCAGTTTCTCATGCAGACTCAGGTCGGCACATACCTTCACATTCCCTCTCTAGCTGGTGCAGTTCATGTAAGAGGTTCAGATCCTCCACTTCAAGGGATGTAGCTTCTTTCAAGTCTGGTTCTTTTACTGTTAGATTCTGTGCTTGAGTGTGGAAAAACTTCCTCAATTTTAAATTTCTCACAAATTTATAGAAATCTATACGAGTCTGGGCATAATTGAAATTTGTTCTTGTACAAAAGGACAGTCCTAGTGAAAGTGTGTTCTTTTCATCATCCATAAGGTGTATGGCGGTCGCCAGTAGGTAGTTATAGTTAGAACATAGTTTCCATAGGAAAAGCGTTTTTTGATTTGGCAATATCTTTGGCGCCGTTTGACGAATCTTCATGAAATTTTCAAAACTAATGGGTCGGCCCTCTCAGTTTCTCTGTTGAAAGTTTTGGGGTTATTCGTGAAGCGGGGGCCAAGAAAAAAGGGGGTCCCAAAGCACGTTTTCTTCATGTTAATTTCCATAGGAAATTTTGGAACGAGCTACAGCCCGAACTGCTGAACGGAATTGCACCAAATTTGGCAAAAGGTAGCTCTTGGTTCGGAAAGCGCCCTTTCTTTTAAATGGTGTAAATCCGTTCAGTAGTTTCTAAGAAATTCAAAAATAAAAAATATTGATATCTGGGCGGAGCCTAACCACACATCTCATGGTGAGATCCTGATTGGCTGTCAGCACTTCATCCTGGAATTGCTGGCAGCCATCTTGGGCCCAATATACATGAAAGCACCCCATTGAAATGGATGTAGTGAATAGAAGATTTTGAGGGTCACCAAAAGGAGAACTATAAAGGGTGAAAACAGACTTTAGTTACATCAGAATTCATTTGTTGATGGTACCATACTAATTTTAGGAATTGTGGGTGTTCTAAGGTGATTTTACCCTGTGAAAAACCTTCTGTTGGGATAGCATGAATCATGTTTGAGAGAAAACTATTTTCTCATGCTTGTCCCATAGAGGTTTGGAAGGTGCTCAGAAGCTAAAATGAGAGGCATATTTTCGGTAAATTCACATTGTCTTTCTCAGTCATGTGAGAAATGAAGTCTGACATTCTCAGTAAAATATGTACATCCAACAAGGGCAGAGACTGTCAGTTGATTCCTTTGTGTTCTACTGTAGCTTCCCAGAGTGTTCTAAAGAACAACTAGAGCGCTAACAGTCTTACTTATGACAACATTATGGCACACCTGAAGCCATCTTGATTGGAATAAACTGGTAAT